>JAPSGF010000002.1:38355629-38653780 GCA_035772895.1 Perdix hodgsoniae
TGTGTGTGTGTGTGTGTGTGTGTGTGTGTGTGTGTGTGTGTGTGTGTAAGGGCAGTGGGGGCAGTCAGTTACCACACTGCTCTTCACCAGTCTAGTTTTTTTCTGAACATACCCTTCAGGGATTGTAAGACAGTAAAAGGCTAACTATCATAGTTAAGTAGCATTTTATTTTGTGGCTGTATCCTACCAGTTTTGAAGTTACATACTTTTTAACTCCAAAAAAAAAAGAAAAGCCTAGTCTAATCAGTCAATTTGAGAACTGCATGGACAATCACAAGGATTATCAAGAAGGAAACATGGATTCCATAAAGCAATGAACATAGTGAATAACAGATATTAAGAGTAGAAATACATGGCGTATATTTCTATTTCACCCATGTTAAAAGCATTGCTGAAAACACTGTTTTTCAGAAAAAAACACATAATTGATATAAGTTGAGTCAGATAACAAAGGCCTTACTGAAGTTTATCAACAAGTGGGCTCAGAAGGTGATAAGGATTGGAAGGGGAGAGTTTTACTTCAGGATACAAGAAGGAACTGCTTCCATAAGCACATATGGTGCTTTACCTCAGACTTCTCTAGGTAGAGAAATTATACCAGTGAAAACCAGACAATTCTAGACAGAACAGAACTACTTCATTTGAACAAAACTGTCAGGCCTAAACAAACAGTCTGGTCCCACTGAACACCACAATTAGAAGTCTCAGCCAGGCAGAAAAAAACAAATATTAGAACCAAGCTTTTGCAAAAGCAAAAATTCACATGAAAACAAAGAAGCACTGGTAAATCTTAAGCCTGGCTACTTTGTAGTTGTAATGCTGTAACACAGTAGAAAGTTATGACAGAGTAGCAAGGGCCTAGGTTGCAGCAAGAGAGGATATGCTCAGTTGAGGCAACTGTAAACACAGAAACTAAGTATCTGCTTGCCCTTAGAAGGCCTCAGGTGCACAGGAACCTCCAGCAAGGTATCCACCGCCAACCCTCACATGAGGTCTGGGAACTCCACCCCTTCTGCTCACTCAGGAACATTGCATGCACCTGAGCTGCCCGGGGTTGGCCCTGCCTTCCCACCAGGTGCTCAATCACTGCTTCAGGCCGTGACTTAGCATTTCTGCTACACTAGTGTAAGAAGGAATAGAAAGTGTCTTCAGGGTCTGATACAGCACTCCTCATCGCTACGTTAGGAAGTGGTTGAAGATCAGGGCTTAGACTCCTGATGCTGGGCTACAGTTGCATCTACATCTACTTGTTGCCATGACAGCCACACTGCACTCTGGAATCCCACCTCATACCTCAGTTCCTCCTTACAGAGTTGCTCTCAGGTATCGCCCTGGTAATAAGGACAATCTGATGTAGACTTCAACTTGAAATATTGGCTCAACAGCATACAGAGTTTGCACAGATGACCAACAAATCACTTACCTTTCCTACAAAATGACTAATGCTATTACTTTTATTAAGTAGTAATATCATCCTATATGCTTCAAAAGCATTGAAGAAGTTTGAATTTGCAGCCTGATTCCTGTGTTTTCCACGAAGTCATAGTTATGTCACCACAATTACCTTATTTTTTCATGTTAACTGTAGAAATATTAATTTATAAAGTTTATTTATTTGGCTCTCACTGCAACCTGCTCACATCTGTCAGAGGAAGAACTAAAATGATACACTGGAGAACAATTCCTTCACTGCAATTCCTTTCACTGGAGAAAAATTCCTTCATCACATCAGAGGACAGTTTCCTTACACACAACTTGTAACTGGAGTTAAGCTCTCTACACCAGATAGTTAAAACATGTAAATAACGAGCATTCTAAGAACTCCCTTCAAATCCTCCTACTACAGCTTCAAGAACAGAACAATTTAATCAAACACACACTATGAAACAGGTACGACAGTGTATACCAGTGATGCTAATTAGAACAGTAAGTTAACTTGCCTTCTCTTATTGCTATGGCATACAGAGAAACGCTTTTTCACTTTTATATGAAGAATCACGTACAGTGCCTAATTCCTCCTCTATGATGAAACTTCAATCGAATAATCACGACCAACATTATAATCCCAGACACTTCCAGTTGCTAACCTCATGTTCCCTTGAGAAAAGCTCTGTGCTTTATCAAGTTCCTTACTTCCATCGAGCTGTTGTCACTTTCTTTGACATTGCTTTCCCTCTGCTTCAGAACTCAAACTGACAGTATTAAAAATACAAGGCTACTTTAACCTACCTTCCCCTAATTAAGTCCCTTTATAGGAAAGCAAAGGTGCCTCCATAAAGATTCAACTTGGAATACTGGGACATAAAACCAACAGAAGATCCATATGCAGCATACAACATAATAGAACAGTTTAGGTTTTTTATTTTGTTTTTCAATTTACAGGATCCAATAGAAGAGGTTTCTCTTAAGATGTCCTTTCAAAGCAAGGAAAAATAAAAACGCTGCAGTGTGTGGGCCAACAAAAATGAGCCCCCACACCATATCTATTTGGAAATGATAGAGCCAATGTGGATCTCACTGTACGCACACGTCTCACATGCATAGAATGTTATTCTAGTAACTGCATTTCTCATGATTCCATGGGAAGCTTTCCCAATTTACCACTATGTCAGAAAACCCAAACCGAAACAACTCCAATTCTTTCCCTAATTTCCAAAGTTGGACATATGCTAGTTGGCTTCCCGAAGCCTAGGAATGATGAGCAGGTCATATCTCTACAGATATGTGCAGGGAGCAGCGGTATTATTCGTCTGCCTTTATTCAGTGAAGAAAGTTTCCTGTGAACATCCCAGACTGGCAAAACATCCCCTCTGTTGAAATGCAGGAACAGCATGTAGCAGTTCCATCAATTGTAAATCATTCTGTTTCCTGAATTTGGCCCTCCCCCTTGGCATCCATCATAAGACTTAAAAATACCAGTGGATCATTTTACTCCCCTGCTTTGCAAATTTCCAGTACTGATAAATTTTATATGCAAGTAACAGATAATTTATGACGTGCTGGTGAAGCAAGTCCATACTCAATTAGCAAAACAGCAAGATAAAAATGAAAAAGCTGGTTTGATGATCTCATCTACAGAACATCCTGGAGACAGACAAGACAGACCACATTCTAAATGCTATCAATCTAGAACTAACTCATCCTTCCTCAGCATCAGGTTTATTTTGTACAATGCTAATTGAATCTTTTTAAATGACAATCTGAACTCTGCATCTTTTCTTATACTTGAGAACATGAAAGAAGGGTTTCTAGCCGAAGTACTTCAAGCCCAGTCAGGAGGCTAAATCAATTATCAGCTCAGATCCTCAGAGGAAATGCATCCTAGACGTCTCATCAGAATCTCAGAAGTAATAAACTCTCTTAATGCATTAGCTTGCAACAATACTGTGATAAGTCCACCCCTCCTTGTTTGTCGGTATCTACAATCACCTCACAGAAAACACAGATCAGCAGCTGCTAAATCTCAGAAATCCACCCTCCCCAGTACAGTCAGCGGACGCTCTACTGTAAAGATATTACAAAAGAGCCTAAAATTCCCTAACTGTCTTCAAGGAAAGCTCCCTCAGTTTGGGCTTTTTTTCTGAGTGACAATACTTCGCTGTAATGCAGAGTCTCTTAATTCAGCACAGAAGTGTCCCTGTCCGTGGTGCTCAGCCCAAATGCCACTGCACAACAGACATGGCTGTGCTTGCTATGGGTCTGGAGCAAGAGGCTACAAAACAGGAATCAAAACCGCAAGCGTGAGAAAACCTGACAACAAAATATTCAGCAAGTAGTAGCCATAGAGCCTGGCAGAAAGCGGAAAACCCACACTTGCCAGCAAAGATAGCAAGATAAGAATTTCATCTGAGTCTTCAAAATCATCTCCATAACTGAGTCCTGATAAAAACACACAATAGAGTTCAAGCAGATCTCTTCACGGCTAATTCTAATAGTTTTTATTATTCTTTGATGCAAGTTCTGCTAAGCAGGACTGCCAGCAACAAAACGTCTTCACACGCAAGAGCTATCTATCACTGATCAGCAATGGATCACTGTATCCACAAGGGTTGTTAACCGCACTAGTTAACCTGCTTCAGCATTAACAGTTTCCAAAGCAGGCAAATAGCAAACACTTTGCTTACAGAGGCTTTGCAAAGCCACGATGTTCTCCACATGCAGACCAGCCCTACTGCATCAAGTATACCCATGATCTGCAGCTTTTCTCCAGTGAAGTATTTCTGGTTATTCCCTTTCAAACCTGAACATCAATCCATCTCGCCTAGTACATCAATTATTACTACCTTTACACAGTTGTAAAAGCACACCCATTTAAAAGCCGACATACAGAGCAGTGCCACGCACTGACAATGTTTTGGTCCCATCACAAATTGTCTTGCTTTCCCTGAACAACATGAACAAGTAAATGAAGAACATCTTCCAAATAAGAAATTGTCTAAAGTCCAACAAGTATGCTGGAAGACAACTCCTAATGTAATCTGAGTAGACAAATGCTATATTTCCTATTTCATCTCTAGTTAATGACAAGACATGAATGCTATGTTTGACTGCTGAGTCCTCTATAAGGCACAGCAGAATAGACAACTGTGCCTCCTTTGCAGGAGTCCTTGCCTCTAAAAGAAACAAATTTGGGGACCAAACACTAGCATCTTCTCAAATGCAAAACAATCTTTTTATGCTAAGACGTACTTCTGATCACTTCTATGCTTTGAGAGACATACAAAGGCAATCAGCAAGTAAAGTATGATATGAAGACTAGACGTTTTCTGCAACAAACTTCTTGCTCGCTTCCTTTACAGCAGGTTATTCCCATGCTGTGACAAAGAGTACTAAGTTCACATATGCTTCAGTCTAGATGCTGTTTAAAACAGGCTTCTAGAGACTACCGTGTCCATATGAAATCATTTGTACCACTATGTAGGAGAACTCTGAGGCAGCAAGTGAGACAACATTTACTCTCTAAACAGACGTGAGAGATGCCTTACTGCACACTTCTCAACTGCAGTTCCTCCAGCTGAGCAAGAGGTCAATACTGTCAGATTGCAGGAGCTGTTCTCACCCAGCAGATGAATGGTAAATAACCCGTTTCTATTTATTGAAAAAAATAATTTCATTAAGAATTACAAAACAAGAAATTTTTGCAAGCCTAGACTACAATCTAAGTCTCATGGTATATTATGGATAAAACTTGTACATAGCACTGTATGAAAAAATAGACCATTGGGGAAAACATGACATGGAAGCATCACAGGACTTCCATTAGACATTGAGCTGGGCAAGAATCCATGGAAAAATATAAGATTTAGTTGAATTCACAACCCGGTTAATCAGTCCTAAAGCCAGTGGCATAATCATTGTGTAATTAAGTAGATTTCTCAAGAGTTCATCAGTTCACACTGCTTCAATAATCTTTGTGTCAGGGAGGCTGAAGAAAATAAGTCATTACAGGATTGAAGAAAACATTTAAAATACATTCTGAATATCATGCAGATTAGAAAATATGAACACCAATGGCAACATTTAACATCAGAGCACCCAGAGAATCAACCATGGGCATTTTACAGCATCAAAGTATTGCAATTCATTAGTAAGCAGTTTGACCACATTTTTCTTCAGTTTTGAAGATTAAATACACAAACATGTGTTATGCATAAGAATTGCTGCTCTCATGCAATCCATTACAGTCACATTAATTTAGTATAAATGTTACTACAAGCATTTCACAGACAAGTGCCTTCTTTTTTAAATTAAATACACCATGTATGTAATCTTGTGTTTAAGAAGGAAAAAACTGAGTATTTCCTGAGAAACCACAGAAGATTAATATGCTTATAACCAACAGCACAAGCTGAAAGTTCTTCTGGAAATCCATCTTACTGTTTATGTAGATCTTAAACGCATATACCCTCAACAGTGGAAGTTCACCACTTTATAAGAAAGTTACGTTCTTGAGATAAATGCAGAACGCTATAGTAAATATTATAAAAGAGCAACCATTTAAATTATTGCAAAAGCTGACTACAGATGCAAAAATCAGAAACTGATCAATAGGGACAACAATGACATCTAGTGGACACTCACAAAACAGACTCGAAGACTAGCAAGGGAAAGAAACCTGGTTCTATTGTTCGATGAGGTGAAACAAATTGCTAAGTTGTAATAAAGAGGAAAAGACAGAACAAGCTGTTGGATGAAAGCTTTTGGTGTGCTGATGCATTTCTTAGCAGAATATTTCAAAAGAGTTCAAGTTTCTTCCATTTAAGATTTAGCATAAGTGTTGTGCTGTTCTTTCAAGTTTTGGACAACTAATCTGAGTAAAAAAAATTAAGAGTGGAATATAGTTCAGGCACACACGTTTACTAAGCTTCCTACTCCCCCTCTATCTACAACATTCTACTCGAACTGTTCTTGTTTGAACTGAGAAGATAGAAAAATAAAAGGGAAACAATAAAAAGCACCAAAGTCCAACTTGAGACCATTATAAAAACATTTCTTTTCCAGTCATTGCTCATCCTTCTCTTATTGTGAAATCTGATACATAAGGGATTTAAGATAAACCTTTCCAACACGCAACCCTGTAGCAGCTGAGAACCAAAGATGAGGAAGCTGAAAAATGAGGTCACTATAATGAAGAATTATCCAACATACCAACTCACGAGTAACTCTATTTTGGCTGACAAAACTACTACAAGGGTAACATCCGCTTTTACTGTTTACCAAAAGCCAGTACATAAAACTAAATAGTTCAAGCACCTCAAATCCCATCACAGCGGTTCTTCAAAAGAAATTCTGCTCTGGCTAGAGGTGCCATCATAAACAATACTGTTTCAATTGTTACATTCTTCCAATATGTCCTATTGAAAATGATGAGCATCACAGCTATTGAAGTGGAAGTTGGAGTGTTCATCATGCAGCCAAGCCTAAAATACTGTATCCGAGTGCCAAATGACTGCCCACTATAATAATCATACACCATACAGACAATACTTGTGACATACAGAGCCATAACTGAAGTTCGTAGTTTTAAATTCTGATTCCAGACAAGATTCAGTAGTCAAGTAACCCTTTCACAAAAATTATTTAGATTCATGACTGTTTTCCTCCTCCCCTTCCCTCCTTTTAAAGCCTAAATTTGTAAATGCTTGCTTTTTTTTTTTAAACTCTTCTTTTTTGTGTATACCATGCATAGGGCTTTCAGATGCTTCATATCCACCAATTCTAAACTGTTCTGTTCTAAAAACCCCATTCTATAATCCATTAGAGGATCTATAGAACAAGCCTGTTATAACCAAGTCAGTAATCAAAACCTGAAAAAGCAACCCAATTATTTACAAAAAAATAAAAGCCAATACTGAAACAAATCCAGACACTTTACCCCTTACCAAGAACAATGACATTTCATCACAAACAACACTTTTGCCACATCGAACTTACTAAGAAAAGGGAGCTATTTTAAGGTGAAGGACAAAATATTATTGACCTACCCGGATTTCCTGGAGATTATGAAAATTATTTCCCACTCTGACAGAGATTTTGCTTGGAGTGTAGCTTTCATCAGACTTGTAGTCTGCATAGATACATAACGTCTTCACTGTCGTTTTTCTTCTGCAAGAACAACAGGAATAGGTAAGCATCCCAAAGACAGACACTCAGGAAGAGTCTGTTGCTGCAACATAGTGTGAGAGTCCGCTGATAAATAAGAACCTTACCATTAAAGCAACAGGTGTTTGCACATGGAGTAACACACACGTTACAACTGCACCAATATATTTTGTCTGTCTTCATAAAGGTCACAACACAAAGAAATACAACAAAAGAGCAAGATGCCAAATGAGTACTTCTATGTGATGAAACATATGCTTGGTTTACCAAACATGGGCTCCACTACTACACCAAAACGTGACTCTGCATCTTAAGAGTAATGTTAAAAGACTGAAAACATCCTAAAGCCAATCTTGTCAACCACAGCAAAACAGAAAAATAAAAGGTTTTTCAGATCTTCAGCTGCTAAATGCAGGACTGCTTTAAAGCAGACAACTACCCTTTGAATTACACTCAATGACAGAAAAAGTTAGGACCTTATATAGGTAAAAGCCAAACTGCTACAAATAGTCTACTACTAACTATTCCTTTTTATTGCTCATTTAGGAATTGAACAGCCATAACATCGATTCAAATACTCATCTTTTTAAATGTTTTTTAAGTGGCCTTTTGCCAGTTAGGTAATACAGGATTACTTCAGGAGGCCCTGCACTACCAAAACTCCAGTTCTGGTGAATAGACATCAACACAAAGTTACACAAAATGGCCTAAGTCAGAAAGAGACATTTTTATTACCTAAACTGGATGTTCACCAAATGAGGCTGTGATCCATCTGACTGCCAGTAAGTTTCTAGATTATCATCTCGTAACTGATCCACTCCAAATCCTAAGAAAAAGAGAACATGACAGTCTTGAATATTCTTGTTATTTGCGATGCCTAAGTCACAATTTAATTATTTCTTTTACAGCGGTTACAAACTGAAAGATGCATTCTCAGCTTTAAGGAAGTATTTCCAAATATTCCATTTGTACTCGTGACAAAACTAAAACAAGAGTCTGCCAACAAAAGCTCAGTACTGGAGTGTCCTCACATTATCTCCTATTCAGGTCTGCAGGGTTGTTTTTCTTTTTAATCATTCAACATATTGTCAAATCCCAAATAGTAGGAATCAATTCGTAACAGACGCAAGAACAATGCTTAAGAGGTCCATGCCTCTACATATTCTATAACCAAACTGCTGAATTAAATGATAATCATTAAGAGACCATTCCATAACTAGAAAATTTTAGCAGTAGTATTTTCTTTACAAGTTGCTTCTCAAAATATTTTTACAAGCTAATGCTGCAACATCTAAAGAAAAAATTTTTTTCCATTGCTTCATTATCCTTCTATTCATCACATCATTTTAACAATTGCTCACACAAGCTACAGTTTTAATTCAGCAGTCTAAGTTGTGCCTGCAATTAAACAAAATCCCTTTATTCTACTGAAGTAACCAAGTAATAAGATATTTCTCTCCAAAGATACCAGGGTTCAGTCTGAGCACAACATTATGACTCAGTATTCATTGATTCTAGGGTGCAAGAAGATATCAGATCAGTTCCCAACAGATGTTCCTGGAATAGCAACTTAATCACTCTGAGTGAAAAAAAAAAAAGATTTCCAGATTTGTAGAGGATACAGTTATAACATCCAAATTGCCTCAAGTATGAACTAGGCCAAAATTACTTACAGTGACATTTCCCCACACATCAGATCCATTGTTTGAAGTTGCATTGACATTTTTTCATGAAAACATACAACATTACACTAAATAACAAAATTTATATTTAATTCTTACATCAATAGTTGTGATTTTACCTGGTTTACAAGATGAAAGTGACCAAACTGCTTGTGAGCCTATTTCTCTTACAGTACCCGTCCTCTCTAACTGCTTTGGATCAGCACCAGGTGGTGTCTTATTTGGAGTAGTCATTTCTAACCAAAAAAAAAATAAAGTTAGTAACATTTTTAGCATGATAAAAAAAAAAGCTCATAAGGACTGTATTTTCTCATATAGAAGCATGAATCCTGTGGCTTTACATTTGTATAAATGATATACTCTAAAGACTGTAAACATAACACAATAATAAACACAGTTCCACACAGATGCAAAAATCTGTGCACTGAAAACATTCATAAGGTATTTTACTTACGTCACTCTTTGCACACATACTGAGTTAGTTTCAGGGTTGGGGCTTTTTTTGCTGTCATTGTTTGTCTGGAGGCTGTTTTTGTTGTTATTGATTAAAGAAATGAAAATAAGCCCTGTTAATTTAAATGTTAGTACTACAACTTCGCTTAAATGGAAGCAGGGAAAGGAAGACATCTTCATCTGCACATTCAGAAAGCAGAGCAAGTCTGTCCCCCCAAAGATACTTCTTCAAAACAAGAAGGGATACTTGAAACACATGGTGTAGTCCTTAACTTAGCGGAGGTTAATGACTGCCATACGCATCCAGAGACAATTCCCCTCAGCTTCCCTTTACCTGCAATCACTGAGCTGCGACTCGCACTGCTCAAATAATCACGTCCACTTTCACACCTCCACTACTGACTACCGCCATACACAGACCAGGTGCTATTCCTCATATCACACAGGGCACCTTTACCACCTCCTGCAGAATCCCTACAAAGTCGTGTTTACTAAAAAAAACATGATTCCAAACAAATTAGCTCCACACAAGCAATTACAATAAAAGCCTAGAATTCAAGATAAAATTCAAGATAAGATAAAGTACTGAAGAGTCAAGGAAGCAGACTCAAATTGTAACCCTTGGCTCACTGCAAAGTGCAGTCAAGGACGAGTCTTTCAGTACCCCTGCTGGGCACTACGACGACTGCTTCATTCGCTGCCCACAGAGCGCAGGGCTGGGTCAGTGCAGAGCTAACGCAGAACAGCAACCCACGCAAGACTAACCCCAAAGCCTGAAACCCGCTGTGGGATACTGGAGACCCGAGTCCCGCACTACGTACCTGCCTGCACCAATGATTCGTTAAGGCAGCTTCAAGGCGTCTCTTGCTTGTTTCGTTTCGGAACTGAACTCGGGCGAGACCGCGGTTACACACCCCCACACCCCCCCCCCCAAGCAGCCCCCCCCCCCCCCCCCGAACGGAAAAGCCCTACCGAGGAGCCGCGACCGCACCTGAGCCTCAGCACCGCGGGAGTCGGCATGCGAAGCCGCCACGTCCGGCAAGCGGGCCGGCTCCGACCGCTCAACGGCCGCGCACGCGCCGAGCGGTTTAAATACGGGGGCGGGAAACACGCCACGTGCGCGAGGACAGAACTGAAGGAGCCGGGCTCCCTTAGAACCGAGAGCGCGGGCAGCCCGCTTACGTCAGGCGCCGCTCCGGCCGGCGTCACTCGGTGATGACGTCATCAACGGGCGCGCCGCCTCGCCGAGCCCCGCCCCTTCCGCAGGCGCCGCTCTGTCCCTGTCCCGCTCCCGTCCTTCCTCTCCTCTCTATGGTGAGCGGCGCAGGCCCCGCCCTGCGGGGGAGGCGGCCATCTTGGCCGGGTGGCGGCGGGAGCACGTTGTGCCGGACCGCGCTCGGCAGCTGCGGCGGCCGCTGAGCCCGGTCCGGAAGCTGGTCCCCGTTTCTCGGTAAGCGGGCCGCGGAGAGGCGGGAGGGCGGATCCGAGGCCCCGCGCGGAGCTCGGGGAAGCGGCGCGGCCCCCTCCGCGTGCCGACGGCTCGGCTCTCGGCGCTGGGCCCGGCCGCGGCCCCTTCCCGTGGCACGGCGGGCCCCGGTCCGGCCGCGGTGCGGGTCCGGCCCATCGCCGCGCTGCAGCCGCTTTCTGAGGGAGGGCGCCGTGCGGCACAGCCGTGCGGATCCGTGCGCGAAAAGCCGTCCGGGGGGAGGAGGGTGGGTGGGAGGGAGGGCTGGGCGGCAGGGCTGGCGCTGCCAGGGGAGACAGCCGGGTTTCACGTCAGAAAGTTCACCCGGTGTACGGCTGCCCGCTTGCGTGGCAGAGCGATCGAGGCTCCTCTAAGGTAGCGATAACTCCATTGCCGCCTCGACGAGGTAAAAGGGTTAGGCTGCTCCCCGCAAGTCGAGTCCTAAAAATCAGAAGTGAAAAGGGCGTTTCTCTGGGGCCGCAGTGGCACTTGCTCTCTGCCATGCTCGAAAAAGAAAAGAAAAATCTCCTTCTGTCATTTTCCCGTGCGCTGATGGCAGTACCTGGGTTTGTGCCTTTTGCTTCACGTTGAAGGAAAATATGAAAGATGGAGAGATAATGACCATGGCTCGGCACAGCTGAGCACACCCACACGCTGTGCTGCGTCAGTGCGTTTGGCGGGACGCTGTTCGTGTTCACGTTGCATTTATTTTCATATTCGTGCCGTGCCTTGTGAGCAGAGCGATGAGCTAAGTACAGTCATCAGGTTTGGGGCTTATTAAACCTCTCGTACAACGTCAGCTCCGTTTCTAAAACATCAAAACCTGAAGCATAGGCCGGCTTGTAATTCTTAGTGTACCTCGATGGTACTTGTGCCATTTCCCACTGCTTCTGCTTTCACGCTAACAAACATAGTGATCCTGCATATGCAGACTCTTTGTGTTTAATATAAAGTTACTTGGGGCATTCTAAGTAACTTCTTCTTGTGGAGACACTGAATGTGATCCATCAGTCAGCTTCCAGAGGAAGGTGTGAATGCTGCTCACCCTCATTGCTTTCCGCTGTGTTTAGTTTACACGTGATGCAACGTAATTTCATAAAAATATTAACTGTTTTGTTTTTTCTGCCAAGTAACTGAAGTTCGACTCAATTCTGAACACAGATCTCTCCTTCGCAGCATTTAATTGAATCAACTCTAGCTATCTTTCAGTCTTTGCTTGTAACTTGTATTAGTACTTGTATGTTCCACGTAATTCAAAGCAATTACAAGCCCTACTCTGTCATTCTAACATGACAGTTCTATTATGAGTAATGCCTGTAGCAGAAGAAATAAATAATAGTGTATCAAAGATCATAAGAACATTGACTTGAAATGCTTGTGATAACATTTTTGTGTCGCAGTTTTAGACACTTTTCTGGTAAGTGACATAACTGGACTTAGTTTGCAGCATGTGGCTTCAATAAATGATACTGGCAAGGTGTTGAAAATTTTTTTGTTAGTACTTGTTACTCTTCCTCATTTTTTCACCTGCACCTTCAGTCCGTAGTTCTGGCAAAATTTGCTGATCTAAATATCCAAAATAACCACTCTATAGTTAGTAGCAGAAAAATGTTTTTGTGCTCTGTCTTCAGTTCTGGTCTTGATTTGGAAAGCAGAAACACGGATCTGAACCTAAGTGCTTCTGAATACCAGTTCCTCCAGCTGACTAGACCTAGCAATTAACGCTGTGCTGCACTCTACCATATGCATCCCATATTTGTTGCTGACTTGTGTTTTGAGAGTTCACTGTTTGCACCTTGAAATCAGACAGTCCTGTTCCATGCATTAAACTAAACACTGCTGAGGTAATGGCATATGAGTGTGTCACCTGAGTTCAGTCTGGTTTTGGACACCTATTTAATCTGCTCTAAACTTGCAGTTCTGAGTAGAACTATCTTTTTTTCTCTCTTGTGGGTAGCAGTCATTGTAGATATCAGGACAGTCCTGGAGATGCTGTGGGAGTGAAAAATACTATTTTCTGAAAATGGTTTAATACCACCGTAGAGTTTTGAATAAACTGGTGCTTCATCGTGTAGATGGGAGCAGGAATGCCTGATCCTACGTCTCCATACTGGCTTTGCAGTTCCGTTTCCCCCTCCCACCTACAGTACTCTTTAAATGCTCTGTGCACTTACATCTCTGACTTTGAGGCAATTCAAAACTCTTCACTGCAGGTGGTTATTTTCACATCTTGTGGCATCAGAAGAAAAAGAATTGCAAGGCTGTTGCATTACTTAAGAACCAAGGTCTGATTCAGCAATGATCCCTTTCAGACTTCAGTGTAATTTTCCCACCAAGATGAGAAACATAGAATGGCTTGGGGATTAGAATCACAGAATCACAGAATGATCTGGTTGAAAAGGACCACAGTGATCATCTAGTTTCAACCCCCCTGCTATGTGCAGGGTCACCAGCCACAGGCCAGGCTGCCCAGGGCCACATCCAGCCTGGCCTTGAATGCCTCCAGGGATGGGGCATCCACAGCCTCCTTGGGCAACCTGTGCCAGTGCCTCACCACACTCTGTGTGAAAAATTAGGTGGAAAGCTTGTTGAAGTAAATGGCATAAACTAAGTGTTTGAAGCCATTTTGGTGTAGTCTTTTAGAGGGATCCACTCCCTTCTCCTCCTCTGTTGCTAAATTTAAGCTAAGCACCAGACTGGAAAGGTGGAAAATGCAGTGAGTCTGTCTGGCCTGCTAATCTGTATTGCCCAGGCACAAACATCTACCACAGGTTAGGGAGGTTGGGCAGGGAAAGCAAGCTCCTGAACTATGGTGCTTTGTCTGCTGGAGCTTGCTCTTCTAACCTGTAGAAATAGCTGTATGTGTAGTTAGAGATAAGGTGACTAGGGAGGAAAGCCCTGCCCAGGAGGTAGACAGTGTGGTCTGCCTGCTCAAAGTCCTTAAGCCACACAGGCTTTTTTGGAAGAAGGACTCACCCAGGCAGGGCATTTCCCTTGGGAAGCTGTAGAGAGTGTTTCACCTCTGGGCACTCTGCGCCTTGCTGACAGAACTTTCATTAAAAACAGTAGGATGTATTCCTGAAGAAGGTATCTTTGTCTTCACTGAAACGCAAACAAAATCCATTATCTCAGTCACCTAGAAAATTGTCAAATATTGTTAAAGTTTTTAATAATAAACTCCATGTTTCTTGTTTTCTTATGTAAGAAAAATATATTAAAGTTAGAATTGCCAACCCTTTGTTCCATGCCTACAATGAACGTATCAGCCACTGGGCTATGGAGTGAGTTTTATTAGTATTTTTAAACATTCAGTTGTTAATAACATCAGTGATGTGATTAAGATTTACTTTTTGGCTCTTAAAAAGAAGATAAAATATTAAAGAAAAAATAGAGATACTGAAATAAGCAACAGCCACAAGAAGGTTGGAGGCATGACTAAACGACTGCATTCATTTGTATCTGATGAGAGCATCTTAAGCCATTAAAATACTTTGGGAATTCAAAACAGGAGTAAGTCGACTTCTAAAAGGAAGCGCTGAAAATATTCATGGTAATAATGGACTTAAACATTCAGTAACATTTTAATTTCTTATTTCTGCTCCACGTAAGGTGCCAGTCTCTTCCCTTCTTTCATATTAATAGTATCTGTAGGGTTCTTTCTAACTGAAGCTCACAGGGAAGCTCCTAGTGAAGAATAAGGTTAAATGTAATAAATATGCCATATACCTATTTTATTCTTACTTTCTTTAGGAGGCTGAAACTCAAGGCTGAAACTCATTATATAAAAGCCCTATGTAGTAAATAGCCTGCAAAGCTTTAGTTTGGAGGGACAAAGATATACTGGACATCCAATAGAGGACAGTTCTTTTCATGAGAAATATTGAAATCCTTTTCTTGGAAGGAAGTCTGTGTGCAGGTTACGTGGAAATTAGAAGTATTTCAGGATTCCCTGACAGGTAGTCCTCAAGCTGCTGACACAAAGCACAGGATATTTAGTTCTTGCTATTATATGCTTTTTTAGGAAGCAAATGCATTCTCAGATATAATTGCAATTTTATTTTACAATCGAGAAATTGGAGACGAATGGAAAAGCAGATTTTAAAACCTAAGCCATTACATCAGTATTCTTTCCACTTGTATCTGAGTGTATTTGCCCTGATTGTTGTCTCTTGCAACTAAGGGAAAAAATAAATTTTGCTTTTTTTTCCTCTCCGAATCCTGCTGGTAATAACTTGAGATATGTACTGTCTTCCTTGTGCTGTCAGTAATTCTGTTCTGTCTCTTTTTTGTTGTTTTTTTTTCCTTAAGATCTGGAAGACAGATCACCCTCATAATTGGTGAATGCGTGTAACCATCAACCGTGCATTATGGCAGACAAATTAACAAGAATTGCTATTGTCAACCATGACAAGTGTAAGCCAAAGAAATGCCGTCAGGAATGCAAAAAGAGTTGTCCTGTGGTTCGAATGGGTAAGAGATGTATCGTAACGAAGTATTTAAGCACTTTGGGAAGTTTGAAGTACTGTTCAGCGAGAATGAGCCAGGCTGTTGGGTTTTTTGTTCTTTGTTTTATGAAGATTGTAAAAGTTGAACATTCATCATTGAAAGCATGAGCAATTCATAGCAGTAATGCCAATTTTGAGGCCTTCAAATGATTTAAAGCTGCTGTGGCTCTTGGTAGGATCATGTCATTGAATAGCTTGGGTTGGAAGGGATCTTTGAAATCACTGACTTCCAACCCTTGTCACGAGCAGGGACACCTCCTGCTAGACTAGGTTGCCCAGGGCCCCTTCCAGCCTGGCTGTGAGCACTTCCAGGGATGGGTCATTCCCAGCTTCTCAGGGCAACCTCGTCCAGTGCCTCACCATGAAGAATTTCTTCCTAATATTTGACTGTGTGTTCTTCTTTGGAATTTAGTAGTACTAGTAAGAAATAGCATACGTCAGAAACTGTCCTGAGTTAATGTTATTCTTTATCACCAGGAAAACTCTGCATAGAAGTCGCACCACAGAGCAAAATAGCATGGATCTCTGAAACACTTTGCATTGGTTGTGGGATTTGCATCAAGGTAAAAGTGTATCTGCTTGATATAAAGTGATAATATTATTATGGGAATATTACACTAGATTACTATGCAGACAGTGACTTCACAAAGTAATCTTGTTTCCCTGAATAATCAGACCTTGTTAACTGTTATTGTTAAAATTAAGTAAAGTACTGTGGTAGGTTACTGAACTGGTGGGGTCGGGGATGTAGGTTGTATCATTTTGTTTATAACTTTGTTTTGGGGTGGTTGGGAGTTTGGCTGGTTGGCAGGCTGGTTTTGGTGGCGGTTTTCTTGTGTTTTGGTGGTTGGTTTTTTTTCTGTTGATGTTGTTGTGTGTCTTGGTGGGTTGTTTTTGTAACAGTAGACACCAAACAATCTCTTTTGTAAGAGAGCTATCGCATATATGCTGTTTAACTTCTGTCATTGACTGAGTCCACATCGTTGCTTTAATTTGAAAAGTGTGCTACAGTCTTTCTTTGGAGAAAGTTGACTAAGTAAATGACAGTGACGTAGCTTTTTGACAGAATATCCCAAGTTGGGATCATCGAGTCCAACTCCTGATTGTAATGTAAAAGTCTGTAAACTGCAGTCATTAAACTGCTGAAAAAAGTCATTGCCATAGCCTGTAAATGGTTTGGTGTAATTTAATGAGAAGCAAAAAATCTTTAAATGGTGCAGTGTAGCCAATCTTCTTTTTTTGAAAGTTCTTTTTTTGAATAAATAAATAAATAAAGCACACAGTTAGCTGAACAGTACCAAAAATAAGAGTTCTGTTATTAAAATGTTTCTGTGCACAAGTAATATAATACATAAATACATTTAAATTACAGAAATGTCCTTTTGGAGCCTTGTCAATTGTTAACTTACCGAGCAACCTGGAGAAGGAAACAACACACAGATACTGTGCCAACGCCTTCAAACTTCACAGGTATTTTATTTTCCAGAGCAGTGTAAAAGACAAAAGTTTTTGAGATTTTGTTAGTCTAAACTAGGAGTTCATATCCAGCTGTTCATGGTTATTGGCTCATTGGCTTCATTTTTGATGCTAATGACTGTTTTTCGTATTTAAAAATACGGTAGTGAAATTAAATGTAAGTGCTAGCTTTACAGAACAAGTGTTCCTGATTAAAAACCAGACTGTTCTTAATTTTTGCTGCATCATGTATTGTCAGATTAACAGTGTAGGTTTAAATAATCAGCAAGTCTGAAAACAGGTTTGTAGCGTTTACTTCGCTTCTAAGTCTTGGTGTGTGACAGCATTAAATCGATTAACCCAAAGTTATCAATGTCGCATGCAGGTTGCCTATCCCTCGTCCAGGTGAAGTCCTGGGTTTGGTTGGAACCAATGGTATTGGAAAATCAACTGCCTTGAAAATTCTAGCAGGAAAGCAGAAGCCAAATCTTGGAAAATATGATGTATGTATTGGCAATAAAATAGAGTTGGCATTATAAATAGCTGTTGTTATACAATTTCAGCAAATGTTCCTGTATAGGAATGTGGTAGAATTTGGAAGAACAGTGGAGCTTTACCTCTTTAGAGCCACAGGATCTAACTCCACCCAGAAACAATAGTAGAAGAATGTTTATTACAGCACCAAGTATTCTTTAGGCTTTTCTTGTTAGATTCTTTTAAAGATTTCTTATTACAAAAAATGTAGCTATTGTTAATTGTTGATGAGGACGTTTCCAGCTGTACACTTCAGTACTGTGTTCTGAAAGTCCTTAGTTTCTTCACGTTGCCAAATACTTAAATGTTTTGATAGTCTGCTGGCCACAAGCAGCCAGCCAGGAAAAGAATTTACAAGACTTTCTTTAACTAACACTACACCAAAAGACATGTTATTATAGAAAAGGCAAAGTGTCAATTTTCCAGCTGTATCTTCCATCCTTATTTAAGTTTGGTTTATATTATTGTGAGGACTTCTTGTTTCAGGTGGTAGATTGCAGAAATAGCAAAACTTTTGACTCTCTGAATGTACTTAATTGAATTGTCGTGCTTCCAAAATCAAACTTTCCATTGAAGATCCTAATCATTATGACCACAGAAACATGTGGTATGAATTGAATCTTACATGCTGCTTCTGCTCTAAAATTTAGGAAGCATTTCCTCTGCGTGTTTCTGCTTGGTTTGGAAATACAGTTGCATTACTCTGTGTTAACCATCAAAATAATTAATTTGGCATCATTGAAAGTAGTAACGCTGTGCAAAATTATACTGTTCAGGTTAAGTTTTTTCCCTTGGGTGATTGCTCTGAATACTTTTGTTTATTATTTGAGGTGTTAGGATTTTCTTGGTTTTTCCTTTTTCCTCTTCTTTCCTTGGAAATGTCTGTAAGCAGAGAAGATGACCAGTTTTTATTGCATCTTCTGTGCAAATTGATTTTACTGGTCTAGCCCCTTTGCTCCGGATTAGCTGTGTCAGCTAGCAAATACGTTCCTTTGTAGTAATCCACAGCATCGTTTTGCCCTGTGACATAGTTTCACTCACACGTCTTAATTGTCCAGGTGCAAATGTAAGGTACTTTTCTTGAGAGAGCTACTGGCAGTGCAGCTTAAACAAAAATAAATCTCAGCTCTTCTCCATTTTGCAGTTGGTTTATTTTGTTCTTAAGAGCAACTTTGTAGAGGCAACAGAACAACTTAGGGACTAGCTTTTATCCAGAGGGACTAGCTTTTATCCAGGTTTTGTTTTGTTTTTTCAATCTTGCAAGCATATTCTATTTACTGTGTTGGTTGGCATTTTAAAATCGTACCACCTAAAATACACCATCAGAAACGTCTTAAATAAAAATGGGCTTTACTTTTGTCACAGGATCCACCTGACTGGCAAGAAATTTTGACTTATTTCCGAGGTTCTGAATTACAAAATTATTTCACCAAGATCCTGGAAGATGACTTAAAGGCTATCATTAAGCCTCAGTACGTGGACCAGATCCCTAAAGCCGCAAAGGTAAGAAATGTCATTACTTAATGGAAAATTGGGAGCTTCTCCTGATATGGTTCTTATTATTTAAAGATTTTGTTAATGTGAAAAACTCACTACTCTCTGCAGTAATTCATCTTGACTTAGCATTGTTGGGTTATCTGTACTGCTTATCTTTTAGGGGACAGTGGGATCAATTCTGGATAGAAAGGATGAAACTAAGACTCAAACTGTTGTATGTCAGCAGCTTGGTAAGTAATTTTGCAAAATCAGTATTTATACTGAAGAAAAAAAAAAAAAGTTGCTGCAGATTTAATGGTTAAAATTCTATCTTCTTTAAAAAAAAAAAAATCTAAAACGTAAAGATACTTTGATAGAAAGCTTAGGTCTTGCTGTAAGTACTACCTGAACCAATGCCAATAATACTTGTTACTGTCAAAGGAAAACTAATTGATATATTCTAATTAACAGAATCAAATGCAGTTTCTCTTTCATGGTAGAACATGTTTATTTTAAAACTGGAAAAATTCCAGTTAACGTCTGCTGTCCTTGCTTGCTTAGAACTCAGTCAAAATCTTAGCATCTCCTATGGTGAGAAGCATTGCATGTAGAAAATACTATGCAAGCATGTAAAAATTCTTATTCAAAAAGCTGTGTGTAAGTAATTCCAATGGGAGTAATATACTGGTTTCTGAGAATAATGTAATTAATAGGAACATCTGCATAGTCCAGCCTCAATAATTTTTGTACAGGTTTTGAATTCAGTTGTCAGCTAAACTGAGGTGTTAATTTAGGTGTTGTAAAACTAAGATCAGGATTCTTTTCGGTAGACCTGGGTAGTGAAGGTGGGCTAAGTTGTACCACCAGAAGTGTGGTCTGTGACAAGAAAACAACTGGCTTTACCCATTCACTGTAATGTCTGGAGGACTGGATTGTCCTGCAAATAAGAACTTTTCAATAAGGTCTCGAGAGAAGTGATTGTAAAAAAGGTATACTTTCTTCTTAGAGACAGAAATCTTCAGTAAATATGTAGTGGAAAAGCAAACAGGAATGTAATTTTTATGCCTGTTAGGAAGCAGCCATACAAATGAACCAGCTATTGTTGCAGGGAAGTCGTTACTTGCTGTGACTCCTCTGAATAGTATTATGATGATTCTGTATAAGCTTACTTACTTTACTTCTCTCTGTTTTTTTCCTCCGTGTAGGATGTCTGCTGTGATTATACATGTTTACGTAGGTAATAAGCGTATGAATTGTTTGGGATAACATATCTAAAATTAGACTCTTATTTGCAGACTTAACCCATCTGAAAGAAAGAAATGTTGAGGACCTTTCAGGAGGAGAGCTTCAGAGATTTGCTTGTGCAGTTGTTTGCATTCAGAAGGCTGATATGTATGTTTAATTTACTTCTGTTACCCATTGCTTCTACTAACCTGTCTCAGAGCGTGGTCCTTGAATGTTTATGTCTTGCAAGAAATATTTGAACAAAAGATTGATTGATTTTTAGGCTTTGGCCAGTTTGGCACCTTGGATCTGTTCTTCTTTCATATGCAGTATGTTTTTTGCTTTGTTTTTAATTTGCCTGACCAGAAATATCTAATTTCAGAGAGGTAGCTGTTTGTCAGTGTACCTCAATGATCTTTGAGTAACAAACGGACAGAAATGAGATCCTTCCCCGCTTTTCGGAACTTGTTTCCCTCTTCCTCTGTACTGCAGCCAGGAAATACAGGCTATCTGTAGTCTGTGCTGTTACTTGACTCCTTGGCAAGATCATAAGACTGCATTTTCTGGCTACTGCTTTGTTGTTATTTTGATTTGATCCACGGGAGATGATGTCTTTCTTCCAGTCTCCTGCAATTGGTGGATTTACACTTCCTGTTAAATTTAAGATGAATCAAAACGGAGTGCATGGGATTCCTAACTGATCGGTGACTTCTTGTAACATAACTTTTTCAGAGCTTTAACAATTTCATGTTATACTAACCAAAGATTTAAGGCAAGTGTCAGTAAACAATTTCCATTTCTTACTCTTCCTCAGTAATGTGAATTTTTATTTCTGTGTGTTTTTAGTGGTTGAAATGCTAGTATTAGATTTGAGTATGTTGAAAGCTTACCTTCTCTAAAATACTACGCTTTCTTTTGGGTTAGCTTTATGTTTGATGAGCCTTCGAGCTACCTGGACGTCAAGCAGCGCTTGAAAGCTGCCATTACAATTAGATCCCTAATAAACCCCGACAGGTAAGTATAACTTTGAAATGTTGTTCTAGTCTGTAGTAGTAGTCAACTGTGCAGAATTTAAAAAAAAAAGTCACTCCATCTCCCTTGAAGTACGAACTTCGCAGTATGGTACATTAATAGATGTTTTAAATATTCCAAGCCAGTAATATCTTATTTTTTCATGTTGGAGATGTCCTGTAGTTTCTGTACTTAATATTTCAGCATTGGAGAACATTTTGTACTAAGTGCGTAAAAATATTAATAGTTTGTGTATATGCAAGACCACATAAGCGTGTTCGGGGTTGAAGTATAAAACTCTCTGACTGCTTTTTTTCAGGTACATTATTGTTGTAGAGCATGATCTAAGCGTGTTAGATTATCTCTCTGACTTTATCTGCTGCCTGTATGGTGTGCCAAGCGCTTACGGTGTTGTCACTATGCCTTTCAGCGTAAGAGAAGGTAATTCTTGCCACATTTTACTTCTAAACCTACAAAAATTCTGTGGAAGAAAAATATTTAAGAAAATACTTTGAATGTGTATTCTTTCTGCTATGTAATTTTTTGGCAACTAAAAAATTACTGTTCTGTACAGAAGTTCTTTTTTTTTTTTAATTCCCCTTCTCTCTTTGTAGGCATAAACATCTTTTTAGATGGCTATGTTCCCACTGAAAATCTGAGGTTTCGAGATGCGTCTCTGGTATTTAAAGTGGCTGAAACAGCTAATGAAGAAGAGGTTAAAAAGATGTGTATGTACAAATATCCAGGAATGAAAAAAAAGATGGGAGAATTTGAACTATCCATAGTAGCTGGAGAGTTTACAGATTCTGAGATCATGGTGATGTTAGGGGAAAACGGTAAGTGGAATTCTTGTTAGAAATGATTCCAACAAGCCTTTGCCCCTACAGCCTTTCTGGAATCAGGGGGACAGGTTGCTAAAAGAATGTTTTTAAGTCAAATTGAAGACTCATTTCCTAGCGAAGATGTGACTTGAGCTTGCTGTGTAAATAGTGGGAACTTGAAGCTACTTGAATGTTAAGACCACCATTATTTTATTTGTTATCCCATTTTAAGGACTCAAATGGGCAGGATGATTATTGAGCTGGCGAGCTTAGCCATGCCTCTAGACTGCTGTAGCTTTAACTGCCTTTTTCATTTGAAAACCAATAGCAAGTACTGCTTGCTTAAACTTAATGTAGGAATACTTAGCAGTTTCATTTGAAAATGTGTTCTTTACCCAGTCTTTATTTTGTTCTATCGCTGACTTTACTAGAAGTCCAACTTAATAAAAAAGTCTCAAGTATATGTAACTTCTATCTTATTTCAGGAACTGGCAAGACTACATTTATCCGAATGCTTGCAGGAAGACTTACACCTGATGAAGGAGGTACTACTTAGTTTCAGCTGATGTACTGTGTTTAAGATATGGGAAAGGCTCTTGTTTTCATGATAAATTTTATCTTTTTGTAGGTGAGGTCCCAATTCTAAACGTCAGCTACAAGCCACAGAAGATCAGTCCTAAATCTACAGTATGTTTAACTCTTATTTATTAAGTATTGTGTTTGCTGCAAAAAGCAAGCACATCTTCTTAGTACAGAAGTAGAATTTGTTGATGCCCTGAATAGAATTAAAAGAGCATTTTGTTTTTAATTATTTTCTTGTAGCAGGACACATAAAACTGAGTGGCAGAATTTTTCTTTTGATAGGGAAGCGTTCGTCAGCTGCTGCATGAAAAGATAAGAGATGCCTATACCCACCCCCAGTTTGTAACTGATGTAATGAAACCACTTCAAATAGAAAACATCATTGACCAAGAGGTATTAATGGTCTGAGAGAATATTATAATTTTTGAGCATTAAAGAAGAAATGTGGCTCACTTTTCTCTCCTCCCCTTACTAGGTTCAAACTTTGTCTGGTGGTGAGTTGCAGCGTGTTGCGTTAGCTCTTTGTCTTGGTAAACCTGCAGATGTCTACCTAATTGATGAACCTTCAGCATATTTGGACTCTGAACAACGTCTAATGGCTGCTAGAGTAATGAAACGGTAAAGTGAATGCAGCAGGTTAACACTTTGAGTAGTTCTACAGTGAATTTAAATTCAGATCTCTCTCTATTCTGTTCCTATTTCAGTTTCATTCTTCATGCTAAAAAAACAGCTTTTGTGGTAGAACATGACTTTATCATGGCTACGTATCTTGCTGATCGGGTGATTGTTTTTGATGGCGTTCCTTCCAAGAACACAGTTGCAAACAGGTAAGAGGTTCGTGGGGTAAGCAAGATACAAGATGACAAAATAGAAATGAATTGTTTGTCAAACAAAATCAAGAGGTGAAGTATCCTTGGCTGTGGAAATTAAGTCAGGAGCTGCTCTAGCTTTTTTATTCTAGCCTTAGTCTACTGCACAGGAGTTGAACTGTAGTCACAGGATGCTGAGTAGGCGGCATCAATGGATGAAGAAAGGGCTGTTAATGGAGTATGCTTAAGGAAAATAACTTCCAGATGCATTAAAAGAAAGCTGTGAACTAGGGTGGGTTTTGGCACCTATGTAAATACTGTGGGAAGTGAAAGTTTTGACAGCAACATAGCATCTGTGGTTTTCACATGTTGAAGTATAAAGCTGACCTTTTTGGATTTCTCTACTTCTGTTCCAATAAATAATTAATTTCATATAAACCATGGAAACTTTGAACAATAACCATATTGGAAATCATGCTTGTAGAGCACTGTAATTTAGAAGTAGTTAATAGGAGCTAGCTGCAGTAAACACATTGGTCTTCATGTGTGCTAGCTTGCTTGTTTTTGATGACCACGTTTGTCTGAACTAAAAAAAAACAAACACAACACACAACTACCTAACTACTTCTCAGCATCACGTTATGATTTTTTGTTGCAACTTTTTTTCATGATACATAAATAACTTGTGCCAACTCGCACAAAAGTATATAAATATAGTAAGAAGAATGCAAAAGCAGCAAGAAGGCTTCTAGTGACATGCTGAGGTACTGAAAATATTGCACATGTACATCAGATACCTGCTCTCAGTTGTGTTACTGGACCTAAATGAGCTCAGGCTGGAAATCAAAGCTCTCTCTAGTCTGGCATAGAGGCCAACTTAGCTGGAAATTATGCACCATCTCTAACGTTTACCTCTTTTAACAGTCCTCAGACTCTCTTGGCTGGAATGAATAAGTTTTTATCTCAACTTGAAATCACTTTCAGAAGAGATCCTAACAACTACAGACCAAGAATAAACAAACTCAATTCAATCAAGGTAAGAAGCACCTTTAGAGCAATGAAGCCATCACTGTTTAATGTAAATCTGGGATTTAAAATACGGAACAGAAGGAAGGCAAGGAATTGAGCTAACTGGTTTTAACTTCAGCTGTGTTTAAGTCTGCCAAAGGCTACTTTTAGTAACACTGACCTTTTTTCTCTTCCCCAGGATGTGGAACAAAAGAAGAGTGGAAACTACTTTTTCTTGGATGACTAAATATTGAATCTGAGCATCTTTTGTAACTGGCCCATAGAAATGCATATTCAAATCAAAATATTGATGGATAAGAAGGCTCAATTGGGTTTTAGAACACTTCATTTTTTTGGAGCTTAAACCTGTGCTGCGTGTAACATCTGAGACCAATAGCAGTGTAAAATCTAGTCTGACTAAAACTGCCACTTTCTATATTTTGGTGACACAGCCCTATTTCCAGTGTTATAATTATTCCAAACAGACCGTCTTGAAATTGTGCAAGTCAGTCTCCAGCTTTTTCAAAATTACCAGGAGGTTTTCAATTCCATCTATTCTACTTACATACCAGGTGCTTACTGGACTTCCGAATTTTTTAAAATCATTGAAGCTTTTCTCTACAAGATGGAGACTTACCAAGACTACCAAGATACAGAAGATCCTCTTATTTTAAAAAGGCTGAATCTCTCTGTATGAGGGTTTCATAAATAAATATCCTCCAAACTTACAGCTCTTCTGTGATACGGTGCAAAAGTTCTGACAGAGCAGTGCCTGTGTGGTTATAGGATGTCACGCACACCTTTATCACATTACAAAAAGAAACAAAAGATGGAGTACCAACCACCCTATAACAGTGTAAAGAAGGACATTACATCTTTAAGTCCTCAATCCATATGCATCTTCTCAGACCTAGGTACAAGAGAATACTCAAATAAAGTGTCAAGGAAAACACTAAAATCCTGTCAAGCTTGTGTAACTTAAACTTGCATAAGTGAAAAAAGATCCCTGGCTGGCTTCATGTCCCAGCTGCTTTGCTTTACACACACTGCAGCAGAGGAACAAGTAGGTTTTCTAAGTAATAAAACATTTCTAAAGTACTGATGTCAGCAGAACCTTCCTTGACTGTACTGCAATCCAGCTCTGTGGAGCTGAAGCGAATGTGTGCGTAGAAGCTTGTGACAAAGCAGTAATTTTATGTAAGAGGGCAGGGCAGCTCATACACTGGCATCGTGTACCTCAGATTTATCAGGTTTAAGAAGCTGAACAAAGTATGGCTTCAGCTTTTATGTACACAACAGAGCATACCTTGTTGCTCAGAGTTTGAATAGCACTATAATGAACGCAGCGGTTACAGCCCCCCCAGGACTTGCTTAGTTCAACTTGAAATCCTGACTGGATTACAAAACATAAAGGCCCCCCAACACAGCCACTACCATTTTAGACAAGAACAGAAATTTAGTGCAGTAGTTCATGTGCTTTTTTAAGTCAGTTTTGCAGTTTGCCTACATATTGCCTGCCGAGTGTATACATGCAGTCCTGCTGCTATTTACAGCTTGTTCTGTCAGCAGAACTAAACCACATGTCTAATATTGAAACGATTTCCAGTACATAAATATATTTAGAAAGAAGTTGAAAACACAAACATTTATTTCAATTAGGAGTTTTATACATCACATGCATCTGGAAAGAAATCGTAACTATCACGCAGGTTTCCTGATAAAGGGTGTGCAATCACCTCTTACGCTAGTATTTACAGAGATATAAAAATATACACAACACTTAATTTTACAGAGCAGAGCTGAGTGAACACTGCACACTGCACTCTTAAGGAAAAGTCCCAACTGGAAGAGCAACAGTAACACTGCAAGAGATCATTATAAGGGTCTGAAAAAACAGCATCAGATCTCCGATACAGTGTAAAAATATAAGGCAGAAGCCATTTTCTTCTGAAGTATGGGGAAGAGCAGAACACAGACTATCCATCTTGCTTTTAAAAAGTAGTTCCAGCAGTGAGTTGTACATGCAAAACACAAATTTGCATCAACAGTGCAATAACAGAAAGAATACTGAACAGTAGCTCAACCATACAAACTTAAAAAAAAAAAAAGTAACGTACTTTTATGCATCTCTTCTCACAAAATATCTAGGATTTGTCAGTGCATTAGTGTTAAAGTGGCATTAAAAAAACTTCTGCTACTGTAACAGATGCAGAATTATCTTGGAAATGCATAGCATCTACATTGTATTGTCTTTGTAATTGTTTAGTTGGCATAGGCACCATTCTACTCACTCCAGCATTAATAATTCTTGGTGGAAACAGCCGTTCTTACCAAATCATACACAGCTACTCGACTGCTTGTTTCTGATTTCCTCAAATAAATGCTTTTTAAAATTCAAAAATATACCCTATGAATATTAAAAGAACTATATACAACATACCTAAGACACTGTTTGTTAGCTGGCTGCCATACATGTAACACACAGAAGAGAAACATTCAAGTTTGACAGATTTTTGAGATGAAAGGCCTTTGGGTTGGAAGCATATCAAAGACAACAGTGCAGTAGGCTGAGAATTCCTTTAGCTCAGTTCAGAACTAAGGCATTGTATGTTAAAATATATTTGGTGCAATGTTACCATCAATTTTAGAATCTAGATCACATCAAATGCTGTAATTTGTCACCCTAGTAAACATATATATCCGTCTTACATCACAAACTCAAGCCTTTGTGGAAAAAATTCAAACACTAAACCTATATTGTTTTTTTCTAATCTGACATTGAGGAAAAAAATCACTAAGCCAACCAAACCGTAATCTCCGCTAAACAAAATGATAGGAGCTCAAATTCTCATAGTCTTTACTCACCAAAATTTCATTATATCCTTGGACTTTACTAAAAGGAAATACTAAGATTTTAGACTTCTACCTCAAATTACCTTTTGCATTTGAAGATTTTCAATTATCCGTTCATGCATTCGTTCTATGCTTGATGACCCCTCTGATTATCTCCCAGTGTTGCCCTTCTCCTCTCATTCCTGTATGGCCTACCTCTAAAGTTTCGCTGGTACTGGTTGCCTTCATCTCTGCTTCTGCCGGGCGGTCCTTTCCAAGCTTCCTCATTTCTTGGGAACTGGTATCCTCCCCTAGTAGAATAGCCCCATTCCATTCTCGGCCTTCTGCCTCCTCCGTAAGTCTGGTTATAAAATTGCTTGGATCTACCACTTCTCAGCATATCAGAAACTTCATTTTCATCTTCAGAGCTCTCTTCCCTCATTCTTTGTGCCCTGTTTTCTGTCTGTAGGTTACCAGCACTCCTGGAATCTCTAACTTTATCAGTCTTATCCTTACGACTGTGAGCAGTATTTTTCAGTTCATTTTTTGGAGGTTCTGCCAACGGCAGTGTGGTGTTGGGCACCACCATCTGCCTCTCAACCCCCTGTGCTTGTGTAGAGCGATTTTGCAGCCCAGCTGTTGCCTGCTTAGCAGGAGAGGCTGAAGTACAAGTTTGCTCCAACTGAGGTGCTCTAGCTGAAGTTTCTTTGGGGGCACTGCATTCGCTGCTCACACCAGCCACAGGGAACAGTATGGCGCTTGAGCTACTGCTGCTGTTAGTCTTCTGAAGCTGTTCTACACAGTTTACTGTAGGAACTGGAGTACTGCATTCTTTAGCCACGTACATGCTCGCAGATGTGCTAGTTGTTGCCTCTTTGTCCTCAGGTGCCATGACAACATTAGGTCTTGCTACTGAATTTTCAATGAAGCCCTGAACTGGGTACCCATACCAGAAGTGAGGAAAGAAAGGAGGAGCTATTGGAACAGCACCTAGAAAGTGACTGTGTCCAAAGGATGGTTGCGGGAACATATTTTTCCCCCTCAGGGGCTCATCATAGTTTGCATGAAGGGCTTGCACTGAATTCTCCGATTCAACACGGAGTTGTCCTTGACTTTCTGACACCTGAGCTGCAGGTACGATCAGCGGCAGTGATGGCGACCTGTTGTCAACGTGTGGCATTTGACCATTGGATCTGGTCTCACTCTGAACAGCAAAGTGCCTATTTGGTTGCGCAGTCTCATTTTCAATCTGCGTCGGTGGAGCCTCCTGGAACCAGGGATTGTGCGGATACACAGGGAGGGACACGTTTGGGTACATTCGACAAGCAGCTAAATAGGCCTGGTGCAGAGGGTACAGGTAAGAATGAGGTGCCCACATGGGACAGCTGTATGCCTGCAAGATAAGAAGAAACAAGAACTTGGTCTTTTGAATATGCAGACAGATAAGCAGCACACAGGTCATTTATCATTATGAAACAGATTTTGTTTCTAGTGACTACTCTTAGTTCTAAGAATTTCTGGGCTTTCAGCATCATGTTCTCTTTTTTTTCTTCCAAATTCAGATGAAATAGGGATCAGTTATGATCTGTAGGACAACTTGGTAACACAGTTGCTGTATGGTTAATTTAAACAAGCACCAAGACAAAGTCTGCATTTGTCAACTCTACAGTACGACAAGTGGTTAGCTGAGTAACACAGAGGAAGGAGAGGGGGTTGCTACACTATGTGGATAACTTCAGTACTGTTGAAACATAGATCATGAGCAACACCGCTGGACGTTTTTCTAAGACAGCGTGTCAAATACACGCGTTTCAGGTTTTACAGAACACCACACGAAGCTGCTGTTGACACAAGAAGAAAACACTGGAATAGGTAGGCGGTCTAGTGTGTAGTCCCTGGAGCCAACTGTCCTGAAAGCCTAACCAGATCCCTTTTGATGGGAGCTAGTCAGATCAATCAGCACGAGCAGCTGGAAGAGTGCAGGCATCAGGATGACAGCCTCGGGGACCAAGGCAGCACCCAGAGAACCTGGAAGGTGGTTGCCAGGTCTACCACACTATTTGGTCAACCGAAGAGCACAACTGTTAATCTCTGTACTTTGACCAGTAGATGGTGCTGAAAGCCCAAAATGACAGGTTGTATCCTAAATAATACAAAGTGCAGTCCCAAATAGACATAGGTTTTGAAAGCAAACTCTGCTTAAACACTTCAAATACATTGCAGTGGCACTTGCTAGCGACTTCGGCATTTTCCAATGAACAAAGAAGACTTGCATTAGGTACATAGCTATCAAATCTAAATCTTGGTAACTTGTGCTGAACATTGCCCTCAACCTGAGCAGATGATATACTAGCAGTTACCTAAAATAGTCTCCACAGCAAAAGATAAGCCAGGTATTTTTACTACAGCTTTTGCCAGTACACAAGCATTATCAAAGACAGAAGACTGTTTGTCTTCTACTACTAACTGCTTTGAGAAGAATGCATTTGCAAACACATATTGGTTTGCCTGCAACTTCGTAAAGCACAATTTCTGTGGACTGCACGTAACCATGTTTGAAGCAGATAGATCTATCACTGCTGAACGGCAGTGTGGACACTGTTAGAATTCCAGTTAATAGAACACAAAAAAGTATTTAAAATCCAAAGATACATTTGAAGTGTATAGCTGCAGCAACCCATCTCCCACACTGTAATTACCACCAAACGTAAGAAAATTTTATGGTACAACATACACAGAAACATGCAAGTTTGAAGAGTTACCTTCACTCCAAGATTGAAGAAGAATCTAAGAATATTCTTATCTACAAACAGAACAACAACAACAACCACCAATGAAAACTTCCATCTGATCCAAAAATTGATCCTTACTTATAGTTACAGTTCAGTAGAGAAACACAAATATTAAGTTATTGTTTGCATGACATTGTTTGATTTACTGTTTTTTCTATTTTGTTTTGTTTTCTTTTATGAGGTTTTCCATGAGTTTTGGGCCACAGTAAAGTAACTGCTACACAACTACAGTTTAAATTTCAGATTTAGTAGCTTATGGAACTCAGATTTATTTTTTAGAGGAACAGTTCAGTAAATGCATGCCACTGTGCAGACATGGTATGATCGTTATGATCACGTTCTGTACTTTAAGTATGCTAAAACATGCCTCCTCCTCAGATCGACAGGGAAATGCTGAGCAACTCCCAACATTTTGATTTGAGGAGAAAATCTGTTAGATATACTGCTGTAAAGGAAGAAGATCTCCAAAGAAAATCCTATCAGTTCACTAAACCTGAAGCCACAGTGGGTCAAGCTAAGAACCATAAAATGGCAACAGAATTCTAGGCGTAACCACTTAAAAGTAACTGCAACATTAACATGAACAATATAAATCAAAGACTTTACTCTATGCGATTTTTCCTCCCATCCTTTATATCCTGAAATAACAACAATTAGATCTTTGATTCTACTGTTTGCCTGTATAAAAAGAAGTCTTTTGTTAAAAAAAAAAACAACAACAACAAACTATTGGGAAAAAAAGTATCAAATGTAGACCTTCCAGATTCTCACCTTTAGGTAAGTCCTCCCCATTGCTGCACAGGGAGTAAGAGGGTGCAACGGCTCTTTCTCCCTTTTCGCTTAAAGGAAATCCAGGATATAGTGGATCCTGATAAGGATTCAGAGTCTGAGGCAAAGGCATTAAGGGCTGGTTAACTGCTTGTATCGACACAGGAACTCCAGCAATTGGAGCAGATGTTACCTGAGCCTGTGATACAATAGAGTCAGGTCCCGTTGCTGGGGCTGGCATCAACGAAGAAGCAGGTATTTGGGCTGGAATACCTAGAGGCAAACACACATTTCTATACTGATTACATATCAACTACACCAGATTACAAAAGAAAGTGACAGCAGAAAATAAAAGTTTAATATGACAGACAAAGAAAGAAACAGAAAAGGTATTTAGGAAAAGATAAGTGGAAATGTAGAGTCAGTACATTATAAAAAAACTAAGATTTGATCAAATGTAGAGAATTGTTCTTTTCAGAAAGAAGTGAAATGGTTAAGTTTTGTTGAAATAGCTCAGTCCTACCCATATTTATCAATAAAAAAATATATGAATACCATAAGGAAAGAGAAGCAGGAAAAAAACTCAGGAACTGAAGCTTATACGTGAATTTTTGCAATTCTCTTTTAGTTTCATCATTTAACCCATTTAACAGTTAACTCAGAGAATATGAGCTGAGATAAGCTGAACTATACAACTCCAAAACGACGTGGTCATGTATAACAGGGTTATCGTGGTAATTATAGTACCGTGTGAACATGCTGTGACGACTGTAAGGATAGTCCGTGTACAGGAACAACAGTGGAAAAAATACAGCACTTAACCTAATGAACAATACTGAATTTTATCTAACCTAACTCCATGTACCAGGAAACGTGCACAGCACAAGAAAAGGCATTAAACTAGTTCTGCTACCAAGTTAGCTGAGCTTCAAATGGATCTCAGTAGCTCTAGGCGTATCAGACCCAGGGCGAGTCTGCAGCAAATCAGAAACTTATTAGGTGAGACAACACCAAGCACACAACAATCTTCCGTATTCTGACCCTATTCTACATTAAGCAGATCTTTAGTATGAGCCTCCCTCAAAACTCAGAGCTGTCTCATTCAGGGGAAATACAGATTGCTGACTACACATTACTTTTCCCCACCTTCAGATAAGGAGTCAAGTGATCTGTGTACACAAGTAATCAAAGATCCACTAGAATTCCCAGTAGTTTTGAGCAAATTGCATTCCCATAGGTGCCTACGGGATGGGATGCTACAAGACAAGGATTTCCTGAAGGCATTTTTCAATTTTGCACGACAGGTAAAATTAATTAGTTTCTGATATATGTTAGTATTTCTCCAAACCTGCTGGTCCGTAGGTTGTTGGCTCACTTGGCCAAGCTGGCACAATGGCTGGTACAGAAGGCACTGTTGGAGGCAAATGCACCTCAGAAAAGACTGGTGATGGTGTTGGAGCTACACTTGGTAAGCATTCTGTCAATTTCTATAAAGACAAAAAGATCACATTAATTTGTTCTAAATCAGCATTGTTGGTGAGCCCTATCATGTTTGACTGCCTCAAAAAAAAAAGCTTAATGACTCAAATACTGTCCAGACTGTCACCAGCACAAGTGCAAAATATCAATTAGCAACAAATCAAGTTGCATACATAACAGAATTTGAAGTGAAAAGCATGATTGACTTATAAAATGAATATATGAAATAACCTCCTTCTCAGAAGAAAAAGGATATACTTCTACCTTTCCTATCACAAGCAGTCCTTTTAAGTTCTTTACTTAGGATATAACAGATTCCTAACTCTGAACAGGCAATGCTAGCATTATCACCATAGAAAGGACTGCACAGTTAAAACCCATTATTACAACACATGCATGCCTGTAACAAAGCTCTCCATTGCCTGAACTCTCCTGACTGGAAAACTTTGAAGGCAAACAAACACTCCTTACTTGTTCAGCAAGAGCTGGAGAATCTGTTTTTACTTGTTCCAAAGGAGATGAAGCTTTTGGACAACTCTCATCTTGACTATTCCTCTAAAGCAAAGTTAGAGAGAGACAAACACAGCTAGTCTAATAATAAGATTTGTGTTTCAAAGAAGCATTCAAAAATATTAAAGCAGACTACAAATGAAGTGGGCTAAGAATCCAGTCACTGTTACATTAGTGTAACGTTTTGCTCACTGGAAGGACAGCAAAGAATAAAAGCCAACAAGAGGCCACAAATCTTCACTTCAGAGACCATAATCTGTTAGCACAGTAGCTACTAGCAAACATCAAATCTTCTACGGTCCCAAAGTACTGAAAATACAGACTGTACTAAGCAATTACAAATCCAGATTTGTAAGAGCTTGATGGCCCAGATGTGGAAACTCAGATTGTTAACAAAGTCTGTAAGCAGGGGCTGAGGAAAGCTGATGGCAACCCATGCCACCAATCTTAAAAGTATTTCACTAAAAGCTGTAAAGCAGCAGCAGCAATCACAGCTATAAAGGCAGCTATTGATCTGATAATCACATATCAGAGAAGCAGTAACATTAAAAGAAAAAAAAATTTGGTCTTGTCTTTGAGATTACCTCAGATGAATTTGGCTCAAGCTTCTGACTTAAGTGGATCTGCCTGGAATTTGACTCTGTAACACCAAGACATAACCTAGTAAATGAACCATGACACCATTTATGGCTATCACAACTTAAGCCAGTTAAATTTTTGTCTTTCCCAAGTCAAACCTACAAAACAAAACCCACCTCATCACATTATACTTCAGAAATCCATTTTTACTAAATATCAAGCGACCAGTTAGGGCAGTAACAGAACAACCAGTTTAAATCTGGGTTTTCAGACTTCTACAGGAGTTTTTGTTTGTTTTAAAGATCAGCGCTTGTTAACCATTTTAATGATGCCAGAGGGAAGCAGGAAAGAAAACGGAGCTGTCTTCTCAGTTTAAAATCACATCATTCGTCCTAAATTCCTCCTAATGACTTCAATCAAAATGAAAATGTCCTGATCTGCATTTCCATATGCAAATACTAAGAGAAGACATGAGTTTAGAAGGTTTCACTGGTTCAAAAGATCTAGAAAGTTTTCAGACTGATGCAGAAAATGTAATTCCTTGAGCACCAGCAAATGATTAGTGTGGGAAGAGGCTGCTGAAGAACATCATGGCATAAACTTCATACGTAAGATCTGTATAGACTTTTATATTCTAGCTTTTGTTTCGGTCTGTTTCACACTGCTTGTGAACTAAATTCATGCACGTGAGTTTAACATAAGCTGCTAAGCAGATGCATTTTATTTTATTTTATAAAATCTCAGTGTGTGGTACCATCGCTCTAATTCCTAGACAACAGTGTAAATAAAACCAATATTGATTATAATTACTACAAATTCCCCAGTACCAACAGGAATATCCAAATACTGATAAGGAAGTAATTGTTTATTCCTGTAGAAGTTTTCATCTGGTTCCATAAGCAATGAATCCAAAACATCACCAAAAAAAAAAAAATAGAGAGAGAAAAGGTGACATGCCATACATTACAACTAAATCCATCCAGAGCATCTTCTACACGTGTTCTTTTTGGCATCACATATGAAACAAGTTGTAAGGTTTTTTTAGTAATGAAAAAACAGGTAACGTTAGTCCTCGAGAAGGTACTTGATGTTCTAACAGGAACTAAATGGCACAAGTACCATAAATACACAACAATGCCTTTTCTTAGAGATAAGGGAACCATGACAACAACAACAACAAAAAATGCTAGAAGAGAACAGCTTCTAAGAGAAGGCTTGAGTCTGAGTTTTATCTAGTCAGAGAAGAAAAGACAACACAGAAGAAGCTAAGACCAAATTCAGAGTTCAGTCATAGCAAAGCTGACAGGACAACAACATAAAATACCATTGGCTGCATTTAGCAAAAATTGATTAACTACCTACTGACAGCTACAGCTTTCTTCTACTACTGACACATTCTTCTTCCTCACAAAAGAGGAAAAGCTTAGAGTGGATGCCAAGAAGCCAGGGTGTGTTTAAACACCTGGGGGAGGAACTCAAACAAGTTTTGACTGTGTGACAGCTCTTACATAAACAGGTTTGGTTTTTTGCTGGAGGGGTTTTTTTGTGTCACCTCTTCTGCAGTCTTTTCTCCCCCTTCCATACCATTGTGCGCTAATACTTCATCACATCACATGTATTATTTTTACCCTCTTTTCTCTTAATTTACTCCAGTTAAGCACTCCTAGTACTTCTCCCACTAGCATTTTCTGCTATACTCATTAGCATTTCAACAGGATCTAATTTATTTCAATAATCTAGTTTTTCATTTCCCCAATTCATCTTCCCATTTACTGCCATCAAGGAGCCTACTTCTCTCAGCCACATTCACAAAATTTCATCTTAGCTTCGTTATTACTTATAATAATTTTCTTTTCATTACTTAAACTGATTGAATCTTGAATGAAGTCTAAAACTGGTAACAAATAAAAGGAAAACAAGACTTGATCTGAAAAAAATTTATATATATATATTTTTTACCTTTATCTTTCTGCTCTTCCATTTCTGCTGTCCACTTGCTGTTTCTTTTCTCATTATTTGAAACCTTTTTGGGATTATCCATGGTTTGTGTAGCAGCCTGACAGACTGACTGATTCTAAAGACATTGACAAAAGCAGAAATGCAAATATATTTTAGAAGGTTGGCGACATCTGGTATAACACTATTAGGCCTTTATGACAGGTATATTTATTTCAGTAATATGCAGAAGAAGGAAGGAGAAAAGCAGTCTTCATCAGTATCAGATTCACTTACCCTTTCATTCATTGCTAAATTTTGCTTTAAAAGTGCTCATGTAATTAGTTTACACGACAAACTAGAACTGATTCACTTGAAGAATTTCTACGTTAGCTTGTATCCTTTTGTCTACAGCATCTGTTTATTCCCTGGATACATAGAGACTAGTCCACTTTAAAAAACCCACATCAACAGAACAATCAATTAAATCTAAAGGCTACAATCTTCCCTCAGACACTGGGGAATCTACTGAAGCCATCCTGGTTCCACCACAGAAAAAAAAGTCTAACACAAAGCATCTGTATTAGTAACACACCAGGCAAGTTCTCAGGCTAAGAAGAAAAGTCAGCTCCAAATAAAACATTTTGATGTGAACTGAATCAGAAGAAAGCACCTAAAAGTCTGTGACATTAACTCAGGCACCACAGTGCCATTTCAGTGAGCTTCTTCTCATTATTAAACTGAACTTCAGAGAACGTTTTGTCCTTGTGTAAGATTTGATCCCACTATTTGAAAAAAAATGCAATGAATGAGTAACTGCAGGGGAGCATAAAGCACTGCAAACACCAAGGAAAAAAATCAAGACAGAAACCCATGGCTTCAGAAGCTCACATTTCTACTGTATTTATGTGCCTAAAAATGTGGATATTAATAACTCACAAAGGAAGCTACTAATCATAGGCATCACACTGAACATATATTGTCGATGTACACATTGCTATGTAGAAAGTGAATGCGAAGAAAACACCTCTAACAAGAGCACAAAAACACTGAATCAACAGTTAATAGTTAACAGTTCATGGACAGGTGTGGAGAATGAGTTAATCAGTTACAACAGGAAAAAAAAACACATACATTGGAAAGGGCAGGAAAAGCTTGTTCATCCCTTTGCTGGATCTCATAAAGAGAACGGGACTCTTCTATTGCCTGCTTCTCCCTGCGTTCCTCTGGAGATAGGCCAAAGTAGTTACAGTCTCTTCCACCATGGTTAAGATCCTCAGTTCTCTCACGGTCTGGTTTTCTATAAGGGAAAAAATAAAACATTTCATGGAAGTACCAAACACAATGCAAACTCGTGGTTTAGAAAAGCAGGAAGCATGCCATTATACAGAACTGCACATGTGATTCTACATATACCAAAACCCTTTCTACCTATTGCAGTTACCCATATTAAAAAAATTTAAGGAAATGAAGGTGGGTTTTTTTGTGCCTTCTAAGAGCTGAGCAGCCCCATAACAGTATCTACAGCTGTGCAAGAATAAAAAGCAGCAAGTAAAGGACACTTCTGTAAATATAGAAGAAAATTGATAGTTTTCAACATGTGAAGCAGCACTACACAAAATTGACACCACTGCTGGAGCTTCCTGAATCACTTAATTAAACCATTCAGGATACTTCTGCATTTGAGTTAAAGGAAGAGGTGCTCAAGATGTTGCATGTGGGAGTCTCCAAAGACAACCCAGCCTCACTTATTCCACAAGTGACAAGAGAAGGTACAAAAGAGTACCAAAACAGACCATGAAGAGTTGAGTTGTATACAAAATACAAGTCTTAAATAAAATAAAAGGAGTGTGGCAACAGTGAAAACAAACTCCGCTGGTGCTGCAAACAAATCCAAAATGGCCACTAACAAATGCAGGCAAAAGAATGTTCTTTTTCATACTTCATATGATCAGTCACCATATGCAGCAGTCCTCTTTAACAGGGAGAAGCTGAGGGAAGATCTTAGCTGTGCCCAAGACCTACTATCCAACCAGGAAAAAAGCAACCTTCCAAGAAGAAACTAGTTTCAAGCACAGCCCTTCCCAGTGAAATATTGTCAAACAAGAAAAAAATAGTAATAACAAAATGAAATGAGAAGCTTATGATAGCAACTGTTCTGAAACAGCTTTGGCAATGAAAAAAAAAATTTCCTAAGCTTATGCATACTTATAAGAACTCAAAATACTTCCTAGGAATTCAACAGCAACATGTGCCAAGAGTATGACAAAAGCACCTAAACAGGAACTAGCATTCCAAGAAGCGCAGCTGAAGTTCAAGATAAGGAAAATTTTATCTCTAGTTTTACCTTACAGCTAGGGAAGAATTCCTGCCTGGAGCTTTTTGCTCAGTTGAGGTCTGATGAGGTTGAGGCCCAGAACATATGAACTGATGCTGCCTGGTTCCCACAGTATGCTGAAGTCGAGGAGGTAGTGCTGACTGGGGTTTTATTGACTTGCTCTGATTCTTTGGCCCTCTGCAATCTGCATCTGTGATCAAGAAATCAAAATATAACTCATTTAATATTTTTCACCTGTTAGGGACAAAACATACGACAAAGATTCTGCCACAGAAAGGCGGGCACAGTCCTACCGGGCTGAGCATTCTGCCCCCAAGTTGGGAAAAACTTTTTCATCTTCTTCCCTGGCACAGTGTTCCAGCCCTCCATAGGAGAGGCCTGCGGAAGAGGTTTAAGGCTCTTCAGTGACACAGAATGCCTACAAAATGAGGAACAAGAGAGGGAAAAGCAAAATATTTAAGACCAGTCTGGGGAATACTATGTGTTTACTAAGAATGGTGGATCTTCACATTTTTTTTTATAACAGCATTTAGTGTCCTTACTTCTTTACTATTATACTCAAGCAATATGTAAAACTTTTTCCATTGTTCAAAAATTCCCTTGTAAGGCAATACTAATTTAGCCAGCATTCAGCAGCATGCAGATGTCCTACAGTTGTTTATTTTCTTTTCCCCTGCAGACAGGAAGTACAGCTAGATTCTTGTGAAGTTTTCAGTTTTCTTATACAAGGAATTTCTATGAGATTAATGGGGATCTTCTTCCTTCCCTTATTTACCTTGACTGCATTTCCTGATCCCAAACAACACAGCTACACATCACACCCACTGATTTAACATTTTTTCCCCAGAAGAATCACAAAAATTACAGCAGAGCTCAAGACGACATTCTGAAATAAAAATAGAAAGGACACTCCACCCCCCCCCCACTCCCAAAAAACACCCCACAAATAACCACTATCACCAATTTTCAACAGTTAATTTGCCCTAAGGTACAGAGAAGAGCTTCCTAAGCTCTTAAGAACTTAGAAAAGTAAGTTACCTAAACAACAACTTGTTTGAAATGAGGTGGAGCTACTCAACCAAAAGCGAAGTTGAGCAAACTGATGGGCCTTTTCATATGAAAAGCTTGCCAAAAAAATCTAGCAACCGATTATCAATCACAACAAGCAACATTTAGATAGGAAAGTGGAAATCTATTTAGAATTAGAGCTTCTGCAAACAACGCTATTTTTTTTTAAAGAAAAAAACCATAACTAATGCTTATTTGGTCACTGATTTCTTGCACAAGTAATATGCACAACACAATGCTCTAAAGAAAACAAACAACTGCAGTGACAATTACTGTACAACTCCCCTCCTTCTTTTATTTAATGTATTGTTTTCTTTAAAATGTTTCAGCAGTGCTGCTTCAAGAAAAGAAGCAGGTGCTCCTGCTGAAAAGAATTCTGAAGTAATGCTTTGGCAGTCTTTCCCAAAAGAAATTAAGCACTTACTTTGCTCCAAGCTCTTCTACAAATACAACAACTGGCCCACTCTCAGAGCAAACCTCTTGAATATGGGCATTATAAAATTTCCCATTATGGTCTAAGCGCACCTATGGAAAAATAAATAGAAAAATGAATAAAAATAAAGAGTCTAAGCTTCAAAGAAGAGAATGAGAGAGAATACAACTCTTTAAACTATTAGTAATATTAAAAATAGATCTTGTCCTCTGGGCAATAAAAGACCTGAGAAATAGGAACATGGCAACCAGTAAATGCACCAAAAAACAAATCTTCAATAAAAACCAAATCTTCAATCAACGTAAGTTCTTAAAACACACACCACAGAGAGCTTTCCAGCTATCTTTACTTTATGAAATACAGCTTCCAAAACTTCACAAAACAGTTTACAAGTAGCTAGTCAAACAAGAATTTTCAGCATTACTGAAGACACCATCTCTCAGAATAAATCCCAAAGCTTTTTCTTGTTTAAATCCAGGTAGAGAAAAATCATTCACTGACCTCACTGAAAATTAGTTTCATTAAGAACATAAACAACACCAATTATTTCAGATGTACCTTTTCAGAAAGAGTTTTAAAGCAAACAAGAAAGAATCTGTTCAGACATGGTAAGAATTTTAACTGTCTAAAAAAGAAAAAATAAAACAGACATTCTAGGTGCTCAAGATGTGTGAGTTAAACATAAAATAAGTTTATCAATGAACGTCCTGCTACAGCGTTTGGTTTTCCAGTTGTATTAATTCAGTTGACACCACTTTTCACTACTTTCTAAGGTTTTATCCCATGTGTTTATTGTCTTATTGTGTACATACAAAACAGGAGAGAGAGGTTAAATACCAGAGCTCCTTCTACTACTATCTGTAACTTTAAGTCCATGTCACACAGGACAACTTCAGGGTCTAAAACAGAAAAACTGTAGCCCATCCTACTAAGCAATAAATAACCTACTCCACATAAGGCTTTTCTGCTCTTAGGGGGAGACAGTTTTGTCGCCTATAGGAGGACCTTTATTGTTGTAGTTCTGGGGGTTTCTTTTGGGTAGTAGCTGTGATTTTGCTGATCAAATAATTCTTTCTTACATAACACATACACGCAAATTGTGTGCATATCAAAATAATTTAGATATACATCAAAATAGTTAACAAAGAGGGAAAACTGACACATTAACGAGACATATGTTTTTCTCCAACTGTGATTATGTAATACTTACTTTACATTTATCTCCAATTGAGTATTGCATGCCAGCAGCAATAGAAAAATCTTGTTTTTGCTGATCTGTAAACACATTAGCAGTAACATACTGTTAGCTTAAATACACTAAAAGAGTGACTTTACTGATACAGTTACACTAAAAAGCAGTAGTCCAGGCCCTCCATCCACATGCTGACACATCACAGGAAGGCCACTGCCTGAAACCAACCCATCATTTACATTACTGCTCAAAAAGGCTCTGCTTCCCATATCAGCTTGCAATAGATGGCACTTAGTACGCAGTTACTTACCCCATTTGGATTGCAGCCAAACATCATATTCAACATTTCTGTAAACCAATGGATTGAGTGATTTAAGAACTTTCTTAGGCAAAAACAGGGTGGGATTTCCACTGCTCTTAAGGTGCTGTATGAAACAGAAGGAAGTGTTAAAGTGGCCAATTAAACGGAAGTTTACACTAATAGATTTTTAGATCACAGCATTAAGATTCCAAACTTAAATATGAAAGAGTCAAAAATACATCAAGCATAGGAAAGCGTTAAAAAAAATAATTCAAATGGCGTTCTTTTAACCATACCAGAACAAAATTAAGAATTAAACAGCAGTACAAAGGACACTATCCATCCACAATGAAAGCATCGCTTTTCAAAGAACCAAGTAGATTTTAAAATAGTACACGTTTGTACAAGTAGAAAAATCAAGACTATATCATGAACATGACCGAAGAAAAAAACCCAAAAAATCAGAACACAAGTTTACAGGAGAACAATAAATCTTAAATAAATACCTTGTTGCCAGAAAGAGACTTCAATCCATTCATATCACCAACTGTTGTAGCTTTACTTCTGCAGAAGACAAGGAACAGTGACAGTACATTATTAATAAGGGCTAAGCAAGAAATGTCTTGGAAGCTGAGAAAAATACCAAGGCTACCATTCTCTTCAGATCTTTCTGCACTAAACATACCATGCAACATCTTTGTCTCTTAAGATGAAAAAGCTAAGTCTAAAATAAGATTTAGATTTCTATACTACACAAGGCTAAAACTAAGACTTCATTTTTCAAGTTCAAGTTTTAGGAAGCCTATCTTACACTAAGACACTTAGCTATTAGTTTAAAAAGGAAGGTTGCAAGGGAAAAAATTTCCTCTAAAACGTTGCAGTTACCTAAGAAAAACAGAGCAACAGAAGCCATCAGAAATAAATGATGTCATAATCCATTAGTTAACCAGGATCAGACACTCTAACTTACTCTATTTTTCTAACCCTGACATTAATGGAAGTTTTAGACAACTGTTGGCATTAACTTCTCCCACAACAGAATAGCTGCTTACATTTAAAACAGCATAAGTGAAAAGTTAACATTTATAAAATGAAAAAGTTAACATTTATAAAATGAAAAAGAACTTCCAGAAAACCAGGTGAGAAAACAAGATAAAGAAAACTTTAAGACAAAGTCATAAAGACTTACGACTTTAAACTCAGGGCAAAATGTCTGTAATTGAGGCCTAGCAGGTCAAGATTCACACAAACTAGGTCTTGCATCAACGACATCAAGTGAGATAGTCAGTATATGACATTCACTTACAAATGGGCTACAGAGGTTAGCAGCACATTTGCTTATGAATCCCAACGATAGAGGATAACATCATTGTCCATGAAGCTCAGGAAAGCTCTAACATCAGAAAGGAATGGAAGAACTTTCCACACTGACATTTAACTACAAAAATTGTTCCTCTACAAAGAAATAAGTTGTATTTTACCTAGAAACATTCCCTATTATTCCCCCCCCCCCCCACACACCTCACTAAGAAGAAAGGAAATTAATATCTTCCCCAAAACTTGGTATTCTCTGTCAATTTCCATCAGCACCACAGCATCACAGAGGCCTCCAGAGATCATTAAGTGCACCCCTCTGCTAAAGCAGATTCCCTGCATTACTAGTATGAGAGCGAGGCAACTAATTCTCACTGAGTTTACCACACCACACTGGCATGCTGACAACTCTCCCCAGGAATTGCTCTGCTTTAAACAGGAAGAGGGACATGTTCCAATGGCAGTACTCCAATAAGTAATGAGACCTAAAGGTAGACTGCAGGAAAAACGGACCAACTAGGTCCTTAGTTACAGTAAAGATCACAAACGTAATTCTTTCATATGGCTAACCCTTCCTCTTTGTTTCTCCTCATTAATTTTTAGATGTTTTCAACCCTGTTAAGTTCTACTATGCACAGGAAATTCAGAAGATTTGTTTAACACGTCTTGTGCCCACACACATCTTACAGCAAGCTCTAAATCCATTTACCTGTAGCTGTCATCATCTGAATCTGAAGCAGAAAATTCACTGCTACCATTATTTTCCTCTGTCATACCAACAGCACTAAGTTCTGCTACAATTTTCTTTACATCCGTACCAAACACGTTCTCATACAGCAATTCATAAAGAAGAGCTGGGGAAGGGGACAAGAAGGTGATAGAACAAGATCAGTTACGAGGTAAATAAAATTTTACATTACCATTACAGAGGAGTTTGAAGTCACTTCAATGAAAACAAGCACTCTGAAGCGTTAACTGAAATAGTGAAGCTGTTACAAGTCAAAACAGCTGTAGCTACTATAGTTTAACATGTATGCATTAAACTACTAGCAAGCAGTTCTCCTGACAGGCAAGTCTTATTCTTGCACTCTGTATATAGGCAGGAATCTCAAAAAGAATAGGAATTCCTGTATGGGATGCCAAGGGACCCACCAAAGCTGGCTGGAACCCACTCTGGTAAGAAAAACAGTAACTCATGTAGACAGTTATTTTTTGCACAGGCAACTCCCATGATTTCTGTACAAGGATAATGCAAGGATATTTTTTAAATAAACAACTAGTTCACTAATATCATCTGAAAGACAAAATTAAAACCTAAATGCTGACCAAAGACAATTCAATAGATTATAAATCAGTACACCGATATTTTCTATTCATATCAGAGCACACAGATAAAGAGAGGCAGGTAAGTCTTTCCCTCTGGGTAGTTAATTTGCAGTCATGCCTCAAGAACCAAGGCACAGGAAGAATCATACAGTCACTGACAATCAATATGGAAAATTAAGCTCCAACAGAATGATAATGAAAATTCAGACAGAGCCTCTTCCCTTAAACTGAAACCTGGATTATCATTTGCAGTAAAAATGCATGCTTTTAGCTAACCAACATAATACTTACACTGGCACAGCGCAGCCCTTTCTGAATACTCTATGGGATAAACAATATCATAGTGGTTTCCATTTGAGAAGCATAGCAATACCTACAAAACAAAACGCACATTTTTAGGTAAATGAAGAATCACTCGATTCTTCATATAAACAATACCTCTGAACTCAAATCAATGTGTCTCATTATATTTCAGGATCTCAAAATAACAACAAAACAATCCAAAAGTTCAGTGGATTTTTAAATTAATAATAAAAAGTTGGCTGAAAGTCAAAAACTAAGGCCAACATAACTATGAGTCGGCATCGGTCGTAAATTGATTTTCACAGAATTTTAAGCTACTAAGAAGTTATACCACACACCAAATACAGAGCAGCTATTTAAAATGAGCCACATATACTAACAGAATCATTGTCCTAAACAGGTACAGAAGAAATGGTTCAAATTGAATTATCTCAATATTTGACTATTAATTAGTTGACTAATAAAACTGTCATGTTATATTACTTGTTATGTAAAGTAGCCTTCATTCAGATTTCACTATACATGTACACACACACAAAAAAAAAATTAGTGTTATTTTAACCTTATCAGAAAAGCCATTTTCAGTCACGTGTGAAGGAGAAGCATTTGGTTCCCGATATATTATGAAATCTTTTCTGAGGGGAGGAAAAAAAAACTATGTAAGATGTCATGTAACAATCAGTAAGAACAGGAATACTCAAGCCAACTTCAAAGAATATCTATAACAACAAAAAATACCTATTAGAAAAGAATACTGAAGATGAGTGGACCTTTCAACGGACCAAAAAGGACTTCTGTAATATATTTGCTCTCTCAGGAGAGAATCAGACAGAAAATATTTCTATTTCACAAATCCAGTATTAGTCTTACACTCCAAGTGAAATTTTTGTGCAATACTTCATCCCCTGTGATGCACCACAGCCTTCTGTCACAGATATAGGAGCCTGTGGTGCACTGCAACAGTTCTTAGCTAATAACATCACAAAAGATATTTAACATGGATGCAATTATTAATGACTTAAGTAACTTCTTAATTCTAGCTATTTCTACTCCTCTCCCAGCACAAACACTTCAACTTACTGCTTTTCCTTATTTCTTTTTTTGAAGTAGCAGAAAAATCTTTTATCAGTTCCATCTTACCAATATTTTCACACACACAGTTGTGACACAGTTCCTTCTTGACTGTTATGTTATTAAATGATTTATGGACCGTTCCTAACATACTGGCATCTTCTGCCATTTGCCTTGATTTGGGGTATAGCACACTATCCCTATAGTCTTCCTATAACCAGTAAATTCAGTGTTGGAGCACTGCTGGCAGATACTCATCATGAAGCCCATCAGCCCAGCACGCTTTCACAAAATGGGTTTAGAGAGCTTTATTTCTCTGCTAAGCAATGGTTGCTTTCCAAGGTGAAATAACTGCTTCAGTATCCTTACAAGGATTAAAAATATAAATGAGCAGCTGGGCTATGACAATATAACATGCAGAATTGGCATGCTGCATTTAAAATTATTTTTACAATCTATTTAACTAGAAAGCATAAAAAAGCGGAAATAAAGTGACAAGGGAAAATTCACAACTGATACTGACTTGATACTTGCTCTCCTACTACAAAGCAATCTGTCACGTCCCAAGATTTTTCTTTTATCCACAGTCCTCCCTTTGCTCAGCAACTCACCACTTTCATCAACAACATCTTTTCTCACAAAATCTTAAGTGTAATTAATCTTGAAAAATGACTGTATATTCACATGTGCAGTTTTTGGATCTAGGAAAAAAACTAGCATGCCTTTCTACATCACCTGAAGAACAGCAATCCTGAGAGGAAGATAATAACAAAGCTCAGAGTCACCCACCTCAGAGAAGCAATTAAAATTTAGAATATAACCAAAGCAGGACTGGGACAGATCTGAGGAGTGGAAATGGAGCCAAACCTATTGATACTGCACTTCTACCCTGTGCTTTACAAGTCTGAAACTCTCTCCCTTTTCTACCTGGCGTGGAACAGGAAACTTGCACTTCTGCTTCCCTTCAATCTGCCAGCATGCAGTAGAAGAGGAGACTCTTTCACTCTACCTCCATCGCCTTTTCTTCTTTCCTAGAGCTTCTAAGCTGCCTTTTAAATGGAAGCCAGTCTTCCCAAAACGAAGTGTAGCAGTCACACATGCAGTGCAAGCAAAAATAGATTTTTGGGCAATTTCCTGCTCACTTAAGTACCTTAAAGTAATATTTAACTAGTTTGCTTCCTCTCCCTCATCAACCATCTCATCAAGAATCAAAGTACAGAACTGTCATTAATTTACAGTTAGGATTTTGAAATAATGAATTTTCTAACTGCTTTATGAACAGCTGCAAGATGTTGGACATTGCTCACTTCCTTGCACAGAAATTACAAAGAAGTTACAGATATTCAGAACATTGTTTTATTTACAAAGTAGCATATATTTTTCTTATATAAAGGTTAACACGCAACCTTGTATTTACTTAAAACACATCTGTAAATCTGCTCATCACCAACAGGCGCATTTACCTAGACACAAATACTACAACATTTCAGTTTAGCTACGGTTGCCCTATTTTGGCTACACCGATAGAGTGGAAAAAGGAAAACCTACACAGAGACGAGAATAAAAGATGCAGCAGTAAACCTGAAAGTCTTATCCTGCTTCACACTGGGGGAGGTACCAGAATGGCTTTCTAACATATAGCCTACAATACTCCAATCCACTCCACAGCACCTGAACTGAAGCGATTAAGAAAAGGGTGCAGATCACAGCTTAGTAACAAGGCTACTATCAAACCTTCACGAGAAGCAGGAAGAAATGCAGTTTAACACAAAGTTAACAAAAATACAAACAGCATGACACCACCCATAGTTACATCACACAGGTGACACGGATGACATTAATGCAAGCTGTTACTCAAACTCCAGGTTAAGCGTCATTTTGAAAGCTCACTTCTCAATTTGTATTTAATAACTTAACAGCTGCAGTTTTCCAAACATACTTGTAATGTTCTGGACAACTAAGATGTGACATACCACTCCATCCTTGGTATTCCAACTGATTAACTAACAAAGCAACTGAATTGACATCAATAAAACACATTTAAGGATTGTCTTACTTGTACATTAGTGAAAGGGCACTTATTTCTACTTGTCCAACCCATTCCTGTATTGGGGAAAAAACAGAAAAAATAAGATAATTAAGCCCAATCTAACACACAAATGTTACATCTCTTTGTGAGTAGATAAACAGGTAATTACTGTCAAATATAAATCCACTGACGGTGAGTCTGGAGTTCAACCAAGGTAATTTGACTGTATTCAAAGATCTTTTGAAATAACAGTTGTTCCAGTAAGGTTCAGAGACAGAAACTGGAAGCCTTTTTTTCCAAAGTAGAAACTGATATGTGTGAAACCTGAGAACTTAAAACAATGGCATAATTTACCATTTGGTACAGCATATAGCCTCATTACCTGAGCAGCAATGCTATATGATTAAAACTCCTTGGAAAAGCAAAGACAAAAGAATAGGCTAAACATCTATTTTTCTCTCTTCCTTTCTGTGTTCTGAAAGTTGAAAAGAAGACTCATCTGATGAGTTGTCTTCACTAAGGATGTTGTAATTGGAGGAAAAAAAAATCCCATGCCTTTATTTGGCAGGGAATGCATGTAAATACACTACAAAATCCACAAAGTTCTTTAGTTTTCCTTCTATATGTTGTACTAGATTGTTCTCTTTTTTCCTCACATTATACAAGCTGTTATCTCCCTAACTTCAAAAATTAAATCAACTGCGCACCACATCAGCTGTCTCTTCATCACCTAAGTCTTCATAGCTTTACTCAAGGCAGGCTTAAAGAAAAAGCTGATCATGCTACTTGTGTGGTTTTTTTTTGTTTCGTTTTAGAGGATTTGAGAATTTGGATACAAATCTGGGGAAAGAAAACATTAAAATGGAAACAAAAAAATCCCCCAAATATTTTATGTTTTACGAAAGAGTGTATATGTATGTACACAGGTCACTGCTAGAAGTAATGCCTCCTATTCACTTCCATGGAAGCTATAAGAAGTACTAAGAGCACACTAACACTAACTTAACCACCACAGGTTACACATTTTCACCAGGGATGAACAACAGCCTGCATTCTGCACTTGGGAAAATCTACACCAGCAAAGGTGCCCCACTGCCATCATGGCTGAAACACACCACCCACCCCCTCACCGTGCTCACATCCACTGTTTGGTCTCCATAAACATTCAGCAAGCACTGATGAATGTCAATGGGTGCCATTTTCCCTGCATGGAGGAATTCAAAGACAACCCTTTGCTTCATACCCACCTCCACGTCAGACACCATTTTGTCAGACTGCCCCTCTGCTGCCATCTGTCACACAGCAACAGCATGGAATGGGATACTGGTGGGAGGGTTCAACCTCTACTTCTGTACCACCAGCATCTGCCTGCAGTGTCATGGGCCAACACAATGAGGCACTACTTTCGGAGCAGCTCTCACACATTCAAAAAACACAAAATCCCTTAAACTCAGTCAAAAATATTTGCAACAAAACAATCCCAATTACCAATAAAGATTAGAACTACTTTCTAATATAAGCCAAGATTTCCATACCTGTGGATTTTCCAAACATTTTAAATATTCTTCAAATGGCCCCTCTATGAACTGTATTGAAAAAAAAAGTTAATTTTAGTAGTGCAGCATATGGATTCCCCCAACCTATGGCCAACTGTACCAATGGCAACACAGCACAAGAAACTTACAAGTGCCCAGCCCACAAAGCACTCAATCACATGAAATTACGCAGTGACAAAAGGAGGAAAAAAACAAGTCAAACATATCTATCTGCAATCCAGGAGACAGCCACGTATACAGATTTTGGAGATCTCACACAGTGAAAACAAAAACAAACTAACAAGAAAACCCAGCAGCCAAACAAGAATCCGGTAGAAAAGACACTGTCAAATAGATGTTTATGGCACGCACAGCATCACAAACCATATTATGTGTGAGCTTATTCAAGTATCTTGCTGTAAGAAACTGGCAGCAATCAGACAGAAATGGGGTCACATTTTCTGTAGCACCTGTACATTACGCAGGCAAATCAAGAAGTTTTTCCCTTTTTTGTATCACTTCGAAAAAAGTGCTTTTACTTCCAGTTTAAGAATGCAAAAAACCAGACAAGTCTGTAAGCAATAAGTTAAGAACATAATCCCTCAGCTGTGCTAAACGTGCACAGAGCAAAGTTACATTTGTCAACACTATGTAGAGATGCTGCAGAAACAGAGAAGCATTAACTTCCACCGTCCAGCCATGATGTCCAGCAGTTTTAAAAACTGTTATCGAGAGTCAATCTGCTTAATTGAGATAAGCTTTAGACCCAGGAGGCTAAAAACAAAGAAGCAGTCCCCATTGTGAACTTAAGATACAGGCAGAATAGCCTCTCTGCCCATAATTAAGATTAAGAAACAAGGTAATAAGAAAAATGGAATGGAATTGTGATATTAAAAGCTCTGCTTTAGCAATTTTGAACCAATCTTGACAGTACAGTTCATAAAAACCATCAAAAAGCCTGGCTAAAAGTTTTAATTTAGCTGAAACGAGCAGAAATGAAGTAAAAGATCCGCGAAACAGCAGCATCAACAGCAGTAGTTAGGTGTGTTGAAATAAAATAGCCTAAAGATAATGCATAAAGGAAGAAAGGAAGAGCACCAGAAGTTCTGAGAGAAAACAGAGAAGGTTAAAAAAAAAAAAAGTGAAGAGAAGACAGAAGCAATCAATGACAGACTTGAAGACGAGGATGAAATGGAGGACTGAGTACAGCCACCTGAAACTATGGTTATATCAGGACTAATGCAATAGAGGCAGAAACTGAAGGTGAAATGCAATAGGTAGAAAGGAATTTCACTGAGTAGCACCAATACATGTCAGTAGCACTTCATTACTAAGGCAGAAGGTGAGGGAAGAATCACAGAAACATGGGGAAAGAGGAATCTATTTTTAAGAGAAAATAAGCGAACAGTAACACCATTTCATAGACAGAAAGCAGAAAGTATAATAAGAGATGCGGGAAGCAAAGGATATCAGCCGTATCCTGATGCAGCTGATAGAGCTGTAACGAGGTATCTGAGAGAACACCAACACTAGGAAACAAGAACAGATAGAAAATACCTCAATGTTGTACATGAAACACCTATTTTGAAAAGCACAATTTTATTTTTCTTCCCCAAAGAAGCTTTTCAGAAGAACCACTGAGGTGATTAGAGGAGATCGTATCAGTTGGGCCAAGTCAGAGGAAAAAACCTAAAATAGTGAGATCTTACACACAGGGAGACTAAAAGTTGGGAGGAGAAGGACAAGAACAGCAAAAGTAGCTAGGGTTGAAAATGAAGTTACTCAACTGAGATGAGAGAACTGGGGAGGAGAAACAACATGTATTTACAGTCTTGGAACAAAAGGATCAAAGAATCAGCAGTAATGGGAGAAAATAAGAAAAATAGGAAGAAGGATCTAAGAGTTGCAAAGTCATGAGAGAGACTGGACATGAACAAAGCCAGTCAGTACTGCATCCTCTGGGAGAGATCCACTCTAATTTGCTTAAATCTTCCCTGACAATTTCCACATCACTAACAGGGATCATTTACATTTGAGTACAGGGCATTTTGTCAGAAGTTACAGCATATATACACACTTATCTCCTAGCTAAGTGATGTGCAAGGACAGCTTTCTTAGTGGTGTCTGGGTAATTTTTAGCAAAGAAAAAGAGAGGCAAGCAATAATTCCCTAATAAGAAATGCTCACACAGACTCCTACTGTGCTTATCCTGGAAACTAGTTAGATAGTGTTACACTAAAACATAAAAAGAAACACCATTATTTATTACTATTCTTTTAAGAGGAATTTAAATAGATTTCACAATTGCAGCATTGATGACACTGGCCAAATATAAACCAATATCTGTACGTTGCTATTTTATATCCATGGCTGATGGAGAATTGTGTTTCAGATATTTAGGAAAAGGGTGGGGGAATCACTGTGGCAACATATAATAAATTGCAGACTTGGAAACAAAGCCCACTGGCCTCATCACACAAATCGCTCATATATGGTAAAAGCAATTAATTAGCAAAGGAAGAATATTTTGTGATTTTTAATAAATTAGACATCATTCTACAATAAAATTCAGATTTCAGTCTGCTGCAGACTGCGGAGTTTAGAAAACTTTACTTTGTTTTGTCTCTTTAAATGAACACTGGGGTTTCCACTCTTTCCCACTCATGTCTACCCAGCCCAAGCAGTACACAGGTATTTCTCCAGGCTGCAGAAAACGAATTACTACCACATACATGTCAGTTAGGCGGCTACAGTCAAGACTCTCAAACAATATAGTTAAGAATCAAGGAAGATTTTTACTAAATGCTCACAAATGAACCAGAAATACTTACTGCTTCAAACTTCTCCCTGTGTTTCCGAAGATAGTCTACACAAGCCATCCTAACATCAACGTGCCGAGACTGAGAGTGTAACACCTACCAAAGGGAGAAATCAAAACAAGTGAGACCACTGCTTTTGATTTTTTGGTAACTGTTCATAAATAATTAATGACTCTATCCTATAGAGGCTTAAAGATATTCTGGTTTTAGTTTGAAGAATGTTTCAAATGTTTAGACATTCACTAACAATATCTTTAACCTCATCTACATATCCAAAATTAAGTAAATGCAGAATTCATGTATTCATTAAATGGAAATGTTCAATTCTATTATTAAGTGAAAGGAGTAGCATTGGTTGTCACTTTTAAACAGGAATTCAACTAGTTAAAAAGTGGACTGTGTATAATTAGCACAGGCACTTAGGCTTCTCTCTCAGAGCAAAGCACCACAGCTCCCACTGCTGTTTGTTTGTATTTAAGACAAGATGACGCTGTCGCTTTTTTCTTTAACAGAAACACGAAACGGGGGGGAAGGGAACGCAACAGGAAGAAGCAAAGCTAAATTACTCACAGGGCTTTTAAACTCCTTCCACTCGGTTCGTTCTCCTGCAGTCCCAATACAAGGCAGCTGCACCCCAAGGCTGCAAACCGACAAACGCTCCGTGGCAGCAGTAAGAGGTCAAAGCTTACAGAGTAACACGTGCTGCGCACACGCTGCACTTCTCTCCCCCCCACCAACACAGCGGTATTTTTTTTTCCCCTTGGCACACAGCCTACGCTTGACTGTATTTTAGAAAACGTACGTTCACGTGCAACAGCTTCCTTTAAGCAACTAGTTACCTGCTCCGCCACGGCCCTGAAGAGACACGATCCATCCTTGGCAACCTTCTTCCTGTACAAGCCCTGAGATCTCAAGTAGCAGTCCATGGACGCGGCCGCGGGAGCGTCCGTGCCGCCGGCGCAGCGGCTCTGCTCGCCGCCGCCGGGTTTACCCGCCGCCTCCATGTTCAGTGGTGCGCTCCGCGGGGACAGCCTGCGCCCCTCCTAGCCCCACATGGCAGCCCGAGCGCCGCGGAAGGGCAGCAGCAGCCGGCAGGGCCCAGGGGCGCCGGCGCGCCGACACCCGAAGGAGCAGCGGCGAGAGGAAGCGCAGCCGCCGGCCCCGCGTTAGCAACCCGCATGTGGGAGCCGCGGAGAGAAACGGGAAAGTTTCACAGCGGGGTCGGGCTGCGGCGTCGGGATCCCGGTCCGGCTTCTCCCGGAGCGACGATTCCGGGCGGTCCCGCGGATCGGGAGCGCGGCCGGCCTGCGGGACGGAAAACAAAAGAGAAAGGACATGTGCGAGGAGGGAAGGCGGAGGAGGGGGGCGGGGGGGCAGCGCAGCCCGGAGTTTATTTTCACTTTCAGCCCGGGCGCTGCTGGGAGCGGTAGTCTCGGAGGAGGAGCGGGCGCAGCCCGGCCCGCGCCCCGCCGCTCGCTGGGGGCTCCGCCGGCACCCGGCTGCCTCCCACCCCATTCCATCCCCTCCCCTCCCACCCGCGGGAGTGTTTTTTTCCAGGGACGGGAAGATAATAGTTTGAAATCCAGCCACGTGCGAGAAAGGAAGTCCAACTGGCCCAGTTAAAAACAAACCAACCCCACACCTTAATGAAAAAGGGAAAAAGCTAAAAAGCTACTTTTGATCAGCACACCCACACCACTCTTGTGCATGCTGCTGTTGGGAGTAAGAAGCTACTAATGCTTATTACGATCACAGGACCACGTTTTGCTCAGTCCTGCAAACAGGCTTTGGTGCACAACACCTGACACAAAAAGAAGCTTCCCAAACATGCGAGGATCCTTTATTTTTCACGCTGGTTGTGTAACTTCCCTCGAAGGAAAGCTTGGCACTAGGACCATGTCTGAGCAATTTCCCTTTAGCTTAAATGAACCAACTGTGATGCAAAAAGCGGTGAATACAGAAGCAATGAACACTCTGGTTGTTACCCTTAGCCAACAGAAGTAGGGCCAGAGAAGGCCACAACTCGAGCTGAGAACTGAGTACAGAATAAATGATTGGACTACCAGAAACTATGAGCCAGGAGAAAGCTCTGTAGCAACTCCATGTAAGCAACATCCAACTTCCTTACTGCCAAAACCGGGCTTCCGTGAGGAGGAGGAGTTACAAAAGCAATCTCTGTAGAGGAGGAGAATAGAAACTGCAAGTAGTGTAAGCAGAGCCCTATGAAACCTGCAGGACACAAAGCCATCCAGAGAGACCTAGACAGGCTCAAGCAGTGGGCCAAACTTCATCAAGTTCAACAAAGCCAAGCGCAAGGTCTCACACCTAGGTGGACGTAACCCCACTGTCAACACAAGCCGGGGAACAAAAGGACTGAGCAAAGGGGGTACGCACTGACATATGGTGGATGGCAAGCTGGGCCATCCATGAGCCAGCAATGTGTCCTTGCAGCCCAGAAAGCCAACCATGTCCTGGGCTGTATGGCCAGCAGGTCAGGGGAGGTGATCCTGCCCCTCTACATTGTGCTGGTGAGGCCACACCCGGAACGCTGCATCTAGACGTGGACCTGTTACAGCGTGTCCACAGGAAGGCCACAAAAATGACCAAGGGATGGAACACCTTCCCCATAAGGACAGGCTGAAAGAGTTGGGGCTGTTCAGCCTGGAGAAGAGAAGGCTTCAGGAAGACCCGAGAGCAACCATTCAATATCTAAACAGAGGCTATAAGAAAGAAGGGGATAAACTATTTAGAAAGTTCTGTGGTGATAGGACAAGGAGAAATGCTTTCAAACTGAAAGAGAGGAGGTTTAGAGTGAACTTAAGAGGTTTTTTATGATAAGGGTAGTGAAACACTGGAACAGATTGCCCAGAGAGACCGTGGATGCCCCACCCCTGGACACATTCGAGGTCAGGGTGGACAGGTCTCTGAGCAACGCAATCTGGCTGCATATGTCCCTGTTCATTGCTGGAGAGTTGGGCCAGATGACCTTTAAAAGTCCCTTCCCACTCAAACAATTATATGATTCTAAGAGCTGTTAGGCCCCAGGGACGTGAGGGCTGGGATGGGCAGTGTGGGGTCTACGTGCTGGGGGAGCCCTAACTCCTCACCACCAGGTGGGAAAGGCCAAGTCATAGAAGCTAGCAGCCAAGAGATGCTATCGCTGGCTCCACTGCTACATCCACTTCACAAACTATCACCAGCAGGCTCCTGCACGCTACAGTTGGTTCTTACAAGGAGTCAAGTGATCTGGCAAGATGCTTCCGAGGCCAAGCAGGCTAGATTCCAGTTACAGAGTCTATGAAGTCTATTCCATTCTTCCTCATTCTATCCGTCACACACAGCGTCTGAACTATGTACTAACACGTTTACAAATTTGTCTTCTCCAGCATTTCAGCTCCTGACCCCGCGGCTGCCAGGGGAACGGCAGATGCCCCGTTCCGTGCCTGTCAATATGAGGCCATGAGGTCTGTGTCAACATGAGGCCAGCCCCTCCGTGACAGAACGTGGCTCTGATAAGAACAAGCAGAAAAGAAATCACAGGACTCACATACTGTAGCAGTTAATCCCCAAGAGGCCTGCCCTCCTTGCGACTGAGCGCGGGGGGCCAGCAGCAGCACCGGCCCGCCCACACACTGCTACAAAAGTCACCGGGTAGCGGCACTACGGCACCCCACCCGCACGCACACGGCAGCCGGACGCAGCCCGCTCCCCCCCCCCCCCCCCCGCGCCGGGCCCAGCTCGGACGGCTCTCCGCACCGCCACCGCCACCGCCACGCGAGGCCCGCCCGCTCCCGCCTGGGCCCGGGCCCGGCCTCCCTTCCCGCCTCGCGCCCCCCAAGGACGCCGACGCGGCTCCCGGGCCCGCGCCCTTCCCGCCCCGCTCGCCACGCGGCCCGCGGCCTGCCCCCGCCGCCCGGCGCTTACCGGCGAAGCGGTGGTCGCGCCGCCCCCTCTTCTGCCTCCTTCCCTCCCCCCGGGCGGCGGTCGAGAAGCGGCGGCGCCGCCCCCTCCCGGCCTCGCGGCGGCGGGACGGGCGCTTCAATCTCCCGCGGCGGCCGCGTCGCTGCCCGATGATGCGCCCGCTGCCAGCCCCGCGCCGGCCTCGCCCTCTCGCCTCCACCGCCTCTCATCACTCCTCGCCGCACGCGCGCGCCCGCCCACCCTCCCCCCTTCCCCCCCCCCCCCCCCCCCGCAGCGCCGTTGGTTTGTCCCATCGCGAGCGCCTGCGGCACGTACCATCGGCCGCGTGGGGGAGAGAGGAGGCGGCCGGCGAGCGATGAGGCGCCGCGTGGGGGAGCGGTGGCTGCGCTGCTGGGCTCCTCCACCGGGCGGCTCCGGGGAGCGGCGCCCCCCTGCGAGGCGCGCGGTGGTACGGCCCAGCGCTTCCCGCCCCGCCTCAGCTCCCCTCGTGGCTCTGGGGGCGCCCCGCGCTGCTGAGGGGGTGGAACTGGCGGGAAGGCGCAGCCTGCGCTGAGATCCCGCTGTGATGGATCCTGTTGGTGCAGCCCCGCCGCCCCGTGCGTGACTTCGGCTTCCTCCTGCTTCAGCACAACCCTCCTGCTTTGGCTAGGATGCTTATTGAAGCGGTGCCCGCTCTTCTGTCAGGACTCGCTGCACTGCAAAAGGCTGTGGGATGCAGCAGCAGGGAATGTTATAGAGAGAGTTCTCAGTCAGGTAACCTTTTTTTATTGTAGGTTGACAGCCCAGGGTAACAGGTGCAGGGCAGGAGCCGTTGTTGGACAGGGGAAAAGGAAACAGACTTTGAGGTGACATCAAGCAAACACACAGAAAAGACCAAATAAACACTGAAGGCTGTCTGGTGTAAATACTCATGATGGTGCTGAAGCCTGGTGCTTATGGACAATGAAAAATAAAAGCATAGCCTGGTTAAAAAAAAAATCCTTCCCAGGTTGCTTCTTGGCTTCATCTGAAGGTGCAAATCACTGCGTGTTAAGGAAGTTGCCAGTGAGAAGTGCTTTGAAGACAGCAGGCTAAAAAAGCAGCCCAGGTAAAGCTGGCTGTCACTGCCCAGGCTCAGGTTCCTGAAATCCCAGCTCAGTACCTGTGGAAGCTGGTAGTGTCTCTGTGCTGTTGTGTTGGCTCACAGGTCCCTATGGAGGAATAGCAGAACATGGTGAGAGCAGTGCTCTGGCTGACAGCTAACCCTCCCTTGCACCCAGCCCTGCAATATTTTGCTGTGGGATAAGGTCTTCAGGCTACACTGTTGTGCACTTACCACACAAACAGCAACATAGGAGAGGGTGGAAAGAAAAATATGACAAGATGATGACAGGTTTTGTGTCTGGTGTAGTGCCAAGCCAGATCCTCGTCAGCCTTCTGCCCAAGAAACCAGAAATGTGAAAATAAAATTATCCCAAACCCATTGTACCAATCCTAAACTGCTTATTCCAAGTTTTACTTAAAACTTTGGGTGATACTATCGTTTCCCTTGAGATACACACATTAACACATTGCCCAGTGAGGTTGTGGATGCCCCTTCCTGGAAGCGTTCAAGGCCAGGCTGGATGGGGCTGTGAGCAACCTGGTCTACAGAGAGGTGGAAGATGATCATCTTAAAGGTTTCTTCCAACCCAAACCATTCTATGGTTCTGATATCATAGGGTTACTTGGAAACTTTTGTGAATGACAAGTTAGGATTACTTGGAGACTTTTGTGAATGTTTTTACGATTTCTTACCGAAGGCGTGTTTATACTCCTACCTCCAAAACATTTAAGTCCTTCATTTAGAAGCTCTGAAAAAAATAGATAAATAATTAAAAAATAGTGGACACTTACCTACCTACTGTTATTGGTAAAAGAAAAAACATTACTTCTGTTGATATCAGAGGTAGTGTAAATAGTTCAGTCCAATATTCAGTTATCAATAGGAAGATCAGGCTTAAGTATGGAAGGGTCAGAGTATCTTCAACATAAACTATTTTCTTTAAAGATCTGTGTGTAGACTTTTTTCTTCTGCTGATGAAAAATAGGCCCAGATTTCATGTCTTGCAGAATAGCAATGTAATAATAGCTAGTAAAGCATGTAGTAATGGTTGCATTACTTCATTTACAGCTGACTGCATCTTTGTGCTTCATGCACAAGTGAAAGAACATATGGTCTCAGTACTACATCCCTACTACTAAATCTCAGGGGACTACAGAAATGCAGCCTATTTGAGTTTCATATTGTTCTCCAAAAATATAGTAATCCTATCACCTTTTGTCTTCTCCATAGTTTTGGAGAAGGTGAGAAACCAGGAGGACTATTATTTTGACTACTTTGATTCCATATAGATATCATACCAGATTCAAGGAGCTTAGCATTTTATGTTAGTGGTACTTAAACAATGGACTGATGGCACAGTCAATAGCTTGGTATCTTAGCACAGTAGAGAAAGTAACAGAACAGGTTGTTTGAGTTCATGAAATTATTTCCTGTGAGAATAATGAATTAGTAGTCTCCTGCATGAGGAGATCAAAGGGCTACATGTAACATGTAGTCACACTTATTAACTCACTACCAGAATTATTTTTGATGCACTGAAGTGAATGCATCCTGAGACTGGCTAGAATGTCTCACTGTAACCTTTAACTTGGAGCAGAATTTTTTCCTTTTTTGGGTTTCTTGGTGGTAAAAGCTGGTACTCCTACTCTAGAGGGGTACTTTTTCATTGAAGTGTCTTTAAGATGTTAATCTGAAATCATTTGTTTGCTTAATCAAGAAATATTGAGAGTTAAGGCAATAAAAGCCATATAAGGCTTCAGGAGTACTAAATAGATACAATCTAAGTGTAGCTCATCTTGGTACAGCATAAGTATTTGTATGATCAAGAATATTTGTATAGTTGTATATAAACAAGAACACAGATATATAATTGACAAATATACAAAGGAGTTATGATGGCCTTTAGAGATCACACAGCTAAAAAAGAATAATCAGAAATGAATGGAAAGACTTACCTATGCCCTGAACTCACAGGAAAAAAAACCATAAGGAGCAACCTCTAGAGAGAGAACCATCCCCACTAGCAATCAGCCCTTAAATGGGATCTAGGAGAGGTGCAGCCAGGCTCCACCTGCTTTTTGTCACACAGATGAATTGCCTTCACCTGTGCTGCCATGGCTGACTCATTGCTTGCCTCAGGTGATCAGTTGGAGGTTTGGGCCGAGATTCAGCAGTTCCCATACAGTACTGAATCCTGTTTTTTCACTGTTTCTTGTCTTCTGCCTTTATGTTATCCCTACCCCCTTCCTGCCACGATAGTAGCACAAGCTTGACATGCCCCTGTTATGTGCTCATCTGTGACCCCAAGGTGCCAGCAGGTATCATGTGGGATTCTGAAAAATGGTATGTTTGTGCTGAAGGGCCTGGCATGTGCTCGTCATCCAGCCAAAAGATCAACAGGAGAGATCACTCCTTTTTTCAAAGGGGGCCAATAATCTGGGTTGTTATCAAAAAAAGTTTTATTACCACACGGAAGTATCCTTGTAGTCAAAGAATTTAGTTGTAAGATTGCGCAGTCTTTCAAGCACATAGATATTATTTTGTCCTTCCTGAGGTTTTGGGTGTTTTTCCTTATGGATGGAAAAGATAGATCATTTTTTTTTAATCTCTTACTCAGTCTTTTCAGTTTAAATGAACTAGTTGAAGAAACAGAAATGAATAAAGTATTGCCACTTTGCTTGCAGGAAAAAGATACTCATCGAAAGCTTCAGCAAACTGAGCTTGAATATTCTGCTGCTTTACTTTTCTTAGAGCTTGAACAGAAAGCCCATATTGCCTAATAATGCTACTTTTGTAATGTTTGCCTTTGTAAGTGATTTTATTTTATTATAAATTAACCATTCTGACTGATTCTGCCATCATTTTATTTCAGGGGCGTGGAGGAGTTACCAGGGAAAAAATATGTTTTAGCGTTATGCTTACACTGAACGCAACATCAGGAACTTCTGGAACAGGTGTGTGTGGCCTTCACGTTTAAGAAGGCCAGAAATGATTTGGGGAGCCTTTTTGCAAAGCTGGAAAAAAATAACAGTTAATAATAATAAAAAATCTGTTATTTGTATAGAATATTCATTTTCGGACTTCTGTGCTTTGAAATAAGCAGCAGTTCATACTGCTGACAGCTTTCCTTGAGTAAGTGCAAGAGCGGTGACGTTACATAATATAAACAACATTAGGATAAATCACATTATTAATAAAGCTCCAGTGCTAAATAAGAAATAATTTGTAAAAATCGTACAAACAGATATGTACTTTGAACGAGGTAAGCTCGATGCATAAAAACTCTTTTTTTCCTCCAGCTAAAGCTCTGTGGTGCCTATACAGTGAGAAAATGTACGCAGCAGTTAGCTGTAGCAGTACAGTATTCTTTGTGGTTGACGGTATAGTGTAGTACAGCTTATTAGCCTTTAGGTGGCAATAGCTCCTTAAACATTTTAGCTTTTTTTCTAGCATGCTCAAATGTGAGATAATGGAAAAGAAACATAGCAAGAACTCCTAAACCAATATTTTGCAGAAGGGAATGCAGTCAGTATGCTCAAAGCATGCTGGCCTCAGTCCACCTCCCCTCCACCACCCCCCAAGGAAAAAAAAAAAAAACAGAAATATTGACTGAAAGCATGAAGAATGCAGCCCAGCTCCAGAAGACAGGGCTGAGAAACATCAAATCCTGAGCTTGGTTTGTCCCCAGGCTTGTACTGAAACAGCTCTGAGGTGTAAATAAAGCAGCGGGGGTTTGTCAGGTTATTTTTCCTTTCTATTCTGCTTCTGCCAGCTGTGTGCAGGCACAGAAATACCCAGATTTCTTGGCTTGATGCCATGACTGGGTCTTTTGTATGCTGAAGTTATACATTAGTGGCTCCCTGTGCTGTGGTTAACTCTAGTTTTACTGTAAATGTGTAAAGTGACAGTACTGCAGTAAGGAGTAGCGTTTAAGATTCTGAAAAGAAGTGTAATTTGCAAGCACGCTCTTTTCTGAAAATGCTGTGTGTTCCTGGGATGAAATTCATGTGAATTCTATGAAAAAGATGGTATTAATTTAGCTGATGATGAAGAACACTGGAGCATTTAAACTGTGCATAGTTCCACTCCTTAATATTTTCACTGATATGCTGAATTTACTGATTGAGCATAAAAGGAGAATAATGAAGTATGGCTGCCATATTTAGCAATGTGCAGTTCCTCCTTAACTGCAGACCTTTTAAGGCTTTTTTATCTCAGTCTCGCAGCACCAAACTTTTTCAGCAAGCGCTGCTAGATCCATTTTGTAGATGAGGCAACTGGAACATCAAAATTTGATGATATGCACGTTATCATCCAGGAGGTACCTGACATACTTGACAATGGAACCTGGGTGGATTACAGATCTCTCTTCTTGTGCCTTAATTATCAGATTGATTTTGCATTTACTATACATCTTTATATGGAATAGTGTTGCTATTGCCATAGGTCTGAGCTAGCATTCAGATTAGAACAATGGAGTACCCTAAAATTGCTTTAGAGGAAGTGCAGATATTGACAAAACTCAGAAAATATTTGATGCTGGCAGAGTTTACTTTCTTGACTTAATGTCTCCTTTTGTATGCATGAGGCTTTGTCTCATAAGATACCACTCCATGGGTTTGCAATACTTTTTTGTTGTTGTCATTTGTTTGTTTTTTTTTTTTTCTTTCTGAAATCACTGTGGTTGTGTCTGTTTGTGAAGCCTGAATTTTGTCTTCTAGTATCAAAGAGAGCCTTTAATAACCAAGTAGATTATCAGAGCGTATTTTGTGCTGGCATTTAGCTCAACATTGCGTTTGAGCAGGCATTCATTGCAGCTGCTTCTCAGTCTGACTTAGTGAGGCTTCTAAAGGAATGTCTTGTTCTTATGCCATATTTGTCGTGCTCTTTTTTTGTAATGTATTTACTTTGGAGAACTGAACCAGATTTAAGCATCTGTTTCTCAATGAGGTTTTTTGTGCATGTGTTTTGACCCTGTATTACAGCTGGTTTCATTACAGAACACAAGAGTTAAGTGATTTGCACAAGGTGACTCAGTGAATCACTCAGCCTTCCCAAAACGCTGAACTCTTCTGGCCCCTCGTCTTTTAAGCTAGTCTAGCTTCTAAATCACATTGGCTCCCAAATTAAACAGAACTTGAGAACTTGAAGTCACTTTTCTTTCTATCTCATCGCCTATCTTATGTAGGAAAATGTCCACGAAACTCTTGCTGAGGAATCTTACAAATTTTTTTTGAATAAAGTGGAATAAAGCTTTTTGCGTGAAATAGGTTTCTATCTGTTGCTGTTATTTCACAGAGAATACAGGTTCATGAGATTAAGCGCATCCTACTGCAACAAAGCAGGAGTGTAAGGTGATGTTGAATGTGATCCATTTCCAGCAGGAAACAGGTGCTGTTGAATAATAGGTACGGGAATATGAATCTGCTATAACCAGTACTAAAAGGCAGGGGGAAATTATCCTGGAAAAATGTTTGGTTTTTTTTTCTGTAGTGATTCTAAAAACATTTCCCGTTAATCGGAATTTTTCTCTTATTAAAAATATGACCTATGTTACATGGATGCTTTCTCTGTACCTGTTTTGTTTGTTCTTTCTTTGGAGGCAGTAAGCAAGGAAAGCATTTTCAAGATAATCTCTTGTTAGACTGACATAGTGAGAAAAAACTGCTGTTGTTCAAAGCACAGGTGTTATCAGTGGAAAGGTTTGTTTGTTCAGTACTTTTTCTGTATTTGTCTCTGTGTTATCTGTTTTAATAGTTCTTTTTTTTTTTAAACTTCCCTTTCATTTTCCATTTTTCTGCCCGTCCCTATTTATTTTTGCTCTTATGAAAATAAATGGAGTCAAAATATGGAATTGAATGAAGTTGAATTAAAAAAAAAAATTTAAAAACATTTTTGATTTGTATTTTAACATGCATAGTTGGTTTTTTTCATTGTTCACTTTTGGGAGAAGAAGATAACTTCTAATAACAAAATATTACTTAAAAGGGAACATTTTTTTTGTCTGACATGAATTTATATGCATCTGTAGCAGAAATGCCAAGTCACAGCCTGAAGCAGTGATGGAGCACCTGGTGGGAAGGCAGGGCCAACCCAGAGGAGCTCAGGTGCATGCAATGTACCTGAGTGACTGGAAGGGGTAGAGCCAGGATCCCCCCCTTCCCAGATGTCATTTAAGGGCTGGCAGGGGATGCACAGGTATTTTGTTGGAGGTTCCTTTGTACCTGTGGTTTTTTGAAGGTAAGTAGCTTTTTTTGTTTTGTCTCTATGCTCATAGCTGTTGTGTTTTAACATATTCTCATTTGCTGTAGTCAAGTGCATTGTTGTTTTGCTGTTATTTCTGTTTTCCATCGTGTTATAATATTTTAAGTTAAAGATGGTCTTATACTTGTGTTTCTTTTAAAACTTATGTATTTTGTTTGTTTAGTAAGTCTGTAAATAAAATGCTTGTGTTCTTCAGTTATGCCTTTTGCAATGTATTATTTGTAGTTGATGTAAAGGTACTTTATCTGTATTTAATTATTTTTAACTTTTTTAACTCAAAAAATATTGTATGTGAATGTTTTTTCAAATAATAATTTCTCCTAATCTGCTAGTTAGATCAAGTTAAAGATGTCTGCATCTAATAGAATAGTAACCTTTGTCAAAATGTAAATGTGATTATTCTTTCCTGAACTGCAGGAAATCAATACTTAAATGTTGAAGTCTTGCATTAAAGCAAGTGGACCAATCTAGCTGTTGTATTATCAACTATTTCCGGATTTTAGTTCTTGCTTGAATAGGTTCTTTCATAACAAAGGATGGTTTTATTTCAAATCAGTCTTTCTACAGAGTTGAATTAATCATCAGTCCTTGTATTATTATATGCTAAAATATGTCACTTATCCAAAAAGAGTTGATTAAGTCAAATAGGAGCTTTATAACAAGTAGTCCAGTATTCTTGGTTTCCCTGACACAGGTAGAGTCAGATGCTAACATCTTGAAGACTTTCAAACAAGGAGAAGTTGGTGTCCGTTTAGGCTGGAATAACTTCCTGGTTTCTTGTATATCTCTGAATTCATGGAGATGTGCAGTATGCGATTTAGGCACATCAGTATTTGTTTCATGTGGTGGTTGCTTGATTTCTTAAGTGAATTTCACTTCCAATTTTCTTGAATGTTATTATGCTAAGTCTGGCAACGAACTTAGCTGATATATTTGGTAGATGTGTTTGGCTTTTGTTATGAGCTTAGGCCACTGAAATTCTTAATATTCTTAAAGGGCTTTCCATTGCTTGTTACTGATTCAGGGCTCTTCCTGTTGTGATAACAGGCCTTCATCTCATCCACATACCAACTCAGTGATCAGGCAGCAGAGTTGTACTGGGACAGACTGTGTCATCTTTTACTGCACATCAGTCATTTAATTTTCTGTTGAATTACTCTACTTTCTTCAACCAGCAGTATTACTGAGACAGTCTGTTTTTGCCAGAGAGTATTCCCTTATCTGTGTCTATATTTTAAGCTTTTCTAGCTTGTATAGGCTATCTCTGCCTATTATTTTTCTGACCTCATACATTTTGCTGTCAGTAATCCAGCAACACACAAATAATTTGTTTTTTATGTCTGTAATTTATGTTCCACAGTTGAGTAAATTGCTGCACTTCAGACCCAATCCGAAGTCTAATGAAGTCATTGGAAATGTTCCAGTTGACTTCGCTAGGCTTTAGATCAGGCCCGTAAGTAGGAGTTGCCTGCCACTGAATCAGAACATATAAAAGATAAAGTAGACCAATTCTTACTGCTTTTAGTCAGCTATGTTATCAAAGAACAGTGAAGAAGATGCAGAAAACAGTTTAGATTATTTCTGCATCAGTTGCTAATGTTAAATAATGCTTCATTCAAGGACATCGCTTGAAAATAAAAAGCCTGCTTAAACTTTGCCATTTAAAAGGATTTGAGGAGAGGCTTCTTTTGTTTGTTTTTGATTTTTTTCTTGTATTTTAATTAGCTAGCTAGTGTATTCTGCATCACAGAATATCAGGGATTGGATGGAATTTAAAAAGATCATCCAGTCCAATCTCCCTGCTGGTGCAGGAACACTTTGATCAGGTCACACAGGAACATGTCCTCCTGAGTTTTGAATGTCTACAGAGAAGGAGACCCCACCACCTCTATAGGCAGCCTGTTCCAGTGTTCTGTCACACTCACAGTGAAGAAGCTTTTTTACTCAGAAAAGAAAATTTTTGAGTAATACAAACATGTTAAACATGCTTTAGAAAAACTGAAAATAGAATGTTTAAAAGGAAAAAAACCACCACAGTTTGACTCTTCCCCAGGGGGGCAGCAGCCCTTGTAAGTAAACAAGCTTCAGCACCGTGCTGTGGGTGCAGGTGGCTAATTAATGTTCAGCACTATCTTTAACCCTGGGGGAAGAAAAGAAACCTTCTAAATCTCTCTGTCAGAAATGGAGGTATTCAGACAGCGAAGGAAGATGTGACAGGTTGACTGTGTAGAACTTGTGTGAACAGTTATTTGCATTAACATTTCATTAACTAATTGAATTAAGTGTGGTATTCTGTTACACTTGTATATTTTGGAGTTAGGGCTCAAACTGTTTTTTAGTACTTCTATTGGTATTCCATTTGTGAAATATAGGCACCCTCAGCATCTGGAAGGTGACAGATTAAACTACTGCTTGTTTACTAAATGAAAGAACAGAGCATTAGAGTGCCAGGGAAGAATCTGGCTGAGTTTGGAGACTATATTCTCATAGTTCTTAACAGGTCATATAAGATCAAATTAACAGTTTCAGTTAGGTATTTAATTTCTTTTTTGACTGCGGTATTAAGAATCTGGTCCCTAGTTTTGCAGGCCTTGGTTCTATGTATGTTTTTCTCAATGGTATGGTCTCAAGAGCAGGAAAAAAAGGGAGAGTAGGAGTGCTGTTTTAAAGCGAATCAGGCTTCCGATCTCATTTCCACCAACAATTGTATTAGAACAAGTAAGGGTGTCAATGCAGGCGTGGAAATGAATGGTCATGAAAGAAGGGGGCTGGAAGCACTTAATGTTGTCAGCATCAGAGGTGCCCTTGGAACTGCAGAGCCTCATTTCCTCAGGCCTCATCTACACTGCATAGTTTTCTATGTGGAGTTGCCTTATGTTCCCACACAAGCTTGTAAGCTGTCAAAGTGTATCCCTTCTTATGGAACACAGCGTTCCCATTACAGTGCCAGCCCTCGGCCACCAACCATGCTGCTAATGACACAACGGCCCCGGCACTTAGAAGCTTCTGCCCCCACTCATAGCAAACCTGCATTTTTTACCCTTGAAATGTCATGCAGGGACAGATGTGCAGCCCTGGCAAAGGCACTCGTCTGGCTGTGTGCTCTGGTGACGCAGCAAGGTCAGATATGGGCCAATACAAGTGCTAGCAACAAGGCCTTCTGCTGCAGGAAAACAGTGTCTGCTTCCCGCATATGCAAAGTGATGAGATGGATACTCCTCCATTTCGTGCATCTCTTCTGAGAGGGAAGAGTGAAACATTCTGATATATAACTTCATATGACCATACTTTGCCTGTATGGGTAATACCTACTCCAAAAACTTCTTGTAATCAGTTTATCCAGGTGTTAAATTACAGGCTTTGTTTTGGAATCTGTTGATTAAAGTAATCTGTTGCTATGGAGAGGATTGAATTCAACCATTATAACCTGTGTAGATTTGTCCACATCACAAAAATGAATATTTTAAAATTATTTAGGATAGTTTTGCAGTTATAAGGTCCTGCAATGCTTGATGCTTTTCATATAGGCACATCTGTAATCAGGTGATCATTTAAAAATACCTTTACTAACAAAAGTATTTTTATTTTTAGTACAATATCTCAGTTGCTCAAATGCAGCAGAAGGAGAAGGAGAGAATTTTTTACTCTAATGTGTAAGAAAATGAGGATTTTGGTATTTCTAGACTTATTTTAAAGATTTATATTGGTGGTCTAAAGAATGTCTACAACAGAAACAGAACTGCTGTGTGCATGTTGGAACTGGTACGTTCTCCGTAACTTCAAATGTAAAAACGTGATGTTTGATTTACCTGTAAGCATGCCAAATCATTACAACATCCTTATTTATTGGAAATTTTAATAAGCTATGATATATGTGTATGTCTGAATTGATGTCTATAGTCTGGCCTGAGAGTTTTACAAACTGTTGATAACCATTCTCATCCTGATGGTAGGTTCTGAGAACACTGTGAATAAGCAGTTTGATTTGGAAAAATAAGGCCAGGGTACTAGTGCTATCAAAATTGTAATTGCCATAGTCTCTAGTTTGAGATTCTGCTGTTGCTTGTTGTTCCTCCCTTTATGCAGTAGTATCAGTAAAAACACTGCTAATTGTGATAAACTCCTTCCTAATCATAATAAATGTGGTGTTCACCCCATACTTGAATATAGCAATATAAACTCCTATTACCAAAAGCACAGGAGAAGCCAAGAAATCTTTTCCTATTTCTTCATTGTCTCCATCATCATGGAAATATGCTAGCGTTGCTATCAGAACCCAGATTTCCCTAAGTTCGTTACACCTCTCAATTTTCTTTTCCATTAATTAAGACCTCTTTTACACTAATCAAACTGATAGTATCATTCATCAAGCAAGCCTTCCTTACATAGATTCAAATAATCTTTTTCTTAAAAGCAATTATCTGTAAGTTAAATAGTGTGGGATGTAATGCTATGGAATAGCTGTTCTATATGAAGAAAGTGGGTACACTGAAGAAATAATTCATTTCAACACTGTAGCCTTAACTTCTGTTTTTTTATCACATGAAATTCTGAAAGCACATAAGTCCAGATAGCACTTTTATCTAGACTCTATATAATTTGAACATCATTTAACTTCAAATTGAGAAATGTTTTTCCTGTCAGCTGTAGCGCGACTAATGTACAGGAAAAGGTGATGTAATGATCATATCACTTACATTATTCTCTCCCTAATGAATAATCTACACTAAGGATGAGCTCACTTACTATTATTGGAATCACATCTGTAAGCCACAGTGCACAGCTCAGCCTGCCAGGGCTTTGGTGCTGTAATAATTTGCTTGTAGCTTACACTTTTCATTAGAATTGTGAAGCCATTCTATTTAATACATATGGAATAAATTCTCCTCGCGAGGAAAATAAGACAGGCTATAAAACAAAATAAACCCACTAAGCTTTTATTTACAGCACTTATACTCGGGATTCACACCCTTCCTAAGCACAGCCATATCTTCTTGAAAGCCAATCCCAGACTATTATTAGCATAGAACGTCAAAACATGATGATGATTTCTGTTCTCATTTAAGTCAGAACTCACGTGATTGATGTAGTAGTCTAAGTTTAATTTCAAACTAGGGATGGAAAATCTTCTCTCTCCGTAGTTTCCATGTAGACAGTTGGTATGCTCTATTGTGAAACAGTGTAACTTATGTGATGTGCTTTCTGTAAATGATGAATCATTCTTATTTAAACCTGGTAAAATGAGTAAGGATAGGAGTCAATTTTGAATTCAAGACATAACAAAATTAGAGCCATTGACTAATGTAATTCAATATTATAAATGTCTTGAACACACAAGTTTTTATTAATATCAATGAAGCAAGAAGGGACAGAGAAGAATACGTTCCATGTAGAAATTCTAGAAGAAATGCTACCTCCTTGAGAATTAGCATATTACCTCTTGTCCTTCAATTTCCATGCACCTAAACAAAAATTTGGGCTAGACCGGAAGTAATACTGGGCTCTGATACAGGAGGAAGTTGAGGATATAGTTAAAATTACATGCGTTTCTATGTGTTTAGCTGAGTGCAATTCAGTGAGATGAATGCAACATACAAGATTCCCTGTTTGGGATCGTAGCTTCTACTTCCGACAGCAGTGATCTTACAGGTAAATGTAAGCTTTCAGTAAAGTAGGAATACGGTTTCTTTATTGATGTGCCTCCATATCGGTAAAACTGCTTTTGAAGAACCTTTATGAAAATTTTAAATTAAAGAGATCTTTTAAAAAGAGATTAAGAACCTCAGTGATTGCAAGGAAACTCTTAAAAAGCATTCTTCACGCAAATACAGTCCTAATGCTCAATTCTTCCCCCTTAGCTGAATAACTAGTTATGAAAAATCTAAAGCTACACATATACCTTTTTACCCTCATGTAATCAGTTTTTATACAGTTCAGGGTTTAATAACTTCAAGATTTAACAGATCATTAGGAAGAAAATGATTTTCCTTAAAATTAATCACACTTTAGGCATATAAAGGGAAGCCACATATTGTCTCTTCACTTAGACTTTTTCTGCCTTTTTTTTCCTTTCTGCTTCTTGTTTATTCTGTTGATGCTGAACTTAGGTAGGTCAGGTTGGGAAGCTGCAACTCTGCTGCCTAGGCATTACACAGTGTAGCCTACTATTATCTATGTTTCATTTCAGCTATACTTTATTACTTTATTATTACTTATTATATTATTACTTTAGGTTTCTTTATGTAGCCAATAAGTTAAGCTGACTAAAGGCTTCTCAAGAATTCTTGCCCTGATTTTTTTTTGTCTTACAGCCAGTCCATGACTACTAAGTATTGTGAAGTTACATTTATTTCCTTGTTCAAAATACTGTCATTTGTAAAAGAACAGATTAATAAAAACAAACCAAAGTGAATGTGTTATCATGTGAATCATAGAAAATTATATCTTTGATTACTTTAGATAAAACCTCTGTATTTCCTGTCTACTATGACAGACGGCTAAGAAAGCTCAGTTGTAGGTGTAGCATAACTCATGAGTTTATCTGCTCATGTGTAATTAACCCACTTAGGTTCCCCTGCATTTATATTCTGTATCCCTTATAGTAATTGAGCTCTCTCCTGCTCTCTTTATGACCTTCTATCATTCTGGATCTCAGTGTTCAATAGCAGTGAAGTGGGTGAGTTGCTGGAGTCATCTGTGATCCAGATGTGCTGGTCTGTGTCAAGTCCTTTTTAAGTGACATTAGCTCTAAGCTGGAACACCTTTGTAGATTTTACACTGAGGTATGCTCCTGCCTCAGGACGTGCCTCACTGGGTTTGCTAAAGGAAGGTTGCCAGTTAAGAATAACCTAAGAGGTACCACACCTTCTTGAAGACTGCGTGTGTCTATCCCCACAGTTATCTGCAGTAATTAGCATCACTAACAATTGACATTAGTAGAAATGTGTTGTATGTAGAGATCTTGATTTCATCATTAAGATTTGGACTGGACTTACTGCAGTCTTCCTACCTTACCAGTAACCGATCCTCTTCCATTTGTGTAAGGAAAAGCTTTGATTTTGAGGATGTGAAATTTTCTTCATAATTTACCAAATAGGTCTGCAGTGCACATCTGGATACATTCCCTGAGCATTTTTGCTGTTATCTTTCTTTCAGTTCTTTCTCCTAGCTGTGAACTGCCTTCTTCCCTTTGAGATCCATCAGCATTTTTCCCCTGCTCTGTTTCAGGACTTGAATAATTTCAGAAAATTAAGGCACAATGTCATCTCTTGATTGAAATAAGACATGATTTCCCTTGTTTTTTAATTGTTTAATTATTCAGCTCACTCTCAACCTTCATACAAACATGTCATGTTCTATACAATTTCTTCCAGTTGATGTTTTTAGGGGGTTAATGTCAAATGGTTTAAATAATTCCATTCTGGAGTTTGAGACAGAAGAAATATATCTTTGATTCCCTGTATTAATTTCAGTTGCCCAAGTATTTTTTTCCAGTGTGTCTAGTCTTTGTGTAGCCATGCTTCTGTAAGCCCTATAGCAGGTCAGTTTTGTTTTCTACTGTGTGCTGCTAAGAGAAGCATCAGCTTCATAACAAAGGAGTCAATTACTTTCTTCTCTTGAAATGCAAAATATTTTAGTAGGTGTGTGTATGTATTTTTAAATACAATACATAAAGCATATCGCTTTCTAAAGCAATTGCTTGATTTCTAAATGAAATAACTTATTTGAACTGCTGTCTTCATGTGCAAAACCCTGTAACTTAACATTGTTTTTAAGTGCTTTGCGATGCACTGTTTCTGATAGATGACCAAGATATGAGTTAGAGAGTAAGGCTGTATATTTAGCCTGTTGTTTAAGTTTGTGTTGGATTTTTAACATTACGAAAGTTAAATGTCTACTTTCTAACTCTAAGATAATATTTCAAGTTTGTTCACAAAATACAGCTGAAAATTAGCTCGGTGGTAAACAACTAAGCCTGATACACCAAAAATAAAAAACAATCTTTCAGATGACTGCTAAAATTTCCTCCGTTATAGATAATTTATCTAGTGTGTTTCTGCAGTTACATAATATATGTTGAGTAATGGAAATTGAAATAGAGTTCGGTTAGGTTTTTAATTTCACATTCTCTACGTTATAACTCCTCACTTATGGCTGAGAGGATTTCTGAAGCTTCTCAAGTCTTAGCTGATAGGATAGCACTACAGTCCATGCGGCTACTTACTCATTTTTCTAGCTGAAGAAGTTCAGTGCCTAATCCTGGACTATGAATAGATCACATAAAACACAGTTAAGGAATTTCTGGATAATTTAGAAAATGCTGCCAGCCTTTCCCTCCACCTGTGAGCTCCTTACTGAATTCTGCTCCAGTAGCCTTCCTCAGGATTCTCACCAGATGTGACCAGCTGGGTTTCATACTCAAGGAGGAGGTGACACAGAGGCCATTCATTCCACTGCAGAGCTCAGGGACAAATGCAGCTCCCTGGGTGGAATCTCAGACCTGCTCAGAGCCCCATCTGGTAGCCGTTCAGATGGCGTGAGCCCAGCTGGTGTTTGAAGAAACTTCCTTCTTGCTTCACTACACTCCATTGTTATGACGAGGCATCATTTTATGATGTGAAGCCTAAAGCTTGTTTGGTGGTGTGGCAGGAGCTGCGGACAGTTTTAGGAACTTTCTCCTGCTTTCTCAGAAGCTCAAATACGAAGCTGCCCACTTCCATCAAAACTTTAGTTCAATGCTGTATGGCAACTGTTGATTCATGGCCTGAACCTTGGATTTGTCACCTGAGGTGAGCTCTGAGTTATCCGTGGAGCACAGGTAAAGGCAATTCACCTGTGTGATCAGAAGGGGTGGAGCCTGGCTGCCTCTCCTAGACCCCATTTAAGTGCTGACTGCCACTGAGGAAGGATCTCTTTCTGGAGATTGCTCCTTGTGGAGTTACTTGTGAGCCTACAACAGTCGTGAGCACTCTTCATTCATCTCATCTTTTTCAATGTGATAATCCTACTAGCCTAACTTCTCTGTGTACTTACTGATTATCCAGTACTTTACAACATTTGTATGTTTATTGATCTTACAAATGCATACAGGGATAGGTTTAAGCATCTTCAGGATTATTTATTTTAAAAGCATCTAGGAAAGTGGCTATTTCTCGCTGCAGTTACCATCATTTCCATTATAGCTTGTATTGAAAGGCATCAATGTTGTAGTTTTAGTGTTGGATGAAACCTTTATACTAGATTGTGTATAGCAAAAAAAAAAAAGTGTCACTGGGCAATAGCTTGTTTTAAGTACTTTATATTTCCCCTTCCATTTTAAAATCAGTACTTTTTTATAGAGTATTATAAATGGGAAGAACTTTGTTCTCTAAAGATCTTGTAGGTACTTTTCCTTATTGTAACTTCTTGAGTGTGTTACATTCTGTAATGTTTGGGCTTGGTTAACACCAAGGTCCCACAAATTCTATTTAATCAGAGTGCTGTAGAAAATAGGTGTGATTAGGATAACAGGAAAAGGTATGATATTATCGGAAGATGCGTGAGTCACATTTGCAGCCCTAAAGTCTAAACTGATGTAGCAAGTGCCAGTGTATTCTCAAGGATCTTAGTTTGGTAATCAGTTTTCAAATGCACCTCATGGTACATCTGGAGTGTACACAGAAATATTAGGCCAGCCAAAGTTGGTTTTGAAGCTAGAGAATAGATTTCTGATTTCAAAAAAAAAAAAATGAGAAAAGATTAACTAGAGTGCCAATGCTAAAACAGTGACCTTAAATAGAACAATACAGTAGTCCTAAACATTGTTACTCTTCACCACTGCTGGTTCAATTAATAATAGACCAGAATCTTCAAATGGGGTGCCAGGATCAGTTACACTAACGTAAGTTCAGTGCCAAGAGGGTAGATCCTACTCAGCCTGTCCCAAGCCATGCAATTCCACAGCACCCCTCTAGCATGACGCTGACATGTGAGCAGCCAGGAAATGTGCCAGATGACAAAACTGACCTGGTTAAACGCAACCTCTCCAAAGGAAAAAAGTCCATCTCTGAAAAGTGGGGTGGGGGTAGAACACTAGCTTTAAAAACTGAGATCATTTTAACGCACTAACAATCCTCTAGGTTGGACCTTCCGTATGTAATGGGTGATTGCACCCTGCCTGCTTTATCAAAAGATCTGTACATTAAGCAAGAGAACTGTCTATATATTATGGGAGGAGAAGGGCAACTACTTTTTTTTTTTCTGAAGCTAGTTGTGCTAGAATTTTGCAAGAGGGTGCTCATGTCAAAGAGTACTTACGATTTTAATCAGACTGTCAAAGCAAATGAGTTTTTTATTTTGGCCACTAAAGTCTCCTGTGTGGAACATCAAGCATTAGCATGTGAATAGGTTCTTATTTGGAGCATGTTGTTGCTGCTTATCTTTTTTTTATATACACCAGGTACTGGCTAGAGAGCTGTTTAACTGTAAATATCTGAGCATTGTGCAGGGGCCTATGGAAGTAGAATTTCCTGGACAAGTATTTCATTTAGACTAATGCAAAAAAATAGTCTGTTATATTAGTCCATAAATGAAAATGAGTATTTAGTCTCTTGTCTCCAGCTATTCCCATCATCAGAATATGAGAACCTTTGGCAGAGACTGACACAAAGAGTAATCTCCTCAAAAAAGCTCAGGATAGTGATAGTGGGAATCTTACGAGCCAGCAGTGGGAATAGACTCATCAGTATTTGTGTGGGCACGCACAGTGTCTGTCTGAGCTAAGTTTGGCTGAAGCCACTGCTATGAGTCATTCATAAATTTAAACAAAATGTGTTATGGAAGATTAAACAGAGGCTGAATAAGGAGTTCACAGCCTTCACTGTGTATTTAAGATTCTGTTCATTTCATTACAAAATCATGAAGTGAACAAAACAAAGGAGCATCTAGCAAGCAGTGAAGACAAGTGTTTTAAATGTTTCAGGTTCTTCATTCTCTCTTCTACTCCTGCGGCAGTTTAAAACCATCTCTAACAATTACTTCAAAATGTACTTTAAGTGTTTTCCCATTTAAAAAAAAAAAACACCCTCTATCCAAGTTTCAGTGCAGCTAGCTGAGCTGTGTTGGTGTAATAGATCAAAATTTAAGACAAGTTGTGTTGAATGCTCATTGACAAGTACTCTGAATGTGTGTGTGTGTCATGTCACGTTACTTTTTGACTGAGGAGAGCAAAGAATTTTAGGAATGATACCTTCAGATTTGTTTGTGGAAAGACCAAATAAGTTGGGGGGATGTTTCTGCTACAATTATATAGAAAAAAAACGATGAAAAGCAATAGCAAGTGATGTAGTATCTGTGTTGTTCTACCAGAATGTACTGGTAGTTTCTAAAGGATGTAGAAACGAAGGATTTGATTCTTCACTAAACCTGTTCTGATTATTTTTTTTTTACACCTCTGATATTCTAGACTTGAATATTCATTTTTCAGAAGCAGAGGTTTCCTATTATAAAATAAAAATAGTAAAAAATAAAATAGTAAAATATAAAATAGTAAAAGTAAAAATAAATTCAGTAGTTTAAAGATATTAAGAAAAGGATAATGTCTACTTAACATGACAGTCACCTAAGAAGTAAACTTTGTAGATAAATGGTGGATATGTTTATCAGCATCCCCTCTGGAAATAACGAATGCAGGAGATTGTTCCATGATCTTTTAAATTACATTACATGCTAGTTAGCAGAGATGTGACACTAGCGATGTACTGCAGCATGTAATTCAATTCAGTTTCATTTTTTTCTCATCTCTGTGAACCACTCGTAAAATCCAGATGTATTGCCAAGGTCTTCAAACACATTTCCAGCAGCAACATGAGATGAACAAGAGCCTCATTCCTTGACAGACTCCTCAGGCAGCTGTGTGGGTGGCTTTGGAGTTTCTTTGTGATCTTTCATGTGGTTCAGTTGCTGATGGGCTGTTTTGTCTGCTTTGCCCTCCTGGGTATCACTTGTCTTTGATTTTTGAGGAATTTGCACATCTTCATCCATCTGAGAATACATTTCTGCGTAAAACTCTTCTGAATTATGCAAACTGTAGTTCTTCATAAGAAAAATGTAACTTACAAGTCTGGACTGCAGTTAGGCTGCATAAAGCCTCCAAGTGTGGCACTGAGTATTTGACTGTGGGTACATACTCAATTGTTTAAGACAAAGCACATTCTTAAAAAGCATAACCTGATTATGGAATGCTGATAGGAAAAAAAAATAGAGATCAATCATTTTCCTGAAATGCCAAGCTAAATTTTGGACGCACTGTATTCAAACAAGTCTTATGTAGTAGGACCATCTACCATCAGGTAGAAGTAATGGTGCTGAACTGTATTTTTAAGCTGATTTCCAAGTATTTCCAAAACTGGCTGAGTCTTTACAATTGTCATATTTTTCCTTCTCTCTGATCAGCTGCGACTCCTCTCTGTGCTCCTAAGATATTAGGAGCACTCTTCATTTCTGCCTGTTTGCAAAATGGTATCATTTAATCACGTTCCTTCTTCTGTTTGCTCGAAAAAAAGCGTATTTCCACAAACATAGTAGCTAGCTACAGAGTTAATAGGGTAATAAAGATAAGAAAATAGTTGTGACTAATCCCAGACTCCTGAAAATCTTTACTTCAAACTGTTAGCATATGACACCCTTAGATGTTAAGTTTTTGAGTGTGTTACCACCTGATAACCAATTACCTCTTGTTACTAAGCTGCGAACTTGTTTTTTTCCCCATAGGGTGGATGTTTGTCAGAAGTTTTATCACAGTAGGATTCCTGCCATAACAAAGTTTATCTTATAGCAAGGACAAGTAAGTGCTCATGGCATCTGCAGATAAATACAGAGAACAGGAACAATGATGGCAAAAGGAGACTATGATATTTACGTTAGTGCAGCTAATTAGTATGATAAAATTAAAGACAGAGTGAATAAAGTGCAGCATGCACAGTGATTTTTTTTTTACTCCGAGTTACTTTAATTCCAGTAATCTGAGAGAAATGAAAGAAGCATCCAGACTGAACAAAATGTAGTCCTGTAACGGGTAGGATGACCTTAAGTCTTTTTACCACTGCATAATTTCTAGGCTGTGTTTTTCTAATGATTGGAGGATACAAGTAGCTCCCTAACAATGTGAAGAGTAGTTCTGATCTTGAGTATGTTTATTTCTCTCTGATAGCCTTACTTTCTTCTACCAGTAAAATTTTATTTTGGAACTATGATCCCGGAAAGTGAATTATATTGCATGTATACTTTTTTACATAGTGTTTTCAGACAGATTCGTAGTAAATTCAAACTACTGAAGAACTAATGTTGTGAATGTCTAACACAGCTCCTCATAATTCAGTCTATCCATTATAACAACTGGGATTTGTTGAAAGGGTTGCAATGGGGAGATGGGTTGCAGGGGTATTTTAGTATGCCAGTGAAACTAAGGCTCATCCTTTTCCATCTGTTCTGACCCAACTCCTATTACTGAGACTTCTGTCTGATTAGAGTGAGAGTACAGATGATGGCTAATTGGCTAATGTAAGTCCAAGGTAATGCTGGTCTGTTGAAGGAAAACAAGAATGTATCCATTTCTCACCCATCTGGATAGCTTAAGATCCTCAATGGCAGTCAAAGAATGGCACTCATTTCCAAAAAGGCTCATGTTCTGTCTGTATCTAATCAGATAATGAGAGATCAATGTGGTCATGCATGTCTTTAACAGTATTTACTCATGGATAGATAACTGGGATATGCTAAACAGAAGCTTACTGGATGTACCAACACAGCAATGAGGAACTGGTGTGGAACTGAAGGTATGACAATCAGCAGGTAGACAGGCAGAGAGGGAAATGAAAGCAAATCTTAATTCTGCATTTTGACCAAACAGATCAAGCATAATTATTGGGCTGAGTGAAGCTCATCTGTTATGATTTGCCCACTGGTAGGGATGGTCCCTTTTCTTTTCATGGAGCAATGAAGAGAACAGGGAATAAGACCGCTCCAGAATGGAGTGAAAATGGCTCTCTGATAAAATCAGTTTTTACTTTGTCCACCCAAAGGGAGGAGCTCTGAGATTAGGCCTAAAAAAGGTTAGGCATAGATCCTTATAACAGAGGCAGCAGCAGCTGCTCTGCCAGAAAATGGAAAGGAATCAGTAGAAATGTTATACTATAATTGTTTGGTCTGTATTGGTGGTGTCTTCACCATTTGAGAGAGAGATGGTGGAAAAAACAGTATTTTTCAGTAACGGTGCGTGCGCAAATTGTATTTAGGTCTGTCAAATTTGTGGCTGTATGTGATGTTCAGACATGCAGTCTGATTCTACTGTTTTCAATCTTGTTTACGGGTTTTTTAGGCAGATATAGTAAGTTCTCTAATAAAACATTAAAGACAGGCACAGATCTGTTCTGGTGGTTTCAAGTTTTGGTGTTTAAAATTATTTATACAGACACTGAAACTGATATGACTCAGCAAAGATCTTGAAGTGACTTGAAATGATTTTGTGCTGCTGTTTGCCCACTTCTTGGCATGCAGCAACAGCCACACATCTTATTAGCTTCCCAGAAATCTGTGAAATGTTGAGCTCTGATGCTTCCCCTCAGCCACAAAGAAACATGAGTACTTTAACCATTAGTCCCCTTTAGCACAGCCAAATAAATATACTCTGAGTGTAATAGGAAACTTACAGTGCAGAACTGTAGTGACAGTTATGGCTTAGAACTAAAATCTTATGATACTTAGAAAATAACTGAAAGACAGCAAAAATTTTGTTGCCTTGTTTAAATTAACTTGACTCATTTACATGATAATTCATCAGTGAATTATGAAGTGCTGCATGTCAAATACATAAGATAGGAGATTGGCTCTACTTATGGTAAAAGATGTATGATGTTGTAATCAATATTTAAAGTAATTATCTGGAAGACTTTAACTGTATCTGCTGACAGATAAATGTGCATGAATAATGTGCACAGATATGCTCTTACTGTTCTGTCAACTTTCTAGTCCGTAAGCATAGAGATAACAGCGAGTAGCAGTTCAGAAAGCAGTTTGTTGTTCCCATCAGCCTAAATTGTGTGTATACAAGTCTAATAAGTACATTCAAAATTACGGTCTGCTATTCAGCATCTGCATCAGTATGACCATATCTTTCATCACTTGACTTAGAGCACTGTGATAAAGTAATGCAAATTTGGTTTCAACGTTATACCTTACAGCATAATAAGTATGTGGTAGCTGGTGATTATCTAGTACTAATCAGCAAATTCCCCTTGACTCTGTCTTAACAATAAATTCCTTATGGTCTCTTAAAAGTAGTAAATGTTATTTTTAAAATACCCATTCTTAAGGAAGAGTAGAGGCTGAAGAACAGAGAGAACATGAGCAGAAAGCTACTATTTGAAGCACTGTGACTCACCACCTATACCAGTTCCAGAGGTGTTGGAAGAAGAAGGCTGCTATGCATAAGAAATTTTCCTCATCAGATACCAAGCACAGGTGACTTTGCCTCATTTTCAGAAGAGTGAGTAGAGCTTAGCACTTGGTCTAGTTGGGGGTGGAATGGTAGAGAACTTGTGCTGAGAGAAGTCCAGTAGGCATCTCTTAAAGCTTAAGCTACGGTGAAGTTGAGATTTTTACATGTGAACACGGGGTAATGTTTTAGTTTTTAGAGTAAGAGAACAGACTGTGTGAAGGTACAGGCATAACTGGGGCCTAATCGTGTGCTAAGTGCTTAGACCTTCATAATCAAGCCTGCTGCTTAGGAGAAAAGAAGGTAGTGGTAGTGCTACTTAGTAAACACAGTACTCTACTGAATACTAGTCAAATGCTTTTTCTTCAAAATCAGTTTGTTTCTATATTTATGATGGTTCTTCTGGATTTTGTTAATGAAACTTTGCTTTTTCTTGCCTTCTCATTCTTGAAGTGTGACAATTGTTGAGATTTGACTGTGACTAGAGATGAAATTTGTGTATTTAGCACAGGTTATCCTTAGCAAAGAGGCAATATTGTATCAACTGGCAAGTATACTATTGCTGCTTGCAATATTACCAGGCTAATGGACGAGCTGTAAATTCTACCCTTGTGGGCTACTGAATTCCTTGTTCTATGTGGCTGCTCTTCTTGTAAAAGATGGTAAAAAATATGCCTTTAATTCTTTAGCAAAGGCAGTGGCCTTGCAAGATAGCACTCTTATCTAACAGGCCAAAACCAAAAGCTTGCTTTACTGAAAGAACAATGAAGACAAATAATTGGACTTAATAATACAAGGAACACTTTCTTTAAGACAGCAATTGCTGTCAATGTGTGTCACTCCTGTATACGTAAAAGAAACTCTGTAAGGAAGATTAACTGATGTTTTTATGTACTTGAAAGCCCAGCTTAACATTTACAACCTGGGATGCAGGAAGCCCATCAGAATGGCTCAGAGCACCTGTGGCAGGTATCTGGTGAAGAGCAGGAGTTATTTCTGGACCTACTCAGGTTACCGTGGTGACAGTGTGATCGTGGCCTATGCTTTGGTAATGGGAAGGGTAAGTTTTGCCTAGACCCTTGCTTGACACCACTGTTGCTGTATCTAGTCCTAAAAAGACCACAAAACCACACATTCTGGTGAGCAATACCACGTTTTCCATACTGACTTTGACGTTTAGCTGTGTGAGGCAGCTGCCATGGCCATTACACCCCATTAAATTTTGACCACTGTCATACATACTCTTCCCAAAAGACCCTTGCTTAAACTCTCCAAAAAGGCTATGTTTGTAAAAATACATCCTAAAGGGTTCTGTAATCATTGCCAAAATTGAAATTGTTTTGTTTTCTTCAGCACAGGACAGTGTATGGATATCTTTATTCCCTTCATTTGCAAAATGGATTCCATGAGTATAAGTTCTCAGTTTTTTTCAAAGGCAGTAACTTTTCCAGTGCCCTGCTGTCCAGAGATCAAGGGAGGAGTAGATATCTGCGAATTAAGCAAAATGCCTTAATGCTTTCTCCAGCTCTTCTAGTGACTTGCACTTCTCTCCAGATAAGTTGTGGATAAGAAAACTTTACAGAATGCTAACGCTGGTAGTATCACTGTTGAGATTTGGATTTGGATTAGAAAACATTTCTTTCTTCCTGCGTATCAGTTTTCTTCAGTAATGACTATTTTACATATTTGCTTAAAAGCAATATGCTTGCCATCTGAACTATTTATCATATATAAGAGAGTACAGCAACGTTTACAAGTCTGGAAATGTATGAAAATACATATTTTTTTCAAATTATGTTGGTTCTCCTTACAACAAAAATAACAAGGATTTTTTTCTTATAAAATCATGTCTGAATTCTGTAGTGACTGAAATACCGCAGGCTGACTATGAGAGAGATTTCAGTATGTTATTAGCAGTTGTTGTATGTTTGTGGCTGCACGAGATGGGAAGCTAAGTCTAGTGACCCCTTAAGCTGTTTGGAAACAGAAATGCCAATGTATTAACAAGACTGTCTCTTCTTGTCCCTTCCAACAGATGGTTTCAAAGGAAGTTTATTGGCATGAAAGTGGTTATCTGTGTATGTATGAGTGCTGCGTGATAGACCTAAATGGTTGAGCATCATTCCTGTATTTAAATGTGTTTCTGATGCTGCAGTTCCATTTCAACAAATGTACAAATAAGGTTTGAGTTATTCTGCAATTAATTCAGTTAAGTCAAAGGTAGGCTTTTAGATAGAACTTGCATCCATGAGTACTGTCTGAATTGTTTCTCTTTCCTTTTTTAAACAAACTCTGGTTACCTAAGATGACAATTCACATAACTGTACGTCTGAGTAAGAAGGCAAGCATTGTAAATCTCATTACAGTAAATCTCATATAGATCTTAGCTACATTGAGATTAATGTTTTTCACTCTTGACATTTTGAAGTGGTTAACTCAGTGCAAAATCCATGCTCACTCTTCAGAGCACTCTCTCAACTTGTTTAGAGGAGTCTATTGAAATGTTTTTAAATGCTTTTTTGCATCAGAAAATGTTGAGCTTTCTGGCTATTGTTGGTTTCACCTTTCTGCTGAGGTATGATTGTGTGTGAATCATAGAATCATAGAATGGGCTGGGTTGAAAAGGACCATAACAATCACTTAATTTGAACCTCCTTGCTATGTGCAGAATCACCAACCACCAGACCAGGCTCCCCAGAGCCACATCCAGCCTGGCTTTGATTGCCTCCAGGGATGGGGCATCCACAACCTTCTTGGGCAACCTGTTGCAGTGCCTCACCACCCTCTGTGTGGAAAAACTTCCTCCTAATATATAACCTAAACCTCCCCTGTCTCAGTTTAAAACCATTCCCCCTTGTCCTATCACTAGTCACCCTTGTAAACAGCTGTTCCCCCCTCCTATTGTTACCTTCCTTTCAAGTATTGGAAGGCTACAATGAGGTCTCCCCACAGCCTTCTCTTCTCCAAGCTAAACAAGCCCAGTTCTCTCATCCTTTCTTCACAGGAAAGGTGATAGGCGAGAAGCGAGAACGTGTAACCATTCTATCGTGTTGGAAGGTTAAAGCTTACTGTGTTGGAATATGTAGCCAGCTATAGAGGAAGGGTTTCCTAGCTCTTGCATTTGTTCCTATTTCTTCTGCTTTTGTTAGTTTATTCTTTTTTTTCCAAAACCATTTAAGATTGATATGTGTGCACTTAAAAGAAGGAAGAAACTTGTCACAGAAATCTTAATGTGAATACATATAGCCGTGGCCTATGAGGAGACCATGCTACAGAACAATATGAACATATAAGTTGTTTATGATAGTTATTTTTTTTCTATTCATCTCTTCACTTTTGATTTAGTGACATTGTTTTTATAACTTGTCACCTGCATGATGTTAGAAAGAATCACACAAGGCGATGTTTAGCACAGTCAATTTTCCTGGGCACGCAACAACACTAGGAAACTTTGTTCCAGCTAGAACAGGTAACTCTATTAATGAGAAATTACTTTACCAATGTTGATATTTTAGTTGATAGTGATAGGATTGAAGGCTAACACACAACTGAGTGCAATATTCTCTAAAAGCTTCTATACGTTGACTTCATACAGGCACAAGTGGCTCCTCAGCAACTACTGATAACAGTTCTGAGATCAGCCCCTCTATTTGCAGGTTGACAAAAACCATCTCTCGGTTGTGCAGTTACCTGACTAACTTCCATTTCCTGTTTTTTTCTTCTTTTTTCTTCTTTATCTGTCCCTGACCCCCTGACCCTCTGGAAGCAGTCCAGAGACTTCACGGATTACATGAGTTCTTGCACTTCTGTGGCTCAGTCAGAAAATCATCCTGGGATCTAGTCTGTTAACTGCTTAAAAATACATATGTTGTCAGACTAAATCACCTTAAAACTCCTTACTGTTTCATACATGCATGGGCACAGTCTCTTCAGTATAAAATGTTAACTGAAATTTATCATAATTCAACTAATTCTTCACCTAATTCAAGTATGAAGAGGAAAACCCATGAAAATTTGAGTTTGCTCTTAGTTTTACTCTGCATTTGAAACTAACAATTTTAAGAATGGGTTGTACACTTTTCTTTCAAGATTGGCAGAAGTTATGTTGTTTCCTTTTGGTCAAGATGACCTCTTAAAGCCTCTTGGCAGACTTCTTTTTTAAGAGTCCCTGACTATTTTAGTGGAGAGCATATTCAGTTCCTTGAGGCAGCTAATCGGACCACTGATTATATGGTCATTCTTCTATTGTGGATAATTTTAATTGGGGGGACTGGGTTGAGATAGTTCAGTAGATTTATCAGTTGGTGTAAAGCTGTCTAAGTAGAATAACTCTCAATCCTTAATCATTCTCACTCCATCTCTTTGGATTTCAGCCACTGGCTTGCATTTGCTCTAGAGGGTTATAATGATGTTGTGGATTTAGACTGATTTCTATGTGAAACCTGGTCTTACTTGAATGACAAAATATTAATGTTGGGGCAAATAGGTATTAAAATTGCTTGAACTGTTGAAGTGATGTAGTTTTCAAATTATTGCGTCACTTTAACCTTCTTTACTATTTCATTACACAAAACCAGGTAAATAAGAATATTTAGAGGAAGATTATGTTAGAAAATAAAGGATTCTTTTCAAAAATTGCTGGCATGAGTTGTGTCATACTCTGCTAGCTGTAGACTTGAGCTTTCATGTTGAAAACAAATCTCTTTTTAGTGACCTACAGAATAATAAAACTGCATATGGCTCTGAAAATCACACTTCGTGCTTACCCACATTGTTGGCCAGAATAGCTGTTCAGGGTAATTGTGCATATGTATACAGTCTTCCAAAATAAATCAATAATTTTGGGCAAGAAAAGTGTTGCAGTTCAGTCATTTCAGACTTATATCATCAAAAATATTCCAGAATAGCTGTGCTATTCATTTTTCCCATCTACTCCTGCAACTGTTTCATTTGTTGCCTGTGTTTTGTTTTTTTTTCCCTGATTGAAAGCTTTTGATTACTTAAATGAATGTTTTAAAACAAAGATGTTCATGGGAGTTCCCAAAAATTTACTGAAAGACTAGGTCACTTAAAAACAGTTGCATTTTCAAGTTCTGCTTCTCTCTTTATCTTCATTCCATACATGGTTTTTTTTCCTGACATCGATCAGTTAAGCTTCTCAGGTTGCAGGTTCAGTAAGCGAAGGTAGACACTGCACAAATCAGACTGGGAACATGATGTGAGCAATAAACTTGCTTAAATCTAAAAACATCTTGCATTATACAAATCAGTATTTCACAATATAACTTTTATTATATAGATTATTTTTAAGTATTAAGAAACAAATAGGAGACTATTGCTATTTTTCCTACATTTCCAGAGCAGAACTTCTGGAAAGCAGCAGGTATGCTTATGATGCAGGCTTTTGTCAATTCTAAAACTGGAGTGTGGTGGGAAAACTAGAAAGTAATCTGGAGCGTAGTTAGGACACCTTAACGTAAGAGCTATTCTCATAAAGACATACTAATGATTGTAGTCTAACTTCATTTTACATCAGCGTTGATTTAGGTTCATCTGTGCATGTATTTAATGGTGGGATGGACTTTTCTGCTGGTCTGCATCTTGCTTATCCAAGAATGTGCAAGATCTGGGTTGTGTGCTGGTCAGGTTTTTCTACCTTCATGTCTGGAGCAAAGTCTCTGAACAAAACTCAGGAAGGAGGACTTGGTGGATTCTGAGGTGTTTAATAATTCTGTGCTTCAGCCTTTCTCTGATTCCTGGTAAGGACACATTCAAAGATACTTTCAGAGTCTTTGTCCTTGCTGTATTCCCTTCTTGTGTAAAACTTAATAGAAATGTAATTGACTTGAGACCTCTCTCATTTCTCAAGTTTGGCTGCAATTGCCCAACAGATGGAGAAGTGATTCAGGTTTGGAGAAAGATATGATCAGAGGTAGTGTGATCATAATGGTTTTATTTCCATTACAACAAAAGCTAAAGATAGACTTTATGACGAATACTTAAGAAGTTCAGGAAATCCTTAGCTTTCTGAAACCCTTGATGATAAAGGAAAGTATTTAATGTACTAATGCAAGATAGCTAGCTTTTACCTTTTCTGTGAAGTGTTGTAGCGAAGTAATCACAGAGGACATGAGGGCAGTTGTTCAACCTAAAGCCAGAATTCCACTGCTGAAGTAAATCCAAAACTGCCATTTTCAGATTCTGCCTTTAACTATCTAGCCAACACACCTATTGAAAGCTGGCAGTCCTAGTTCTTTTAGCCATATAGGTATTTTTTTTCATATGTTAGGGTTCAGATTATATTGATCTACAACTCTGGATAAGCTGGTTTGGAAGCTTTATTTTGATTTCACAACAAAATCATTAAAACCGTATTCACAAATATTACCTTTGCTGCCAATCAGAGTAGGAAGATAAAGTACCACCTGGAGCTAGAGGCTATCATTTTGTTGCTTCTGAAAACCCATTGCTGCTGTGCCTCTTTAATTTGTGAGGCCCAGAAGATGAAAGAGTTAGGAAAGATGCTAGACTTCATTAAGAGAGCCTTGAAAGTGAAGTGTAATTAAAAGAAACCAATCACTGATGTTGAGGACTGGTGAGTTAACTGGTTATTTGTAGTTCTCTAACAGAAACCTAGCTATGTTTTTACTCTCTAAAACTATATGCCGTGAGATAGCAGGCAATCAGTAAAGCTATCAATGAGAATACGAGGCTATGACAGAGCTCTCTGATAACTGGCTGGAATGAGCGTCTCGGTAACAAGTTTCAGTTTGACCAGGGAGAGCAGACAGCTATGATAGTGATGACCTACCTGGCATACATGAAGTGATGTAGTCCAAAACATTCCAAGGACTTAGCATTTTATCAGTTTTACTGAATGCTTCCTTCCAGCAACAGGGAAAATACTTCTAATGTCAAGCATGTATGCTGTAGTTACAAGCAGATACATTAGGAATTGCTCATAATTGGTGCTGCATGGGCTCGTTTTACAGATATATATATTTCTCTTTTGTCTGTATGGCTTTTCCTTGCAGACTCTGAACAACTCTACTTGCTGGTCAGGCAACAGGCTGAAGTAGGGCACAGATAAGCTCAGCTGCAGGACTTTGTTCAGAGTGGGCATAACTGCAGCTGCTAAATGCACTGACTAGCTATCTTGCTTTATGGGTCCCCCTTGCTACCAGTCAAGTCTAACTTGACATGACTGCTACTGCAAAAAGTTTGTGGTGGCAATTAATTATTGGGAATTGGATAGCTGAATGCTGAGATAACTTTTCAAAAAAGCCTATTTTGTTTTATTAAGTTACCTTAAGCCAGTGACGATATCCCTGTGTCAGTCTAGTACTGAAAGGTTTCTAAAAGCCCTGGACTTGTGTTACTAGCCATACTTTCTTATCTCTTCAGTTTCTTCGATGTACTGTTGATAATTTTCTGCCAGTCACTCTTGATGAGGTAGTTTCCCATTAGCAAGACATATACTCCTGCCTCTGAGCCAAGATACAAAGCAGCATGGGACCGAAGATGCTCCCCTGGTGACTGCCTGACATGACTCAGAAGAAACAGCATGAGCCAAGTGATACCACTCCGCTAAATCAAAGCTACTTGTGGATGCAGCAATAAGGGCTTCCAGGGCCTGTTCTGAAACAGTTGTGGTCACCTGGCTGGGAAAGGGGGTAACAGAGAGGTTGGCTTCTCCCTTCTAAAACAGCAGCTGAAGGAATTACCCACTGTAATACTGGAGTACGGCAGGTAGAGGAATGCGTTTCTGTTGTTGACAGTATCCAACTCTACAGGCAATTAAAATTGATAGCTAACAATCCAAAAGTCAGCTGAATATGTAGGCAGCTTCTGTCCACTTTGCACCGCTGTAAGCTCCAGCTTGTTTTGGAGAATTGTCATTAGAAAATATTATGTATGGCAGCAAGTAAGGCAAACGTATCTGTCAGTAGCATGGGTCAAGCAGTTAAAATGCTGCACCACTTTTGAAGTGCTTAGCTTCTTATTTGCTTGCTACAGTATATGAATAAACACGAAGCTCTGGTCTAGACCAAAGAGAAACTTTCCTACAAGTTGTTAATGCTTCTATCCTAAACTCGTGGAAGAGATTTAAAAAACATCAGTGGTTTGGAGTTGCAGCACTGGGGACACCTTGCTCTTGGAAGGTGTTAATCGGTTGGGGAGCCAGTCCTTCATTTTCTTCCACTTGAGGATCCTAACGTCTCTCAGGCTTTGTTAACAAATGGGTTTCCTTTCAACAGCTCTGTGGGGAAAAACTGCATTTCAACCTTGTCTGTATGACAGCTTCCTCAGGCTCTTCTGCGGCTGACAGCTGTATTGAGTAAGAGCTGCAGGTTCAGTACAACCTCCCAGTAGGCAAGGCCGTGCTTCTGTGGAAGCTGCACGTGATAAGTACAAAATCAACAATTATTATTTTTCCACGTATATGTTTGAGAAAACAGATCCTAAGGAAGACTTTTTAAAGTACAAACCAGATAGTAGATTTATTACTTGATTATTTAAGAGGTTACTGAATTCACACTAGCGCGGTCAGAACTATTTATTCGAGGCTTTTTTCTTTTTTTGTCACTGGAGCATTAGGTAGATTAGCACAACAAGAACCCTTGTGGCTCAAGATCCTTTCTGCCTGTGGTAGCTGTTAAACCAATTTCTGAGATTTACCATTGCGCCTTTTTCTCTGGACTGATCCGTGAACGTTTATTGTCTGTAGCTTTCTAATTTCCACTTCTTGGAAGATATGTAAATTACGGAAACTTTGTTATCTAGGAGCTTTGCATTATCTTCAAAACAAGCAAAAGGTTTGCTGTTAAGGTTATGTGTGAAAAGTCACCTTCTCATATGCAAAGAGCTCAGCCTTCTGTCTTTGTTTTGGTGTGGGTGTGGATTAAGCTGTTTAACAAGAAGTGTTGGTAAAGTTCACATTCCTCAGTGCTTTGTGAAGGCTTGCTTTAATACAGACTTTCTCAAATGAGATGTAACTCAAGTCTTCTCAATAAACGAGGATAATTTCATTCCTTATATAGTTCATTGGTAGTCACCTGGGAGCCTTTACTTAGCCTAAATAGTTTCTTTATCGAAAAGCATCTTCCTGTGTCCAGCTTAGGTACTTTTCCCATCTCTAACAGTTGCTTTAACAGAAAGCGTTGGTTATTGCAAGCCTTTCTTTATGATATTGTAGAGCACGTGAGAAATAGAAGAAATTCGAGGGATTATTAACGAGAGACTTCTGACCAGAAATGTCGGGATTGGTTTGGAGAGGGAGGTAAATGCCTGAAAGAAGTATAAGAAAAAAGCGTAAAGAAAATTGAATGCATCTGATTGCCTCTGGAACTCATAATTTTGGAATAAACGTTTTACAGTGAAACTGGAGAGGATTAATACTAAGACAAATGCTTGCTTTTCACTGGGGATTTTTTATTTCTTTCTGTGTCTTTGCTTAAATGTCTCCTATCTGTCACGCCTACTACTTTTTGGTCTCTGTTGTGAAAACAGGAATTTTAATGTTCATCTTTTGCAAAAGTTTTATTAGTACTGCTAAGGCATCAAATGTGAACTTATCCCTCAATATCATTTTTCAGTTGAGCGCTGAGAGGCCATCATCCAGTCTTGTGTGCTATGAGGAGGTTTTGAGTCTGATTTAATGGGACTATTCAGTTCTACAAGTTGGTGCCTCTCTAGGGAATGGATATTGAACTGCACACCACAGATACACACAGCACTCCTCCTGGGCACTTGCAGTCCTCCTTTCTTCAGATACATACCTCTTGATTTGCGCTTCCTTATATTTTTCTGTTTCCTCTAGTTTTATAATGAGTAAGGAGTAGCACAGGGAAAAAAGAAACAATTGTTTTGACACTTCAGAAAGCACTGAAGTAGACTAAAAATAAAAGGCATTGGTATCTAATTGCCTTGGAGATACTTCCTGCAAGGGCTTTGCAAGTGCAAGACTATACAGATTCTTAAGGGTGAGCTGCTGGCACCTATACTGATAACAGACATGTCTTTTGCTCTGATGTGTCTTCACCAAAGTATTTTATAGCACGGTGACCAGACCAAAGTTTGTGTTCACTGTATTTATAATGCTTGGCAAATACCATTTATATTAACGTGATCTTGATAAAGTAGGGTAGGAACATGTTATTTGAAATATGAGGAGTTTTACCAGGAAGCTTCTGTGATTTGAAGCTCCTGTGAGAAAGGTTGGTTTTCAGAGCCGTTCTTCTTAGTCATTTTGCAAGTCACTTTCCACATATACATGGCTGTATTAATTGTATATAACATACATGAGTAGGTCATGATTGGTAATTAGGACATGACTTGTGGTGCCAAAGAGGTTCCTATTTAATCTTGATTTCACAAACAATTATGGCCAAGTCAGGTTGATCTTAACCAAATATTTTATATCAGTGTGACTGGTGACTTATAGGAAGAGACTTTGAGTAAAGTCAAAATAGTTAAGTGTTGCCCTATAAGGATAGCTTTCTGCAGGGTGATAAGAAAGCTCACAATTGCTAGTGATGCTAATGCTAATTGCAGTCATGAGGTGAAAAATATTGCACGTAGAGCTGGGTGTACTTGATTCACTGTGATTTACAAATACTTTTCTGAACTGAATATCCGTTATTTCTAACAAGAACTATGTCCACAGTTCTCCACTTAGAAATTAGATTTGTAGGGGAATTGGAAATAGTCTTTTTTTTGTTTGTTTGCTGGGCTAAGCCTATCTACTTAATTGCATACCACAGCATCCGAAGTGCAGAATCTTTTGCTTTGTTTTGTTTAAAACTAGCTTATCCTATGGCATTGAAAATGTGTCTTTGTAGAGCCCAGTAAAGCAAACACTTCAACCACTTAGTAGTTATCGTGAGTAATTAACTCTTAACACTCCTTCTTGAGAAAAATGATATCTTGTTACTGTTCTACTGGAATGTGTAAATATAACCAAGGCAGAAGTTGGTCATGAGCACCCCAAGTATAGATAACACAGAATAGAGGTAGATTGCAGCAGAAAAGAAAAGGAAGTAAGATTGATTATTTTCCATTTATTCGCCTTTATAATCTCAAGGTAGGTAGCATTTCTGCTTCAACCTGTGGAGAAATAGAATGACATGACTTCCTTGAATTTAAAGGGTTTGTACCAAAGACGCGTCCAGAGTGGATAGAACTGTTATAATGACAAGGTATTTCTCTTGAGTTCTCAGAAGCAATTGTCTTTTCCAGGTGGATGACTTCCATTTGACTTAGCCAGCACAGAATTATTATTTTGCTAACTTAGTGAAAACTCTGTAGGAATAGGAAGTAATATTTCTACATTATTCTTCTGATACTGTGTCCCTTTTTAGAGGATATTACTCAGACAACAAGAAGAGAGGGGTTATGACAAAGTGATACAAATACCATTGACAGCTTTCAAGCTCTGGGATGCTGTCTCGCTAAGGACAGTGCTGCATATTCCAAGGAAAGCACTGATCTTATGCATTTCAGTCTTGCACTTGTTATTGGATCAGAGAGTCACCTCCCCAAGAAGGTCAGCCCAATATTTGAAGAAGCTTTAAAGAGGGAGAGAGGACAATATGCCTGTCTTGGGAAAGGAGTTAAGAGAAGTAGAGGGTAAATGGCAATAGGCAAGTGCAGTAAGCTGAAACTTGGGTATAGCATTGCTCAAAGAAAAAGCTTTTGCTTTCAAGGGACTGGATTCAGGGGAAATGGTGATGAGGGATCAAATGTGATGTTGAAATGGTAAGCGTAACACTTGCATTTCTGCCTGTAATGATAGCTCACATTGGATGGAAATAGGAAAGAGAGGCTCCCCTGTACAAGGATGCAGGAAGGCCAGAAAGTGCTGTCTGGCCTCTCCTCTATGTTTTCTCTTTGCCATTCTCTTCCCCTTCCTTTCCTACTGCAAAATTTTCTTCCCTCTAGCAGCCCTCTCAGAGTGGCAGGGAAGGACATGATTAGGGAGACCAGCTGTAGTTGGGGCTGAGCCATGTTATGTCCCTGCGTTGGTGCAAATAGATTAGGAGGAAATGGCTTCCTCCTTCCTTGTGCTCTTCCGCCTCTAGGCTCAAGGTAAGCCAAGCAGTTGCTGTGCTTGAGACCCAGCAGTGCTGCTGCTTGCAAGATCCCAGACTCGCTGGTTTATGCAAGGAGCTGTGAAGAGCAAGGCTGTAGGGCGAGAGGCCATTTTCTCAGGAGGTGTCTTTGCAAGCAGAACATGCAGTTACTAGGGAAATGAGTGGAAGGCCCTTCAGGCAGCACCTTGAGGCTCTGAGGAGCTCAGAGAACCTGCTGGAGGTGCAAGGGGCCCCTGCTGCAACATGAGGTGTGGAGTTTGATCAGCTTTGCCTGTGTGGAGTCTACGTATACTTTGTTGTATACTTTCTGATCCATGTCTTTGCATGCAAGAGAGGGGAAGTTTCACTCGGGCTGGGAGACCTTGGTTTTTGCAGACAAGAAAAGAGATCTGCAAATAAGCAGGAATGGAACAAAGGAAAATGACAAAAGCTCTGACGGCATATATGATATTTTTGAAGAGTAATCAGGAGATGAAAAAACTTCCTAAAGATGAGCTTGTTATCATCAGTTGCATCAACATTGAACTCCTTAGATAGTTTTGGGAAGCAATACTGGAGGTGAAGCTAGCTTAACTGAAAAAGTGGTGTAGTTTCCTGGCTAGCTAAGGGTGCAAGAAGCAATTTCCCATGTCTTTGTTATCATGAAAATGTTTGTTTATCTTAAATTACTTTGAAATAAAACCTTTTATTTAAGTAACGCATTAGTGTGACCTGCTGTCCAAAGATAGCAAAGACTTCATTGCGAGTTTGTGCCTTACTGAGGTATGAAGTAGGTAGAAAATACTGGTCTTTGTGAGGTAGATCAGTGAACAAATCTACCTTTTTAGAATAGCTCTCTGGACCTGCATCTGTGTTATTTGAAATAGATTGAATGGCCCACATGTCTCAGTGGGCAACTGTGAAGGTTTGGAAGCAACAATCAGTGGCTGGAGTTGAGGAATACTTTACAAGAACTGTTTTGTTAAGTCCATGTAATTTCATGAATCTGAATTCTTCGTGGTTTAGGATACTAAATTACACTTCACTAGTGGCTACGTTAGAATATTTTCAAGTTCCTCAGAATCCTTCCTTAGTGATACCAGCTTCTCTTGCAGCTTTTCTTTATCATAGCTTATCTCTTGCTAATACTGTTTTTCCTATTGTGTTACTGCTGGTATCTATTTCTAAGATGAAAATGCATAAGCAGGATTTAGAGGATTCTTCTAATATTTGAGGGAAGCTTGTAGACAGGAAAGAAGACTTTTTAAGCTAAAACAGTGGAGACTTAGGTCAGATGTTAAGGGGAAGGCTTTTACTTAGAGGGTGGTAAGGCAGAAGAGCAGATTGCCCAAAAAAAGCTGCTGATGGCCCGTTCCTGGAGATGTTCAAGGCCAGATTGGATGTGGCCCTGAATGGCCTGACCTAATAGGTGGCAACTGCTCAAGGCTGTGGGTTGGAATAGAGATGACCTTTAAGGTTTCTTCTGGCCTGAGCCATTCTGTGATGCTGGTATTTAAACCTGTGGAATCTCTCAATCTTTAGACAGGCTTGTGTAGACATTGATATGAAATGATTTTTAAGAACCTGCTAGCTAGCTTCCATGTAATTATCTAATACCATGAATGTGCTATTGCCTTGTCAGTATTAGAAGCTTAGACCACGCAACATTTCTCTAACGTATTTAGGTAAGAAATTCACTGCTGGCTTTACTACACTGAAGGTAGAATTTGACCAGTTTGCATAAAGGAAAATGGGGAATCTTAAACCTTAATGATCTCTGTGTAGTAGTGAGCTAATTATTGAAAACTAACAGTCCATTTCCATCACTATTTCAACCATCTCTTCTGCCTCCACTTAGGAATCTGATATATCCTGTATGCTCTTGCTGCTCTCTTTGTTCAGCTCACTTTTCTGGTAAAAGACTAGGCACCTCCTTTTTATTTTTTCCTGGATCAGTTGTCTCTTAAATTAGTGATTTGGGCTGGCTCATGGAACAGGTCTGACAAGCTCCAAGGACGGAAGCAGGTACTTAATTCTGTCACACTGAGGAGCAGTAGTGAGCTGTGAGCTACTAGGTCCTCTGACTCCATCTTGTGTCTTTGTGTCCACAAGTGTTGTGAAGGCTTCTTGGAAGGTCGGGAAAAGCCAAGCCGTCCTGACAGTGGTCAGAGATATTGATCTGGTGACCAGAGGGAGGTTGGCCATATTCTTTCAAGTTTCACTTGCAAAATAAGTCCTATTCACATGAGTCATGAAAAGGCAGTAGGTTGTTTGTACTGTGCTTGTCTAGGCGTTTTCATTTGCCTTGAACGTGTTCAATTCCTCTATACTTCTTTCTTGGTAGGCATGGAGAAGTGAGACAGACATTGCTGAGAGTTGAGTAGATCTGACTTATCCCTACTGCTGAAATAGTTAACGGTGGTGACATGCAAATTATCCTTACTATATGTTTAATAAAGAACAGAAATTCTCTTCTGAATGACTGAGTACAGTCTGGTACCCGAGTCTTCTACCCAAGAAACTATTACACAAACACTCCAGGACTTGCTCTCAGCTACTTGCATGGTTAATTGCATGTCTCACCTTTCCTTATCAGATGAGGAACTGTATTTCATCATCACAGAAGTGATCACAGGCATAACAAGGCCAGCAAAAGTTTGTGAGATAACTGTGAGATAATTTCCCCTGACATTCGCTGTCAAAACGATTGGCCAACTCACTGTCAGAGTGCTCTGTCACATTGGATAAGTACAGATCAGCGCTATGTAGTATCTGCCACTGTCCCTATTTCACCTGGTCTGTACACAGGCTGCTTGGACAAAGCAGATTTACTGTGTACACAGCTCCCGTACTTTCCAGTTGTGTTTGTCAGCCCTGCGGCCCTGGCAAAGATGACAACAGTAATGGGAGAACCTCTGACACTTATTTGCAACTTTTGTACTCATCCCAGTTGGAGGAACAACTACCTGCCTTTGGGCTCCTGTAGTACTTCTGAAGCCAGTTTAACTGGTTTGGATGTGGCGTGGTCCGTTCTACCAAAGCCAATAATGCCTAGGGCAACCAGGACAGCCTGTTATGCTTGTTGGTAGTGTAGAGGGTGCTTCACTGTTGCTCAGCAGCTTTCCTTTTCCCTGTTGGTTGATTGTCTTAAGGTGGTCGCAGGTGGTTCAGATGCCATTGGTTGTCTTGAGACAAGTTAAGTCTGTGCCTGTTTTAAAACTTGTTTGTTTTAAAATAAAAAAATGTCTCTATAAAGAGGATACATGGAAAACTTCTGTTTCTTAGAATTATCTACAGTTATTGACTCGAATACTGACATCAAGTTGCCCACTTTCTGGCACAATGGAGGAAGAAGCTCAAGGATGAGGACATGCCACTGGGCAAGTGAAAAGAACAGTGGGGAGCTCCATATGCAAAATGCTTGTAATCTGTTTAACCGTGGCCTCAGTCATGTCAGCATATCACATTATTTGTCTGCCTTTATTGTGAACTACTGAAGGGAATTAAGTGTCTTGAGCTTCTTTTCCCTTCCAGATTACACTTCAGCTTGTTAAGTCCTCTATTCCCTGTCCCAGCACAACTGTGTGTGGTGACACAATGGAAGGGGTGCCATAAGTGTAATGCAGAGAGGTATAAATTCTGTGTGTGTGGAGAGGATGATATTGTCTGTCTGTAAAATGCCAGTATTACTGCTGGCGCTACAGCCTGAAGTACTAACTCCCCAAAATAGAAGGGAACAGCTAGAATATTGTCTTGAGTCCAGTTATCCACTTCACAGTGTATACCCGCAAGCTGGCAAAACTGATGGGACAGGAAGCAGCAACATGAAGTTAGGACAAACAGGAGGCAGATGCTGGGAGATCCTGCAGCTGGCAACATCTGCATGGGGAACCACAGCCTTGGATTTCTTGTGAGTTGATGGAGTAATTTATGTGTGGACTCGAACAGTAATTCAACACAAATGAAGTTGTAGGTGTAATGATGTTTTGAATCAAAACAAACCAGTTTAAAATTTAAATCAATAACAAGAGCTTAAAGCTATAATTCAGGAGAGGAGTAGTACTGGCGTAATGGTCTGAGCTTTTTGAAATGCAGATCAGTGAACCTCTTTAAAGGGCATTTGTTGGGCTTCCTGTGAAATTATATGTGGCACTTGAGATGGAGCTTTAATGTAAAATGTGTATCAGCATATTCTTAACTGTAGGTATGTGAATTGCTCATTAAAGTCTTGCTCACCTATGGCTGAAATGAGACATAGGATGTAGTTTCACAACACTTAGAGCTGATGTAAGCCAGCACTGCTGTCAAAACAGTGTAAGAGTGCAGTTAGATGGTCCAGCTGAGCCAAACTAACAGGTCACTTGCTGAAAGCCGCTGGCACTTCCGTGTGTCCATGTGACCGGCCTCCCTGCTGCTGGCCATATGCTGCCTTTACTCCTCTTGCACTTGGCTCTGTTTTTCTGATCCTTCAGCAGGCCACTTCAGCACTTGTGCAGTTAAACTATGGCAGTAGTTAAACAGTGGTTTAATGAGCTGGCCTGGCCTTCTGCAAGGTCATTTGTGTCCAAGGAAGAAAGGCCTGACTCCTCACTTGAGGGGAGGGAGGGTGGATCTAGAGAGGAGGAAGAGTGTGGATCTGATGTTTCTGGCATCAGCAAGCCTTAGGTTTGCTTAGCTCCATCTTCTAGCTGTACCTGGGGCTAACATGCTGCAGACCCACCTGTTTTTGTTTTGTGTTTTTCCACCACCTCCCTCTTTATGCCGGCACTTGCACATCTCCAGTTGATGATCTATTTAGAGGGTCAAATCCAAACCAACATCAACAGTTCAGCATTAAAACAAGATCAGCATTACAGATGAGTGCAAAGTGGATAGCAAATAGGTGGGTGTGGGACTGGAGGGAAAGACCAGGTTGGTTTTCTTTGCTTGTTGATTTCTTTTTTTGTACCTGTGACAGTGACTGCATGAGGTATTAGTGAAAGTACATCCCTGGAGGCCTGGTGCTGTGGTTGAACCCTAGAAAATGAGAGGTACTGATTTTCCAGAGCGTATTTGCATGAAGCTCAAGAGGAGTTTTAGTTTCACATTTTGTTCACTGACTTCTTTGCAAGGGTGACCTGACCCAGTTGTCCATCTCAGGCAATCCTGGATTTCTGCTCCTATTAAAAATGCTCTGTGAATTAGTAAGGAGTGTGTAAATGAATCATCTTGTCAAGCAAGAAAAAAAATAACTGGCTTGGGCTTTTTGAAATGCATCTAACCTGTTTGGTGGCTAGATAAGTTTTAAAACATAATAACTGTTATTACTGCTGAGACAAACACAATACAATGCCAAAAGCTAAACTGGATTCATTGTAGATTTTGCTTTTTTAAATTCCAGTTACCCAGACTGTCTGTTTTCAGTTCCAAATCATCACAAAACAACCAGATTTAACTGCTCAAGAAATGCTGGATTTACTTGAAAGAACTTTGTAGATATTAAGAGGCTTTTGGATGTGTTTAAACATTGGCTGTAACCGCTGAAGTTTTAAAGCTTGAAGTTTTTGATTACATGGGGCTAAGGAGCACAGAGGAAAAAATGTGATGTCTGGACTGATGATGTGAATGCAGCCCACGCACCGTCTTGAGAGCTGGCTGCACAATCACACTTTCTTAAAAAAAAATAATGCTGATAAGCCACCCCACAAAGTGGTGCAATTATGTGCCGGAGGAGGCAGCAGAGGCCAGGAATGAGGTGGTGGGGTGGGAAGAAGAATGAGGTAATGACCAGGGCCCTAAAAGAAACTTCTGTATGGCTGTGACCCGAGGGGATGTACTGGTGGGATGCAGCCAAAAAGGGAGAATGAGGGTTGGTGACATGAAGGGTGAGAGTAGGAAGCACTGATTTGCTCAGCCTAGTGCCAAGACCTCTGTTTAGAGAGACCTCCCGTGAGCTACAGCCTTATTTACAGGTGTTTAGGTTAACTACTCATTTGTTGATGCGGGGGGAACCCTCACTTTGCTACATTGTAACTTCTTTGGTGAAAAATTCACAAGAAAAATGAAAACTACTGTGGCTGTTTCTTTTCTGATATTTTCTTTATTTCCTCTGATACTGAAAATTGCATTTTATCCACCCTTTATAATGCCTTTTAATTTTTGTATTATACTAGTGTGTAGTTGGCTGCTGTTGGCTAGGTAGCATTGTTTTAATGTGAAAATATTTTTTCACACTTTTGCTTAGCGCAAAAGTAAGTTCAGCTTCTGCTGCTGTGCCTGCAGGACATTTAAATTTGCTGTCTGTATACACGTATATGACAGCATCTCCATTCTTTTGGGGAGGGAGCAAAAAGAATGGTCAAGAAAAATGGTGAAGAAAAATCATTTGGAAAATTAAATTTACTGTAGATTTTTATTTTTTTCAGTATTCACACTTTCTCCTTCTTTTGCTCTAAGAAAACTGCTGCATTCATTTTAAGCTTACCCCTGGAGTCATAGACTAGTTGAGTTCAAGGTAATTCAGAGGCTTGTTTTGTGAGACTCAAAGCTATAGGTATCACCCAAATGAGATGCAAGAATCTAAATCTATCCAAATTTGAGCTAAGTAAGCTGAAATATTGAGGTTGTAGATGCCTCCTCCCTGGAAGTGTTCAAAACCAGGCTGGATGGAGCTGTGAGCAAAATGGTCTAGAGGAAGGTGTCCCTGCCTATGATACGCCTGTGCTTGGAACTAGGATTATCTTAAAGGTCCCTTCCAACCCAGATCATTCTATGATTCTAAGGTGCAAGAGGATTAGTTGTTGTTCCCCCCCCCCCCACAACAAAGGAAAGAAATGGTAGTAAGGTCATATTATCACTATCACCATGTTACTAATAATGTAGATGAAAAGAATACTGTGCACTTAAGTTGTCTGTTGAGACACAAAACCTCATCTGTTCAGGATGCTGCTTCTATCAGGACTTTTCTGGACCCAAATGCTTAATGCATAACAGGCGATCGTAGTTCCTGAGCCACAGTCTAGCTGATCAGGCCATTTAAAGAAATCTTACTGCCTGTCTTCTGCACTGATGCTGACATTGATCTGAGCTGTTGCATTTTGCTAATCCAGTAGAAAAAAAAGTCAGTAGAAAATGGCTTTCTGTAAGAATAAGAATACCTCTATTTCCTACACTTCTGCATTTGTTTAACTCGTTGCTGCAACCTTGTCTACTTCCTGTGTGAAAATGTTATTTGCTTACTGTGAGGAAAATGGTATTGGTGGCTATGCAGAGAGAATCGAGTGGAATTTTGTCATCTTGTCTGACTGTAAATAAACATTGACTTGTTTATGTCAATATACGTATACACGATTGTTTTTATTCTTGATTGCATGTTTGTCTGCTCTTAAATCTTTTAGTATATTAAAAATGTATCAATCTGCATTTCCTATTTGCAACTTTTTTAAAACCCAAAGTGTAGTTTGATACTATGGAGACATAAGTGGATTGCAGAACTGTTGGGAATGAGGGCAAAAATATTTTTGCCTGAGTGTCTTTTGTTGCTCGTTTTTAGTAAAAGCATGGAACGTAATTTAAGGACTCCCATGTTTTGCAAGCATGGAGCAACAACTTACAAATATCCCTCTGACACCTAAAGATTTAAAACCATATTATTGAAGTCTGTTGCGCTTTAAGGATTTTAGTACTTTGTGTTACACATGCTGCTGAAATAAGAGTATGTTACACCTATGCCATTTCATCACCTTGTCATTTAGGCTGGACCATAACATAACCTGAGATGATGCAGGCAGGGGAAATACAACATACCACTCATTTCACTAACTTGCATGCTACATACTGAAAAATGTTGTTATTCCTGTTGAGTAACTCTGTCATGCCCATTTCTATGAAGGCTTCACAGTTTAGTCTTTGAAAGTCACTAGTTAGGATGAAAATGGTGAAGATGTTGTAAGAGCTGAACTGTGAGAGTTGCTCTGACCTCTTATAATCTGTTCCCACTCGGTTGCTTTTGTTTGCACATAGTGTTGTAAGGCAGTGAATATGAAAGCTTATTCATTTTGCTCATCCCAGAAATATAAAGTTTCATACATGTATGCCAAACTTATTGTCTCATGTGCTGTAGTTCTGTTTACCCATGTTTGGAAGTTTTGGAGAGCTCATTGGAGGAGAACAGATAGATTTTCCATTACACAATGGAGCAGGCACAGTGTTGGACAAACTTATACTTGTGCCCCTTTACAACATCTTGGTTAGCATGAAGACCTCAAGTCATTTAGGGAGTGTAGTACATGTATGTAATGTCCCTTTATGCTAGACTTGTGTATTTCCAACTTTGATTTAGTTGACAGATGTGAAAAAAGCATATGAAGTCAGATAACTCCCTAGCAACTACACAGCTGCAGATGTTGAAGAGAGCAAATTGTTTTGGCTAAGGTCGCTGTTAATTTATATTCAAAATGTTCCTTCCAGACATGCCATTTTTGATGATATAATATATCTTACTGTTATTTTGGATTGATCCTTCCCACATTGATCAAACTGTTTCCCTGTCTGTGGCCTCTTCTAGCGTGAAGTTGCGGAGCATTCAGATCCCAGTATTTGCTTTTCCTGGGTGAGCGAAATAGTCTTAATGCACAATAATTAGTTTTTTTTAAATTAGTTTTAAAAAGAAGTCTTCAGACAGCAAAATTCAAAGGGTTTACAGTATTATACATCTCAGATAGTCTGGAGAGAGTTTTTCATCTCCCTTCATCTTGTGAGTTCTGCTTGTAAAGGCAACACAACTTCGGTTTTTTCAACAGAAAAAAAGATATTTGGTTTTCTGTTGTCACTGGCCAAACGCTGAATTTTTGTGTCATTTTCTTCTCTTTGATCTGTTTGAAACTCTTACCAAATTCCTACTGTGCTACGACCCCAGGTTTGGCAGAACTGCAAGTTCAACTCCGTGGTGTAAACAGATAGTGTGAAATACAGTGCTGCTTTGTAGTCAGTTGGAATTAGCTAACAGTCATTTTCCGTGGAGGGGAGCATATGGTTACCTAATGGTTAAAATTTTGAGGTGGTTTTGGTACCCTTGCAGTTTTAAAATATCTTGTTAAACTATTTTTAAAAAGCTATTTTAAAACTATAAACCGTCCTCAATTAGCTTAGCCAACTACCGTTCCCATAAAGGAGATAAATTTATTTTTTGAAGTACGTTTTAACAATGTTAGGTTAGCAGAGGTCATTCAGAAGTCTTAAGGCCTCTTCTGGCGTCCTTCAGAGTTCAGTAGGAGTCTTCCCACTTTTTTCAGATATTACTGGATGATGGTGTGAAAATCCAGTACCGCATTTCTGATGGGTAGGTTTCAAAGATGAGGATGATACTTCAGCCTTTTTGTTATGCACTGGTCAACAAACATCACAGAGCTGTTCTAACCTGTCACCAACGCTAAACTTTTCAACGGTTCTTATGAGGTTCAGCTCCGCACCACGGTAATGAAGCTGCAGGTCAACTCAAAGAACAAGTTGGAGTAAATCGTGACCTGTGCAAAATACATGGCATAGATGTAGATGTGAAAGACTGTACCATGCACATTTGAGAATGCTGAATAAATCTAGCTGTTGAGGAACAGTATTTGAGCAAATGAGCTTGTTGACCTATGGAGTAGAGCAAGGGGAATTTGTGTGGGCAGGAATTGATTCAGGTTCAGGAAAGAACCAAAAGAAATGCAGTAACCTATTGAAGGATGTAACAATGGTTCTAATGCTATAGTTCTCCCTAGTATTATTTTGTAAGAATGAGTTATGTTACAGGGAAACTGTATTTCTTGGATAATTATTTGTTATTTGTGTAAGTAAGGAGTGTTTGTTCAGGGCTAAACTCTAATTGACATCTTGAATGTGATTCTGCAAGTTGAATCATGGATACAACAAGAGAAATTGAAAAGAAATTAGAAGTAGCTCTTCTGTTATTACCTATATGTTCTCCTGTATTAATATTGTTTTATATATTCAAATTAATTCCTGCGTTACATGATCTGTGAGGTTAAGTTTTATCCTTTCTCTAATAAGCAGACTGGGCTATATCAAAATACAGGAGAGGTGACCAAAGCAGGACTTCGGCAGAATTATTTCTGAATGCAACATACGTAACGTGGGACTTGCTTCATCCAAGTTAGAGCCCCAAAGCACTGTACAGTGGTGCAGAGCTCCCCTTAGACTGTGTGTGGGCCTCTCCCTTGTAGCAGGGCAGCTCCTCTACTGCAACTGTGAAGGGGTGAAAGACCATCTGAAGCTGCATCGTAGGAAGACCTCTAGCCAGCAAAAAGATTGTGGATCATAAGAATAGCAGCAACTGTGGCATCTCTTCCTCAGCTTCCCATTAAGAAATATTTCAGCTTATTCATGAGGACTCCCATTTGTGTGAATGAGGGTAGGCACCTTAATTGCAGCTCTGAGTAAATACTACTAAAGTGGAAAGAGTTTTTAGAGGTGATCCAAAGCCTCAGCATTTTCCACCTGGATATTCCAGGACAATTCTCTGGCTGAAGTTCTAATATTTGATAGCAGTTGTTCCACATGAAGGCACCAAGAATAAACACAATAGCATAGTTATTTGTTGTTGCGTTACAAGGTCAACGTGTGTGAGCTGGCTCTGCCTGGGAGGCAGGCAGAAACATAGCAGAAGTAGAAAACTCAGCTGAAGTGTGGTGGATATCAAGCATGTCATGAGATAATTTCCATGCTGGAGCTGACCTGCTGCTTTGAGAACGTAGGCAGGTGAAACATGTGAGTGTTTACATCTGTGTTTAATCTGTCCTAACTCTTCCCTCGTGTGATGCTAAAATATTACGTTCCTCACTGGGAAATCACAGTATTGGCCCATGATCATGACTTGTTTCACAACACAGTATTGTGGTGTTTGTGCCTGGTTTGGGATACAGCTGATTTATTTCTGCTACTTACTGGTGTTGCCTGCAGGTTTTCCTCCTTGTGCTCAAAGTTTCAGTGTTTGTAATTAGGCAACGCAATGTATATATTTTTTTCCTCATTACTTACTGCTCACACTACTAATCTTAAAAAAAGAAAAAAGCCACAGGCAAAAACACAGGGTGTCATGAAAAGACGTTGCTTTTGCAAAAATCAGATTCTAGGGGCAAAACATGAATAGCCTGCTATCTTGTATAATTCAGGAAGGCTGTGGCTGGGATACCGGTTCTAGTATGGATGTGACCCTTTGCGATCTCTGGATTTTGTTGGTTAAAATAATTTTTAGCTACCGAATATACTTTCAAGATGCTCCCTAGATCCTCCTCAATTACTGTTAGCGTATTTGCTGCTTATTCCGGTGATTGTATTCTATTCTTAGAGGTGTTACTTTGTCAATATCCACTGCTCCTTAAAATCACTCATTTACTGCCTACAGTGTGCATGTAATACCCATCTCTAGTAATTTGCAGACGATCTCCTGGAAGTGTTGCCAAAATTCCAGGAAGGCTTTGGGATGGTCCCCTTTACTTACTGGATATAGTGTTCAGTGGTGTACTATTTCATAAATGCCTGCCATAGTTTTTCAGTGGTGCACCTGCTGTGGCAAGAAACCAGCAGTGGAACCACAGCTGCCTTCATGAGAAGGAGCAGACTGAACCAGCCATGCAGAGATCCAGAAGCAGGCGTTCCAATCACTGTATTTTGGAGGTACCAGGTCTTAACTTTCAGCTCCCTAACACTGAACGGCAGCATGCCATGGATCTCATGCCAGAAATAAGGCTGCCTGTCATAGTACAGACATGTCTTTCATGTTTGAAACTATGTCGAAGGAAGAACTGAAGATAAGGCAGATATTGGCAGTGGGAGAGAGGAGAAGGGAATTTCTACATTTATTAGTCATGCTGTTGAAGAAAGAAGAAAGATTTTATCACTTCTATCCTGCTGAAAGCGGAGCTCTGGGTTCACAAGACCTGCTGGTAACAGCGTGAATCTGTGTCTACTCTCTTAAGTGTTAATACTGGAAAGCTGATCCCACCTTCATTACACCAAAGAGGAGGAAGGTTCTGTTTTTAGGGTGGTCACCGTATGCATGCCCACGTAGGTATGGCCGGTAGATGAGAATGAAGCATTTTTTTGTCCCAACCTTTCAGTGAAATTGACTGGGAGGGAACATAGCTCTAATTAAACAGAAATAGGAGGAAGATACGTAAGACGTGATGCCCCCTGGTCCAGTTGATGAAAAAGCTGAAGTCCTCCTGGCTGTCCACTGCTTGGTCAATGTGTACCTGATAATTAAAGTACTTACCATGAATGAAATAAAGAGTAACGATGCAATTAGAATTACAGCACTCCTACTTATGGCAAAGCCTTGAATGGCAAACGTTTGAATTATTTAATAATAGGTCTTGTTGTTTTTCTGGCAAGAGGAGCATGGTCTCTTTAAAAACCTTGGCCTCCTTTCCAAAATGTTGTTGCTGAACCAAGCCCCACCCCCACATAAGCAACACCTGCATACCTGCAGGGTACTTTCTTCTTGATAGCTTGTATTCCTTGATAATATATGTTGGAGTGGTCTCAGTACAGTGTTGCCATCCATGTGTTGCTCTAATATTTACCAGATTCCCAGTGATGTAATAACTTGCTCTGCTTCTAAGAGTCTTTTTGCTGCATTTGCGATCTTGGTAACCACTGTGTTGATGAGTTTTAAAAAGAGAAGAGACTCCGCCTCAGCCAGGAATGTATGCAAGGAATAGCAGATCCTAGCAAGAAAAGCACCAAACATGCTGTGAGAGCTGCATGCAACAGCCTTCTCAGCAAACTGCTGGTGTTTCAGAGTGGTTTTGCAGTGCTGACTGACTGCATAGGACACATGTTTAGCTGGGTTGGGGGTCTGTGCCATTGCTCTGAAAGTAGAGAAATGCTTAACATGTTCAGTAGTCCTCAAAGAGCAGATCCTCTGTGGGTTGAGGAAATCTGATGGATTTTAAGGAGCAGTGAGGCATCTGGGAATGACATAATATTCAAGGCTTCCAGAAGTCTTGCTTCACTGGGCTGTATGTGCTGTGCACCCTTCTAAGAAGGATTAGTTAACTTGCAGACAGACTGCAGAGGGGAATGTTCATTGCCTCTTGACACATGTGCTATTGAAGTTACAAGAGGGACTAGAGTGGTTTTCTAACCACTTAGTTAGAAAATTGAGCCAGTTCTCTAACAAACTCGAGGCTACTTTCAGCCATTTCTTTTTCTCCCTGGTAGTGTGGAAGGGCTGTGACTTGAGTAATAGCACTGCTCTGTGCTGAGGTTTTTCTGCTTCTGGTAAGACTCAGCAGAATGGAACAGGTGTCCTCTAATGGATCCTCTGACATACTCAACATGCAAGCAGTAAATTGACAGATTAAGGTCACGTTTCTCCTGTTCGGTGGAGGAACAGAGAACTTGAGGCCATCACATCTTTAGACATTTAAAATAGAAATGGAGCAAATTAGGTGCTCTTTGATGAAAAAGAATGATTGAGGTCTTCATCATACGGGAAGGAGGGAAAGAAAACAATGTTAGGGGAGAGACCAAAGAGGTAAATAAGTAAAGGAAAAAACAATCACAGTGCAGAACGGTATAGGCTGCAGAAAGAGGCAGGGCAGAAAAATGTGATGCTTGCTGGTTTAGGCCAGCAGGAGGTAAAGGGCTGGCAGAGAAACAGCAAAGGCATATGCCTGCCCACCAGTAGGAGCTGCACAAATATCAGCTGGGGAGGAGCTGCTCTTAGCATGCTTTACTGGATCAAAAAGCAAGTGGAGTGTTTCTTTGTATGGTGTATATTTGTATAGCATGTAATGCAGTGCAATTCTGGTCCTGATTACTAATAAAAGATAGCATAGACACAATTAAAAAGCATCTCATACGGACTCAAGTAGAAAAGATGAGACAAGGCTTGGCAAACCACTGGCTGGCCTAGTCTGTTGCTCCTGATTTTGTTCCTGTTTATTCATCATAGAGCTAATTAGTAGTGTGTTACAGGAGTGAGGTCATTAAGACTTGGGCTTCTTTGCATCTTCTCCAGCTAATTTTAAAACTAACTGAAGTGTTTTGGTAGACAAAGCTGCTGTATTCCACCCCCCTCTTGCCTTTTGTTTTGGCATTTGCATGTGGTCACTGCCTTTAGTAGGGCTTCCTTTCAGTATATGGCAGTGGCTGGAGGCTTCCCAGAGTAGATGTGCTTCTTTGCTTTTTCTTGTGCTGCTGTCCCGGAGCAGGTAGGAGCAGCATGCAGGTTCTGCCCCATTCACCTCAAATCAAAAGGATCTCACTTGGTGTGTGCAGACTGGGGGTTGAGCTGCACTGCAGAAAACTTCAGGGATGACAGACAGCACTGGAAAATCAAATCAGCTTTAGAGAGAGAAACACACAGTGTTTAGCTGGGTCTGCACTGATAACAAGCATTTTCAATCACTAGATCATGAAAACTGCACCATGCAGGGATAATTGTCTCTTATAAATGGTACTGCAGTAACTAGGAGGCCAGTGATCTGTATTTAACGTGATTATATACCACAAATCAAAGATAAGGCAGGCATTGCTTCTCTGATTCACTTTTGTTGAAGTTGAAAGAACGGAAAGTAAAACAAAAACCAGAACAAAGCAAGTATAAAAAATGTAAATGCTTTTCAGCCTAAAAATTCCAGTAATTATTTTATAGGCTGATACAGCCAAACACTATGTATGTATGAAGAACAGAAGGTTTGTAAATGTACTTTGGCCTTTCCAAAGCCTCTGTGGGCAGTGTCATGCTATGTAGGAGATAGGAGACCTGACTGCTTGGAATCCCCTGGGCATTTTCCTCTTGAGCTATTGGTGCTATTTCATGCCCTGGCTAAACTTCAGGCTGGTTAATTACATTCTGACCAGTTAGTTCCCCAGGAAGCATAGCTGTTGTTGTTTTTAATGAGTTTAAGATGAAACTTGGTATGCTGTGTTAGAGCGTGACAGTCATATGTGAAATTCTTTATGTATATTGTGTTTTGCAGGCAAAGATAACAATTGGAACCAAAGAGATTCAAACCAGCATAAAGATGAACGCACATAGGATCAGAATCTGGAGAGATGAGTTGAGGTAACAGTTGACTAATTAGTGGAGTGAATGAGCAGAAATGTGAGTGTAAAGGGAAGAGAATATATCTGTAGAAGAATGTTATGTCATATGTCATCTGCTCTATTTTTGCATGTCTTTCTAGAAAATTCTCATGATGTTTTTAGTCTTAAACCAACGTACATTCCTGGCTTTTGGTGTCCTAGTATTGAAAAACTTTACAATAGGATTTAGAAAAAAGAAGGCTGGCAGGTTATACCAGGATCAAAGAAACTGAACAATCTTCCTTTCTCTATTACATTGCCTCTGAAAATGCCATGCCCTCAAGCAAAACCAAGGATAATTTTTTTAATTAATCACAAGGCATGAGTGTAATTTTATTTCTCATCTGAAAAATGAGAAATCTGCTCCCAGCAGCAGAATGGCTCTTAAATATGACTGACCAGGACTAGATTGGGGTATCAGACATCTGGGAAGTTAGCTGAGAATTGAAACAAACAGTGCACTAGCAGTTGTCATCTGAATCCGATGTCAGAATCTTATACTGTTGCTTAAGCTATCTGTGTTTTCCCTGGAGTGTATCTTATCTGTGCACTGACATGCTGACCAAGTTTGACATATGCTGTTCAAGATTTGATGAGATCACAGTGCAAGACTGTCTAACTGCAGGCCATAAATTGTTGCACTCCTCCATCTGGTTACTCTCTGACAGGCATATGCTTTGCTTAATCGGGGTGATATACTCTCCATTGTTGCCATCTTCTAGGTGCTGAAAGCCTTAGGAGCATGAACAACTGAACTGTAGGGGTGTCACATGCTGTGTGACAGTACTTTGCAGAAGCTGGACCAGCTGTGAATTGACTGAGTCCAATTTCTGATTACAGATTTCTAGTTAGAATAAGGCAACATTGCTATCTCTTGCTGTTTGCAGTTACTGGGGGGGGACTTCGTTGTGATTATGTCCTTACTGAATGTTTGATCCTTGTCTGTAGAAGTGATACTTTCCTGCACTCAGATTGAATGCTTCATACTGAAAACTAATTGTCTGGAGAGGCACACGGGTACCTTAGTCTCATTGACAGTGGAACTTAAAATACTGCTTTCTGAAGTGTTGGTGAGCCATTTGGTCTTTTCCTCTGACATCGGTAGAATCTCTGGATATGCACGTCATGATTCAGTCCTTAGGGCCTTGAGGGCTGCTCCAAAGATACCTCCTATTTCATGATGTTGGCCCATGGCATTAGAGGCAGTAGAGGTTGAACTTTCCTGACATTATCCCTTTATGTGTTGTTGCCATGTGACAGACAGCAGCAGAGGGGCAGTCTGACAAATGATGTCTGCCGTAAAGTGCATGTAAAGCAAGGACTTGCCCCTGAATTCTTCCATGCAGAAAAACTGGCGCCCATTCATCGATGCCTGATGAATTTTTACAGAGAACGAACAAAGGATGTCAGCACAGGAGGCGGTGGGTAGTGCATTTCAGCAGTGGTGACAGCAGTGTGAGAGACAAGCCATGTTCTGGGAGGCTATGTGTGTTTTCAACAGCATGGTGTGCAGACCGTTGTTCACTGCTGACAAAAATGCACAGCTAATGGTGGTGACTATATTGAAACATCGTGTTCCATATCTGAGAATTTCCTCTACCGAGTAGTATGTTCTTTGTATCTGTTGTAGTTTCCATGAAATAAATAGGAGGCATTACTTTTGGAGCAACCTACGTATATTATTCGTGGGCTAAGATCCTCGTTTGTCATTCATGTTGCCTACACTGAGACTGCATTGATTTTATGTATTCAGAACTTCATGAAATATTAATTATCCTAGGAGTGTGCTTCAGGCAGAATACGTGTAGAAAATGTCAGTGCAAGTGTTCAAGTATTTCTGAAAACAAGGTAAAGAAATGAACAAATTGATTTGCCAGGGCTGAAAGTGTTAGATAACTTTTTTTTTTCTGAGAGGCTGTTATACTCGTGTTCATTTGGGGAAAATATATCAATTTGGCAGGAAAAGGAAAGATGGTTTTTGTGTCAGGAGATGAACAAGCTGTAAACCAGCCTCATCTTTGTCTCAGTTCTGCAACTAGGTATTGCCAAAACCCTTTCTGTAATGATTAGCTGCAACAATGGATCTTTTGGAAAGAATGTGTATAAACAGTCAAGGATTGGTATCAGCACATCTCAGCTGAGTACTTAAGATTATATCAACAAGATTGAAAGTTAGGACCTATCAGGATCAACAGCCTAGTTTTACAGTTTTTGGCTTATGATAAGGATTTATGGATGAGATTTGTGCAACAATATGTGAATGTAGAGGGGGTTGCTTTTAAATCTACTCAATTTGTTTGTCAAAAATTTGGCTATTTTTGGTCTGTCAAGGAAAGAAGGGGTTTAAAATTGGTCTCAACGCCTTTGTCAGGTGAGCAACGTTTTCCAATACTTTGCATGACTGCCAGGACATTTTAAGCCTATGATGCCTTAGGATGACAAATTAGTAATTAATTTACTTACTCTCCAGAGCTTAGTTTCTTCAGTACCTCACGTAAATGAAAACTCCAGAACTGGAGAATGCACAGAAGAACAAGGCATGGGAATGCATGCATACCCTGTGCTCAGCTGCATCAGCTTCTTCATTTGAGCATAAGGAAGCATTCTGAAGAGTCACTTCTTTTTGGACAGGTATCTTTATGATTCTTTGGCATCTTTTGTTTGTGAACAGTAGAAGGGCGATAAGTTTTGGTTTTCTTTGGATCTAATGCATGGCCCGACATGCTTTTTCTAATATACAGCAATCACACCAGCTCATTCAATTCCTTGGTCCTATCACTCTTTATATTTTTTATTCACCAGAGAGCCTCAGTTACCTCAGCTCTTCAACCCCATGAATGCTGTTGTACTCAAAATGAAGGAGTTTTTCCTTGCTTAAAAAGGGGTTCACTATTATCTATTACAGTTTCAAGAACTTAACTGGCTGAAGACATTGACCCTTTCTCCCACCATATTCCTACTCGTCAGCACAGGTCAGCACAAGGATTTGGACAACCACACAGTGAACCACTTCAGGGAGCTGGTTCAAATTAAAAATGAACTTGGCCCCTGAAACATTTGTTTTTCACAGCCACACCAGTTCCCTAGGCCTGTTCTGTTTGCAGCTGCACCAGCAATTGTGCCAGCACAAAGGAAGTGGGTGACACAGGGTTAGGGATGAGCAGCTCTTGTGGAGGAGAAAGGGTGGGACTGTTTTACTGCTGACTTATGCAGCCAAAAGTGACACTGGCAGTGAGAATTACAATTAGAGAAATTTGAGAAAAAAAAGTGATAGGAAGGTTTTGAATTCCTCAAGATTTATACTAAGTACCGTTTAAATGGGGAGTAAAAATGGGGCATGGGAGCTTTTTCTTCTATGTTTTTAATCAGTGGTGATGTTCTAACTGTGGAATGAGCTCATTATTTTGGGTATAAAGGAGATAGATCTCCGTATCCAGTTACCGTGATCTGCTGAGCCAGTCTCATCCCAAGGTCCCTTTAGTTCACAGGCAGTAGTGTAACAAGCTGTGACACACAGCTGCTCCTGCAGCACCAGGTTTTAGTGTACCAGTTTACTATATGGTGTGACCAAGTAGTGGTAGCCCAGAACTGCCAAGCCACCTCTGATTTCTACTCTAGTAGGATTATTAGCTTTAACTTTGTATCCGCCACCTGCCTGAATAAATTTTAATGTATTGTTCTGTGGTGTGGTTTTTTACAACAAGATGTAACTGGGACAAGGCTGTAAGAACTTGAAAATAGTAATTAAAATAGGAGATACGATTAGTCTTAGTGGTGTCTTCCAAGAAGCCAATAATAGAGCAAGGTTATTCCAGTTATGTAAATCTTTTTAAGCTGAGTGACTAAAGGGAAATTAAGTTTTAAAAGAACCAGCAATATTTGATTACATGGGGTCCGCTATCTCTTACTAAAATGAAAGCCAGGAGAAAGTGAATCTACCTTCAGAAGCTTCTGAATAGTGCCAGAAAAGATGCAAAGGGAAAATTTCACTCCCTAGAAAGTACAGCAGTGGTGCAGCGTAGCGGGCAGGAGTTCTGTGCTCAGCTGCAGTCAGAGCGGAGTGCAACCCAATATTCCTCCCCTCTTTACCAGTGATACAGTATTGCTGGGGCGAAGTCCTTACGTTAGAGTCTACAGAGAAAACAACCAATAAAGGAGATAAGGGAGTGCCATGCTTCGCACTTTTCCTCTGCCCAAACCTCTCAGATTCGTAACTTATAATAAAGATCTTGGCAGCTTTAGCCACATAGATTAATCTCAGGCAAGTCATGAATTTTGGTCTGAATCCCATCATCCCATGGGTTGAGAAGATGAATGACTTCTCAATCTCATCAAAGACCTTTTTGGCATCTGCAAATAGATTTGAAGCACAGGTCTTATTTAATGCTGCAAAGGAAAATACAAATAATAATCTTGTAAAATTATCAGTTCCACATTAATTTTATATAAATTCCACTTAATCATGGTTGGCCAGTTTAGTAAGGACTCTACTGGGTTAGAGTGAAATTGTTCTACTGCATGACTGAGTAGGTAGAGAATGTAGGTAGGTGCCAAGCAGGCTTTGGACAGGCTCCTCATGAAGAGTTAATTTTAGCAAATTGCTGGACCCACCAAATAACATCTATAGAAAAGCCTCACAGTTTCTCTCTTGGATAGTGCCTTTATGTTTGCGTGTGACCCACGTTGTGTCAGCTCAGAGCTGCTTTTCAGGGCAGGGAAAATTGGAACTTGATGCTTGGGGATGAGGTCCGGTCGACTTCTGACTCAGAGCACCTTCTTTTGGCTTCCACTGGGACATGCAAGAATCACTTTTGTGGGAATGGCATCAGAGCAGTTCCTCCAAGCATTAACTGCTTTAAACAGCCCAAGGTACCACCACTTTTACATCCCTCTTAAAGCACTCGTGAAGAGAACCTCTGCTAGTCACACTCAGCCTTGGGCAGGCGCTCAGGCTGCTGAGATAATACTTCTATGCTGCTGGGAAGCATGGGAGAAGGAGAGCTGTCCCAAAGCCTGCTTTGCCCCAGTTATCCTTTGCCAGATGCCAGCAGAGCACTCGGCAGCACAGACAAGGGGAGCAGGAGATCTGTATCCTTTCCAATAGGGGCAGGGCATCAGATGGGCAGCTCAGCCATTGTTCTCCTTTTGGTGCCCCATTCAGTTGCCCTTTGGAGGCCACAGTTCAGCCAGTCCAAGTGCGCTGTCACACTTGTGCCGCTGTGCAGACGGAAATGACTTGGCCCATCTCAAATCCAAGTACCTTTCTTGGCAATGGAAATCAGCTGCCAGTGCCGTTCTGCCATGGCTAACCAGAGCCCTGAACCCAGATGTGTTTGGAGAAGTATACCAAACTCTGCACTGTTATGGTGACCTCCTACAAATACTTCTTACCTTTTCTCACATGCTGTTTTCTGCCGGAGGCATCTTTCCCAAACCCATTTGTGTGACTGCTGAACAATCTGCATATCCAGTTTTAATAATGCTGTGGTGGGAAGCTTGTTTAGCACCTCACCTATTCAGAGAAGAAGACAAGCCGTGGAGAATAGAGGTTGATGAGTGCTGTTTTACCAGACCAGAAAGAAGGAAATTATGAAATCAAGTGTCCTTAAAAAAAAAAAGAAAACATTGTTCTTCCTGACAGAACTGCCTCTCCTTTCAGAAAGTGCTGTTTGTACTTTCCCACGCTAGGGCGACGTTGCAATGGCCAAAAAGAAAATGACTCCAGTGATTTTAATGCAAATACTAAGTTGTGTGTTTGATACAATTTAATTGTCCGTGAAGTTTGAGTGTTTTCTTTTTTGGCAGAATCCTTGTGGAGTAGAAATTCATGTGTTTATTGATAAACCTTCTCCAAAAGGCGTTTGCTATCCCTGGAATTTCTGTGGGTAAACCTGGTAAAACATAGGCTGTCTGAGATTAACGGGAAAGAATAAATCATAATCTGCATGTTAACTCTACATGTAGAGGATGACTGAAAGCTGGTTGCAGTGGTAGCAGTTGTTGTCATAGTATTTCTTAAATATTTGTTACGTGGTGTAACTGAATAGAAGTATGCAATATAAGTGAGTATCCGTTAGCGTTATGCCTTCTGATGTGCTGTTTCTGAGTAAAGGATTTCAGAAGTGATTAGGAGGGTGCTTGGTGAGATTTTAAGAAGTATATAAGAGATTGATGTTTCCTTTGAAAATGTTAGAAGAAGTTTATCCGCATAAGTATCCCTATTCCATTAAAATTCAGGCTCAGGGCCTTATGACTGACGGTGTCATCAATCAGACTGATGTAAAGATAGGCTACGGGAGGGATGGCTCATGTTATTACCCTTTATAGTAAAAGCACATATTAATGTGATCCTCCCCAAGCCTCCATCTAAGTAGAAAATAATTTAATTCTCTTATGCCAAAGCAACCTGACCAGTCAAGCCTAACGACAGCAAAAGAGGTAAAAATGTGGTTCTAACGAGACACCTGACAAACTGCAGTGCTGCCCTAATTATTGTCTTGTCATATCTGTTTAGTGTGAATCATGCACTGAATAGATGCTGGAGCAGTGAGATGCTACGAGCTGCTGCCCGTCCCAGCCCTGCCAAGGAGCTGGCTGAGCAGCCCAGGCTCTGGATGCATGTCAGGCCTTTTCCATGTGTTGCTCCATGTGGATCACTGAGACACTGCCGGGCTCTTGGGGCAGACTCTGAAGTCTTGCTGCGTTTAAAGATGAGGCAACGCCATCCCTGGAACCTGCTGGCGCGTGTACAGTGATGTAATGATGTAGGTGCGGGTGCATCATCATCTTTTCCTGTCTTCCACTCGTTGCTTCCTATCTCCTCACAGGGATGATGGCTGGGTGAAAGCCGAGGTGTTTGCCTCAACGATGAGCTTCCGTTCGTTCGTCTGCGCTGCGTTCAGCCGAGCGGCGCGCGGGTCCTGCCGGCACAGGAGGTAGCAGCGCTTATCTTTCTTCGAGCGGGCTCTGAACCTTCGGCTGGATGCGCCTCACAGCGACGGAGAGCGCGCGTTCATTTCGGGGTACGATCTCCGTTTACTTTAAAGCTTTCACAGTTCGACTTTCGTCCGCGAGGGGTAGCGCACAACCCCGTTCTGCCGGCGCGCTGCCGATCGTTCACCGCGAGCGCTCGGAGCTCCCCTGGCTGCCCGCGGAGCGAAGGCGGCGGAGGCCGAGCTGCGGGCGGGGATAAAAGCAGCGAGTGCGGCGCGGCGCTCTGGGCCGGGGCTGGGCGGTGCGCAGCGCTCCTAGCGGGGCCCGAGCCCTGCTCGGCGGGGGCGGTAATTTGGAGAGGATCCCTTGTCGGGCCGGTGCGTGCGCGCTCGTGTGTGTGTTTGTGCGTGTGTGTCCGCGTGTGTCCGTGCGCGTTGGCAGCGGTAAGTGGAGGCTGGGCGGCTCCGACTGCCTGACGCCAGCGCGACCAGATCAATCCCGGCGCGGAGGCAGGACGGGCGCGGGGCTCGCCCCCTCTCAGCGCCCGGCGGCCGTACCACAGCCGGTAACAGCTTCGCGGCCCTTCGCCTCTCCCCGCGGCGGGCGGCTGCGCCTTTCTCCTCCTCCTTCTCTTTCTCCTCCTCCCCGCTGCGCCGGGCCGGGCGAGGGTCCCCGGCGCGTCCCGGAGAAGCGGCTCCGCGCCCTCTCCCCGCCGGAGCGATGGCGTCCCGCCCCGCTGCCGGCCCCCGCTTCCCGGGTAGGTGCGGGTGCCGCCGCGGACTCGGAGGGAGGGGGGCCCGCGGGAAGCCGCTCCTCCGCCCGCGGCCGCCGCCCGGCCCCATTGTGCCCTGGCCGGGGACGCGCGGCTCCTCGGGACGGGGCGAGCGCCCGCCTTTGTTTTTACGGGGAGCGGCTTTTCGCCTCGGCCGGCCCGCGGTTCTGCCTGCCTCGCGACTTGATCTTCCTTTCTTTCTCTCCGCAGCCCCCCTCCCTTTCTTTTTTCTTCTTTTTTTTTTTCTTTCCTTTAATGACAAATCTCTGCTTAGAGGTCAAGGAAAGTTCACTTAATTTTTTCCTTCCTTGCCGTTAGAAGGTTGGGATGCACGACATTTCCTGCTCCTCACTGTAGTTTCTTCGTATGTTTGGGCTCTGCAGCCAAATTATCTTATCCTGAATATAGATCTTCAGAGCTGATTGAAATCTGCTGGTGTGCAAATACCCAGTCATACACTGGAAAGGATCTGGGCCAAATCCTGACTTTATTTTTGCATAAACTGAAGTCAGTGCGAGTTGTGACCGTGGAAGCAGCGCTGCGCTTGCTCTTTTGTTAGCAGATCCGTCTGCAGATATGTGCTGTGACCTCCCAGGTCGCTGTTATGTTGGACAAATAACTGTAACTTAGTCTGAGCAATTATCGTTATTGTGGTGTATTTTAAGGGGAAAAAAAATTGTTTGCTGTGTGTAAATCGAATTATGAGTGTTATTTGGGAAAGGAAAGGTGTTCTGGGATGGCAGCACAGGTAGGTAAGTATTCCAGACACAAGAGTGAGTAGGAAAGCTCATTGTGGTGAAACATGTCAGGGTCTAACGCATGTCATTAATGCTTAAAGATACAGCATCTTGAGGCTGGAATGTTTAGGAAAAATCTGTGCTTTACATAGCCAAACCTTAAGATTTTTCTAGCATGCAGATGAATAGTCAAGAAGAGAAAACACTGTAGATAATCCTACCTTCTTGGTGAAGATCTGTTCGGGTAGATCCGTGTGTTTTTAAGCAGCACTCAAGACCGGGACTAAGAACTAAAGCTGACCCGGCCCACGGAGGCTGCATTTCTTCCCAGGCAAGTGTGTGCAGCAGCAGCCTCCAGCCCGTGAGGCTGCCGGCCTGTGCCTTGGCCTGCCAGACAATGGGAGCGACTCCTGTGAGGAAACTCGAGGTGTCAACATTGGCTTAATTTTTTCTTTTGCTTGCTTGTAATTACTGTGCTGAATTACGGGAGGTTAGTTTGTTAGTTGCAGCTGATGAGCATTCCTTCTATTTTCGCACTGAGCCAGAGTGCTGTGCTGTGAGGCTTCTTAGGGATTCTTATTGGATTTTGGAGCAACTTCAGAGTTCTCACTGCATCCCGGTGACCCGAAGATCCTCAGGGTGGCACTGAGAGCTCTGTAGCCCCTTTTGGGATTCCAGCCCCGGTTTCAGGGATCAAACCCTCATGTTTTACTTCAGACTGCAAGGAGGAGCTTGAGAGAATTTCCCTTGAGCCGGGTGATCCCGAGTCCTTCACAGCTACCAGGGGAGGATCTGTTCAAGGCACGATCAGGTTACCCTAAGGGCAGGGATTTGTCCTTGCTGCAGTTTTGACCCCACAGCCACTGGGTATGTAAACAAATACTTCTTTTTCTTCCTCTTCGACTTGCCTTCTTGTGTACCCTGAAATATGTGATGATCCAGTGCGTTTGAGAAAAGTGACTGAATAAGCAGATGAAACTCTTTCTGTTTCTATGTAAATATTAACTGTCAAGTCAGATGCATGAAAGCTGACGAGCTTTTGCTGTTCCTCTGTGGCTTGAGCACAAAATAAGGAGTTGAATGCGTGGAAAAGTAATAAAATGGTTCAGACAAGTCCTTCCTGTGTTCCAAAATACTGGGAAATTATTCAGGTTAAATTCTGAGTTTAGTTGCTTAGTGTAAACATGTAAATTTTGAAAGTGAAGGGGTTGTTGCTTTTTTTAATTGAAGCATTAATGCACTGTACATCACATATGGCCAGTGGTGTGCTTTCTGAGGTCCAAGCTGTGCGTGTAAAATAAAAGCTTGAGTAGTCTTAGCAAGCCTAATGGAGGCATCATCTCAGCTTTATAAATAATGTAGGTTGTGCATAATGTGTAGTCCCTGGGGACTGCAGAGAAAGCATCATTACCAGCTTCTTCAACCTGCTGGAGATCTTAAATTGATTTACAGCACTGAACTGGTGCAAAATGATACATCAGGATGACACGGGGTCAACCTGTAAAAGTCTGTGATGTGAGGCCGTTAGTTCAGTCATCGTAATTAAACTGTATTATGAGGGCAGCAAAGCAAGTGTGTGTGACACATCCCATTGTGCTTCAGATGGGTGGCTTAATCAAATAAAGGGAGCACCGTGTTTATTATTTAAGTTATGCAAAGAGTAACTGAAATCTAAGCTTGTGCAGAATAAATGCTGAACCAATTTAGGTTGTCTCTTAACCTCTTCCTTACAGTCAGTAGCAGCTGAAATAGGTGAATGCGTGTGCAGCGTGGAGGTGTGTGGAGCAGAAGTGGTTGTGATTGGGCAGCTCTGAATTTTAGGTATTTTTTCTCTATTCTCCTCGACTTCACCTGCACGCTGTGCTGTCAGGTATCAAACGGGCAATTAGGCAAAAAAAAGCTGTTCCTCCTCTTCATGTTTTTGTCCTACAAAGTTCCGTAAGTGCCAGTGGAAGTGTTTGTGCATCTGAGTTCTTCTGTAAGACGTAACTTGAAGTAAATGAGCAAAATTATTTTAGAACAGAGGCGGTAATTCTGAATATGTGTTGGTGTGGGTTATCCTATGTTCTTGGTGAAGGCAACTGCGAGCTTCATGTTTATGCTCTAAATAGCTTAGAAAGGGATGTAGCACATGGAAAACTGTTTACTGTATTACATACTAAACTGTCCTGCACTTCTGCTGATACAATCACTGAGTAGCGTTCTGGGCAAATGCTGTTAAAGCATTTCTTCTTTCCAGGGGTCAGTGTGCAAGTTGGAGATGAGCGGCATTGGGTTTTATTGGTAGTGAAACCAGCTTTTCTTACCCAAATTGGCGAGAGCTCTATGCTGCATCTCTTGAGCTTTCTCCCAGTCCCCGAAAAGAAACGTCTCTTATTTTTAGTTGCAAAGGTAACAGAAAAGCAAATTTTTTAATTTTATATATATAAAGCTACTCTAATTATATATAAATAGCTACTAGCTGTGAAAGAGCTGTTAGCTTTCAGGTTCAATTGCATATCACTAAGAGATGCAAACATGGCCTGACATGCGGGTGGCTTAAAGGCTGACATACCCGGGCATTTTGCGCTGCTCTGGCCATTTTACTCCAGCTACAGTGGTATAACTTCAGAAAGGTGTTTGAATAGCAGGTTTTGCTTGAAGTGGAAAGCAAGTTATTTGAAAATTGAGACTTTTTTTCCTCATTGATAGAGGTGTATCCATGCAGAATGCTGTATAACAACTATTTCCATGTGAAGGTGGCTGTGGAAAACAAGGGAAAATGTTGGATTAGGCCTTTGGTGAGGGACTTCACAGAGAGATTCCGGGGGTGATGAGAAGGAGGCTCCGAGCTGTTAATGGCTGCCACAAAGATCTCTATCCTCCTCTGAGAACAAACGCTCATTTGCATCAGAGAAGGTTTTTTGTTTTGTGTGTATTTGAGTGAGGTGTGCCTTTGTTTTTTAGCAGGACAGAGAAACAAAACATTTCATAAAACAAACAGACTGATTTCGAGGAATGTGAAGCATTTTACAGAAGTAAGATGCGTTGTATTTAATCTCTTCCTGCTTCAATTTTATGCTGGTATTGGCTTTGGGAGAATCTGCTCGCTGAATGGAGCGATGCTGGAGCACGCTACTTCAGATTAGGTTGGGTGAAGTCAAGTTTTCAATGCCACTCAGTTGCACAGATGGGTCAATTTTTATCTTTTCTTTTCAATTCTGGGAAGGATGGAGTTGCCAGTGTAGGGAACTTGGCCAATACAGCTGTTCTGAACACCTGCACAGTGCAGGCATCATGACATAACTCTGTAATTGGTCTGGGCCAGAGCCACTTTTATTTCAGTGCAGGCTATCCACAAGGGAGTGTGATGCTAGAATAGACGTCACCCATCTTTTCATTTTGTTCCTCTCCCACCCTTCTCCCTAGCATGCAGAGGCGAAGCGTGGATTACAAGTTGTTCTTAAACATGCCTTTACATAAATCGTTTTATTTAGGCAGTGTTTGAAGCAGTATCAACAAAAGGCAACTTTTATGATGACTTGGCACCCAGGTAGGGAAATCCTACAATCAAATCCATCTTTCTTTGATTATAAAGGCCTGACATGGAAAACAAATGAGGTTGTCTGAATAGCATATAGCAGTGTTTAGAACCTGCAAGTTTCTGTCATTAAAATCATTTAAATGCTAATCCACATCAGAGTGATCTCTGACTATCCATATGCTGCTGGTTAACTTGGAAATCGGATATTCATTTTTTTTAACTCTGTTAAGGGAATTTTAGATGGAATCCTGAGTATGTTCTCTTGCTTCTGTGCAAATCATGTGTTGGGAGTCATCTGCCTGCCAGCTTGAACTGATGGACCTGGAAATTATCGTTTTACCATATATTTTGTGTAAGATTGGGTTCCAGGATTTACTGTATTAGAACTTGTTCCGCAGAATGCGTGTGTTTAAAAGCTCTTCTAGGTGGAGAAAAGCAAACAAACAAAAAACCATGTATGCATATAGAGCTGACACTTAATGTTCACATAGCAGCTCAAAAAGGGTTTTATAATTTCCAGGAAAAACTGCGTGTTCTCATTCCTTGTATCATGCTGTGACCATAGTTGATAACTCTTGTTTCTCTTCCTCTGTTCAGTTTTCAAAACTACTGAAAATTTCTTCTTCTGTGTTTTCATGAAACTGATTTGCTGAGGATGTTTTTCTGATACATCTTTTCAGACTGAGTTATTCAACTTAAGGCAGTGCCAATGATAGCAGCATCCCGTCTGCTGAAATGTGATGAAACCAGGACATAAATCCTTTAAGATTGCCACAGTAAGAATAAGCTTATAGGTGGGGTCATTCACACTCAATAGGTGTGCTGTATTTGCACTTGCACATGTCAGTGCTTAAAATAACATTCACTGCTGATGGAAATGATTTGGACCAGACAAAGGTAGACTAAACCATTATGAAGTTGAGAAGTGCCTGAAAATTGATCAAGGTGTATGGATAGTAATTGTTTGTATGCAAATGCTTGAATACTTACGAAGTCACTTTTAGTTTTGATTTATGAAGTTACTATCTGGGAGGTCATGTGACAAATTGGGGCTTCCACTAAATATGCTTCTGTGAGTGGTAGGAGGCAATATTTGCTGCTTGGAGGGGTACTGTTAAGCTATATATTTGATTCCATTCACCTTTGTGTCTGTTGTGTTTTCTTGGAATATTGATAAGGAAAGAATCAGTGCTGTGTATTTGCTGCCTTATTTGACTAGTGGAGATTTTGATTCGGCTGATGCGAGGGACCAAGTATGTTGCTTGTAGATGTTCACATTTCCCGAGGCAATTGAGAGAGGACTTAAATGTTCTCCAAGATGCATTTGGCTGTGTGTCAGGGGAGGGGGAAGAGAGGAGCTGGGGGGAGAAGTAGTATGGAAGCAAAAGAAAATCCTGCTGGAACTGACATCTCCTGCTGTTTCATTTGATAAGTTCTTTAAGGTTACCAACATTGTTTAATTCTCTGTGGTGTCCCAGTAAATTACAGAGTGGATAGCAAGTGTGTGAGATTTTTTTTAACTCTTTGTTGTTCTGTTCTTTCCAGTTCTCCCAGCACATTGTAAAACAAACACTTGTTCGTGTTCCTGTAGGGAGAAAAATTGGCAGAGTGCCTTTGCTCACTGTTGGTCATTTGTCTTTTTTTCTCAAGGGTTTTTGAACTGCATTGTGTGAAACAAGAAAGCTGCTCCCAACTAAACCACAAGCCCCAACTTAGGAGTGTTTGCAAAAGTTAAAAATTTGCTCATTAATGTTCTGTTTCTTAAGTGTCTTTCTCTTGGTATCGTGTGCTGTGTTATTCAGTTTGTTCTTTTTTAAATTTTTTGACCACTGCTGGGCTTTCCTGACTAGCATGTGCTTCTTTTCAAAAGATGGCTTTTATTTGGTTTTACTTCAGTGTAGGGAGGACTTGCACCCTTCAGGTTAGTACAGTTACAAGTTATCCGATGACTTCTGCCCTTAAACTTATTCCAGAACACTGTCAGAACAGAACAGAGATGGAAGTAGTTTTGAAATTTCTTTCCTTGACCTTCTTATAGACTTGTTGACGTGCTTTTCTGGCTTCTGGGATTGCTAAGTGTATGATATGATTGCATGAGCTTAATTTCAAATGTGTAGTTGTTCACATATCTCAGCTCAGGTATTTACTTTATTACACAAGGAGGGAAGAGGGAGGTGGAAAAGGCAGAAACAAATCTGGTAGCATTACTGAGGTCTCACCCCAAATTTGCAAATTCCAGGACCAGAGTTTGGTTTCCCTGCTTTCATGCAGAGTCTTGGTTGTTCATCAGATGCTTCTGCCTTTCCATCATTGAGTCCGGAAAATGAATCAAATGCAAATCGGTTGTGACTTCATCTCTGTTCACTGAATGCAGTGAAGAATGATGCCATTTCAAAGGATGTGAATTTTGACCTTGCTGTATATCTAGGAAAACCTGGCTAGTATGTATGTATAGTTTCCATCTCGGCTGTCAGGCTTTCTGGTTCTTCATTGTTGCTCTCTTCTGGCTTTGCAGCTCAGCATAGTTAACAACAGGTACTTTATTTTAGCCACATGAGTGTCACTGTTAAGTCCTTCTACTGAAGCACGGGAGCTAATGGAAAACACTTTGTCCATATTAACTTAAAAACTTGGGATAACTTGATTATAGTTTCTGTAATATGGATTTCATCTAGAAAATGTTTTATAAGTATTCTCAGCGTTAAAATCTTGTATTATGGAATATTTTTGGACAGATTACTGTGAAATCACTTTTATATGTTCTTCAGATGCTAGATCCTTTACCTATTTAGAACCAGTGAGGGCAGAGGTTTTGCTTTGGGGATGGGACAAGGCTTGCGAACTGTCAGAGCTGCTCATCTGCTTGCAGACCTGTGACCTTGCTGGCCTAAGGCAGCTGTTGGAGGTAACCCATTGTGAACAAGTACTCCCTGATACAGACTTCCCCAAAATGCTTTCCAAGGAAAGGTCTAATTTGCAGTTTTTCTTTTTTCCCAGATGCTTATGTCAGTGATTAGCATGGTGAGGTTAGACTGCCAACAGTTACGTCACTCACAAAGCCCTGGTGTAGTTATATTGGCAGCAAAATGACGGTGATGAATGGTATAGTTTATTTTATGGGGGTGAGGGAGGATGGATGGGAAGGAACATTTGAACTAGCTTTTCTGGTCAAGTACTGTTCTTCTGTTATAAAATGGAAGCCATAGTAGGAGTGTTTTTAATATGACGTGTGAACAGAACATCCTGTAAAAGATAGGACTAATGTGGTTTTTTTAATTTTATTTTTCATTGGGGAGAAATATGACCTGCAAGTTTAATGTCTGTGTTTACAGGATGAAATAATTTGAAACAACTGCTGGACCAGGTACAGTTAGTTTCCATTACAAGAAACTAGAGGAAAGCAAAATCTTGAGTCCATTTGAAGCTCTTCTGTAAAAGCAGGCTGGTGTTACTAGAAGGCACTGCCAGCGAAGACAGTGTGGATGAAGATGATACATGCTGCTGTAAGTCTGTGAACTGCTTGTAGCTTTCCTGGGTTCTATACTACTTCAGAAGTCAATTGGAAATTTTTGGCTGTTGGTCCAGTTTTCTCAAAAGAAACTGAGAAAACGTAACTGTGTGTTGTATATGTGTTTAAAAGGATCTTCTTGCTGCTAGCTTTTTCATGTGTTCAAACATTACATTTTAGTTTTATATGCATCTTTTTAATTTCAAGGAATTAGACTAAATACCTACAAATTAGAAGTACAAACTTGAGGTATTCTCATTAACTGCAGTGCCTGAGTGAGATTCTCACTAAATTCCTTAGTAGCCTTCTGTAATACTGAAGAACTCCAGACTCCAGGGACTCTGACCAACCTTTTCCCCTCAAACATGTCTATAGGCTTTCTTGAAACTTTGTTCTGTTCCAAAAACATCACCAAACATAACTGGTGCAAGAACTCGAGGGCTATTCCCTATGGTTTCCTGGCCAACTTTTCTCTTTGCATTTGTCCACACTAGTCACATCAGCCGTGACTCTTGCTCTTAGCCAACCCCAGTGCATCTCCTATAGTCTGTGAACTGTGGAAGCAGGTGAGTAGGAATAGATTCGCGTCAAGAGTCCTGTTGATACCTCTGCATGTTGTGTTTTCTTTGCTCCCCTAATTGCTATTTTCAGTCACCCAAATGACTTATTGTTGAAAGAATTAATGAAGAATTAATGAATTAAAAAGACTGCAAATGTGTCCTAATTTCTCCAATGTGAGGTCACTTACCTGTGTGTTCCATCATACAGCTGTCTGATGAGCTTCTTGCTCTATCATGTTTCCTTTGCCTGATGTCCTTTGTAGTTGCTTGAAGTTCTGCTGGCAGAACTCTTTCTGTGAAAGTTCCCACATGGTTTCAGCAAACTGATTTTTTTTTAAACGTGAGTTTCCAAAGGTCTGCCACTTGATTTTTTTTTTTTTTTTATTATTCTGTCTGAAATTAGTTGAGGAATGCTTATGTCTGCATGTATGTATTATAGACTGGAGAGAAGTTGCATTGGAGAGGCAGAAAGCAGGAAGCTTAGGTGGAAGTGGGTGGCTTAAGTAACTTAGAATTTGTGTATGCCACCTTAGTTTGGAGAAGATACTGAAGGAAATTTCCACTACATTCATAAGTATGTATATCTGTTTGGAAGGTGCAAGCCTGATGTGCTCTGTGAAGAAAACTCCAAAGAAACTGTTGCTGATCTTACTGCCATTTGATTCCGTGTCTGTGCCAGGCCCAGATATCAGTGACCATTATGGTATCAGCTGTTAGCATGAGTGATGCTGTCTCTGAGGCCCAGATGTTCATGCTATTTTGGGATAGATGCCTGGTGCCCATGCAGGCCTCATCCTGCTTGTAAGGAGGGAAGAAAGCACTTTACTGTCTTAACCATAGTTTCTGAATAATAAGCTTTCCTGGCTGCATTGGTCCTCCCAGAAATTCAGCATGTGACCCTTCACTTCTCCCCTACTCTGCATTCTTGTGGCCTGCATCTGTGCAGGGAGGAGTTTCAGCACCTGCACTGCAGGAGCTGAGATCAGAGAGCACTGGTGGCAAGCTGCTTTGACTAAATTTCACTGAACACAGTTCTGTGTTTCTGAATATAAGCCAGTTTCCATCACCTCTTTGCCAAGCTTCTTGCCTCCATCCACTTGGCCCACAGGGATTCTCACTCTTCCAGGCTGGCCAGCAACTGGGTTGTCTGAGCCTGAAGTCTTGTTACTGGGAGAATCTGGTAGTGCTGGTTTCATCCTCAGAATTAAAGGCAGCATGAATCTCAGCTTAAAGATGAGGATTGTGTGTAGTTGTGTTCTCTTTGTGCACTGGCATTTAGCCTAGCATTAAGTAGTCCTGGAGAGCTGCAAGTCCTGGAAGTTCATCCCTGCAATCTTTCTTTGTGACTTGGGTAAGTTGGAGTTGTCTTATCCACTGTGCTGGGACAGCTCTCACTGCTTATTCAGTAGTAGGCAGCAGTGGAAAATTTGCTAAGTGTGATGCTGCTTTTTCTAGCTAGTCTGCTGCTGGCAGCAAGGAGCATGTGTTCATCAGAAAATGCTGTGTTTTGGTGCCACAGCTGTGAGCTTGCAGTAATGCAGTTCTGTGACACCTGAATTTAGTGTCTTTAAGCTGGTCTTAGAAAATAACGATGGGGTGGATAATAAGTTCCCTGAATTCCGTATGCAGAATCATACAGGTTGTGGTTTTTTTTAATTTCAATCTTGTATTTAAAGGGTACTCAATATTCCTTTGTACGTGGTTTGATTTTTCTACTGAAGTCATAAAAAGCTTGCAGATAAGCGCAGGACCAGATAGGAAGATAAAAACCCTTTTTTCTCTTGTTGTAAAACTTCCTTATTCCCAGTAAGCACTGTAGGAGGATATCTCCCACTTCCTTTCAAGTTGTGCAGTTGGCAAGTACTGTATGGGCTCTCAGTTCCTATTTGTGGGCTGAAGCCTTGTACAAAACCTTGATCTCAGGAATATGAGAAAATGCTTGGACATCTGCAGATGTTCTGATATAGGGCTGTGAAATGTTTTTGCTTGTTTCTGTGGCCTTTTGGTTCTCTTTGAATCTTCAAGCACGGTTGCACCCATATCTTGCGCTTTTAAAATTGGACAGCTGTCCCTGAATGGTATCACTGAATCACAGAATTGTAGGGGCTGGAGCGACCTCCAGGGATCATTGAGTCCAACCCCAAGTGGGTCCTTGTAACTTCATTCTCTGGTAGTTGGGAGGCACTTATGGTAGCTGGGACTGATGCAGTAGTGCTCACATGTGCTCAGGTCTTGGCAGTGGTGCCTCACTCTCCAGCTTTTCTTACTGAAACCTTGTGATGGGTTCTTGGGGCATGTGGGGTGTGAATCTTGGTGTTCCAAGTGTTCCATTGCTTGGAATGATGACTCACAGAGTGGTCCTACCAGCAAATGTTTTTTGCTGCTGGTTACCTCTCATTTCTTTATCTATCTTCATCTAATATTTACCCGTAGAGCAGTAACCTTCTGAGATTTGTTCTCTGATAGTGGGTGGGAGAAAGTAAGGCTTCAGGTGAGAAAGTTGCTTGCATGAAGGGAGTGGGATCTATGTCTTCTGAGCACCAGCTCAGCAGTGTGTGATGCTACTCCAGCTGGCAAAGTTTTGCAAGCATAGGGATGCAAGAAAGCACCAATAACCCATTTACAGTCAGACATAATCTCGAGATAGAAGTGCTTTACCTTGTTGTCATCTGGGAGGCTGTTGGCTTGCTTGTCAACCACGGCAATGCACAATACCTTCTGCACCAGGCATGCCTACATCTGTAGGAAGAGGGCCTGTGATTCTAACGCTTGATCTGCCGTTTAACCTGAATTGCTTTAGAGTAGGAGTTTCACTGAGAACACTTCTTGAGTTATGAGGCATCTTAAATGCTGTTGTAGCGGTGTGCTGATAACTCTTCCACCAGTACTGTTGTTAATACTGTACTGATCATAATTCTGGCTAGAATTTCAGTGGTGCGTAGTTGAAGGCCTTCATGCTTTTGGTATTTTTGGTACTTGCAGCTTGTGGGTCCTGTAACGGCCTTCATCAGTCTGCGTCTGTGGTGTGTTTTAAATGCGAACCCCAAGTTTCCTGACCTGATCTCAGATAGATTTCTGTAAATCTGTGTTTACCTGCTGGTCTTAACTTCTCATTTTCTTCTGTAAAAGCTGAAGAGGCAATTGTAAATAGTGTGACCTTGCTCTCTTCCGTTAGCAGAGGAACTGCTTGGCAGACAGTGGGTGAGCACTGGGGGGCATTTGCTGTGGCGCAGCAGCTGTTTGAGTCTGTCTGGGTGCGATGGGAAGAGACCCGTCTCTGTGTGGGCTGCACTCCAGTCCTGGTTTTCAAAAGGCTGCTAATGGCAGGCAGTAATTAAACAGTGCTTCACTGGAGGGTGGAAATCTGGCAGATCGGGATGTTTGTTTCTGTGCTGTATAAACTTGGCTTGTGAAGCTGTATCATCTTTGAACACTTTCTCTGTCCAGTATAATAGTTGTGAATTGCAGGACCCTCCATAAAATTTAACACTGATCTTTCACTCTACATCTTGTCACTTGAAAAATGTGATGAAGATAGTGTTCTAAAGCAAGAAATACCTCCATTGGTTTTGCAGACAAGGAAAACAAAAAGCAACAACAAAGAAAAAACAACAGCAAAACCAGAGGAGTCCTTTTTCAACTAAGTAAAGCACACATCTGAATGGCTGTGTACCTCACCAATGGTGGCAGTCTGAAGAGGCTGTTCTTGTTTTGAATTTGTCAGTGGCGTGCTGGGGTGGTGGTGGGGGGAGCCAAGCTGTGAAAGAGTTGTTTATTTTAATGGCCTTTCTTTCCTTGCTTTAATTTTCATCAGCCTATTCTTTACTCAGGCTTGACCTAGTGACAGCTTAATTAGTGAATAAGTAATTTTTCCTTCTTGGTTTTTGTTTCCTCTTGCATTGCTGAAGCATTCTGCCTTAAAGCTGGGTATCTGGAGCTGTAATTTAACATCTTTACTTAATCTCTGATGAATGAGATCTGGGTCATAGTCTTTAGAAGTGGTTTAATGCAGCTGATGTAACTGTATCAGTGCGTGGTCTTGGTAAAATGAATCATTTGTAGGAGCAGCAGCTTGTATAAGCTGAGCATAACTGGATTGCATTTGCTGTGGCTGTCTTAAAAATACACTATTGTGGAATTACACTAGATGGGGGCCAGCAGAGCCTGTCCTGACTCCAAGCAGTCTGTGCTGTTCTGTAAAGACAAAACAAATCTTGCATTCTATGGACTTCAGTCAAAAAAATGTTGAAGCTTTAGAGGAGATGGGCTTTTTTTTTCCTTGAAGTTTTCCTTTATGTTGCAAATGTATGTTTTACCTACCCCTAAAAACAAACAAACAGAAAAACCCTGACAGAGACATGTCAGTATATTTTCCCCCTCACCTGTGAAGGAAGTTCCTCCCGCCCTACCCTGATGAATTGCAGGGAAATGCGTTTTACAGCTGATAAAAAGGAATAAAATTCCATGCCCTTCCCAAAGGAGGAATTCAACAATTGGACAAGTGGCGTGGGACCATGTGTTGGTTTGTAAAAGGATATAGTTTGTAAAGATGTTTCCTTTGATGCCTGTGATGAATATGGATGTGTTTCCGTTGGAGAAGGTTTTGATTAAATTCGGCAATTAGAGCTGACCAGACAGATCTAAATATAGGAAGAGGTTTCAGTTATCCTGTCTTTGTGCGTAGTAACACACCCACACAGATGTGTGTTTTGTTATTGTTGTAAACAACACCTGTTTTCTGAAGACAGTTCAAAAAGTCAGGAAAGGGAATGATCTTTGTGGAAAAAGGGAGTTGCACTGGAATTTTATGATGAAAGGGAGAGCAAACTATTTCCCACAGCTTTTTTTTTTTTTAACTTTTACTAGAGGATTTATAATGTAGATAGCCAGACTGGTTATGGCATCTTGATGGCTACCCTGTGTTCACAAAGCTGTAGCCAGGGCTGATGGCAATGGTTCAGACTAGTCTGCAGACTGTTCTGCGTTTTCAGAGCTTGGCCTGTGTCCTTTACTAATTGAGATCCTTGCTTTCTCCTGTCCTGTCCACTCGGAGTGGCTAGTGGGACAATACCTGTGAGAGTAATATAGATAAATTTGCCCCAGGAACGTACAGTAAAATGCTTACTGTGATGGCTGGTAATTCGTTCTATCTGACATCCTTTTTGGCTTTTTCCTTTTGAATGTTTGGCTTTATTTGTAGATATCTGTAAGTGACCTTCTGTTGGCAGAGTGTAACAAGTGAAGAATCTTTTATTATAGCTTTTCAAAAAATAACCCACATGAATGCTATCCTGTCAAGATTTGTCGTTCCCAGCATTGTATTCATTTTGTAAGTTATGTCAGTGTAGTTCATAGTTTTGTAATCCCATCTGTGTCAGAATTCTAACTGAATCATCAAATTTCAGTTCCTTCCTGACTGAAGTTAAAATATTAACTTGCAGCTTTAGAGAGAATCTTTAACACGTCTGACTCAGTGCAGCTGCTGGGTCTGTGTCTCAGTGTGTCCTTTTTGTATGAGCTCACCTGTATGCTGGGCTGTTTGCAGTTATGAAGCTAATTGAATTTGTTTGTTGTTCTTCTTTTGCCTAAAGTCCTGCTGTGATGAATCAGTGCATGGTGTTAGAAAAATGGCACTTAGTGACTCCACTGGGACTCACGTTGTCTGAAAGTTAGGATAAGTAAAATTCATCAGTGCAAACTCGGAGTTGGCCATTATTCTTTAACCTTGGTGAAAAGTCCATGGCTTGAGGATTTGATGATGAAGAGACTGTACGCATTAATGTTTCTTGTAACAGGGAGGAATTTTTGCTTTTTTAAGGGTATAGATAAATTTGCAAGGTGTGTTGTTCCAATCTGTCTTCAGGAGTACAGTTTTTAAGTGTCAGAAAAGATACAAAGAACAGCATGTGGTGTTAGCAAGAAATGTGTGTTAGATTCTAAATTAAGAATGTTTGATGATGGGTCTCTGTTAAAATTGTGAAAGCACCTCGGCTGTGTCTTCATTTTATTATTTCTCACAGTTATGTATTCATCTACCATGACTCTTATGCCAGTTTAGTTAGATTGTAACACAGTAACACAGGGTTTTACTGTATTCAGGAATGAGGCATTTTTTTCTGCAGGAGCAACAATTAAGTTAATGAAGTCTTTCAAATCTGGGAACCAGAAACTGATTCCTGTGCTCGGAGAATGTAGGAAAAAGCTTTGGTGCATGGTAGAAACCAACCAGAGGCTGTGCATCTGATTTGATCTCTGATGATAACTGGTAAGGAGCTGGCAGATATTGATGGCATGTGGTCATTTCTTCGTGCTCTGGAGTAACTGAGTAGTGGAAACTTCATTGCTGGGGTTGTTGTCCTGTGCCTCCCAGTACATAAGGCATCCATTGCCTCACTGTCTCATTTTGAGTGAGTGGTGGATCTGCTCTTTGGTGCTCAGGTGATGTTTGGAACTCGTAAATCTGATTTTCTTAACAAATGTTAGAAGTTGGAAGTTCTTTGATAGAGGGAAATGTTACTGATAGCTGTATCCTCCGATAACTGGTGGGGAGTTCTTGCAAGTAGTTGTGTGGACCTCTGCTGTGGTTAGCTGGGCTCCAATTGATACTTGCTCTTCACACCACTGCTTAGCTTTGTTACAGTCTGCTGTGCTATGGGGGCAGGTTGGTGCCTAAAAGGATTTGCTGTCAGGGATGAATAATGACACGTTGGTGACTTTATTCAAAGGGCAACCTCTCATTCAAATATGGTCAGCAGTTGTCTTCGTCCTCTTCCTCAGGCATGGTGCTTTGCTTTAGTTTCAGGAATCCAGACAGTCTGTTTGATAGGGCAGGCTGGAAGTGTCCCAGCCCGTGCTGGCTCCTACAAGTCAGGAAAAAAGCCTGTTGAATTTTTTGAAATATTTTCAACAGCAACATTTCAACCCTTCTTACTTGAGCACTCGATATGCACATCGTGTGTCACGTGCTGATTCATGTGATTCGTGGCAGAAATTAATACATTTGCATTTTAAAGAGTTTTTTCTTTTTTTTCCCCATGTCAAGAAGACATAAAAACATTAACTTTTTCTTTCTTTTCTACCTGTCCACTCCTGGCACTGACCTTAGCCCTTTTCAGAAGTGCAAGGAAAGCCAAATCAGGCTCAGTTTAAACTCGCTAATGAGTTTTACAGCAGTCTGAAATGACTTTCTCTTTTTGCATGAGTACTGTGATGCTACTGAGGCTTCTATAAGGTTTCCGTGCATTTTTCCAAGATGAACAAGATCTGATCTTGTACCATGAGAATGTACAAAGAAAGAATTGTTTGATTAGCAAAGTAAATCAGCAGAAGACTTCGGGCTGCCTTTAACAAGTCACTTCATGTGAAGAAGAAAATCAAAACTTCTTGCTGCTTACTGCAAGAATAAGGAGCCAGAGGAAGTTGATGCACAACCTGGTGTAGCAGGTGCTCGGACTACATGCTTTTTAGTAATGTCTGAATGGCAGATTGTCACCCAGTGTGATTGACAGTATCGTGCATTGTCAGTAATCATGCATTCAGAGAGATGCTGCTTATTTCAGGTCTGTATGAGCCTGGGTGCTCAGTTGTTTCCCACATATCAAACACACCAAATGGAATAATCCGTGCTATACTCAGAAGTTACAATTAGTAATTTCTTCAGTCCTCCTCAAGATGAATAGTTTGTATTTTACATATAATTATAATATTGCTGACTCTACACTTCCACCTGCACGCCTGCTCAGGGCAGGGATCTCCATGAGGGCACGGGTCGTCTTGACCTATGAATGTGAGCTTCAGTATTACAATGAAGGTAGTTCAGCATGGACCTTGAGTTGTATTGCCAAGTTGGCAACATCCTCAAAGCATCCCGATTAATGTCTTCCTCAAGGCCTGCTGGCTCTGGTTAAAGGATACTAAGTGTTCATTCTTCTGATACCTAACGCAATGTTAGCTCAGTGTTTGTTCTGATACCTAATGCAGTTGGTCTTAAACAGTAATACGTGGAAATAGCTCTTGCAGGAGGGAAAGTGACAGCGCTCTGGCTTCTGTGCCAAAATCTGATCTTTTTTCTTCTAAACCTTTTAAAAATGTCACACTCGGAGGAAACGAGAACTGCTTTTGTTGTCTTTTGGGGAAGGTAAATGGTTAAATATTTTAAAGAAGCAAATTAAAATCTCTCTTCTTGTTATTTATGTTGTCAGTAATTAATGGATGCTGAGAGAAGGCACATTGAATAACACTGGATTTTTAAAGTTTTGTAAGAAAAGTAGATAGCTTTCTTCATTAACAGTTATGCAGATTCTGTTTGCTGTGGTTCTTGCTTCTTCTTATGTCTAACTGTGCTGAGCACTTACGAAAAATACTTAATGGGATCATTTCTGCCTGCATCCCTGAGCTATGATTCAAATAAGGAAGTTAGTTAGGGGAGTTACAGCTGCTTGTTTGCCTGAAACAAAATCTGGAGTTGTTTCACCTCCTGCACAGCAGAGGATCACCTAATTGTCCCAGCCCTCTCCACCCACCAAAAACAATCACTTATGTAAAGCCGGGCAGTTTCCTATGGGATCTCCTGTGGGAATTTGAGAACAGTCTCGCTGAGTATTTTACTGTCTGCTTTGTGTTGCTGGTAGGGTAATTGTGAGCTTAGGAAAGCAGAGCTTTGCTTTCAGGCGTTTTGCCCAAGTATGGCAGTTTTAAACCCGAGGCTGGCTGAACAGCTCTGTGTATAACACTGGTTTTTGTCCCAGCCCCTTCACAAGCTGTGTATGGGTCTGTCTGTATGTCAATCCAAAGATCACACAAAAGATAGCAGTAGTGGAGGAGGAAGGGGAATAAAGCAGTGCTAATATGAAGATTTTGTTGATTCCAGCTCTTCCATCAGCAGACAGAACATGCAATAAAAAGCACATAGTTTTTGATGTGTAAAGAGTGGCTGATAAGTGGCTAACAACTTGATTTCCTTTCAACTGATTCCAGGCTGCCTTTTGGAGAGTGTCCTGTTGTTTGGCTTAACCTGTTGCACTGGTACCTTGTGAGTAAACATAACCTTCAAGGGCTGGTGGTTGCTCAGCCGTTGGAGTAGCAGCTCCTACTTTCCCAGAAGGACGTGTGTGTTTGGGAAGGCAGATGCAGACTGTCATCTGTTGACTTGCGGTTTAATCTTTATTTTGCACTTCCAGCTGATAAGACCACTTTGTGCAAAAGTAATAGAGGAAATGATGCGTTGCGAAAACCAAAAGTGACAGAAAGGGAAACAGAATGTACTGGCAAAAGCTCAGTGCTGCAGGCATGCTTCTGGCTTCTTGGAAATGAAAATCTCCACCTACACGACCTTTTTTTAGTTTGACACCACTATTGGAATTTAGCATTCGAGTGGCATACAGTAGCCTGGGGTTTTTTGTTTGTTTGTTCATTTTCCCCTGCTTTTCTTTCCGGCTAATTCAGGACCTGGATCTTCTCTGGGCAGGCTGAGCTTCAGCAGCAGGTTGTAGATGCAGCTCGCAGCTACTAAGTTGCCTTGCTTTCAACTGTATTTTCAAGTACTGTGCCTAATGGGGCTCCCTGTGCTCCCAGTGCATTTCCGGCTGGTTGCTGCTCTAGAGGTGCCAGCTGTTAAGATAACACTTCGGTTGAGATGTTAAATTGTATTTTGGAATATGTGCTTATGGGAATGGGACGTGTGCGTGTTACAGGATATGATCCAAAAATGTCAAAATCTATTCCTATGGCGTGGCTGCTAGGTGTTACATCTGAATGTCTTTCTGGTCTGAGCTGACCTTATGCGCAAGCAGTCGTTAAGGCTGTATTTTCAGACACTAGTAAAAACATACTGCTTTAGTAGGCAGAAAACTTCTTTCCTACATAACAAGTAGTTTGTCCATCTGTTCTTGAAGGAGCTTGGTAGAAGTGGGTCATGCTATGGTAATCAATGTAGGCACAGCTCTGCATATGTAGACTCAAGCTTGGGTTGAGATTGAGTTTTTTAGACTGGTTTCTTTTTCACCGACAACTTCAATGCAAGTGTTCTAATTTTTTTTTTGTTGTGAAGTAAAAAGCTTGACTTGATTACTTGATAACAGTGGTGTACATTTCGTGTATGGAACTTCTGTTTTTTGTTTTCAAGATCTAGAAAAAACAGAATATTGAATGAGATACAAGCTGTGTATGAGTTGAGAATAACTCCAAAACTTGCACGCGTATCTGAAGCAAGTGTGCTGGGTCTCTGATAATAAAATGCTGGAACTAAAGCAGCATTTTAGTAGAGCACTTCTGAATGCATATAAGGATAAAATATACCTGAAGTGCAGTCAGTGACAGTAATGGAGTTTTAGTTCAGTTAACAGCATAGCTCATGCTCAGGTAGCAAAATATATTGTTAAATTTGCCCCAGGCTTATGCATGTCTTCCATTGCACTGACATTACAAGTAGAAGTCTCAGCATAAAAGGAATGGGAAGAACTGGTACGAAGTGCAGGTAGATGTGGTCTTTATCTTAGTTCATGGTAATTATTGACATAAATGTAGTTTATGCATTTGACCTAATAAAATGGAACCAGTGCAATTAAATAATTATTCTAGTGACAACTTATTTGAATCGAGTGGATGAGTTACAGCTTTAAGTACTCTTAAGTGTAGAGGAACACAGTGAAATTACAGTTAGGACAGTTAGGAGCGTAATTGTGGCTTAGCATTTATAATTTCAATTGTAATCATTTTTTATTATAAACTCACAGTTAAAGCTCATGGTTGCTCTGACACCTTCTAACCAGTCCGTGTGAATGTTTGATGGTAACAAAAACATTTGTATCCTTTTCCTCTTCCCTTTTCCTCTGCAACCTGTTGGTATCTGCTCTGGGATACATTTCCTGTCTGTCTTCATGCTTCACTTGAATGTTTCTGTTTTAGTGCTCCTTATCTCCTTGTCCCCCTGTGACAGAGGTGAGTGTCTTGCTTGCTCCTAACCTGGGTAAATGTGAAGCCTACTGCTCACAGAAGATCCTGTAACGAGGACTTCTGGGCATGCAGAGTACTCCCACCTTCCCCCCTCACTTCATTGCTGTTTCATGCCTCCTAACTTGAAGATCACTCTACCACCTGAAACCCTTTTATCTGTTTTTCCTCCTTCCCACTCCTTCGTGTGTCTTTAAGCACATCAGGCTGGCATTGTGAAGGGAGGGGTCAGGATGTAGTCAGTGAATTAAGTTCATGATGTCTTTCCCTCTAACTCTGTTTATGCAAGGGCTGTTTGGGTTAGGAGGACAGAGCTTTGCTATGGGGAGATGAATGAGGGCGCAGATCTTTCTAGTTTCCTTATCTGTTTTTGGTTTTCCCCTCAAAGTAACTCAGGTGAAGCTGAACAGTTTGCCTCAGTGATGCACACAGGTCCCATGCAGTAATTTTCAATCTGCATTGCTTGCAGAGAGCTGGGTAGTGCAGTGCTTTTAAGGTATTTTGCTTCCATCTTCTCTTGGAGGTCAAAACCAAAAGCACTGCTCATTCTGTATGAGTTTATTGCGATGTTTTGCTGTGTGAAGTTGCCAAGTTAATAGGTTGTGGGGTGTGTACTTGTCACTTAGCAGTGCAAAGTGACATATAGGGGACTTTTAAGCTGAATTTGGTAGAACTATGTGCCTAAAATGGAACCTTTGTTCTTTTGGCAGGTATGTGAGGGATTACAATCATGTCTTTTTTGTCTACTTTCTGTCTACCTTCTCACAACACCAAGCAAGACTACACTTGGGCAGTGAGCAGAAGCATTATCTGAAGCTGGCAAATGCTGTTGCCCTTGCTGCGTGGCTCAAAAATTGTTGAGGATACATCGCAAGTTGGATGAGGGAGCTGAGCGGAGGGGCAGTGTTTTGTTTTATTCAGGACTGTTTTGGTAGCAAGTATAGAAAGGTTTCACCAGCAAGCTCTGCTATTTAGAAGTCCTTGTCAGACTGTTCCTTTGGTCTGATGCTTGAGACTGCTGACACTGTGTTTTTGTTTCTTTGTTGTTGTTGTTCGGTTGGTCTCTGGTCATGCTGCTCTTGTGGGGTGGAATGTTTCTAACTGTTGGTGATTAACTGAAAAAGTAAAATGTGCTTTCCTTTTTCTCTCTTCTCCTGCAGGTTCTCAGCCAGAAGGCTTTAGTACGATGAGAAGGCCGCGTCTGTCAAGGGAGAATGTCAGCATGGCCGTCCTGGGACGGGAGGACTGAAACAGCAGAAGCACCACAGTTATTTGGGCTGGCTGCTTTTGACTACTGATAAAAATCTGCTGTACAGCTGCGGTGGAAGAACAGGACAGTCTCCCTTGCTTGGTCTGTGGTATCAAGTGTGACCAAGTGGGGTCACCATGAACGTGACGAGTTTATTTTCCTTCACCAGCCCAGCAGTGAAGAGGCTGTTGGGGTGGAAGCAGGGAGATGAAGAAGAAAAATGGGCAGAGAAGGCTGTTGATGCACTAGTGAAAAAACTGAAGAAGAAAAAAGGTGCTATGGAGGAGCTGGAGAAAGCATTAAGCTGTCCTGGTCAGCCCAGCAACTGTGTCACAATTCCTCGGTCCTTGGATGGCCGGCTTCAGGTTTCACACCGGAAAGGGCTGCCACATGTAATTTACTGTAGAGTGTGGCGCTGGCCAGACCTGCAAAGCCATCATGAACTGAAACCACTGGAATGCTGCGAGTTTCCTTTTGGTTCAAAACAGAAGGAGGTTTGCATCAATCCTTACCACTACAAGCGGGTAGAAAGTCCTGGTAGGTTCTTCCTTGTTTGTACCTTTGCACCTTATCTAAACAATGCAAAGTATGGCAGTTAATCATGTGACTCATCAGCTTAAGTAAGCAGAAGTAGCTGTTTGCACACGTCAGATTTGTACTCTGCAATCTGTCTGGCTATAAGCATCGATTTGCAGTTCTCCCTTTCACAGGGTGAACGCTTGCCATAAGTGCATTTTATCACTGTCCAGCAGGATACTCTCTGTATGTGCCTTAAGTTGCTGGATCTGTTGCTTCCTGGTTTTGTTGGTGACCACTATACCTCAATTCATTTTATTTTTTTCTATTTTTACTGAACTGTGCAGATTGAGTGTGTGTGAAATGTTGCAGGAAGGGCAATTGCAACTGGGTGAAAAACTTTCCGATAAGGCCTTACTGTTATTATTTCAGTTCTATCTCTTCGGTTCCTTCACCCTCCAGAAGATACTACTGTCTTTAAGACCTCCTAGAACTTTAGCCTTGAGAAGTCTGTGAGGTTTGGTTTTTTTTCTTTTCAAACTACAGAATATACCCTCTCAACCTGGAGCTTTGATCCGTTTTTCTTTTTAACATCAAGTTTGACCAGTAGTTGTTCTGCAAGTGCAGTCTGTTTACCCATTCCCCACTTCCACTCTTTAACAAGTGCAGCCTGTCCTCTGTCCCCTCCTCAAGGGCCAAACTCCTTGTTAGTAAATCTGTGCTTGATTTGCTTGTGTGAGTTTGTTTTCGGAATATTTCCAGGGACTAAGATGAAACATCTCTGCTAGTCTCCAGTTACTTGTGAGGTTGTACGGGGACATCTGCAGAAATGCACTGCAGGTGTGAGTGGGCTTTTCTGGTTTAAATTGAGGAAATGTGTCTGTGTTAGGTGCTTTGTAAACTGTGAAGCTGTTTCTGCAGAGTGGCATGGATTGCTTAAGAACTGCAGTGGAAATGACGTTACCAGATTATTTACCTGTTAATGGAAATTTGCAACACATAGTGCGTATCTAGATAGCAAATATTTCCCTTTCGTGTGTTAGTATTGGTTTGGAAACCGTATGTGTGATACTCATTAAGTATGTCTTGTATGCAGTAGATGCTTGAACAAAGGAGCCCTCTGCACTGGAGGGGAAAAAAAAGAGTTTTAAAAAATTTTAAGGGTTGTATGTTAAGCAGAAGTGGGACAATAAAATAAACAGTTAGTACTACTTGTTTTCTGCACATGTCTGCACCAGGTGCATATGTTCAGTGTTCCAAAGTACTGAAAACTAAGATTCTCAGAACACATCTAGTTCAGAGTGAGCAGCAGTTAGGCTCTTGCTGTCATGGTAACACCAAGTGATGTGTTACAACTCATTTCCCTTCTATCTTGGAAGCAGTTACTGAGTTCGAGAACCTTCTAGTCCTCATCATTTATACCGTATTTAAGAATGTGTTTGTATCCTGCCACTTCATTGAGATATACATGGTAAAAATAGAATAGAACTTTCAAAAGATGTCTAACTAAAATCTGTCGAGTACTGCTAGGTAGTTTAAGTAGTTAGAAAGTGGTTCTGGGTCCTGTGTCATCCTATACATTTTGTAATTGGGAACCAGCAAAGTGTTATTATTAACTGTAAGCTTGAATTTGGGAGTCCTGTTAAGTTGCTTTGGGGTAAGATATAAATTTCCGGAGCTTGTATAGTTAGAGAATTTTTGCTGGGAAGAAAACAGAGTGACTTAATCAGTTTGGAGATGGTAGCAATGAAATGCTTCCCTTCTGCCCAGCCAGTGCCCTTCAGGAAAAACTAGGGACTTCTGGTCATCTGCTTAAGTAAATGACTGGGCAGCCTTCTTGTTTAGATCAGGGCTGGAATCAGCTTGTCAGAGCTGATGAAAGTATTTTGTCTTTCAAAAGATCAGTGTGCTGCTTTGACCTTCTGCCTAATGAGTGTAGGTATACAATAGATATGGGCTGCAGGTATAAAAGTTGTGTGTATGTGGCAGTCGCATATTAAGAACTTTCAGTGGATTCCAAAATGCAAGACTGGAGTCAAAGCCTGAAGTTTTCACAGAGGTCTCTGGCTGTGTTTGTTAAGGAGATTTTTCCACTTAATTAACACTGTAGATCAATCATTGTTTTGAGGGATATTGCTTGGATAAATTAGGAATATGTGGCTTTTGGGAGCAGGTGCTAACTGAGCTGCTGTTTAGCCTAGAGATGTGCACTTCACAAGTTACAGCGTCTCTTCCTTTCCCTTCCCTGTTCTTTGTCCCCTTAGTGTCAGTGTTAGCTTCAGTTCCTGACAGTCACTCTCTAAAACTCTAACTGTTTTTCCCCATTTTTGCCTGGACATTAAAACACCATTATTGCTTCCTAAGTGCTTACGCTTTGAGTTAATGGATAGGGGGAATTCACGCATGAGTCACTGTTTCCAAGAGCCTACGTACCCAAGCAGATATCAAGACTTGTGTTTCCAAGGTTATCACAGCCAGGAGGATTGGAATTGTACTTGACTAAACAAAGCTAGAAGCTCAAGAGAGGGTATGATGGGCACTCTGTGCAGGCTGTACAAGTACATTGTGAAATCCTGGCTCTGTCTGCCAGCTTGGTCAGCGCTTGGCTGCCTCAAACAGACCCTGCTCCTCAGGAGCTGCTCTGCAGGGTGCTGCTGCCTGGGCTGGGATCAGTGTGCTCTGTTCACTTCCCTGTTAGTTGTCACGTGGCTGGTGTTTGTGTGAGTTCTGAAGAGTGGATTAACAGTAAATCCTCAAATAGATAAAATCGTGTAGTGCTTTCAGTTGGGAAATTAGTCTCCTGGATGCTTTCATGTTTTCACAGTGCCAGAGGGATGCCTCCTTGCTTTTCAGCTTAAAAATATGAGCTTGGAAGTCACTGCAGTTGGTGTGCTGTCGTCTGTCTATGAAGCACTATCTTACACCTGAATTTAAGCGAGATTTTTCTCCAGTAGTCAGGTTTGATAAAAATGGTTGCAGGGAGTTTTGGGGAGGCTGAGGAGAGAACTGCCTGGAATTTCATTCTTACCCCAACTGCTGGTATCCAGGAAGAGACTTGGGTGTGATTTGGTGGTACGGTAGTAACACCTAACCTGGTGCAGAGGCTCTGTGCAGGCACCCATATGGTCACAAAAAGTAACCAGACAGAAAAGAGCTGTTTGGAGATGCCATCCACGAGCAGCTCCTGCGTTGCGCTGTGCCAGCACAGCTGTCTCAGTGGCCTTGTGCTGAAGCAGCCTGGCAGTGTTGTGTTCCCAACCCACTGCTGCCTTATCTCATAGGCTGATCAGGGTCATGCAGGGGATACAGGAACACCCATGTACCTACAGGGCCTCACATCTGGCCCGTGGGTGGGAGCAGAGGTGGTGTGAAGCATGCAGGCCAAGTAGAGGCTGTTTCGGTGCTGAGAACAGGAACACAGTCTCATTCTCTATTGCCAGGATGAAATATCATCTGGAGGTTTGTTACAGTAGCTTGCTGATGCTGTTTCATAGGTCTGTTGGGTGCGGAATTATTTCTGGTGCAGAAATGGCACCAGTAGTTAATAGGTGTGAAATTTTTTCCCTTGGCAAGGCGAAGCAAAGCTATTAAGGAGGGTAGGGTCTCAATATGATGCCTTTTAAAGAATGCTGCAGTGAACTGAACTGGTGTGCTTGTGTGGCTGCTTTTTCCCCTGAGTTTTAGTTTTTGGCTTAGCGATACCTGGAGATCAGGCTTCTGTGTGCTCTGGGACTCTTTAAGTATGACGGAGACCCGAGACTGGATGTAGACACTTAGAGAGGAAAAAGCAAATGTGTTGTTCCTCTACTGTGTTTGAACGTGCCACAAATGACCTTTCTGGTATTGCTGGAGAACACGTGAAATGGCATCCCAAAGTCTTTCTTGAGATGCTTCTTTCTTTCCTTTGTTTAGTCTGTTGCTTCTGTTTCACAGAGATGCACCCTCTGTTTCTTGCATCTCTCTTCAGTTATGGCAATGGAATCGGGTGAAAGAATCGACTCAGAATTTGGAAAAAAAAATAAAAAGCCTGGATCCAATTTGCTCTAATAGCAAGACAGGGATGGGATAGCAAAACAGGGAGGATGAAGAGGTGCTGATGTTGACACTGCTTTTCAAAAAAAAAAAAGGGGGGAGGGGGAGGGTCAGTTCCTTTGTTTAGGTAAACAGAAGGAAGGAAGAAAGTGCATGTTTCTTATTTCCACAGAACTGATGGGTACTGGCCATGGGTTCCATCTGCTGCAGAATTGTTAGCTGGCCCCTGCTGCTTATCAGCCTACTAGATTAAAGAGAGTTTGAGTTTATAATATGTCGCAAAGGAAGCAAGAGAGTGGTTAACTGTACTTTTAGCTCGGTGTGTGGAAGTCAGTGGTGCAGAGTATTTTATGTAGGGTATATACAAGCTTACAGCTGTGTGATATCTTCTGACAGTGGTGTATGTTCAGAATGTGCTGGTATCTTTGGGGGTCAGGCTCAGAAGAAGCCTGCTTTGCACAAATCTTAGAAAGCTTAAGCCTGGCTTAGGAAATGTAGTTATGTTCTGGTACTCATTTCTGGAGATGATGACTAATGCTGTGCTATTCTTGAACCAGACAGTCCAGAGGAGCACTACAACTGCTGTGTCAGAACCAGCTGATCTGCCTTCAGAAATTCTGGTTGCGTTCATCAACTGATGGACTCCTCTGCTTGGATGCCTGTATTCTGCCTAAATTGCAGAACGAGCAGTGAACGCTTATTTGTGACACGGATGAATGTGTTGTCAGAATGGCTGTACTTTTAACTTTGTCTAACTATCACGTTCCTTTCCAGTGTAACCGTGAATTTAAAGTGGATGTCAGCCTCAGTAAGCTTGTCTTCAGTGGCAAGAAATGTTCAACGTAAATGTAGAGGTGCTTTATGCCCCAAGAGCAGACCAAGTCTGTCCCCGGGCTCTGCCAAGAGCAGTAGCAGTGTTGTGCTGTTTGTGCTTCCAGCCTGTAGTGTTAACCTGATAGCTTTCATATTTGTCTTTGGTCTTCTCTGCTCTTTGCTCTGAATGTGTCGGTCAGGCTGCACACCTGATTGCGTGCACCAGAGATGCAGAAGGAAACTTAGTGTTGGAAAACCTTGGCTAAGGCAGGTTGAGATTTGTGCAACCCTGGAGTTGGTTGCTCCGCAGACCAGTGTTGCTGATCTGATAGTAGAAGAAAAAGAATATGTTTAAAGGGGCTTTCTAATGCTGTGTGAAATCATACAGATAATTGGTTGTGTATAGTTGTGTGTGTTGGTGCTAGCTGATGTTGGCTCATGTGCGCTTATAGGTACTGTACCAAAAAATGAAGTGGGCCCATGAGTCAAACCCAGTCTCGTTCCCTGGTACCCATCCAGGCTAGGATCACTGTGTATGAAGCTACCATACCCAAGCTGGTACCTGTTACATCACCGCAAAGAGTGCTTAGGCTTCAGATAAGCAGCAGAGTTCAAATACAGTGTGCTGCTTATGGCTCTGGCTGCTTCCGCAGGCATCATCAGATGGGCAGAGGCTGTAATTCCTCCAGGGTCAAATAGGGAAGCAGGATGGAAAATGGGGGGTGAGCAGCAGTTCCCTATGGGACTGCCAGCTTGCCAGGGCTTCCAGGGTTCCCAGGGCCTGCATGGCCCCAGCACCTGGAAGGACCGGAGGCGGCAGGAGAGCCTCCGGCTGCTTTCCGGCCAGATGGAGAAGCTTTGATGGCCAGGGCTCGGGGGGAGCTGGGGACCAGCTGTGTGTAGCACTCCCCCACTGCCTGGCCTTCTGGAGGGTGGTGCTGGATAAGGGGGGATGCAGGGAGCACGGAGAGGAGCCTTGTGTGGGGAGTGTAAGGGGGGGAGACCAGCGAAGGGGAATGCATGTGCAGCGGAAGGAGAAAAAGAGAGGAGCTGGGGGGAAATACTAGAGAAGCAGGTCAGCAGCTGATTTGGAATAGAGGAAAAGGAGATCCAGTTTACAAAACTAATTTACAGAACTAGTTTACAGATATTTCCCCTTTATTCACATAGCAGGGTTTGTGCACCTCTGGAGTCTCAGGGGCGTGCGAGGAGAGGATGGCATTTCTGGGAAGTTTTGCCTCATTGCTACATAACTCTGCTGTTGGGCATAACTTTAAAAATAGCATGTTACAACAGGTGGGTACAATTATAAGATGGTTCCCCAAAATAGTAAACAACTGTCAGTTCATTTGGCAAGGAGTGTGAAACTTTCCTCACTTCAATTTCGTGGAATTCACTTTTAAAATTCCCCGCCAGAACTGAAACAGGGAGACAGAAGGGAGGGGATGGTCCAAACTTATTTTTCCTTTGTCCAGCCTTGGGAAGGAGAGCTGCAGTAAAGGTACAGAAATCGCCAAGAAGGATGTTAGTTTGTTTCTTAATGTTTTTAATTAGTGAGGTGCAGATGTTTCTTCTGACTTAGGAGAGCAGACTTCCATACTTGGACCTATTCAGTAGCATGGTGACTACAGTTTTCATACAGGTAATTTGAACTCTGCTCTGTGTAAATGTCTTACTTAATGCATGCTATCACGCTGTAACTTTCTCCTATACTTACTCCTGTATCAGGAGTACTTCTCCCTTCAAATCAGCTTACAAGAACTCCCTCGCTAATGTGCATATGATTAGTACTAAATTCTGAAATTGGCCTTGACAAATGTCAGTTTAATCAAAACGTTAGCTTATCAGAGCATCCGCAAGTAAAATCTAATGTTAACTGAATATTGTAATGCAGGAAATGTACTAATGTTACTTGCCAAATGCATTTAGACCAGATGTCTGATGTAAAAGTAAAGTCAGCAAAGCAACAACTGTGCTTTTTTATTTCTTTTTCCCTTCTGTTTTTTAAATACAGACTTGAGTTGCAACTATGTAAGATGACAAAGCAAGCTGTGGAGTCTACAGAAACTGCAAAATAAAACAAAGAGTTGAGAAAGTTCACAGCTTTCTCCCGGAATAGAAAGTCTGGAATGTTTGTCTGTCTGTCACCCAGCTCAGACTGCTGGACAGCTATTGTTGAGCCTTTTCCTTTGCAGCTACTAGGAAGTAGGTTTGGAGCAACTGCTCAAAAGGCTGACAGCTCTGTGCTCCGCAGCCTGTAGCAGCATTGCCTGCTTCAGCCAGGAGGTACTGTAACAACAGAAGGTAGCGAGATCTGTGGGGAATTGCATTTGCCACAACAGTAATTATTTTTAACCAAGAATAAACTTGATCCTGAGTGTAGGCATGTAAGTGTCTTTGTATGTGGGAACTTGTCCTCTGGTCAAAAAAAATTCAGTTTTGCCAGGTCTTGTTTGAGGCAACACAAGAAGATCTAATGACATGAAAACTTTTCTTTCTGCTTGGTATTGTATTGTTTACAAGCAAGACCTTGGTGAGACATGTCAGTCAGTGAGCCTCAGTGACTCGTTAATGCTGGAGACAGAAAGCAGAGGTAAGCACTGAGCTGGGTGTGTGCTGGTACCTTCTCTATTCCCACTATGGAACTGGTTACTTGTTCGGGTGCCACAGCTTGTTCCACCTACACTGGCCTCAAAGGCAGGACATGAGGCAGAAGTCTTTGGAAGCATTGAAATTTGTTAGTTTAACGTTGCTGCTGTGATCTTAGGATTTTGTGTGTGTGTGATTGCGCTGGTTTGGTGTTTCTTCTTTGATTCTGACTTCATCCTTTGCCACTTTGTCTTTACAGAAGGGCTTACCAAGAGCATTGAGTGAGCCTTGTGTATTCATGTCCATCCCCAGATACTGCCAACTGCTGTGTGAGGGTTTCCTTCCTTCTCGGCATGCAATTTTGTTTTCCCCATAAAACATGAGTGACTTTGCATAAATTCATATGAAAATAAAGCCATATGATACTTGCAAATTAAAGTACACAGTCTAATTATAGTGCTTAGAGGCCTTCATAAGGGCTGAAGGCCCTGTTTTAGTGTAAGGTTGCACAAACACTTCTACATAACATGTACCCACCAAGTCATCATGATTTTTAAGGGCAGGGTGGTTGAGAGTGAAGAAGCAATTGCTCATCTTTAACTTATTTATTTGGTGAAGCTAGCAGAAATGGTGGAATTAGTTTGGAAAGGGCGAGCAGAGCCTTCTTTCTTGTGTGGCCCCTTGGAATATTCCATTATTTGTTCTTGGAATTTCCAGACATGGAAAGAGAAATCCGTATCCAGATCTTCATGTAACAAGCCCGTGAGGGAAACTAGCTATCATCTGGGCTTGCGTAAGACAAGCAGAGTTCATCTGGATAAAAAATAAGGTACTTGGAATGTACAGTGGATCCTTTGGTTTGGAGTAGGGTTTTTTTAGCGAGAGGCTTTAAAAAAACAAGTTGTAATCTTAAATCAGTGACGTTTTATCTTTGCTGAAACCATTATCTCTGGAATGTGAAATTAGAACAAAAAGGGAAACCAAGAAAATGTTGAGCTCAGCACACCTGTTAGTTTTCTGAGGAATGGAGATACAAAGAGTAGAGATCAGTAGCTTTCTTCAAAGGCCACTGTAACAGCTTCATAAAAGCATTTCTTTCTTGGTGTGATTGGTTGGCACATTTATCTGAACAGCCCAGTTGTCTTTGGTCTATGTGTTGTGTTTCTGACGTTCTTGGCTCTTAGATGAAATAGCCCTGTGGGTGAAATTGCCCTTCAGCTTTAATTTCTTTAATACAGCTCCGCTTGTTTGGTGCAGGCAAACTCTGAATGCAATTTGCATGTTAAAAACAAGCTACCCAATTCCCAGGCTGTCTCACTCTGTTGACAGTTATAGGATCTCCTCTTTGCTACAGTTCTGCAAACATACCCAGCTTGACTTCCAGGGGGTTTACCTTCCTCCTCAGCCTTTAGTAGCAGTGCTGCTACTAGTAGGCATGTTTTAGGGCTAGCATCCAGGTGTGCAGGTCTGAAGCGAGGTTTAGACACAGCTTAACCCCTAAAATCTCTTAATCTGGTGCTTGAGAATGTACAGAAATTGAGCTGCCTGATGACTTGCAGTTCTACTCCATTAACTGGTTTTAACCATTTTTATGAGGTTGAATTTACAGATTTTGGGGGACACTGTTTGATATGATTGTTTCAGTAGCTTTTTATACAGCAGTGTATTTAGTTTTTCCTTTAAATATGTGCATCCAACTGAATAGAAGTAGTGATAATTAAAAAAAATGTATTTTTTCATACTTTTTTCTCTTCCCCTAAAGACAGCAAAATAGAGAGAATTTCTCACTGCAAACCATTACAGTGCTGTCCTGCAGAGATCCCCACAATAAAGATGTGCACAAGTTCATTATTTTGTAGCAACAGGTGTGCTGGCTTAGTACAGAATAACTCTCTCATGCTTTCTCCTCTTCAATTATACCTCTTCCTGAAGTTGGCAGCTGCTGCAGAGATCGGCCTCCTCCTCTGCTGTACTGAGCCCTGGTAGTTTGTTATTCCATATGGCTGAGGGCTGCACCCTGGCCAGGAGCTCACTGCCTTAGAGAAGGGCGAGGGGAACAGGAACGGTATGTATCCCCCTTCACACATGGAATTCCTGGCACCCATTTCTGCTTGTGACCTGCCCAGTCCCACTCATGGCTTTGCTCACGGGAGGATGATGTTCAGATAAATTCCTCAGTGACTCCAGCGGGAGCATCAAGGCTGCCAAAAACCCTTGAACCTCAGAGAGATCAGGTTATGGCAGGGAGTGGTTGTCTCAGGGTCGGAATCATTGCAGTGCTGTAGGCTCAGTCCCACTTGATGTGGCCTTCGGGGCTTTTTCTCCTCATCTAAATTTTGTATGCGGGAGAATTAGAGGCAGCGTTTAAGTAAATTCTGCAGTGATGTTTTTGAGGCTGTTTAGGCAGCATCAGTACTAGTTGTCTTCCTCCCATCCTCCCTTTTCTGTGTGTATTTTAAAGATGTTGGCATTTAATTATTTTAGGTTGGAGGAGTACTGGGAGGAAAAGTGTAGGGACTGTTGGGAAGAGATGTGTTCTTGTCTTGAGTCCTTCTGAACTTTGAGAAAATGCATGTACATCTTGGGAAAATTGGCACTGCTGTATTTTAATTACAGAAAACATACAGAAAATATCCTGCTGTCCAGCTTTTAAGTGCTATAAATTGTATGGCTTCCTGTGATGTCATGCATGCCATTGTTTAATGTGAGACTGCGGATGGGAAAGGTAAGTGATGTACTTTCTGCACAAATTAACTTTAGAAAAGTTAATGGTTTGACCTTCATCTGCAGGAAAGGAAGAGATAGGAAAGATGTGTTTTTAATGCTCAGCAAAGTAAGGAAGAACCATAAAGACAGGAAAGGGAAAATACTTTTTAACACATGATCTCATTGTTACTTTTTTTCACTTGTAATTTATGAGTCCAGCAGATGTTGACCATGACAGCTGAAGTATTGCTTGACCTCACAACAAAAGGACTGTCAGGCTTAACAGAAAGTGTTTAATTTGGAGGGATCCCACTATTCACATGGAGTGGGCCTGACGTTTTCTGTGTTGTGGATGAGGGAATTTATTATGTCCAACTCAAATGTTTTTTTTTATTTCCTGGCTTTTTCCAGTGACTTAAGAGGCCTATGAGAACAGTTGCATTAGAGGTTAAGAGGCAGCCTGCATGGCCAAGGGAGATGCATCTTCTCCTGTGGTGTTTTGCAATTGGGAACTTTCAAAGAATAGTAGATAGGTGTGCTTTGTTTCAGCAAATGCTATGATTAGCAACTTTGCATAGCCCTTTAAATGGGGAGTCACCTAAGATTTTCATTCCTAAACAAATCTCCCTAGGAAGGACATCTGTTTGAAGTGTTTGAGATACATTGAAACTTGGTCAAGTTGTTCTAGGAAAATGAAACATCAGATGAAATCTTTAAAACATGCTTTTGACACTAACTGGCAGCCTTAATTTCAGTTTGAGGGTTGTGTTTTTTTCCTTCAGTGTATGTATTCAAGAAAGGTTTCTGGGATCAAATATTTCACACTTCAATACCCCTAGCAGGAAAAAAAAAGATTAATTTCTCTGTAATGTGTATACTTGAATAAATAAAAGGTGAGGGAAAACTTGCTGCTTTGAATTTGAATTTGGAGCTAGACTTTAGACCTGGCCTGTGATTGTAGTCAAGTGTGGTGTTCTTAGATCCTTGGACACTCCACTAAGAACCTGAATGCTTTAGTGTAATCAGAGCACTGGAAGAATAAGTTTCTTAATGCATTGGAAAAACCTGTTTATCAAAATGATGTTGGTCTTTGTTATGTTTTTACTCTCAGTTCATAATTCTCCTTATGGTGAAGCAACTGTTAAGAAACACCTTCATTAATTGAGTGATACGGTTCTGCCTGTGGGGGCTTCTCCTGTACAGGTGCTCCTGCTGTGCTATTGCTTTTCTCCTGCATGGGCACCTGGCCGGGGTGCAGGGCAGGAGTCTCAGGGAGGGGCTGTGGTATCCTGGCTTGCTTTGATGCTTTGTGCTTTTTGGCAGCCTTTCTTCAAGACACCCAGGGAGCTGCCTGGTCCCATGTGGCTGTGCAGCTGTGAAATAGGTAGTGAATGGAAGCAGGCAGGTGTGGAGAGCAATAACTTCTTATTTCACTTCCTTGTGCACAGATCGCCTGTATAGGCTCTTTCTTTTCCTCTTTCCTCCATAACCCACAAAGTCTCTCAAACAAGATGAGCTTTTAATCTTCTGAGTAGCTTGGACTTCGCTGTGAGGCATTTAAAGATAGAAGATGAAGTGTTGGAAAAAGAGCTGATTCTTTTATCTTGATGTAGCTGGTATCGTGTTCATAATCCCAGTTAAAGAGGGCTTTGTTTCCTGCTGCTGAGGAGGCCTTGAGAGTGTAGGGAGGCCAGCAGTATGCGATGTGTTTCTCTGATCGTGTAGCAGCATTTACTTGGAACTCAGTGGCTGCTCAGTTGTTTTTGTTTTGTTTTTATTATTTTTGAAATGTGTGACTTCATTTGAGTTGCACTGGTAAACTGACTGTTAATAACCATTTCAATTCTAATCGGTAAGAACGTAGCCTAGGTTAAAAGTCTAACTATAACTGTTGGGGCTGGGCTCAGTTCAAGGTCTGTATAGTATTAGTATTGTCTTCAGAAAAAACATATCTGCCCTTGTCAGCAAGGTTTTAGGTTACAGACCATTACATGATTAGCAAGATCACAACTAGAGTAGAACAAAGTGCCTGTCATGATTGTGCTGTGGCTACTTCAGTGTTTTTTGGTGCAGAAAAAAACCTACAACGCTGAATTGCTGCTTATCCTTGGATCTTCCCAGGCCCTGTGTAAAATCAAGCTCGTCTGGATAACCAGGTAGCTGGTGCAATCACTATAAACTCAAACTATACAGTAACTTGGATATAAGGAGAAGAGTTCTTGCTTAAATGTGTTCTTGGATTCGACTACCTTGTTTTTAAGGCAGATGGAAATTATGCCTTAAGGGATGATGAATGTTTTTTTTCCAGGTATGGCCTAGTTCTTCCGTACTGAGTCTCTAATGCTGTTGCATTGTCCTGCTTTCTCCCTTTGCAGTTCTACCTCCAGTGCTGGTTCCAAGGCACAGTGAGTACAACCCTCAGCACAGCCTCTTGGCTCAGTTCCGCAACTTGGGACAAAATGAACCCCACATGCCACACAATGCTACTTTCCCGGACTCTTTTCAACAGCCCAACAGTCACCCGTTTCCCCATTCGCCAAACAGCAGCTATCCAAACTCACCTGGAAGCAGCAGTAGCACCTACCCACATTCTCCAGCCAGCTCAGACCCAGGAAGCCCTTTTCAGATGCCAGGTATGATCAACTTCTGTGACTTGTGAGAAGTGAAAATGTGGATGAATGTAACAAATATCTTTGTATTTTTGTTTAGTGATACTTTATTATCAGCCAATGCTTGTGTTTAGCAGTAAACTTTAGGTAATGAAGACTTGGTTGGTCTCTTGTAACATTATTGAGGCTTTGAATTTGTTTACTCTTGAACACAGTTCAAATGTTACAGGTAAAATCTTCTGGGACAGAGGGAAGGATTCCATGTCATGAATATGCTTGGGAGATGATTTGACAGCATATTCCATAGAGTGTAATACTTACTGCAGAAGAAGAGTAATGCTATGGATTATTCTTACTTAGGAAAGAGATAATTGTAAATTCAGCACGGAGCTGTAGTTCTGCAGAAGGATGTTTCTCAAGGGGATCACGCTGCTGCTACTTGATAAAATTTCCTAACGTAGTGATGTAATTTCAAAAACCAAATATATATCAACTGAAAAACATTTGAGGTTCTGAAAATAAATCTTCAGACTTCCTAATTCGTAAATTCAAAGAATTAGCAACCTTTTTTTGCTGAACTGTTTGTAGAAAATTGTGAAGCTGTCATTACTGTATTTTTGTATTTCCATATAGGGTTGTTAAAATACTGCGGAAGCTGCTTATGAGGGATCCCTTGACCTAAATGTTAGGAGGAGGACTCTGAACAGATGCTTATGGATGTTCTGTTTGTGTTTTCTTTCGGGGCTGTAGGAGAGCATGTGTAAACAAAAGCAGGCAGGCTTGTGAAAATGTGCTTTCCATTATGTGAAATTAACATTTAGAGATTTCTAGTGCTGATAGTTGTGTGAAGATGACTCAACTTGCAGAGACAGGAGGGAAGGAACAAGAATGGATGCATTTGGTGGGTTTTTTCTTGGTTATTTGTTTTTTGAATGTGAAAAGTTGCAGCAGAAACAGCTGTCGGGCTTCTGTGTTCTGTTTTGTTTTAAATATGACCAGTGTGGTTGGGTCTCTTCCAAAGGCTTCTCTAACAGGAAGGCCTTCCTGAACATCGTCTTGTGGAAGCTTGCTTGATCTTGAGAGGTCTGTTCTGTCTGCATCTCCATGAAGACAGGTCATAGGCTGCAGTGAAGAAACTGATTTAGAGGAAAGTCAAGATGCTGATGTCCTTCATGTTTAGTTTTGCACAGCTGTCCATCTTACTCTGTTAGGGAAAGAGAAGGCTGACTATTGGGAAATACAGAAAAAAAAAAAGGATCAAGACAGTTGTTAAAAAAATCTCAAACTTTCTAGAGACTCACTAGTTTGTTCCCTATGGCCTTAGAATCTTATTTCCCTATCTGTGCATCTCCAACGTTGTACTTGCACATGAATGTCCAAGTTTTATTATAACAAAAGGCTTTTGAACTCCACTACAGACTGCTAAGCTTTAAAGCAGTCCTGTTGTCATTTTTTGTCTTTTCCTGCTGCTTTCTCCTCCAAAAAGGAAGGGAATTAGCAATGTACCAGCCAGCTTTAGACATAAAACACTCAGCTTAGAAAGCAGTGGTACGGTTTTCTTGCCTTTTCCTGATGTTAGTTTGGTTTTCAGGTTTTTGGAGGCACCTGTGATTACTTGCTGTGGTAGCTGGCAATCAGTGATGGAAGTAAATGTGGGATGAGAAGCAGCAGTGCTTACAAGAGGCAATCTAACCCCAGCTTTTGCAGCAAAAGCTTGTAGGCATTGGTCAAGGGTTTCTCTTTTGCATGTACTTCTGTGATTGCTGTGATGAAGCGAGCCCTTTGCTTTCCTGCAAAGTGGTGCCATTGGCAGCTTCTTGCAGCTGCTGGGAAGCTGTTTAGGAAGCAAAGCAGGCAGCTGGACAGCAGTGCAAGTACCTGCCTAGGGTGCTTCAAACAGCATGGTGACAGTGGGTGAGTATGGTTGTAGTGCTTAGGATGGTTTTTGTGCTAGTGGTTCAGTGCTGAGCTGGCCACTGCAGCCGGTAGGAGATGGCAGCAAATAAATTCCAAACGCAAAAGCTATTTCTGGAGAACTTGGGTTTGTCAGTACTTTCTACTATTTCTTTTCTAGGGAGAAGTTGTAGTTGTAGTGATAGAGTTGTGGTGATAGAGTTGTGGATGCATCAGGAGTGTTTGCATGCTTCACTGAATGAAGGAATCAAGCAAGCAGAAAAGCTGAAACGAAAAGCTTTCTGCTCCAAATTCTGTTCACATTTTCAGCATTCAGTATGTACTTCAGACCTTTTCTTAAGAGCTCTGTGTGCTATTGTGTGGAAATTTCTACCTGCCAAAGACTTGGACAGGCAGTGTGGCTAAGCTTTCCTTTGTGGTTTGATTGGGGGAAGGGACTTCTTGTTTTAACTGTACTTAAGCTTGGTATGCATGGTAATTTTTTTTGCTTTCTTGAATCGAGGTCCGTGATAGCTTTCTCAGGTTTCTGGTGAGTGGAAATTTATAGCTGAGTCAGACTGGACGCATTTCCAGACAAATGCTGTTTATGTGGGTATGTGTATATTTTAAAGAGAAGAAAGGACTCATCTATCTCTCTCTCTTCTATATTTAGCTGATACTCCTCCTCCTGCTTACCTGCCTCCGGAAGATCAGATGACACACGATACCTCCCAGCCAATGGATACCAACATGATGGCACCTGGAATCCACCCTGACATACACAGAGGAGGTAAAAACATTTCCTTATCTTCTGCTTTGCTTCTTAAGATTATAGTACTTTCAGAACTGTTTGGTTACTTTAATATTGGATGTGTGTTGTTTGTGGACATCTTTATATGCAGAAAAGAAAAAAAACAAAACCGTGTCATTTGTTTTCCCTGTTGCTGTAAGGCATGAAATAGTAAATCTAGAGAGTGAGGTTTTATTTTTCAAGTAAATAGATATTTAGGATAAGAACACTTCTTGTTTAAAAAACGTGGACTTTATTATTTTCTAATGCCCAATCACATATGATCGAGATAATTTTATATATTTCTGTGTGGAAATTCCGATAGTCCCAGAAAAGACAGTTAATACAATGCTGCACATTTTTGCATTCAATGCTGCATTCAATACTGAAGTGGTACACATGCAGGAAAATGTCCTTACTGTTATACATGGATTTATTGTCCATATATGGACATGGAGGTATCTAAGGGAAGGGCAGATATAGCACTTTGGGATGTGATTTAGTGGGCAATACTGGTGGTAAGTGGACAGCTGAACTACAGCTCTCTTCTAGCTTAAATGATTCTATGACTGAAACGGTGCAGTTGGTTCTGTGTAGCATCTACTGAATTGTGGATGGCAGATACAGTCAAGTAGCTCTCTAAATGAGGACTTGGTCAGAGTATGGGTGCTAATATGGTCATTATATAAATGCCTGCAGACATTTTTCCCAGGCAGTACATGTCAGATGTGAGTACATATAATAAAACTTCCTATTCCCATTGTGTTTTGGTTCTAAATTTAGTGCTTACCTTGAAGTCCCTGAAGTGTATGCTCTGTTTTGTACAGTTATCATTTCTCCTGGTGATAAGAGCTTTAAAAAAAAAAAGTTTTCCTTCTGATGTACCAGCCCTTTTTGTTCCATCGTTGAGTCCTACAGTGATAGTGTGTGTTTCAGAATTCTAAGCTATCTGCTGAGATGACAGCTCTACAGACTTGAAAATCTATATTTAATGAAATATATAACCCATTGCTTTATCTACTGTGATGTAAAAATCTTATTAACGTTGTTTTTTAAAGCCTTTTCAGTCAGCTTTGCTGCTGGGTAAAGGATTTAGTGCATCCATCACGTTGTGAGAAATAGCCCCTTTAGAGAACAAACAGTCTTACACAGTTACTGACTGTGCCAAGAAAGAACAGCGAGCTCAGTGCTGTGCCAGAATGATTATGAAGATCACAAGCATACGAACAATTTAACTATTGTTTGATTTTTTTTTTTTTGTGTGCTTGTTTTGTTGCTAAGCTTAATGTCTGGTTTCAGGAAGTATATTTGCACTCTTTAAACAATTTGGATAGCTTCCCTGGTAAACTATTTACTCTGTGTGGAATGAATTTTGCATGTGATAAACCCCATCTGTGTAGCATTTCCAGTATTCTCCGATCCCGTACAATGTGTACACTGTACAGTCCTTGCTGCTGAATGCCCCAAGTATGTCTATCAGTGTTTATGCATCTCTGAAAACTTTTGCATGCTTATCTTTCTTAAAAATCCATGTGTACATAGTTCTATTAAACGAGTTAATAAAAAGCAAGAAGGAAAATACAAACCATTCTAATACTCAGCCATACCAAATGAAAATACTGTCTGTTAGTGTTTGTCCCTGTTAGTAGTTAAGTACAGTGAATTCTCACCTCTGCTTCTTCAGTTAATCAAGTTGATAAATAAATAAAGCAAAACCAAGTCAACCCTTGCTTCCATATGCAACTGTGTTGTTTGTTTTGTGTATGCATTTACACACACTTAGACAGTTTCTCTCTATGCACAGACTGTAATTTCACTACATTTAAAAAAAAATCTGTCACAGATCAAAAAAGAACAGTTTTTAATGTAGACTTAGCGCAGCGTTTTGGTTGCAAGCTTTTAGAAGCGTGTTTTTCATGGTGATTTGTTAGTCTTAAGAGCTTTGACTTAACAAGCTGCATCCTGTCAATGAAGTTGGGTAATTTCCATTGTTGGCCCATGCTGGGAATAGAGAGATTAAGCGCACCTGCTCTGCATGACTTAAAGCAAATGTAAGGAAGTAAGTATGAAATCTGTGTGAGAGAGATATGATTCATTCTGGAAGAATGGCCAGCTGGCAAGATTTCTTCCTGACTTTTGAGAACTGGGGTAAAGCTGCAGCTTTGATAATTGCTGGCATCTTCATGTGAGTTTAAAGTGTAGTAATCTCTTCCTAGTAACTAATGAATGGTTTTCAACTTTTTTTTTAACAGTGATGCGAGATGATAGAACATGCTAGGAAAGACTATCTCCTTTTTAGCACTCTTTTAAGCAAGGTATTGATCAGATAGACATATTCAAGTTTTGCACAATGAAGTAGGATTGTTGTCCTGCTTTCTACTATGTTACCTTTTGTATCTGATATGTAATGCTTATTTGAGGGGATTTTAGTTGTGTTTCTGTACATCAGAAAAATCACGATGTGTGAAGAAAGGAAAATAGTAACACTGGACTTAGTTGGCTGACTTCAGTGAGGACTTGGGGTTGGGAGTAGGAATCTTCGGCCAGAGAAACAAGCTTCCCTGTAGTACTAATCTTATTTTCATTTTAGCACTTTGGCCTGTAGTTAGAGCTTTAATCTGCTGAGCTGTTATCTTAGCAGCAGGTCCAACTGTGCTAGGCTGAGCAGGGAAATAGTCTCTTTAATTTGAAAGAAACCACATAAAGCAACCACATCCCTTTGCTAGCCTCCTTTTATTCGGAGGCAGTTTAATAATTTGTAGCTGTATTTGACACTTGAAAGAATACCTATTGGGTGGAGATCTCTGAAGAAGCCTGTGCTGTTGGACACCCAGTGAGAAACTGCTTCTGGTGAAAACCTTCTGTATCTTGAAGAAATTTTTCCCAGCTCAGAGCCACAGGTGTTAGCTCAAGGCTTTGATTTCTTTCTAGAGCCTGATAGGTAGAAATTGTGAACCGTGGATGTCCTGCTGGCATTCTGTGCAATTCCCAGCTTTGGTTAGGAGCTGCTGAGGAGGAGTTTGTTGCTACCATAGTCTAGAAAACCGAGTCCTGAGAAATCCTTGCTGTTACTCAACAAATAATTCTTCTGTTGGTGAACAACTGCAGGATTTGTACTGGCTATAGCATTTGATGAATGAAAGGCTCACATAAAGTAATATCTGCCTTTACTGCATGTATTCTGTTGTCCAGTGCAGTTGTTAGGGTTGTGTATTGTGCCTTGATCAACCTTGCATCCCAGGTAGTTTGCATGTTCTGCAAACAGTTATCAACCTCTTTTACTTGAGGATTAATGCAGGCCTCAAAGGCCAAACTACTGGTCTGCTGACTCTGTTTTTAATACAGCTCTATACTTGCTGGTACCCAAAGTTATGATGGTTTCTTCTGCAGTTGCAGTTTCTCCTTGTTGCTACAGAACTTCACAGTAAGAGCAATGACTAATTTTAATTTCGTAAAATGACAAAAAACCCAAAACCAAAACAAACAACAACAACAAAAAAAAAAACACTGCAAAATGATGCTGAAATATGATAAAACTTATTAGATTGGAAAGTAAGTTGAGCTCTACAGTTGTGGTGTTTCTCTGCTGTCTGGGCCTGTGCTATAGTGTGTTGTAGAATATGCAGCAGGGTTATTGGGGCACTGCTAGCTCTGTGCTTGGGAGCTTCTTGCGCCTTACTATTGCTAGTATTTTCTGCTTTGGGTCTTGTGCAAGTAAAGCGAAGGTGAAATTATTCTATTGTGTGTCTGTGGCAATGAAAAGTTCAAAAATATCTGAGAACAGAAGATCCTTCATGTAACTGCAGTTGATTATCCAGATCATCTTTTAGTGATCTTCTGCCAAAATCTGCGAGTTCATGAATCTTTAGATCTCAGGCCTGTATTCCAGCACTGCCAGACTGTAACTTTGCCTGGTTGCTTTGCAGATGTTCAGGCTGTTGCTTATGAAGAGCCGAAGCACTGGTGCTCCATTGTTTATTATGAGCTGAATAATCGCGTTGGGGAGGCCTTCCATGCCTCTTCCACCAGCATCCTGGTGGATGGCTTCACTGATCCTTCAAACAACAAAAACAGATTTTGCCTGGGGCTGCTCTCCAATGTTAACCGCAATTCCACCATTGAGAATACAAGGAGGCACATTGGAAAAGGTGAATTTTCTATCTTTGCATTCTTTTTTGTATGGGGGCGGGGGGGGGGGGGGGGGGCGGAGGGTCTGGGGGACTTTTTCCTCTAGGCATGATAGCCTGAGCCACTTGCTTCAAGAGCAGGCTGCTCTTCCCAGTATGTGGGATAAATGCTTATTTAGAATGTTAATAAATAGTTTTCTGGCTATGTCTTTTGAGTCCGGTATTTTTCTTAGCAGCTGCGTAATTGCAGGAAGATGTTATCCCTAGCCATTTTTATTGCCTAAAGCCTGTCGTAATCTTAATTAGTGCAAGAGCTTAAGGCTTTTTAAAATGATATGTCTTGATTTCTCTTGTATATTAGTAATGTGGAAATCCAAACAATAGTTCTCACAAAATCTTATCTGCCTTCCAGTTCTGACATAAATGAGCTACGCTAAGATATATTTAGAGGGGCAGCCTGCTAAAACAGGACTTTTTCAAATGCATTTTTAAAGAAGATGGTGATTCTTTCAATGGGAATTTTGTGCTTCTCATTTCTTTAATGACCGTGACAGTGTCCAGCGGAAGAGAAAAGCTTCTGTTTTATATCTGACTTAATACCATCCCCTCTTTTGAGGACTTGTCTGTAACACTGATTACATGGGAATCTGATGTTGCCCCTGCAGTGGATTATTCCTGCCAGACACCTTTCTTAGCAGCTTACATTATTAGTAAACTTAATTTTCTGAGACAGTTTGGGGCTGAGCATGCCCAAGCAGTGAGAATGTGGTAGATACCAATTGATTATCTTCCCCCTTCTTTGAGAAGAAAAGAATTGAAACTGAAAAGAACTATTCAGTCATCAAATTTTAGCCCTTAGTCTGGAAAACCTTTCTATGCATGAGGATGTGTGCGGCTCTCAGCAGTATACCACACCTGTGCTATGGGACTCAAGTCCTAAAACTTATTCTTTCTTTTCCTCCCCATCCATCTTACCAAGTATGAGGATATTTATTTAACACCTCATTCATTTTCCCTTTAAAAGTAACCCAGCTGCAAGCGGAGTTCTGCTGAAGCGCTTAACCGTGTATATACCAAAGTAGAACGGAAAAGACAAGGAAGCTGTTGAAGAAGAAAATGTATACAGTTAATGATGACATAGAACTGTTAGTCTTTGAGGAAAAGTAGTAAATCCTGTACTTGAAGGCAGCCATAAATTGTTTTGATGATCAGATGGCGCTATGTGTTCCCTTACACGTACGCACATCTCACGTGACTGAGCACAGTTGAAGCTTTCTGACTTCAGTATTTAAATTGTGTCTGCTTCTTTGACTTGTTGCACTGTGGGAGGTGAAAAGTTTAAGCAGCAAATAATTAACTTCTAAATGGAAGGAAATTTTTCTTGCTTTCTCAGAGCTTTCCAAATTGAATCATTCTGACAGTGCATCTCCAGCGTTCCCTATGGGGTGCATTTTGGGGGCTTGCTGCCATCAGTGGTGGGTGAGGGAGTGAGAAACAGGAGGGGTGGGACTATCAAGTTGGTAGGAATGTGCCCTCATTTAAGAGATGCATCTACACATCATTTTTTTCTTAGTTTTCTGGAGCGAAAGCATTCAAGTGTATTGACAACAACCTTATTGAACTTAGCAAAACAGCAGTCAGAATTCCTACAGATTATCCAGCTTAGGGCTGTTCTTTAGTATTTGCAATCAATACAGTAGGGATTCTACTCTCCTCATGCATTCCCAATTGTTGTTTTGTGTAAATATAGTGAAAGAAAACTTAGCTGAACAATCCATCCAATGCACCGCATCAAAACTACTGTAGTTACTTAATGGTTTGTTGTAGAATACACAGCATGTAAAAATGCAGCAATTAGTGATTTTCTCCATACTTAGACATACATACATATATAACCATCCTTTAAATTTACTGGTGGGAAAAAAAGAAAATAGAGTTTTAAGACAGAGGATGGATGGTCTGATGCACTATTAATGTTCATTTCTTTGAGAAGAAACATATGGAAACAGACCATGAAAAACAGATGCTCAGTGTGAATTAATCTAACCTCCTCATGTCAACATTCTTTTCCCAGGTGTTCATCTCTATTATGTTGGTGGAGAAGTGTATGCTGAATGCCTCAGCGATAGCAGTATTTTTGTGCAAAGTCGAAACTGCAACTACCACCATGGTTTCCATCCAACCACGGTGTGCAAAATTCCCAGTGGCTGCAGTTTGAAGATTTTCAATAATCAGGAGTTTGCTCAGCTTTTAGCACAGTCAGTGAACCATGGCTTTGAGACGGTGTATGAGCTTACTAAGATGTGCACTCTCCGCATGAGTTTTGTGAAGGTATGGGAACATTTGCTTGGGGCTGTTTTGTAAGCAAAACAGATTTTTCTTGATGTCGTGATTCTGAATTATTGATTGCCTCCCTCCATGGACCTGTTAATAACTGTTAAATTGAAATATTTATGAATACTGTTCTTTACGTGTAAGATAGATGCACCTTAACAATTTGAAGCTGTCCATAGACAAAAATCTATCTGTTGATATGGACTTGGTAAACTGAGGTGACTTCTAAAAGGTGTTTCTTTAACAATCTCTCTAGTTACTTTCTGAAGCATTCCTGTCATGTCTGTTTCATTAAATCGCTTGTCTTAGATAGTTATTCAGTTTAATACTTGTATTTAATGTGATCATGTATATTTCTATAATCATTTACATAATTAGTATGGAATTATGGTACTTCTTAATTTTGTGGGAAATGGCATACAGTACAAGTTAGCTTTGGATAGCTGAGTTGTCAATCGCTTGCCCTAAAAGTGTAAAAGCCACAAATTAATTACATAGCATCAGGTTTGTCCTTTTAAACAATACTGCAATGATCTGTGCCATCTCCTGTTCTCAAAGATTCCCAGCTGAACTTTATGCTTTTGTTCTTGGCTCCCAAATTAGGAGTGGCAGTAATTATTTCAATGAACACATGCACCTTTCTATTGTGTAAGGTCGAGATTTGTTATGTGGCTATGAGTAAGTTATGTATGTAAGTTCTGATGTAAAAAGGCTAGTCAAATATTGAAAACTAGACAAATGAAGCTGATACTATGCTGAAACGTCCTCTTGTATGCGAAGAGGATAGAATCTTTCAGATTTGTTAGGGCAGGGGTTCCTGAAATGGAGTGGGTTGTTGATATGGGTTGTAGCCCAATAGTTGTACTGCAGTCTTCTATGGATGCGCAGGACTCCTGCGTATGCAGTGTTGTGCTGCACTGTTTATAGCTGCTGCCACCTATTGGGAGTCGAGCTGTTCCTTCATTAGGGGTTTAATATAGACAGACAGAAAACAGTTCACTTCACTGCTGTTTAAATGTCTGCATATATCCTTTATAATAAGTGTTATAGAATTGGGTAGAAGCTTGCCTTAACTTGGGAAACATCCTGCTGGGGAGTGATCACACTTGCTTTCTTCTAAGGGGGATTTCCTGATGTATTGCCATTTATATTCTTTCAATCCTGCAAAAGATGCTTTGGTTCTTAACAGGCAAAGCCCTAATTCCACAGTGTCTGTCTGTGACCTCAGTTTTTATTTCATTGATCTATTTATCAACACTATTCTTGTTTTTGATCTTGATGTGGAAGAGTTGATTTCCTTTCTCTTTAGAGGGCTTATTGGACGTGATATAACTGGCAGTGAAGTGTGGGGAAGTCTTGCATTCCAGAAGTCGTGTCTTTTGAAAACTTAGAGTTGAATTCCAAGAGGTCTCAAAATGATAAATCATACAAATGTTGTGGGCTATTTTAAACTGTGGGTTTGTTTGTTGAAACGTGGTAATAATCAGATGCTATTCTGCTGAAAATTGCTTTTGAAAGCTAGATTATTTCAGTAAGAAAGGACTTGATTCAAGTGTGCTTCTCATATATTTGCTATTATAAAATAAGATGATTTTCTTTTTCCCTGCTTATGATTCTGTTTCCAGGGTTGGGGAGCTGAATATCATCGACAAGATGTAACAAGCACTCCATGCTGGATAGAGATACACCTTCACGGTCCTCTTCAGTGGCTGGATAAAGTACTCACTCAGATGGGCTCTCCTCATAATCCTATTTCTTCAGTGTCTTAAGGTCCCAAGCTCCTGCATTTTGGAAACAATTGAGCCTTGCATGTACTTGAAGGACGTATGAGTCAGACACACTTTTTTCTTCCCCCCCCCCCCCCCCCCCCCCGAACTGGTAACAGCTGAATAAGAGCCATGAAAATAATTTACTTCTGTGACCAACTGTTGGATTTGGGAAAAAAAAAAAACAACAAAACAAAGAAAAACAAAAAACAAGCCCTTTGACGTAAGACTGTTGGTATCAAGTATTTTAGTTTACATAGTAACCTTCTATTGCAAAGTTGATTTACAGGCCTTATCGTAAAGGAGGCTACTGAGCCAAAACAACAATCTGTTGGACCGAGTTCACGAAGGAGTTTCCTGTAGTTGGCATTCTGAGATTCTCTTCTTGGCATCCAGCGCTCACTTTTTTTCTCCATGTTGTCCTTTTGGGCTAAGAGCTAATGTTGGTGAAACCTGCTTTTAACAGGCTTTCTGCAGTATGTTTTAAAATCATTTGTTTAACTGATGGTTATTCTTCTCTTAATAATACAGAAAGAAAAAAACAAAGACCATTGACCTAAACACAACATATAGTTTTAATATCAATAACTTGTAATAATCTTGGAAATTGTGTCCTGACCATACTGCTGTAAGAATGTTAGGTATGTTTTTTGGTAAATGTATCTATGGTGTTTATGGAAGTTTAGAAATCCTTTAGACGTAGACCCATAAAGGAATTAGGAGTATTTGAATGGGGGGAAGAGGGAGCGGGAAGAGAAGACGACAACTGAAATGTAGAATTTATTGTAAACGTAGGTTGTTAGTTTAAACTGAGGTCTGAGTTCTGCTGTGCATTTCATTTTTATAGTGGCTTCACCTTGTTAATTCTGACTTTTTTTTTTGCCTCTTCCTTTTTCTCCCAGAGCAATTATGCAGCTGGTTAATTCTTTCATCTGTGAAGAGGACGAAATGATTAATTCCTGCAGTTTGAAGGCTGCAGCTCTATCTATTTCAAGACGAAGTTGTACAGAGTGCTACTTAACTATTAAGCGGTTTTATACAGTGTATGTAACAGAAATAGGCTTTTAATTTTGTAAGAGAATCTTGTTTTGCCAAATCTAGAAACTGTTCATTGTTTGGAGGGCTTCAAAATCCCCATGTGGGTCTGTTTCAAACTTTTAAAAATATATATATTTTTAATTTTTTTTACTGCTTGGTTTATTTTCTTCTCTTTGGTCTTTTATATTCGCGTAAGCTGTAGTACTTCAAGTACCTTTATTCCAAACTTAGTGGGTCCTCTTTACTGGAAGTTTTGAATAAAACCTGTTGTTACTGCTTACATTTGATTAAAACTTTGTCTTGTCCACTTCTTAGTAGATTTTGACAAACCAGATAAAGATGTGGTCTTGGAAGAGGAACAGGTAGAAGTGAAGAGACAGTGACATTTATGGCTAGTACAGGTTAGTAACCCTACAAAAGTTAGTATGGAAGATGAATGAGCTCTAGAGAGAAAGATTTCTTAATTCTAGGATTTATTAATATGGATGCAGTGACACAGTAGTTCAAGTTCATAAAATTTCTGTGTCTTCAGTGTACAGTATCTGAATGAGCAGAGTTTCTCTGCCTTTTACAGAAATATCTAGCAGATTGTAGACAGTGTGGAGGTGACTGAGTCAGTACAGTTGCATATTGACTGAGTTCTAAGAAACTCGGAAATTCTTATAATGTAAGAACTCAGCTCACTAGTCGAGTGAGCTATGACTTCCTTTGTGACCTTCTTTTTCACTTGTTTTAAAATAAACAAGTTAGCCTGATCCTCTTTCACGAAACATTTGGAGCTCTCCTTTAAAATAAATACTTTCCTCCTTTTCGGTATTTTTTAATCATTTCTTTAATCATCGTTGTTTGAATGCCCATGTTCCATGAAGGAATTGTTTGGACACAGCTTTTGTGTATCAGCCTTCACAATCTCTTGTCCGTTTGCCTTGGGTTGGTTTGCCTTGGGAGAGTATTGCTGCCTCCCAGCTGTTTTGCTGGAGACATGCTGGAGGTGAAGGCCATAGTGGCAGTGGTTTTTTGTGTGTTTTTTTCTTTGTCTTTAAGAACTTTTTAATTTAGATTTAAAAAAAATGAGATTGCTTTATAAAGTGGTAGTAAAGGCATAAGCACAAGCCTTCAAAGTTTAAGTTAAAGGTGATCATGGAAAGAAAATAATATTGTTTGCTATTGGCTTGCTCTGCTTTTTTTTTTCCCTGTCTTCAACCTCTACTATACACTTTCAGCTGTTCCCAACCAGGTTGGTTTCTTCTGTTGGGATACAGAAATTGGGCTTTTTTTTAAAGTGCTACAACCATCCACCAGTCATGCAGGTCTTAAGTAATGTGTTTCTGCCTCCCCATATATGATGATCCTGTAAGAACTGTAATAAACTTTGAAATAGCTTTGAAGTAAAGACAGTTCTGTTGCAAATGTTTTTGAGTGCTGCTACTGTCTTTAAAGTTTGGGGCAGGCAGGTGAGGGACCAAACCAATCAAACTAGTTCAGATCAGCTTGACCTTTTTCCGTAACAAGACATACAAGCAGACTTGAGCTTTTGCAATATGTATGTTTTTCTGGTGCTGTTTGAGGGAACAACAGAGTGCAATACGATTTATTTTTAAAAACGTGCTAAAAAAGTGTGTCAGTGTCCCTGATGTCTTTTTTCTTAAATCATACAGAGTTTCCTGGTTTAATGCAATCAGAAAACATGGATTTATATTTCAAGAACCTCTCTGAATTGATTACTATAATTCCTCTCTTTTTCCTAACTGGGGATCAAAATGAGCTAGTATTTGTAGTGTGTCAGAAACTTAATGCTTTTGTGGGGTCCCAGTCTTCTGAAATTGTATAAAATTTTTCTATGCTTTTGGTATAGTTGAATTGCAGTGTGCATACTTTTTCTTTACTTATTATCCAGCTTTTTGTCTATGGTAAGGAGACACTAAATGTAGAGGAAAAGTACCCCTTCATGTGATGATTGAGAAAGTCCCAGCTGGACTTGGTCATATAAGTTGATTGAGTAGCACCTGAGACTAATTGCCAGAAAAACAGGTGATAGAATAGTGGTTACTTTAGAAGTAACTGCTAGCCTGAGGCTTTTGTGAAGATTTTTTTGGAGCAGCTTGGAGAAATTTTCTTACTGATCTGCTCTGTTTTAGATAGCTGGAATCAGAAAGTCAGCAAAGATGCAGGACAGAAGGAAAGCTTTTTTTTAATGTTGGCCTATCATAGAACAGAAAGATAAGAGCTCTCTGAGCTCTCCTCAGGGAGATCCTGCACTGTCTGCTCTCTAACCAGGTGAGTCCTTGTGGGCTATTTGGTATTTTTTCCCTTCATAGTTTCCTGGGTCTGATCTCTTGAACAACCAAGTTAAATATGGAAGAGACTATTTCAAGGTCAAAAGCTGAAAAGGACCCTGTTAGGAGAAGATGAGACAAATACTTCTGTGCAAGTACCATGTTTTGGCATTTTAGTGCTAGGGAGAAAATAATTATTTCCAGGTGACAATTGCTTTTTAACTATATTAAAGCCTTTGGTGAATCTTTAAAAGGCTTGATGGAAGCTAAGAGGGGTAGTTGTTATTACTTGTAAGAGGGGATGGAGAAAAAAAATTATTTATTAACATATCTTTTGTTAAAGAATTGTGGGCCTGATCTTTTAATGTTGTACAGCTGGTATTGCTGTGTAGTTTTTGCAGCAGAAATGCTAAGTCATGGCCTGAAGCAGTGATTGAGCACCTGTTGGGAAGGCAGGGCCAACCCAGGGGAGCTCAGGTGCATGCAATGTACCTGAGTGAGCAGAAGGGGTAGAGCCAGGATCCACCCCTTCCCAGACCTCATTTAAGGGTTGGCAGTGGAGGCAAGGGTACCTCTTGCTGGAGATCCCTGCCTACCGGAGGCCTTTAAAAGGTAAGTAGTTTTTTCTTTCTTAATTTTTGCATCTACAGCTGCTGCATTTGGGTTTGTTCTCATTTGTTGCAGCCTAGGATTGTGCCACTTTGCTATTATTGCTTTCCATCACATTATAGCATTCCAAGTTTAAATAAAACCTTTCTCTTGTTAAATCGCTTATTTTGTTACTACAAATGTTTGCACAACTGCAGTTTTTTCTAGTCTGCTGTGTGAATAGAACCATTTTAAGACAGTAAATCAGTGCAGAGGTGTCTGAAAATGTTGTGGCTCTTTGTTCATGTGCTTCTCGATTTTTATTTTTTTTTTTAATCTTTAAGCCTTTAATCAGAATGTTTGAAGCTGGCTGTGTTTTGATGATCTGTTTTATTGATTGCTCCTGGTTCATTCTGTTCAGTACATTGTAGTCTCTAACTCTGCTCTTGAAATTTGTAACTGTGACCTGGCAATCACCTTTTCTGGATTTGTGCCTAAGTGTGCAACTTAACTTCTACCATCACCAGTCATAGTAGAGCAGTGTGTTCTTTACACACATCTCACAGTTCATTTTCTTCAAATATATTTATAATTTTGTAACTTAAATAGTTAAACTAAGGCACCACCTTATGTTGTCCCTTTTCAGTAAATTACCTTTTAATTATTCTTTAAGCCTTTCTTCCCAACTCCTATATTTTTCATGACTTGTCTAATTTATAGTGACAAATTCTTGTTAATAGTTTTTTGTCAGATTATTTTTCCATACCTGCTGGATGATCTGTGTTTTGGTCCAACAAAAACCCCTCTTAAATACGCTTGCCAAAAGCCAGTAAAGAACTATGGATTGCTTTAGGCACTAGAAGCTACCCATAAAGATATGAATGCTTTGGAGGCTTTTTCAGCCCCCACCATCTTAAGTCTTTTGGAGAGAGAAAATGAGTGCTATTGGATATCTGTTTTGCTTGGGATTACTGTTTTCAAGAGTTCACAGTTATTATCATTCACTTGGCTTCTTTTTATGGTTGTATGTTGCATGGTTTGCAGCGGACTGAAATTGTTGGCCAGGTTTTACATTCAGTATTCTTTGACTTGCTATCAGCTTTGCAGGATAAACCCTACATTTGTTCTTGCCGTCTCTTCACAAATGGACTCCAGAATAAACAAGTTGTGGAGTTTGTAGAATGAAGTTGCTGTGTTGCCTGCTAGCCTGGGTGACTGCTCCTTGGAGAGGAAACCTCTGGAACAAACAAAACTGCCTATAGCTTACTCGGACAGGAGATGTGTGTGAGCTGGCTGGGGTGGCTCTTGCCATAGTCTGCAGAGCTCTTGAGATGCTCTGCCTGTTACTGAGGTGCCACAGGCCCATGCTGGTGTGCTGTGGCAGACTGCTACCAACGTGTCCCTCTGTGTTATGCTGTGAACTTCTGAGAAAGAGGGCTCTGATTTCCCTTTTTTGTTCATTTGAGGTAGCTGACAAGATGGCTGTTTATCCCAGCTGTAGGAGGTGATGATTTTGTCAGCTGCAACAGCTTGGTTTGATTGGGGTGCATGGTAGAGTGGTAATCAAGAAACTGTTTTAGTGGAGAGAGACTCCTGATTAATACAAAACTATTGTAAATACAGATGTAACTCCAGTGAGATTATAATGCTGGCATACCATTGGTTTGCAAAAGGAATGCAAAGATGTCCAATTCTACTGCTGTGAATGGGAAGGAAGGGTACTGTTTTGACTTGGGCTGTGATTAAACGCGTTATAGTTATGAATGGTATGTGGATCCTCATTGTATGTTTCTTTGTTATATGTATGCTAAGTCATCAAAAGTCAGGAAAGTTATTTCAAACCCAACTTTACAAACTGAAGTTGATTTCAGTCATCTGTCAAGTGTAGGAATTCTTATTCTAGCAAGTGTAGATTCCTCATTTTTTTCTTTTTAGAGTTGGTTTGTGATTGGTTTGTTTATTCTGTCATGAAGGGATGAGTTTAGAAAAATCCACATCCTCTCTTCATAATCCTGTCATCTCCTTTGAGACTTCAAATCTATGAAACTTAGAGGAGACAGCTGTTACATAAATTTTGAAACTAATCTTCATGTGCTTCAGATTTTGGAGAGATCTTAGGGTCTCTTGTAGCAATGCAAAAACCTGTCACGTTCAACTCTTGCACTAAATATAAAGTGAGCTATGATTGTATTGCAGTGGGCACTTGACAAGTAGGCTTTCCTTGCTCAAAGAATTCAGTTTAAGTGGGCATGCTGCTTTTTAGGCTTGGTGGAAAAACACAGCTGGCCTTTTTAAAGGTACTCTAATTTTTAAATCAGGACTTCTTTATGCAACATCCTTCTAATGTGTAGATGCATTCCTTCATGTGAAGAAATGTTGTCCCTCAATTCCACTTTCCCTACCATTATAAAATAACATTGGAATTTCTTTTTTAATTTCTTCAGTTTACTGAGCCTAACTTGTTACAAAAAGGAGAATGAGTCTTGGTGTGTGCAGCGCTGCAATAAGATGATTTTCCCAGAAGGCTTGGCTCTTGGCAGGAGGAAAGTTTGCTATCTCACGTCTGAGCCTTTCACTTCTGCCTTTTGTTGATCATCCTGGGATTGGTAATCCGGAGCATTTTCAGATACATGTAGAGTCTGAAAGATGTCTACTATCCCATCAGATATTTCTTAAAACTTGTGGACCAGCTTTGCTAAGTCAAAGTCACCATAGAACTGGCAGCAACTCTATTAAAAAATGGATCCAAGTATGGCTTCTTTACAGTTGTGACTTGAGCAATGTTTGACTACAAAAAAAAACCTCTCAAACTCAGCTTTATGCCTGTGTCCATGCCATTTTCTGAAGCAATACAGAAGGAAGATACCTCAGTCTGGTGCCTTGAAGAATGAAGTTTTCAAGAGATGGATTTTTACATTGTGCCAGGAAAGGAGTTTTGTCAAAATTCTCTCATGGGGTATATTTTCATGTGTATTTGGGGTTTCTTTGTGCCCCTGCTGATAATGGTTAATTTTATGCCAATTCTGAATATATTCTCTGTGCTGTAGCCAGTCTGTTTTATGGCCCAATGTATTCCTCTTGGTTTTTCAGCAACTGTGTAATTGCAGTAGATATTTTCATGATGTCCACCAGAAGAAAATTTGAGCAGTTATATAGCATTAGAGTTGAGTTTAAAGTGGATGACATTGCATTTATGGAAAGCAGGTATTTGCATTTTTATCATCAAAAGACTAAAACCCTGAACCTTCTGGAAATTGATCTTCAAAACGTTTCCTGGAAAAGCACTTGGATGTTGGTCGTGATGTTGATAAGGCATGTGTGGCACTATAAACAATTACAGTGAGCTGGGAGCCTCCTACTTGAGGAACCAGATTCTGCAGAGCAGTCTTTTAGTGAGGGGCACCATGGCTTGTGGGATCTGTTAGTGTTACACAAACCCTTGAGTAATCTGTATTGACAGCAATCAACAGAAAAGGTGTGTATATTACAGAAAGGGGAGGGTTCAATGAAGCTCATGATGGTTTGTTTTTTTTTGTGGTCTGGGCTGCTAGGATTAGAGTTACAGAAGGAAAATAATATTCTTGTTACTCTACTGGAGGTAGATTTAGTGTGTATATATAACCTGCAGCTATGCTGGAGAGAGGGTATGGTGGGAGTGATGAAGGGCAGGCAGATGGGGAGCAACTGGCCAAGGAGCTAGAGGGGAATGTCTTTGCCAACAGTTCTTTTCTTCTGGCTTTTTGTGAAAGTACAGGGAATGCTCCTTTCTGTGCCAGCAGCTATAGGTGTGTGGCAGTTTTTACAGCCATTCAGTTGGATGGAATGGTCCCACATGTGTAGATTAGACTTGTAATTTTGCAGCTGAACTTACAAGGAGGCTGCTGTATGTGTGAGCATTGTGTGGGACTCAGGACAGGGAAAGGATGGCCTGATCGCCCTGTGTGTAGTTTTATCACGTGTAGTTTATTTTGTGGTGTTAGGGTTGTCTAGCATGGCTTTTCTTCCAGTAGTTAGGTGGATGAAAGCATATGCAGAGTGTGCAGCCATGCCTTTCTTCCTTACTGAGTTTGCATGGGAAATTGCGTTAGCCTCACATCAATGTGCACAAGGAGCCCAGTCAGAATTTATTTTTACAGTTGTGCACGGCCTGAAAAATGTGACATGCATATCATGTAAACAGGAAACAACTCTTGCAGGGGACTGAATGTAGCTGAAAACCTAATCTAAATAAGACCATTAGTCATCTCCATATGGTAACCTTTCAGTGCAACACAAGGTTGGAAAGTGTGCTCAATGAATGTGTGGATATCAGCTGTTGCCTTACACATTTAAATCTTTCTTTAAAATCAATCTGAGGCACAAACATCTTACATGCAGCAATTGTGAGTAAAAGTCTGCATATGTAAAAGTGTTTATATGGGTGGGAACTGTAGTTTACAGGCTGGACCTGTAGCACTAGACATGAGAGTTAAGTTTCTTCGATCATCTGAGTGTCTTACAACAATAAATAGCTTAAATAACAAAACAAAACCCACAGAAGTAACATAGTTGAACTGTAATTGACAGTGGTCATTATTAATAAATACGCACTTGTTATAAAAAAGATTAGTGTGTTTAAAAGTGCTGGCTAATATGTAAGTACTAGCTGGCTTAATTTCCTCAAATCCTCAGAAAGAATAGTATGTAATACAGCAGTAGACTGATACCCCCCCTTCTTGTCATATAAAACTTTGACACTGTCAATTTCTGCGTTTTCATGTGTATAATCTAAGGGTGATATTTTGTCTGTTTTGTTTTTCAAATTCCTTAGGAAGTTCCTGCCTTGCATTCCTGTTCCCTCCATCCAAAAGGTTTCCACCTCTGAGTTTTTATGGGGCTGGAAAAGGGCAGGTTTATACAAGTGGAGCACAAACTACATGTGGTACTGTGAGAAAATATTTAGTATATACCTGGGAAAAAAGTTGTTTTCTATATGTTTAATAAGAGTATTCTGTGTATTGCTGGTGAGAAGCGTAGCTTCCAGACTGCAAGTCTGATGTGCTTAACCTGGAATTGCTGGTTTACTACCCAAGTAAAAAATAGTGACGTGGGAATTAAACTGTATGTTACTCTCCTTATAAAAGGCAAATCTTAAAAGACCTTGAAAATATTGTCCAAGTAGGAATAGAAAAGAGTGATTTTACTTGGCTCATCATGGATTTGTTGTGTGTGGCAGTTCACACTCCTAAGTCACTTTGATTTGAGGATAACAGTCAAACAGGTGAGTCTGTGGTGTTTGTAGGAGCTGACTGTGCTTGTTGCTCTCTTTTAGCAGCATCTGTTGTGAATGATGCACATATTATTTTCCCTGACTGTCAGAGTAGAATGTGTCTGTAATTACTGTACTTGAAATATGGAGGTCAGTCCCATCTTCACAGTACCCAGTGAATTTGTTACTAACTGGCATAACCATTGCATAGATCCCAGTTCTTCATGCAGTGCTGAAATTGTCTTGTATTATAGGTGCTCATACTCTTTACGTATACAGTAGCACCTCTCAGCAATTGTGATGCAGTACAGTGATTTGGAAGTACTTTTTTTTAAATAACAGAGCCAAGCTTGGGGTGCACATCACTTCACTTACTAGTTTTGTGTTGTCTCATCAAATGTGTTGAAGTGATGATCTCACTTGATTTTTGTCTGGAAAGCTGAATGAAGAGAGATTAAAGGAAATGAGAGAATAGTCTTTATATTCATTTTTTCCTCTTTAAATAAGGTGCAGAATGGTGCTTCAATCCTCACTACCCAATCCTCTCAACTGATTCTGCCCTTGGGGGTTCTGCAGGAGGGAAGGGAAAAGTCTGGATGAACTGACTGGCATATGTGGTTTCCTTCTGGCTTAAGCTGACTTGGCAACAGGAGGTCTCACAGTGGAACAGATCCCAGTAATTGGCTTAAAATACTGAGGGTTTTGAGAGTATTGAGAAAACAATAATAAAAGGAAAAAAAATAAAAATGATAGAGTCAACAGGGAACTCTGGCTTTGTAGGTTACTTGCTTTACATCCAAAAAAAGTCTGTTCAGGCTTTGGCCTCCTAGCATACCTCAGCAGCACTGCTTCTGGCTGCTTGCTTTTCTGAGAAGCCCTTTGAGGATCAAGCTGTAGGTGGTGAAGTTTTTTGATTATTTTTTTTTTGAGGGGAGAATAGGAAGTGATTTTTATCTCCATCGTTCTGTTTTGACTGGTTACCCACACCCTTTTCAGGATTTACAGGAAGGGACTCCTGTTGGTAGCACTAACTCAGCCTGACTCAGCCTGCTTTCAGATCTGGGTTTGAAAAATGCTTGTGAGGGCAGAGGAGGCAGAAGCAGCAAGGGGTTTGTCAAACTGAGGAGCTGAGAGTCTGTGACAGCTTGTCGCTTGTTAGTCACCTTGTTTTTGCTGGTGCTCTTGTGGATCCTGTCTTTTAAGAGGCTGCGAGTGGAAAATGTGGCTTTTTGTGTAAATATGAGAGCAGTTATTCCAGGGATGTTGCATATTACATCTGTTTGAGCCCTGTATGTGTTACAGACATGCAGAAGTGCAGTAAGTCCCATTCAGGTGGTGGGTTAGCCGTATCACGTGGTCTTTCTGATTGTGTGTGGTACAGACAGAAGGACTGAGTACAAGGATTCAGTACAACTCAAATGGAAGGTATTTTGAAGTCTCCCTGTGTACCATTTTTAAGTTCTTAACCGTCTTCGTAGTAAGTTTCTCCTACTATCTGGTTTAAATTTGCCTTCCTGCAAATTGATTCCTTTTTAGTCTGCCTTTTGGTGATGGAGCAAATCATTCACTGCCATTTTGATAATACCTGTGAAGAAAGGCGTGTTCCTTCTACCCTTTGTCCTACGTTTTCTAGTTCTCCTTTCGACAAAAAAAAAACCACCTCAATTTCTCTTGAAAGCTTTTTAGTAAGCATTTTCTGTTCTTTAAGCAAGCCCATGTTGAAATGTTCATCTCACGAGCATCTGAGAATGATTCTTGGAAACAACAACAGAACCTTCAATGGTTGCATTAAAGTGAAGGAGAGAGGTAAAATATATTTTTCCCCCTCTTATTTCAATGAAAAATGCATGTGCTGTCATCTCCTTCATTGAGCATCAAGAACAAGAAAGGTAACGATTTTGTTTTGCAGGTCAGACTTTTAAAATTTGATCTTTGCAGTATAGAGCATATGAATTATGAAAGCATGTGGTTAGTTAGCTAACATTAGGTCTCTACTTGCAGCCTTTTTCCAGAAAGGCCAACCATAAATTTCTCAGAAATAACCTTCACTAAAATACATGTGTTGCTGTTGTCTAAGCTTTGATGAGACCAGTCCTCATTAAGTAATGCTCGAGTTTGTGTGCATTGTAGGAACATCCAGTGATGAAATCGCCTGTCAGAGTTCATTATGTGTACTGTATTACTGATATTACTTAAGGAAAGTTTTATTCTAAAATAACTAAGTATGGGATTTCACATTTTATGGTTAAACTTCGTTTACCACCTGTTTTAGCATTTAATACCACAGATACAAGAAGCAGACTTAACTATTTTGACATAAAAGTATCTTCGTAGTCTACGCTATTAGTTTTATGTAGTGTCCTGCAATAACTTCGTCCTGGGGCTTTAACTAGTGATTATTTCCTGTTTTTCTGCTTTCTGTGATGTAAAGATGAGACTTCATCTACTGCACGCATTCCTAGGAAAAAAAAAAAAAGGTGACTTAGGAAGTTATAAGTCAGTAGAAATAAACAAGAACAGCTTTTTTATTACTGTAGTTTATTTATAATAGTTATAAAGACCAGAAAAGAGTGTAGACCAGGTTTTCTTTTGCTTACATTGACTCTCAAAGTCCCTAAGGTACTGAGATCGGTACTTCCATACTTGGAAACAGTAGTTTGCTTTTTAATGGGGACAAATGTGATAGCCTGCACTACAAGAATAAACAACTACACAAATACAGAGATGGGAAGTGAGCATCTGTAGTGGCTTGATTTGACCTATTTGGCTTCTGCTCACAATTTGCAACAAGCTTGGGGGTAAGAGGGAATACATGGATGTTACAGTGAGTTGTGTGGCTTCCAAGGCACTTCTGTACTGCCAAGGGTTGTTGGTGGTTTACTGAGTACAGTGTCTAGTTGGGTATTGTGCATCAGAACACGTGATTGAAACTGTCCAGAGGAATCAGTGTGAATGATGAGGAACACATAGAATGTGACCTGGAAAGGAAGGCTGACTCCTGTACTGAGTGTTTCTTCAGAGCTGACAGCAAGGGGGCAAGGAGTGTTAAGTGTCTCAAAACATGCTCAGGAAGGTACTGTGAAGTGGAAGAGTTTATTGCTTTTCTCCCCTTTAGAGGGAATGGGATAAGAAATAGCAGGCTTAAATTGCAGAGAATAAAATTGGGATGAATGTGGAGTTGGTACAATTCCGAACAGTAAAAGTAGTGAAATGCCATACAAGTTATCTGAATAGGTTTTGGAGACTGGACCATTGGAGATTGCTAGAAAAATTCCTGTTGGGAATAGAACAGATGTCTGTGATGCTTCTTGGATGCTTGAGAGGTAGAGCGCTCCTGGGAGCTGGTTCAGTTGCTGGCCTTTTCAGAGTGGACAGTCTGAGATGATGCCAAATTAGAGGCAAGTAGGTGCAAAACTTGAAAATTTTAAAGAGAACCAGGTACAGCTTTTGATATCTGACTATTGGTTTCTTTCTATAGTACTGTGAGGCAATCTAGTATTGCCAGTGGATTAGCTTTTATCAACAAAATAGCTGTTTCTGTTTGCTGATAAGCTAAAATTGCATATTTGTTTAGGAAGAAAAACTTGACTCGCTGTCTGCCCCCCCTCCCTTTTATTTCTACTATTGCAAAACAATTGAATGTGGTCTTAAAATGAAGGAGGATACTGATAGTGAATCATCTGAGGTGAATGATATAGAAGTTTTGTTTAGTTCTTAACAGTATAAGAAAAAGATATTGAATAAATACTTATGGTATATGATGACTGCATACCTTTTATATGAAGTTTGAAACCTGTTCCCTGTACTACTAATTTGAGTAGGTCTCCTAACATGGAAATAGAACTACTGGTTAAAACTCTGTATTATTTTGTCTGTCTTTTGTAGGAAATAACATGACATACATGACATCAGTGTGTGTATATATATATATACACAGTACATTGTAGGGAGATCCCTAATTCACTGTAGCAATTATAGAAAAGGAAACAGCAAATTTCTGCTGAAAAGGCTGAAACTGACTGTAAAGGTCCCCCAAAGGGTTACAGTCCATTGCCACTGGTCTTATATGAATAAGCCCACTGAGATGGAACTCATGCTGGCACATGTGTCACTTTGGTATTTCACATTCTGAATCCAGCTGAATGATCCCACATAAATGTTGAATGAGATTCTTCCTCAGGTTGTCAAGACACTGCTGTGGCCAAAGAAGATAGATTTATCTTTGTGATGAAGTAATAATGAAATCTTTTGTGTTCAGAATGTATCCAAGCTGTGTGACAAAAATACATAGCATGAGCTTCCCCTCCTGGCCAAAAGAAGGAAATGATCTTAGAGACAAGATACGCATGAATTGTTTATCATTTTTGTTTCTATATTCTAAAGATAGAAACTACTTATTATATAGCAGAAATAGCACTTAACTGCCATTGAGGGGGAACGACAGTGCTGGTGAGACACCGTTTATTGGAACCATAATATAACAAAGGAATGAGGGTGACTTTCGGAAAAGAGTTGTTTTCTAAATGAGGGCCTAATTAGGAAACTACATCTTAAAAAAAAAATAAAGATGGAAGGGTGAAGTTCCTGGTGTCCATGTTAGATTCCTGTCAGTTGGTGCTAGGAACAAATATTTTCCTGCATTTCATATTCTATATGTTGATATTTCCAATGTGGCTGAATCTGTTACGGGAGTTACTTTTATTTTGTAATTTACGTTTTTGGGTTCTTTTTGGCTTGCTTGCTTTGTCTTAAAATTTTAAACTCTTCCTTTATTTTTATTCTATGGCATAATATTTTGTAGCATTACCATAAGTTTTGTAAATGCAGATACACTGATTTAAAGATGTTTGATGGCATAAAGGAACAATGCACAACACAAACCAACATTTTTTAAAAGCCGTTTCTAAGTTATATTGCCAGCCCTTTGCAATGTTGTATCACTGCTATTTTGGATAGGTTGATCTTATAACATTGAATCTTGGACAGAGGTGAAAGAGTTCTCTATTTGCTACGGTTGCGTGGGAAAGAGATATTTACAGTGCAAAATTTAGTGATTTTAAGAAGACTGAAGCTTTGCATATGTGGGCATGTTGGAGAGAAAGCATACAAGCACCATGTGCGTGCACTTACATACAAGGAACCAAAAGTACTTGCAAGATAAATGCTAGCCTCATGTTTAAGATGTTTACGTGGACTGCAGGAAACAGGCTTCCCTGTTTCTATTGGGCATTTGGCCTGAACTGCAAATATTTAAATTTTCCTATATCTGGGATTGTGCTAATTTCATACCAATCTAAGAAATTTTTTTTTGCTTACTGGAGTGGGAGGAGAAGGCAGGTAGAATTTAGTCCCTTGTAAGCATCATCCTTTGGTACCAACTTTTGTCAAGTCTGAAAGAACTTGGAAATTGCCATCAATGATTTCTATAGGCACAGAGTTGCTGGGAATGAGGATGCTTTGTAAAAGTCAAGCATCAGATTTTACTATGCTTACTGTATTTGAATATGCTTGCTATGATTTCATTGCTGTGCTGAAAATAATCGGAAGGCAATTAATGGCTTCCTTTCCAGCTATGCAGTGATGCCCTGTGTGAGAAATATTTTGATATTGTGACTCACTGGAGACTAGGGAGAAAAATCTACACCTTACACTAAGTGTTTTTTATTAATAAAAAGAAAAAATGATACTATTTTATGGGCAATATTTTACTGGCAAGTGCCTTAGCTTTCCTGGCTTATGATTCTTAAGAATGAATCGGTCTTGGACAACATAATTTAGTTTGCTTTTACAAGCAAACATAACAAGATAACTGCTACTAGAAGATAAACTTTTGTATCTTTTACATTTCACTTTGTCAGGCAGTTCGCTGTGAACAGTTGAAAAAACTTCTGTATGATCGGTAGGAAATTTTCTTCTAGAGGGTGATGCCATTTCTTACTAATGTGCAGTCATAGCTCAGTTAATACCAAAAAAGCAATGTTGAAATCACTGCCATAAAATTCTGTGAAGAAATTTCAGCTCCCTTTCTTATAAAAATGCTTTCCAAACATCAACCATATTGATATAAGAAGTCACTTGTCTCCTCTTTCTTCAGGTACTGTCTTGTTGGGTTTCAGGCAAAGTTCAGAGCAATTTCTTTTTCCCACACATTCACCAGACAACTTCTTTTTTTTTTTTTTTTACAACCTTCTTTTACACAGTAAACATCTGCTTGTGTAAGTGTTAATGAGCCTTTGGGGATTTGGAGATTGTTTCTTAACTATGTTCCTTAACTATGTCACGAATATATCATGAGCCAGGCTTTGAGTTTTGCATTTAAGTGGATGAACTTTCTGATACAAATATATTTCCTGCTGTATTTGTTTCTCAGATGTCCAATTTTCTTAAAAATGATGCAGAAGGATTTTTTTAAGTTCCAAGACTGTTCTTATTGGAAGTTTTATGCTTTTCACTGAAAACAAGGCTGTTAATCAGAAGGTGCCTTGCTTAGTATTACTATGTGAAGCTCTGATCAGTTTAGTCTTCTCTGTATGTGAACTGAAATGAATTGAGGAGTGTCCTCTGAAATAAAGAACAAGCAGTCATTCAGTCACCACTGCAGTTTTAGTTTGTACTGAGTAGGGCCTGCAGTTATTCTGTAACTTGCCTATACTTGACACATTGGCAGGATTTAACTTGCACCCAAGATAACAGCTGGCTTGTTGCTGTGGTCAGCAGTGGTAGGTTGCAATGGACACCCCTCTTGGTGCATTGGGATGTAATGAATTTGGCTCACAGCTGTGAATGGGGAAAAAGTGCTGTGTTGCTGTCTGTGGGAGCTGGGAGACAGGTGGATAGTGTTTGGGGAGGAAAGGTTGATAGTTTGGGTACTTAGTATGGATCTCTTATGTCAGTGAAAATGTTTAATGTGGTCTAAGAAGTATGGTTTCATTTTTTCCTGAACTGCCTGTAGTAGCAATAAAACCCCTAGTCTGCTTGTAACTGTACTAGCCAAAAGCATGCATTTGCAAGTAAGCAGGGTGAACTCTGAGAGGCAGAATGGAGAACTGTTGGAGCACATGAGAGAGAGAGGGGAAAAAAAGACTTGTAGCATAGTACTACAAGTGCAGTATGAATAGGCAGTGTAGGAATTGTCACTGAATTTGCTTTTCATGAGAAGATCATTTTGTAAGAAGGTATAGCAGGGAAAGGGAATGGCTGAGCCGCCTTAAATATCTCTCCCATCCTTGCAAGGGGAGAATGAAGTGGTGAGTGGAATAAATGGAATAAAGCCTCATCTCTGAATAAAGATCATTTCTTGTAACATGAATATAATTATCTTGTAACCATAACCAGTACCAAGTGTAGCCTTGCTGAACCACTAAACATCCAGAGGGGGGGGACCAATACAGGGAATTCCTACATACAGCAAAAGTACATCTTCATATGCTGAGGAAAAAGCTGCTGGGTTTCAAGCTGATGCTGTTCATTTAATTATTAGTCTTGATGTAATTTCTTCTCGGCTTTTTTCATTTACATCACTGAGGATTTCACTTCTGTACTTGCCTTTGCAGCACGTAGCTTGTAGCTGTTTCCATTGAATGTATTAAATGCTGACAATAATGTGCACAAAAATCACTTCAGGGCTTCTTAAGAAGGAGATGAGCAGAGCTATGGAAATCTGAGTTCTGCCAGAGCAGGGAAGAACGAAAGGATCCAACAAAAACTGCAAGGGGAAGCTGATTAAATGGAATGTAAATTTGCATGGTAGAATAAGGCCAAGATGCTAATGGCTGTGTTGCCACAAGTTACAGAAGACTCCTCTTGTTTTTTCTTGTATTTTGGGATCCAGTTGCATATTTTGTTCAAACACATGTGCATCCCACACACCTCTACTCTGTGGCACAGTGCTTTCTAACAACTTGTAGCAGGACTGTTCTAGGCTTAGAGCTATGCCTGTCATTTTGTAAGGAATCAACAGTACATGTGCGCCAAGAGAGCTGCGTATGTTGGAGGTCAGAAAGCACAAAACAGTGCTACTAACTAAAATGTGATGGAGTGGGTGTAATAAAGACCAAAAAGATGCATGTCTGGTCATGTACGTAAAAAGACCACAGGGGAACCATGAGGAAGCTGTAGTGGGACAGTGTAGATCAAGAAGATGAGATACGGTCCGGCTTCTAAGGCAGTGCTTAGTCTGTTTTATATGAAGTCACAGTAGGATGAGACCAGCGTGGCAAGAGAAGTGCACAGCTGCAGGAGGCCTATGCAACCTTGTTTCCAGTGTTGCCTCTAACCTGCAGTGCAAAACAGAGTTTATCTGACGGGGGGGGGACTGTTTAAAATTGAAGCTGGGGTGAGGAGGACAAAAAACAGCTGACTTAGATACTGATGGGGCTCAACCAGGAAATCCCAATTGTTCGAGTGCCTTGAAGTGGCTCTGCTAGGAAGGAACGGTGCAATACATGCATGGTCGTATCAGATTGGCAGTGCAGCTGCTGCTGTGCAGGGAGCCCCGCGTGTTCTGAGCTGCTGCGTGCGCTGTTTAATTCTGGTCTACAAGCTGCCTGTACACCGAAATTCCAATTAGCCGTTGGAAAGGCGGCAGGAGTCCCGTCCACCGGCAGCAGCTGCGGGGCTCTGGCCGCGCGCCGTTACCGCCCGACGGCCCCGCACGCGCCATCCCCGTGACGGCCGCAACGGCTGCGGCTGAGCGCGAGAAGCGCCGTGCGCGGCGTTCTCTCAGAGCGGCCCGGGGCGGGCTCTGCTCGGGAGTTCCGGCACGGTGTGAAGGCGTCACTTCCCCGGGGCGGGGCGGCCGTCGGTGAGGGGACGGTGGGTAGCGGCGCGTCCCGGCGGCGGACCCTCACCGACCGTCGGTCCCGGAGGCGGGAACGGAACCGGGCGGGAGCGTCGCCGAGAGGCAGGCGGTTGCGGGTGCCTCTGGGGCTCGGGGCGGCGCTGGCCACGCTGAATGCTGCTAAACGTTCTGGTGTCGTGGCCGTGCTCTGTCTGGAAGTAACGCGTCGCGGTTTGTGAAGCCCTGCGCTCGTCAGAGTAAAGCGCGTGCTGACTTAACGTGTGCGAGGGTGGGTTTGCTGTCTTTGCTCCACGGTTTTTGGGGTGGTCTGTGCGCTGTTGGAGGCTGTGGTACTTAAAAGTGCTTTTTCGTTACCTGATTATTCAGCCAACGATGCGTTCACTTGTTACGTGCAGTAATAAAGCGATGTGATGCTATTGGTGATTCCATAGCATCGTCTTTGCTCTGTATTTATTTTATTTTATTTTTCTTCACTGGAAAGAGAGGACGACATTTTTGCTGAAGAGGGCAGGCCAGGATGAAATAGCTGATGTGTGCCTGCGTGTGTGTTGCGTCTGAACCCTCACGAGCACTTTGACTTCTTAGAAGGAAGTAAAAATGTTTTCCTCTCTCCCTAGGGTTTCTGCAGACAGAAGTGCAGTGGTGTATCTCTGGTACTCCGAACAAAATGAAGATCCCTTCTGTACTGCTGAGATTCCCTCATTGTTATTTCTCTAAAAGAACTTACTTCAAGAACTTGGCTTGCGTTTCCAGATCGGATTTCCTGTGCATTGAACCTCTTACACCAGTGCACCTACGTTGTTCAAAACAGACGTGTTTGTCAAAGTGTTTGAGCAGAGAGCTGTGTCACCAAAGTGCCCCTGAGCAGCAAGCAGAAGGGCTTTCTGACAGAGAAAAAGGACTTATAAACAGACTTTACAATGGGCTCATCCAGGGTCACAGAGCCTGTTTAGCTGAAGCCATTACGCTTATAGAATCAACTCAGACTAGGAAAAAGAAAGTAGCCCAGGTGCTTCTTCAGAAGGTATTATCCTACCACAGGGAACAAGAAAAGTTAAATCAAGGAAAGCCGCTTGCCTTTAGAGTGGGTTAGTCCTTTTATGCCTGTTCAGTAGTTGCTTTGGCAGAACGATAGTGTTCACCTTTCATTATCTCTATTGTAATTTAAACGTGGTCCTCTGTAACTTTGCATCGTTAGTTCCTTATGATTTCTGATAATTCTGATTGCTTCTGCTGCCAGTGAAGTTATGGCTCGGGCTGGAAAAGTTCTTGGAAAAATTGTGGAAGTAATTTATGCTTCTTTACTTGTTGTGGGGTAGTTATTGTTGGGGGTTGTGGTGGGTGTTTTTTTTTGTTGTTGCTTTTTATTGTTGTTTTGTTTGGGTTTTTTTTTGGTTGGTGGTGTTTTGATATGCATTATGGACTGAAATGCTAGGTATTTAGCAGATTGATGTAGCTGTCATCTAAACTTAGGGAAGAATGTTGCTAAACAGGTCTGTTCTTATCCCAAAATTGGTGTTTTCTTTGAGTATGTTCTGAATTCTTTCAGAAAATCTATAAGAGAAAATATATGTATCTTTCTGCTTTGTTACATTGCCTTCAAGCAACAACTTTTCATCTGAGGAGAGTCGAACCCGGTTCTCTTAGAAACTCTATAACGTTCTTCCCTTGTGAAGGAGAAGAACTTGTCATGCCAGGTTGCCATCTTTCCTGTGTACAAAAGCAGTAAAAATGAGAACTTGAGTGCGGGAAGCATGAGAAATATTTAGTGCAAATTATCAAGCTTATCTTACATGCTTTGAAATGCTGGCAAATTGCCCAGTAGCCCTTCAAAGTAAATCTGAAAAATAGAGTTTTAGGTCATTACTTTTTTAAAGTTTGGGGCTATAAGCTATTGTAGTTACGTTTCTTGGAAGGGAGGAAGTAGGGCTGGATGAATACCTAATAGTATGAGGAGTGCTGAAGTCAGCATTGCTGTCTTGGATGAACCAAGGTGTATGTTAAGCTAATTACAAGTGCTTAGTTGAGTATATCAATTATGGCACATCCTTTTATTTATCTTTGTTGTGATGTAACATTAATTGTTTTCAAATTAGCATTGACAGTGCTTATGCAGTGTGTTATTTATTCCGTTAACAAGGTGAGGCTTTTTTGTTCTTCCTGTTTTCTTAATGTGCTTGTTTAGGGTTATCTGGTCCTCCTGGTGCTGGGAAATCAACTTTCATTGAATGCTTTGGGAAAATGCTTACAGAAAGAGGACACAAAGTGTCAGTGCTGGCTGTTGACCCCTCCTCTAGTACAAGTGGAGGTAAGTAGGTCTTAATGTTTCACTCAGGTTTCTAATATATTTTGAAATGTATAAATATCTCTTTGGGGCAAATGCAAGATAAGTTAGGGTGCTTATAAGAAATTAAAAACTAACATTATGTTAGTTTTTTTCATTTTTCCCATACAATATGAAATTCAGAATTAGGCATCAGTATCCTGAATTTGTCAGGCTTACTCTTCTCCTGTGTTTGAATGCTCTTTTATATCTTTTTTTTTTTTTTTTCCTAAAACTACAGTTAATTGCTGTTTTTTCTCTCTCAGGTTTTATTTATTTATTTATTGACATTAATTTCTATTTATATTTCAAAAGTTATAATGATGATTACCTGGCAGCAAACACATGCCGGTTTATAACTTTAATTTAGAGAATGCTGCTATCCAGATGCGTATATCAGGATGCATATTCTCAGCTCATTAGTTCTCAATCAGAATTTCTAGATTTGAGCTGACTGTCTCAGTGTCATGATCTCCCCGCTGCAGTATTGTTGCAGTTTGACAGACTTGTAGTGCAGATTGGTTTTTTTTAAATTTGAGATTCTTCAGGGCTGTGTGGCTGTAATCTGTCACTCTCAAAACGAAACTTTTGGGGATTTTGTTGGAAGATGCTGAAATGGAACTATTTAAAAAGAAACAAATTTCAGTCTACGATGACTTAGAACTAGGAAGGATTATGTTCTTGTGTGTGTACATTCAGGACACATCAGTAGAAAGGCAGTATGCCAGGATTGTACCACTTACGTGAACTGAGCATCTCTCATCTTATGGGACGTGTGTTAAACAGGTAAAATCCAACGCCACCAACAAATACCAGGGTCATAATGTGGGAATTTGTCTTTCTGGAAAGAAACGGTAAAGATGAATTTTATGGCCTGCCGTGTGTAAGCCACAAAAAAAAAGCTGTTTAGAAATTTCAGAATCTGCTCTGACCTGGAAGAAATTCTTCATATTTTGTAGGAGTATAATCTGCTTGTCAGGCCTTTCCAGCTTCTGAAAAGCCAGGCAGTAACTTTTTTCTGTGAAGAGGAGCCAGGCAGTAATGTTTTCTTGCTCGTTTCAGGGGTGGCAGGGAACAGGACAGGGAGATCTGAATGTTTTGCACATTTAATAGTAAAATAGTACGTTTTTAAGGTTCTTTACTGGGTGATAAAACACGGATGACTGAGTTGTCAAGAGACATGAATGCATACATCAGACCATCCCCAACCAGAGGGACATTAGGAGGTGTAACAAGGACTACAAATGAAGCCATTCTGCTGTGCGAAGGAGGAGGCTACAATGTTGTTCTTGTGGAAACTGTAGGTAGGTGCTTAGGGTTTTCTTCTAGATATCCTGCTCTGATATCTACTCTCTAATGTGCCTCTAACTTGAAACATTGTCATCTTTCATCTTGAATGTTGCTCCTGCTGTTACACAAAGTCACTGGGTAAAAATGGATACTCACTGTACTGTCAAGATGTGCAGAACTGCTGTTTGTTCTAAGTGTTGTCATTAATGTGACTGTGAAAGCTTGTCAGAAGTGGTAAACTCTGTATTTAATTTTTCAGGTGTGGGACAGTCAGAATTTGCTGTGGCTGATATGGTTGATATGTTTATATTAGTGCTGCCACCCGCGGGTGGTGATGAATTACAGGTATTGTTCACGTTCTCTATTTAAGTACTACCTAAGCTTAGAAAGAGAAATTTAAATCTAGGAATGTAGTCTATGTAATGGAAATTCATTTCAGTAGCATTTTGTCAATTACACTGCTGTTACTGGAGTCTTTTCAATGCCTTACCAATTTATTACGCAATTTGGATCTGATTTTTTTCCATATATAGGAAGTGCTGGGTTGTAAGATTTTGATATTTACTGGCTGTATATGATTTATTGGGAGTGTTTTTTTATTTCAGGAAAACAACATAACTAGCTTTGCAAACTTGGTCATGTTTTGGTTAAACTTAAGTCTCTGTGCATAAAATAGTCTCTCATGCAAACTCTGATATCCATACGTAGCATCCCAGTGTCAAAATAATAACTGGTGCTGATAGAGGCCATTGGTCCAACTGTTGCATGACTAGCATATCCAACTACCCTCCAGCAGGAGCCACCAAAACCAAGCTTTTCTGATCCGCTTTCCGTGACTGACTCAGCGCGTCACAGCTGTTCTAGCTATTCATGATTTCTCTCCATACTCTGTTCAGGGTATCAAACGGGGTATAATTGAGATGGCAGATCTAGTTGCTATAAATAAAGCTGACGGTGATTTAATTGTGCCCGCACGGAGAATACAAGCTGAATATGTTAGTGCAATGAAGCTGCTTCGCAAGCGTTCAAAGGTTTGGAGACCAAAGGTGTGTATACTTTGCTGTGGCATTTTTATTGAAGTGTTTTGTTTGGTTTTGTTTTCCCAGAAAGTGCTGAATGATTTACAGCTGTTACTGTCTTACCTAGCTGTATAAGTCTCTCTGAGCTCTTTTATAAAAAGTTTAGCATGATCGCTTAGCTTTTTTTTACATTGCATTGGAGACTTGTTTGCTGCTGTTTCTATTTCACCTCTGATCTCAAGGAGTGCTGCATGAGGCATTGCTGTTGTGAGCTACAATCTCAGCGCTAACAGAGCAATTTCTAACATGAGTTGTATTTATACTACTTTGTCTTGCTTTTGGCAAATTATGCATATCTTAAAATGTCCTGTGAGCTGTTTTTTCCCTCCTTATAACTCTCAAATCTATGATTATCTTTGTTCTTGGACTTGTTCATTTTTGCTTCGTTTTTAAAACACGTAATAGAAGTTCTTATGGACAGAAACCTCATCTGATGGTGTGTGCAATATCTAAATTATTGGCTTTGTCATCCCAAGTGCTTTTAGTGTTGATGCATTGTCCTATATATTAAAGGGTAACCGTAAGTGATGAAGAAAAAGATTCAGTACTAACATAAGAACATGTGCACACATTCTCACTCTGTATGTGAATATGTGAAGGAGATCTGCACTACGCTGCCTAAAATTGACCCCTTGAATTAATTTTGCATCAGCTGAGCTGCCTGAGGCTTAACCATTGTTTTGTCATGTTTATTTCTAGATCTGATTAGTGTCATTGTGATGAGAAATGCAGTGACTGAAGTTAGTGCAGAAGAGTTTCTAATACTGAATTCTCTTTCAGATAAGATTTTTAGCACTGTAAATTGTTGCAGGTGTAAACAGATATGTTTCCACTAAAGTACTTTGATTCTTCTTGTTGCTGCAGCATATTGTTGTGACATGATCATATATGTGGTACATGGTTCTTTGCTTTTCATCACTCTGTGTGTTTAGTTCATCACCTTCTTATAAGCAGCTGATATATCTGCATGGGTACCTGTTTGTTGAACCTTCTAAGTGTGACCCAGAGCACCTGTTTGAGACTAGAATTAAACAGGTTATCGAAAATCTGTCTCTGTTTCAGTGGCGGCATTGTTTGACTACTGGAAAAAAAAGGAAATATTGATGTGGCAATCTGATGCCATCAGATTGGAGAGAGTTTTTTTTCTTTTCTTAGAAAAGATAAAAACAGTTCAGTTTAAAAGGTTCTGTTGGATGCCTAAAATACTGTGGCAGAATGAATTCCTAGTCTGGGAAGCATATGTAAAAAGAAGTTTAATGTGTCCTTTCCAGAATAGTTTAAGTGCAGAAGGGTAGCTATTGGAGTCTGGCTACCAGCATACGTAATCAAGTTTACATTTATGTAAAATAGCAACACTGTACATTTTTAGCTTAAGATCGTGTTTAAAATAATTCTCGCTTGTTATACAAGCAGTTGGACAAGCTCTGTTTGTCCCAAATGTTATGGGTCTCAACATCTGCTTATAGTTGGTACAATCCCATCTTTGAGATTTTTTTTATTATATTTTTCATTCTTCATGGAGAAAAGTGTGAGCAGCACAAAACTGCTTTGACTGGCATTGGGTAGGTGTCTTGAAGCAAGCTTGCCTTACATGTTACCTGACTTTTGCAGTCTACCTGATGCAGTAATTGAACCCTTAAGCCCGGTAATTACTTGGCTTTAAAAATTCTTCTGAATCCAACAGGTAATGCGTATCTCTGCCAAGACTGGAGAAGGGATCTCAGATATGTGGGATAAAATGACAGAATTTCGTGACCTCATGCTCACAAGTGGTGAGCTGATTGCCAAGCGACGGAAACAGCAGAAAGTGTGGATGTGGAATCTCATCCAAGAAAATATGTTGGAACATTTCCGGAGTCACTTGGCAGTCAAAGATAAGATTCCACTTCTAGAAGAAAAAGTTTTAAGTGGTGTCTTGTCTCCTGGGCTGGCAGCCGACCTGCTGCTGAAAGCATTCAAGGATGGTCTCTAATCATTATATTCTACTGTGTTCTTGCTAATTTCTTCATATAAAATTAAATATTAAATACAATTTTTGTATGTGTGAATTCAAATGTTTCACTACAAACAGACACTAATGGAATACATATTTATTGGTATTAGTATGTATGAGTACTCTGCCAAAAAAAAACTGAGCAAAAAGTACTGTAGGATTCTGTGTATGCTAAGTTCAGTGCAAACACCCTCAGAGACTACTACACATGGTATTTGGTCAACTGTACTTTTATTTTTTGAGTCTGTCCTCATCACGGATTTGTTGGTCAAAAATGTGAGCCTGTGTCAAAATGGGACTGGCTTTGAAAGGGTGAGTGAGAGGTTTGGTGCAGCAGTTTCATTGTGAGGCTGTCTTAGAGGTGATAAACACTTCTGCTTTCCATTCTGATTTACTTTTTTCTTCCTCTTGAGTCTCTGCAAGAACACTGGACCTCCTGGTAGCACCTGACTCGTGTCTTAGTTTTAAATACATTGTATGCATATAAAGAGTTGTTCGATCACTGTTGGGAAGCTATAGATACTTACTGTATGTTGGGAGAGGAGAATTGTACTATCATGGATTCTAACTGGATATTTTAATACAAAAGCACAGTTTAATTAGGCATTTTAAAATACAGACATATGGAACAAGTGCCATCCGCCAAGCTTCTAATCACAACTCGTTTTATACTAGAATAATTTATCTCTTATTTGGTCTTATTTGACTGAAGTAAGCTTTTTGTATTCAAACAAAATGCCTACTTTTCTCCTCTCTTGTAGAGATATGACTACTTAGGACTAAAGTACTTAAGAGCTGGGGTTCGTTTTTTATTTATTATTAATATTTTTTTTAATTCTCTTGGGAATGCATCTTGGAGGTATTCATGAACTGGGAAGCAGGGTTATCTACTCAGTATGAAGGGTAAAATAGGAAAATGCTGATTTCTTGAGGGTGAATAAACATTAAGTGGAGTTTTAATGAGTCTACTGTTGCTTATATGAATTAACATAAAAGGCATTAGGTGCTATTTTCTGTATGCATGCTATAGTATGTGAGATAGCGGTGTGAGGCTTTTTTTTGTTTATTTTTATGTTTTAAATTTAAGTTCAGTATTGCCTGTTTGGATTCCTAACAAGTGTGCGTTTTGCAGAGCATTTGTGTTCTGGCAACCTGAGTCTAGATTTCTCAAACAATTCCAGGGTAGCGCTGACTTAGTTTCCTTTGATTCTATTTCTTTTTTCCTTCCTATTTTTTTTTTTTTTTTCCTTCTGGAGACTTTCGTTTCTCTTCCCCCTGTTCCAATTGTTACATTGTGTTCTTAGCTAAGTCTGCTTTATCTTGCTAAACCTCTGTACTTCCTAGTTTTGACTCTTTCATAGGTGTAATGCAACTATCAAAAAAGATTAATGAATGAAAATGCTGAGGATTTTTTCCCTTTGGTTTGTCTTATTAAGTATTTAAGTGCTTATTTAGGTAGCATAAATTAAATGATATAGAAATATCTGTGAGGCTGCTAACATTTCAGTTACTTCTTCCATTGTATGAGGGTTTATGTTTTGTTGTTCATATAATCTTAAGCTGAGAATATGAAGAATGAACCGAAAGTAAAATGAAACTGCAATGTAAAGTAAAAATACTTTGTAATTTTTAGCAAGGATCCTTTTGAATTTTTGTAGCGAAATACTAACAAAGAGCATTGTGGACTTTTATAGGACATGAAGCCAAAGCATCTCTTTATTAAGACGTTTGGCACCAGTGTAACTGATATTAGTGATTTCCACCACATAGATTGTCAGCACTTCAATTTTCTAACACCACTTATTTCTTAAACTTTGCATCCCCGATGAGTGATCTGGGATTACTGCAGCCATTTACATAGAAGCACCTGGAGAGGAGTGTTTAAGGGGTGGCAGAAGATCAGGGCATTGATTATTGCCTTTCTGTGTTAGAAGCTGTAAAAGTGCTTTTTTTTTTTTTCTCTTCTTTTTTAATTTAATTAAAAACAGTTTAGGTCTCTATTGAATGTGACAAAAAGTACCCCAAACCAAAAGCAATGTCTTTCATCCTCTGTTTTAAAAATTAACGATATTGTGATAGTATCTAGTAGTGGAAAAGATGGATGGAAAATGAATGAATGACAACAGCAGTATTTTACTGGTAAGTTCTCAACTTTCTGATACTCCACTTATTTCAGGTGACAGTGTTTAAAGTGACCTTGCTTGTACTTATCTGCTAGATCAACTCTTGTTGGTTGTTGTTATTTTTTTTCTGGTATCAGAGACTGCTTTATTCTTTGTCTCCTATATGGGAACTGTCAGGCAAGTAAAATAGAACTTGTGGCATTGTTTAACTGAGGGCTGTTGTAGAATAGTTACTCAAGATTTGTTTTCTGGACCCAGATCTATGTATCTACTCAAGCTGTGTGAGTCATTATTTTCTTGTTCTGTTGCTCCTCTTAAAGTATAGTTAGTTTGCTAATGAACACTTAAGATAATGCAGTGGTTAAGCAAATTCTACTTTTCATTCAGCTGCATTTTCCTCTTAAATGAGAAGAATTAGATTTGTCATCTTGATGTGTTTGTTTGTGCCTCACACTTCAGTAGACAGAGAAACGCTTCGTGCTGACAAGGATCTGCAGGAATGGCATGGTAGGTAAGGGGTCCTTGCTTTGTTTTTCTGTCAGTCCTCTACCAAATTGAAAAGCTGTACTGTGTGAACTATGAGCTGAGCCTCGCACGTGGGAATCAGATTGTTTCCTAGCTAGTAAAATACAGCCACAAAATGTTTTGAAGCCAACTGTTCATTTAGTTGTGCAGTTTTCTTTATGTCCTCACTGACATAAACAAAATGATGAAGCGCATTGTCCTCAGAAGGACTGCCTAACTTGAGCTGGTAGGCTAGAATTTAGTAAACAATTCAGTATTTCCTGAGATGGGAAGTACAGCTCATCAATTCTAGCTCTGTGAGATTAAAAATGTTCTGAAACATTGCCATTCAAGAAAATAGACTTGTGAAACGTAGTAAATAAATATGTCCAGTAGGACGTTGACATACATATTCTCTAGTTTCTAGAGTTGTTACTTTAACATTAACATGTAAAACCACAGCTATTACTAAGCAGTCTAAGAAAATAATGTAACTGTATGAGAATATAGCAAGATTGCTGGAGAACACAATGAGCTGTTAAATTGTTATGGGAGGTGAGGAACAAACTTTCCAGATGCATAAACTCTTGTGTCCTATCATGTTTTGCAGTTATATCTAAGTGTGAAACTTTTCCCCAGGTCCCCGTATAATAGATGTTGGTGCTGTTTCACAGCTGGAAAAACAAGTGTGAGATAAGTGATTTACTGAGACCTCTGAAACAGGTCAGTAGAGTATAAGGGTTACAGTTCAGTAGTCTTTATTCTGAGCCCCATGTATATTTACGTCTGCGTTACTTAAGGTTGGAAAAATGCTCTTAGCAAGTTCATGTTCCCAGTGTGACTTATTCCTTTCATATCTGATCTCTCTGTCTTCAGCAACAGGACACAGTGACCCCTTCATGACTACTGTTCTGCACTAATGTCCTACTTTAAGTTGTAGAAAACTTATCTCTGACAATTAGTCTGCCTTCACCTTTTTGTAATTTCATGGCTTCCTGTTATATTTGCTTGCTCAGTTTTTTTGCTCTCCTTGAGTATGTTGCTAATATATTAATTTGCAGTGCGTTACATGTCGCTCCATGAGTTTTGAGATTTCTTGGCTGAGCAAAGCTAAAGGATACACATGAACTTTAAAAGAAAAAAAATCAGTCTCATGTAGTATCCTTCTTAAAGTTTTATTTCTTAGAGTTACTTGGCAGGACATAATTACTGATTTAGTCTGTTCTGGTACGAACATATCTATTTCTTCTTTTTCTTGCTCATTGTTATGTTGTTCCCCTCCTGAATGCACAGTCAAGATATAGCATTATCTGTGAGGTAAAATGGGAAACGTTCTTCCAGAGTTTAATGCTTCCAAAACTATTTGTGCTGGACATTTTAAAGCGGATCATTGGAGACATAATTTAACAGGGGTAGATAAAAGGTATATTTAAAGAGAAATCAGTGGGTTTCTCTGGAACATACAACTTGAACAATCTACAGCGTACAACTTGACTACAGGGTTCCTCTTGCAAAAAGATCAGGTGTTCAGTGGTAATAGCTTTATAGTTTTAAGCCCTGCTCCACTACTGAAATAGTAGAACATTAACTTTAATTGTGGATTGAGAATGTATTTTTTTTTCAAAGGGACAAATTGTTAACAAGTTACAATACATTTTTAGAATGGAAGTATGATAGGCATGTTCTGTTTCCTGCTGCCACACCAGAGAATGGTTCAGCTGATGAAGAAACAAGCAATAGAGGAGCTGACGTTCACAGTAGTCTAGGCAGAAGAAGCATCAAGGAAAAGCAATCAGGATGTCTGCTCTCTCTTGAGAGCATAAGGATTGCCACAGACATTTCATTGGCAATCCTCACAAGCTAATGTGATACACAAAGCATTTGCTGGGTTAGGCTTACAAAAAAGAGTGGTCAGGTGTTGGAATGGGCTGTTCAGGGAGGTGGTTGAGTCACTGTCCCTGGAGGTGCTAAAGAAATGTTTCTAAGTTGTACTAAGGGACTTGGTTTAGTGGGGAAATACTGGTGATAGGTGGATGGTTAGACTGGATGATCTTGGAGGTCTTTTGCAACCTTGGTGATTCTGTGATTCTATGATAAATTCCCTTTTCTGTTTTTTGGATTTGTTAAGAGGGACTAGTCTAATGTAGAGAGTTGTACTTTGGAACTAGGTGATCTTGTTTGTAATCTGATTGTTCACTTGCAACAAGAAAACAAAAGCTTTACTTTTCAGAACTTTTTTTTTTTCCAGTTTCCCTTTGTGCTGAATTTCATGTACTCTTCCTTAAAATACTATGACAAGGTGGTTTATCTGCAGTATGTTAATTACTTTGTGTCTTCATTTTCTCTTATGCTTAGATCTTTCCCTAGTAGAGTAGTGAAAAACCAGTTTGTTCAATTATCGCCTTTTAAAATTATTTAAATAATCACTGACTGGCTTTAACCAGTGATTAGCTTTATGAGTAACGTTATTTTTGTTTTGCTTCTTATAGTGAAAGAATCCTACACCAACAGATTCTCATGATTATGCTGACTCGCAGTGTGGCTAACTGTGATAGCCAAGGATGCATAATGTAGGTATAATGAGAATACTTGTGTGTTGTGTCTGATACTTGTGTGGCTCAGGGCTTTGTAGTCACACAGCTAACAGTTCATCTTGGCTTGAAACTGTGGCTCTGAGATACTGTTTGTAGTTTTCTAATTGCAACCAGTGGAAGACAAGGGTAATGTTAGTTTTTATGCCTTGTTGCTTAGCAGCACTCATCAACAAAAGTGCAACCTTTTATTTTCTTCTAACTCCAATGAACCTTGGCTTGTACAGAACTCACCAGCAAAAGACAAGTATTTCAGAAGTCATGTGAAACTGTTGTTCAGTGCTTGCTAGCAGCATTTATGAGAAACCATCTCTTCTTGACCTCTTAATTATCCTTGGTCTTTAGTCTTCTTTCTCCTCCTCATCTAACCTTTGAATAAAACTGGCACCATCCTGGGGAGGATAGGAAGCTTAGAGATGATCCAGCTGTGCTAAGATGTTTTCTATCACTTATAGGGAAAAGAGGCCTAGCTAATCCGCAGGCTGTATGTCTCCACTCATGGAAGGAGAAACAGACTTCAGCCATTACAGTAAGATTTATTCTCATTTAGAGAAGCTTTCTCAGTACTTTGGAGTAAGCAAAATACTCGATGGAGTAAGGGGAGATGAGGGTGCCAAGAATTTTCTGTTCTACATGTCTTAGGAGGCATTTTGCAAACTGAACTAGAAGGGACATTGAATGTGTTTGAAAATAATTAAGTGTCTGCAATGAATCAGGACAGCTTTTTGTTTTTTTCACCTCTGATCAAATTTGGCAGGTCCTGGAGGGTAAGAGCAAGGAGGAAGTTGCATGTTTCACCTTACTTCTAAGTTATAAATTGTTAGTCTGTCTGAACAAAAGTTTTTTAGTGACATCACAAACTACAATAGTTAGTGTGACTTAGATGCCAGAAGCATAGACTAGGAGCTGTTTAAACCAGGTTCTTATCTTTTAATTCTAGAGCTAAGACACAGCTAAGCATACTTTATTTTTCTTACTTTTCCTGCCCAAAATATTATGAATAAAAGATGTCTGTAAGCTTGTGGATGTTAAGTGGAAAATAATACTTGCTGAGGCTGTCGGCATTCATCTGTTCTCCCTTCACCTCTGCTACTGACTTCTGCCCTTAACCTTCAAGATTTGTTGATAGCTGATAAGAGTATAAGTTAAGCAGTTTGGGCCAACATAGTAAAAGGTTGGCATGTGTGCCACAAGCCCATTTGCTCTGCCATCTCTTCTATTCTGAAACTCAAAGATAAGCTTTATTGATCAACTGTTTCATCTCATAAAATTCTTGAAGAGGGACTACTGTTGCTTGAATTGCACGGTTAAGATCAGATACTCATTTCAGAAAAGGGAGCCACACAAGAAACTCATTTGTCCTGTGTATCGCATCAAAAGCATGACATCTTTGGCACCTTGCAGAGTTCAGTGAAGTGAAATAAACAGCAAAGTGGAATATGAATTACTCTGCAAAATTTTCTGTTACAAAATCTGGCTTTTTTCCAAATTGTACAGATCTTAGCAAGAAGTGATCTACCTAGAGATCCTGCCTGCTGCCTGTCTGAGACTATGAGAGATTCATTGTCATGCCCTTGCTTGCTGAACAGAGCACATTTTTTGAGCTTAATTCACTCATATTTTCAATGAATGTGATTTTTTTTCTGTCTAGTGCTCGTTTTTCATGCATGCAGCATTCAAAACAAGTAGCTGAACTCATGTTTTGAGCTTCTGATTTAAAGGAGAAGGAATGAACTTTGGTCAAAATCAATAAGCTTTTAAAAACAATTTCAGTAAAAGCAAAGTCATTTTTGTTGTTCTTAAGTGCTGTGGTGCAGAATACCTGACTGAGTGAGGTGGCAGTAGAAACTAAGTCGATTTGAACATCACTATTTCCAATTTCAGATAATTCAAATATTATCATCTTTCACCTTTCCTTTACCTATTCTTTGGAATGTGTAATTTTCTTACGAGTGAAATAATGTCTTTACTATGTCATTACTTCTTAGTGCTGTCATTTCCACATCTGAACAAGTGGGCTGACTATGCTCACAGCGCTGCACAAGTAAGAGGCGCTGTGTATTTTATTTCTGTACCAAGATTAACCAGTTCTTCTCATTTAAAAAAATATATATTTTGAAGAGGGAAATCTCATTTTCATCTCTTGCAGGGTGCATTTAGCTGTTAGATTGGCTTCAGCCACCACTCTCCGCAGTTATTTCCATTCTGCACACAGTTGCATAATTTCTTGGCTGTGTATCTGGAAGTGCTACTTTTCCTTTACGTCCTTACATCGGGAAGGGATGGCATTTGAGCCCGTGCTTAAGTGCGGTTGAATAGGGTCCTAGAAGAAAGGCCACCTGATTTTTGTCCCATTAGTGAGTCTGTTTCCCACTTTTGAGGTAGTAAATTTCATATACAATGAGATAGGAAATTCTGAAGGGGAACTAGAACAATTAAAATAATCTTGTCTGGCCCATTCCTAACTCTTTCATCTTGGAAAACATTACTGTAGATGTGCACGGATCCTGTAAAGGAATCTAATCTAGATATCTCTCATCTAATATTTTGAACATGTATCCCTTAGTGAACATCTAGAGTGCAAGGGCATTTCTGTTAAACAGCTTGAATGTGTTTAATCTTGTAATTTTTTTCCTTATTGACTTTTGCTTAATATTAAGACCACAGTAAGTGATTCCTCAGATTAGTGTGATATTTCTTCACATGGATTTCATCATAAAATCAGAAAAAAAGAAAAATACAAACAAGACTTGTATACGAAAAGGGAAATCGCACTGAAATGGAGGTTTAGATATTGTACAGACTAGATAGAATGAAAGTTGCTCTTGCTTTTCAGTTTCATTTTCTAGGTTCTTCTCGATGAAACAGTGACAATTATTTACAAAGAAAACAAAATTGCTTAGGACGTTTTCTTACAAAGAGAAAACTGAAAAACACTCGCTGTGTTAGGGAACTTGAAAGCTGACTATGAGCAGCTGCAGCCTTTACATCTCAGTTGCAGGATGTACGGAGAGCCCTTAGGTGGTGCTCAGTAGCAACGCTCAGCACTTCAGTGCAGCGTCTGAAGTGGCAGCACCTCCACAGGCTCAAATCACCTTAGGGGTGCTTTTGCCCCGTCTGAGGGTATGCTTTAATGATTTGGTGAAAGGCTTCCTTTTGACCCCAGTCCAAAGAGTGACTTTGGACCACTGATGAAATTCAAATTCCATTTTTTTTTTTTTTTTTTTCCCCACGAAGTTTTCACGTGAAATAAAATTACAAAATATTGCACAAATAAGTTGTAGGAACGAAAGGGACTGTTGGGGCCTGGATTCACATCAGGGCATTCCACACAATTAAAAGCCTTCTCTCCAGTAGAGGAAGCATTCCTTATTTTCAAAATATTTTGCCCAGTGACTGGCTGGATGATGTGTATTCCTGTCCTTTTCTGTATAGCTAAGGATCCATAGCCTAGATCTAAAACTGTGCCTTAGTTTAAGCAAGTAAACACAGATAAGCTATCTCTGGGCATTTCTAATTAAATGCAGTCTGTCAGTAGAGGCATATAAATATTAAATTTGAGCATAGATTTTAGTGACTACTATAATTGAATTCTTATAAATCGTGAAGTCTATTAAGAGTGTGAAATATGTTGTTGTCTGTCCGTAAAAAAAAAAAAAAAAAGTGCTTTTGAATAATAGCTAGAGATTTTTGAGGGCATTTGAGGATCATTGTGATGGAAAAACAGTATTCATTCTCCTTGTGTAAATACAGATGTGTTACTGTGGTTTTCAGGTTAAGCCTTCCATGGCTGTGGAATATGCTGTATTTCTGAAGAGATGTTGGATCAGGAATGCAGATCTGAGGGTGTGAGGTGTGCTGTTAATTGCACAGAAATTGAAATGAAATTTCCTTCAGCAGGATTGATCTCAAGCCATGAAATAGGTTTTATTTGGAAGCTGTTGGTGAATTTATGAAAGGAATTTATTAGACAAGTGTCAAATTCTATATTGGAACCTAATCTTTTCTTTTGTAGTGAGGCAGGAGAAAAGTGAGATGTTAAAAATAACTTGATCCCTGCACCTTGGAAAAGAGCTATGTGAATGCAATTTTCTAAATTAGGAGTAGAACCTTCCTGTAGTTTTATTTTGTGTTTATTCATGTTCCTGTATTTCGGGAATGGATCAGATTGCTTCCCACCTTTTATCACAATTTGAGGGGGTTGAGCCTAGGAGTACCCTGCCAAAACAAATTAAATAATTCATGTTTCCAGCATGACTTCATTTAGTCATGACTTTTATTTATTTAGAGAGAGAGAGAGAGAAAGAGCTGGTGTTGTTACAATCTCAGCTCTGTTTTTTTAATCTCTGTAACTTCCTATAACCCAACTATTTTTTTTTACCTTTGAAATGTACCAGACTGTATAAACTGAATATCCAGCGTGTGTTCTGCTTGTCCCGGTAACTTTCATCCTATGGTCTCAGCATGCTGTTATTATAGGTGTATATTTTACTATTATGTGAGTTGTTAACATTACCCAAAATTCTGTGGCATGTAGCTGGGAACAAGTACTGAGGTTTGTTTTTTTTTTTTTTTCCTTGTGTATTGAGAAAGTCCGTAGCTGAAATCACAAGTTAAGTGTTACTAGGTGGTGACTTGCAGCCTAAATGCAGTGGTTATAAATTCTCTCCTATGAAAATGGAGTCCTGTAGCCATGCAGTATGTTCTCTCAGCTGCAGCTGAATTTCTGCCATATTAAAATCCTTAAGCAGCAGTATGTCACATTGATTTAGCTTTTTGCTTTCTCAAGGCCCTGTTCAAATATTTGAACTCAGTAAAGCACTCCACCATGCTTAGAGTGAGTGAGTGTCACTAAAATTTTACAGAAAAAGAAATAACCACCAAGAAGTTAAAGCAGCTTTACCTCTCCATGCAGCAAGTCAGTGGTGGAGCTGGAATTACAGCTTGGGAGGCTTCTGGCTCTTGCTGCACTACAATGCTATGTAGAAAGGTCATTTCCCAAAATAGTACTGAAAATTCTCATTTATTATTGATAATAGGAGTGGCTGACTTACCAGAAGGTTGTGCTGCCATTTGGCGAGACCTGAGCAGGCTGGAGAGTTGGGTGGATAGGAACATGATGAGGTTCAAAAGGGCAAGTGTAGAGTCCTACACCTGTGGAGGAATAACTGCATACATTAGTAAAGGTCAGGGGCTGATCTGCTGGAGAGAAGCTCTGCAGAAAAGCATCTGGAGGTCCTGGTGGACAGCAGCTTGGTTGTAAGCCAGCTTTGTGCCTTTGTGGCCACAAAGGCCAATTGGAATCTCGGGGCACATTTAAAAGAGTGCAACCAGCAGGTTGAGGGAGGTGATCCTTGCTTCCCTACTCTGCTCTAGTGTGGCCACTTTTAGAATACTGTGTCCAGTTCTAGGCTTCTCAGCTCAAAAAAGACTCTCTCTCTAGAGTCCAATGGAGGGCCACAGAGATGATTAGGGCCCTGGAACATTTCCCTTCTGAAAAAAAGTGGAGAGACCTGGGTCTGTTCAGCCTGGAGGAGACTGAGGAGGGATCTGATCAATGCTTCTAAGTATCTAAAGAGCGGGAGTAGATAGGGTCAGGTTATTTTCAGTGGTGCCTAGTGGCAGAACAAGGGCCAGTGGGCACAGACTGAAATGGAGGAAGTTCCATATGAATATGAGGAAAAAATTCCTTGCTCCGAGAATGATAAAGCGCTGGAACAGGCTGTGCAGAGAGTTCATGGAGAGTCCTTTCTCTGGAGATACTCAAAACCCATCTGGATGCTTTCCTGTGCAACCTAATGTAGGGAGCCTGCTTTAGCAGGGAGTTTGGACTGGGTGATCTCCAGAGGTCCCTTCTGTCTCGTACAGTTTTTTTGATAGAAGAACAAATGGCTCTAGTTGTATTAATAGGTCACTGTAAAATGTCCTTAATAATTCATGATTAGCAACACTGCAAAAATGGTACAATTGCATTTTTCCTGGGTAGAATCACTTTTGTATTTAGTTTTGTCTGCTTGTGGTGTTTTTTATGTAAAGGAAACAGACTGATTCACAAAGTAAACATTAAATAGCCTCCCTGTTAACAGTCATGTTGAGCCATATGTTGGCCTCACCTTCAGATCCAGGAGTTAGGCTCGATCCCTGTGGATCCCTTCCAACTTGGGATATTCTGTGATTGAGACCTCTACCTGTGTAAGTATGTGTTTGTCAGGGTGCTTCCCCCTGCTGCTTTGAAGCTGTCAAGCAGAGTTCTTTCTGCTTTAAAAAATAAAAATAAAAATGTGTCTTTGGAGAAGGCTGTATATTGCTTCCTGCCAATCTAAGAAAGAGACTGGTTATAGAGGATTTTGATGGCAACATTTTCCCTGTGTTGTGTGACAGCAATCCAGCGCTGGCCTGCTTGGCAGCGTAGCAGCTGAGCTGCAAATGTGGAGGCCTGCAGAGGTGCCCGGTTTGGTGCTGGTCTTCAGGGCTTTCAGGGAGGAAGGCAAACCTCGTCATCACACAGTGGGTCAGGGGGAAGGAAAGTGACTACTTGTGAAGAGGTTTTCATTGAGATGTAATTGCAGCCAGACTCGGTTCCTCGAGTGTACCTAGGGCTGTGGTATCTGGTACGTATTGCTTGATTTTGTTTGTTTTTACTTTTGCCTTGTATCATTCTATAAATCTTAAACTTACCAATGGTAGTCAGCACATTAACTTATTGGCTTATACAGTGTACTTTGTAAAGTTTACTGAAGATTTGATTTCTGTTTCTTGTTTTTCATCTCCATAAATTATTTGAACTGCACCATTTATTAGAATGTCCAGAAGTATCAATGAGAAAGTAGTATGAGGCTTGAGTTTACTTGTTTTCACTGAACACCTATGCATCTGTAATTGAGGGAAGAACAAAATGGTATTTTATGCTAGCCAAGTCAGAAAAATTCCAGTGAACAATTGCAGGGAGAACAACATTCACAAAACAAATAGTCATCAAATCAAATAACTGCTCTGTTTTGAGTCACAGTGAAGTGTTTCCAAACAGGAAAACACTAGAGAAAAAGAAAAAACTAAGATGAAAGATTAAGAAAACAAAATGTGTAAGTAAACGTAAGAAATCAGAGCATATGTAGTACAGAGGAGTAGCAGGGGTGCTGTTCTCTCATCTTTATATCTACAGATACATATATGTGAATTCACAATGCAATAGGAGCTTTACATGCTGGATTTGCTTTTTAATGCTTGTTGGTTAAGTAATTGGATCTATTGCTGTGGGCACTGGGAATGCCAGCTTGGTGTTTACAGTCACTGCCTTGAGAGCATTACCTTCTGGAGATCAAACACTGGAGAGCCTGTTCTGTTTGATTCTAGGAGGTAACAGTCATAGTGGTTAACGCTTTGAAAAAACAATCTAGATGTTCCTGCCTGTCTCTACTTTATTGCTTGTACTGAATCTCGTATATATATATATGTGTGTGTATTTTTTTTTCATCTCTTTTAGTGGATTTAGAATCTTTTCTTTTTTCTAAATCACAACTGAAGTTGGTTAAATAATGATCGGAGATTGAAGTATAAATGCTAGTGTTTTTGATGGTATTTTGGTACAAACATCCTGCTTTCATTCCTTGTGTTGATCAAGTCAGCCAGACATAGACATAGGCAAACAGTTCCACATAGGAAAAATAAGTGTACTTTCAGCTTGAGGAAACAAACAAACAAAAAAGATGTGATTGATGCCAAACTATTCATGATGAATGCTGATGGCTACATAATGTCAGCACTGAGTATGTCTGCCTTCTCTGCAAGGGAACTCCAGAGTGACTGAGTAAAAACATCCTACACAAAAGGACAAATGGTCTCTTTAGTGAGTCTCTCAGTTGACATGGCTGATCTTGCTGTTTGGGTAGTGCTAAGTTTAAGTTCCTGTGGCAGAAAGGAGGTTTTGGGGCCTGTGCAGTTTGCGATTTCTGGTGGCTTAGTGTGGTTCCTTTTGGTATGAATCCTTTCCAAGAAAAAGGGGAGTTGTCAATTGTCAACTTTCCTTTTAGGAGCCTGTCATAGCGTTTTTTTACTTATTTTTTTTACTTCTAGTGAATAGCCTTCTTCTGCCATACTGCTCTTTTAAAAATGCTTCATAAACAGCTGCACCTGCTGTTGGGCTGTTTGGGACATGTGGCAGACTTACTCTGTCAAGCTAGTAGTGGTGTTTTTCCAGAAATAGAAGAATTCAGACCTCCTTAAATTGAGACTTGTATTTGCAACAAATTTGAGTATTTTTACCTCTTGCCAGAGAGTCTTATTTTTAATCTGCTGCTCTGTGACTTGGTCAGGGCAAGCAGTATGCTGTATATCTGTCTGCAGTTGTTTGGAATTGATGCAGTGTGCTGTGTGTTGCGCTCAGATTTACAGCCAAGGTAAAAGGAGCAACCACTTGTTATCATCTTCTCCCTCCCCCCTACTGATATGTCAAACTGCTCAGTGTTCCCTCAGAACACTGGGCTGCTCAGAACCAGAGGGAGTGTCCTAAAGAAATCAGTGAATAGACCCCTGAATCCAATACCTCAGGTCTCATTTTCTTCGGGGTTCTACATTTCTGTCTTGTTTTGACCAGGGCTTTTTCGCTGTTTTGTGGTGGGAAAGAACTACTGAGGATATATCTGTTTACCTGGCCTCACTAGAACTACTAATCCCTCAATTTTTCCTATTTTGCAATTCACAAGAGGGTATATTCCTATATTTCTTTTGGCAGTTAACTGTACCATGTATTGTTCTCCTTGTCTTTACTTCTGCCCTTAGATGGAAAATTGCTATGAGCTAGTTTGGAAATTGTTACTTTTAATTACTTGAAGCAAAATCCTACTTTAGCAAAGCTCCTCTTTTTCATTTCCTTCCTGACGATATCTTTGCATCACTGTTTCCTGACTGACAGACCTCTTACTAGCTAGAGGAGGCAGGTTACAATTCTGGCAGAAAGAGGTGCCTGACAGATGCAGCTGTCTTCTCCAGTGCCAAGTGTGATAAGGGAAAATACATTTCTGAGTTGGAGTTAGGAAAGAAGAGAATCCACACTGGTCCTTTGCGCAAAATTCTGCCTGTTTCTTTTCAAAAGACACAACTTCTGTCATGCAACGGAGTAGTTTATGTTGCAATATGAAGTCTTTACTTACAGGTATACTTAAACAAAAATCATACTTCCTCTAAAAGTTAGTAAGTTGCATTTCCACAGGTTGAAAAATCTGGAGTCATTAACTCTGAAGTTAATTAGCGAGGCTGAGACTCTAGTAAGAGTACCTATTGCTTAGATTTCTTTGCTTTAATTTAGCTGCTAACATGGGTTGCCAGCAGTTTAATCCTAAAGGAAAAAAAAAAAAAGGGGAAAAAAATACTTGGAAAAAAAAAAAAAAAAAAAGAACGCAGCACTGTGCTATTGAATATGCTGTTGATATTATTTGATATTTTGCCTAAAAAAAGCCAGTACAGTTGGGGAAAAGTAGTATCACAAACAAAATATGAAGTATGATCAGGCAGTGGGAATGGCTAGCTGCTTATATAAGATGTTCATCTTCTGACATTCATGCAAGCAAGATCATTTGAAGCAGGTACCCTGAGCAGCTGGTGTGGCTGTCTGTTCTTCACCTTTGTAGGATATAGATTTGAATAGTACCGTACTGTTGTGGTTTAACACAACAGGTGGCTAAGCGCCACGGAGTCTTTCACTCACTCCCTTCTCCCTTTCCAGTGAGATGAGGGAGAAAATTAAACAAACAAACAAACACAACAAAAAATGAAGTAGAACTCATGTGTTGAGATAAAATTACTTATAAGATAGAGAAAAAGGAAATATGGCAATGTAGGTAGGTAGATATAGTCAAGACCATATAAAACAAGTGATACTCAAGCAATTGCTTACCATCCAGCAACCAATACCTACCTAGCTCCCCAAGCAGCAGAGAAGAGCCGGATGAACTCCTACCCCTTCAAAACTCTCCTTCTGTGTTAAGTTCTATGGTATGGAATATCTCTTTGGCCAGTTGAAGTCAGCTATCGTGATTCCAATCCGTCCCAGCAACTTGGGCCCCCACACTCAGCTCTTCACTGAGACACTGTAACCGCCTTGGCTCTGTACAACACTGCCTGGCGACAATGTAAACATTGTTATCAACACTTTTTCTTCTAGAACCAAAACATAGCATCATACCAGGCACTCTGAAGAAAACAATTCCATCCCAGCTGAAACTTAGACATTGATCACAAGAGTAAAGAACCCTCTATGCTTTGAACTTGAAGGCTTCCATGCCTTCTAAATTAAGAAGTCCTTTTCCTTCCACAGCCTGTTGAGATTGTGGTTGTGGAGGGTCTGCTTTCAGGTCCTTCTGTAGGTACGTATCCAGTAGCTCTGAAGATTGTAACCCGCCTCTCTATTCCTGGAGAGTTTTATTGCCCTTCTCGGCTCCTCTGTTTAGTGACCTGAAGCCTGCATGAGGTCTAGAATAAGCTTGATTGTCCATTAGTAAGAGAAACTGTGCTTATTGTCAAGGACAATCCCGTGAGATGTGTCACTATAAGCAAATAGATGGGATTTCCTGTCTGGTGTGCAAACAGGCCACTGTCTTGCCTGGTGTCCCAGGTTACTTACTGGAGTTGAAAAGCGTGAGATTTTCTCTCTTGCAGTTTCAGAGCACTTAGTAGCTGTCTCTGGCTGGTGCCAGAGACACGGGAAGTTTAGCTGCATTCTTGCACCCTACTAGGATAGCTCTCAAAGTCCTTTGAACAGACAGGAGAGATCTTCTCTTTCTGCACTGGGCTGTCCTGTTTGTTATTGCCTGGGAGGAAAGGGGAAACATGGCTGGTAAAAGGCTTCATGTTCAGTACTTCATTGAGATGGCACAAGCTTTCACATTTCACTTTGTTAATGGTGCTATATGTGTTACTAAGCACTGCAGGTGTTCTTTCCTTTGTGTTGACTTCAGGAAGTCTACTTCCATGACTGGATCTTTGATAAGAAGAGTTGAGGTACTTAGCAGTCTAAGTGCAGGATGATTGGTTTGAGCTTGTCATACCGCGGCAGTTTGTTGGCCTGCCCTCCGCGAGAGTGCAGCAAGAAGAAGCAAGGTATGTGCACTTCTGTGAGCACTGCTGAAGTGGAAGTTCACTGGCTTCCAGTGTTTGCACAGTAAATTCAATGTCAACATGAACAGACAGCAGATCTCAGAGGAGTTAGAGGTAAATAACCTTTCTTTTTGAGGTTTCTGGAGCGAGTTGCAAAGCTGAGAGATTTCTTTGAGTTTTTGCCCTATCATGAATTGGCAGGTGGGTTGGGAGGAGGTAGTCCCTGGTCATCTGGCAGTGTCAGCAATGAGCTTTGAACTATATAAGCTTTTGGAAGCTAGGGGATGTATCCCGTGAAGACTTAAGAGTCCTGTCCTTTCTGTGGCTGCCAATGGCATATTTTGATGATCTGCTTTATTTTTATTTGGTTATTAAAAGACAAGATAGGTGTCTCAATCCCTCTTTTAGTGTATCCCAGGAAGCTAGAAAAAGACAACGACTCCCCGAGGAAAAATAAATTCTGAATTACACAAAATGCCCCCACCCATTTTCTTTTCCTTTCCCAAATGTGGAGTAATCTTGAAGTATCCAAATAAGAGCCTGGAACTTGAGGCATTATTGATTAGCTGACAGAAAGCAGTGACAAATCTAGTATGATTTCTGCTGTCAATAGCATGTGTACAAATTGTGAAATTGGCTGTTATGGTGACAAAATAAAAAATTCTGGTGGAAAAGAAGTTGTTAAGGAAAGTTCAGGAAAGCCACTCTGTACAAAGGATTTGGAGAGCTGAATTCAAAGGCGGTCAGTCAGAGTGTGGTTGGTAGCGCTTTTCGGGAACTACAAATTCTACTCCACGGGAAATTCCTGTATCTTTCAAAACTTGTCTAACATAAAGCATTGCACTGGAAGAAACTTCTGAGTCATCCCAATTTCTGGATTATTTTCTTCTTCTTTCTTCTGAAGTTTTAGTCAGTAGCATTTACCTTGAGAGCAGGATACTGGCAGGAATTGAGGAACAGATGGGTCAGTCTAGTGGGGTAAATCCTTTTGCCACATATAAACGCCAGTTGTGAGCAGAGTGAGCTTGTTATGTGAGACCTGAGGTCCTGTGGAGAATGCAGTGATGATTGCAGGTGAGAAATGACCTCGTGTCTGTTTGTGGTGAAAGTAAACAGAATGGGACTGTCTAGCTTGAGTGTCTGCAGTAGGCTACTATAAAATAGCTTGAGTGAGGCTAATCAGGAACTATTTTTGTAATGCAAGTATTGAGGGGGCTGTTTACTATCTTGTTGGGTTGCAGGCTTGCAGCAAACAATGTACTTTTTCACATGGGGGGATTACATGTAAATTCTGGAACTCAGTGCTGGAGATGTGAATAAAGAAAAGATCAAACTCAGAGCAGGACAGTCCTACCTCTGTATCATGTGTACTCAGGCAGCTTCATTAGGAAGACCTCAGTTATGAATTACTGTAGTGGCACCAAAGGAAACTTAGTAAGGTACATACAGCTTAGAAGAAAATATGACCAGGTTGTTTTTTTCCCTGTTCAATTCTCTGTTACACAGGCTGAGCCAGGCTATGATTGCCCTGGAGGTGGATCTTCCCAGCACATGTGCTGTTGTTACTGCAGTGTGCCGTGGAGCAGCCTGAGCTCAGCAGCAAGTGCTGAGATCTTCCATGCAGGACCTAGTACTGGGCTTACTGACATAAAGCAGAACTGCTGCAACTGCTGCATGAAGGTGCTTTAAACAGTAGGTACACACATGTAGAAGTGTCTAATAAAGTGTCTAAGAGCATTGTTTTCTGGTTAAAATTGGATGTGGATTAGATTTTATTATGAAACTATTAGCTTTAATAGGCTAGTCAAAGGGAATCTCAATGTGTCTGAATTTTGGGAAGTGATTAGATGTACTCTTAATTATATTTTCCAGATTTGGATAGCTGGAGGACTGTTCTTCCTGACTGTCTCAATCTTAGCAAAATCAGTCACTTTGAATGAAACTTGACTGGTGAAAATACAGTCTTGGCATGGTATCATCATATAATTGAATCTTCTTTATTTTTAATTGAAATATCAGCTTGAAAGATTCAGTGCTTGTTTTTTAAAATACATTAACATTATATTCAGATATTTTCATGAAGTTCTAGGTGTGTGGTTGCATTAAAAATAGGCAGCTAGATATAAAAACATGAAGCCTTAATACTTGCTTAGTAAATATTCAGAGTGCAAACAGACACCACAGATAACATATGCAAATAAAGATATTCTAGTATATTTTAAAAGTGTCACAGGCATGAGTGACACACATCAGGCTATGCATATTATTTCTGAATCACACTGATGGAGTGTGCACTCCTGCCCCTATTTATTTTTTCCTTATATTCCCATGCCATTTACAATTTTTTCCTTCAATTTTACGGAAAAAAAGTTAGCATCATTTTGTTGCTAAAACAACTGCTACATTAACTGTAATGGAATGCAATTGTATGCTGTGTACCAGAAAATCTAGATGTCAGGAAAATGTTAATCCCTACAACACTAGAAATGCAAAGCATGTATAATTTATCATAATTTATTTTGCTGGTTTTAGCAAAAAAAAATCTGTATTAATCTACGCACACAGTTTTAGAAGAGGTAGTTATTCCTACAGGGGAGCCAAGCAACTTTCTGCTTTCTCCTCAAGCAGAGGTTGCTGTTGCTCTCAGTAACCAGACAAGCTCTGTGCTTGGCACTACACAGTTTGAGATGCGCACTGGGGTGAGGGTGCCTGAAGCTGGCGCCTGCCCTTGGGGTCTGGCGTTGTAGCAAGTTAGTCAGTGCTGGACACTGCATTGGTAACATAGCACAACATGTCACAAGTTTAGCAGCTTGCCTTTTCTGAACTGGGGCTAGAAGAGGCTGGCGTGGTTATTTGTGTCAATTTGTGGCTGCTTAAAGAGGTAGTGAGAGCAAGCCAGGGAGAACGTGCTCATGCTCATTCATGCAATTATGCATAAATAGGTTCTAAAGTCCTACTCAAATATGCAGAAGAACATTAGTTATATCTTTGTTGCTCCCAACTGGCATCCCGTTAAATCTGTTAAAAAGTATAGTCCACCATCTAACATGTGAATGAAAATTACAGTCTTAAATAACAGATGAGGGAAGAATCAAGATAGCATTTTATTTATTTATTTATTTTTATTTTTGACCAGCCAGAAAGCGAGTCTTATTTTTGGTTTTGGTCACATTAGGCTGTGCTGAACATTGGCATGAAGCAGTTCAGTGATAGCATTTTTCTATTCTTTATTTAAACAGGCACCTTACCCGAAGAGAAACAGTCCAAAATCTGCAGTTTCCAATGAAATGCTGGCTGAGAACTGCTGAAAAAGAAGGTACGTGATAGAAATTGGAGGCTTAAAGAATAGAAATGCATGCAAACAACAGTGTATACTATAGGAAATCAAATAGCCTTTTTCAGTAACTGTATCCTAAATTGGAAAACTTTTTTTTTTTTCCCCAGAGTCATGCCCTGTGTTTTATTTTAATTACTGCTAAGACAGAGAGAAATGGATCAATAAGGAATTTTTTTTAATTAAAAAACTAGCATGAAAAGCTGTATATTCTTAAAGCAGGGAAATAGGCAGAAAAGCCTTCACTTGGTTACACCAAGGCTGCAGAGAATTACTGGATTATCACTTTGTGCTCTTGCATGTTCTTTCATCCACAGCTGCATTTTACTGTTCTTGGTGGTGGCGTTTTTTATTTTTAGCTTAATGAAACCAGTTGGTACTACATTGCTACTGCTTTGTGCCTGCTCTAGATCATCTTCACTTTTTTTTTTTTCCTTCTCTTTTTTAAGCTGTACTTAAGAAAGACATACAGTGAGTATATTTACAGTTGAATTGTTCAGGGACAGCTGTTGTTCACATGTGGAAACACAACAGCTGCATTTCTGTTGTGCTGCCTGGCATCTAGCAACTGTCTGGCTCCCTGATATACATAGCATTATTTTCCCAAAAGCTATACAAGCCCAGAAGCCAAATAAAATTCTGGTCTCCGTTTCAGACGTAGCTTGTTAATTCAGCCTGGTTTTGCCAAAACACGTGTGGTTTCTAAGCAGTCATGTCTAACTTGATGCCAGAAGCACTGTACTCTTGCTGAAATGTGCTTTTGCTGAAATGGGCAGCACTGTTCCCTGTCACCTCTCGTCAGATGTTTTAGGTCCAGGTAGTGAACAAAGACAAAATTTTTAACAGTGACTACTGGACTTGATTACTCATGTTGAGTTGCCCAGAAAATGCCCATTTTTCTTTCAGGGGTTATGACTTCAATCTACCCCCCATTCCTTTTCCAGGGGCTCCTGCTGGGCACACGGACACCAGCCTCCTCCTGCCCAAGATTAGCTATTAGCTGCCACTTGTGAGATTTTTAGATGTGTCTATGGTAGTTTCTTCAACTTCAGTGCAAAAGACCACACACCTTCCCCTTGCAAGGTACTTGAGTGCCTCCGTGATGAGAAGATGACACACCACTTACTGCCATTCCACAGACAATGAGGTGGTTGGCAGACCTCCGGTTCGGAGTGATTGCACCAGTGTTTTATTAGCTGTCAGAAAATATATAGCAGAGAAGAGGCACAGTGCAGGCTCCCACACAGTCTGCCTGCGCTCTGACCTCTCGGGCAAGAGGCTGCATTGCTTTTACAGCCAGTACTTAACCTTTCTGCTGAGACTTGTCAACAAGGAAACCAATTAGCAGCAGATATGATGGCAGATGATATAATGCAGATGTCTGTTTGTTATGAACACAGCTGATATAATTGAACACAACATATATTTTAAAACATAGCTCTGCATTAATGACACCATTTCCCACAAAAAAATCAGTCTCTACAGTTGTGTTAAAGAACATCTTTATTGAGGTTTTTCAAAGTCTCTGTCTTGAGCCCTGCTCTGCTGGACTCGTGCTGACTGTGACAAGCGCGGGATTGTAAAAACTAATTCCTCTAGAAAAAAATCTACTTTTATTATTTTGCCTAGAGAGGTTGTGTACGCCCCATCAAGGTGTTCAAGGCCAGGTTGGATGGGGCCCTGGAGATTCATGATCCTTGAGGTCCCTTCCAACCCAAGCCATTCTACGATTCTATGTACATGGGTGATATATTGAAAATGTACAGAACCTCATATTGAAAGCAGGGCAGTCATTGCCATCTGAAGTGGATCCAGATACAAACTGAGCTGTTTTCTATATACGTGCAAATGTATATTGGTCTATGTGTCAGAAAAAATTCAGGGAAACCTGATTTAACTGATTAAAATTGTACAGGTTTACAATCACTTTATGGCCACCTCCTTTAAAGGACAGTGGCGTTATGATGTAAGTATGTGATATTGCCTCTGTGTGAGTATGGATAGAGATCCTCTGTCAGAAATATGTTGGGCTGGGGAGTGTGCTTTTTAGGGGACAGTTGATAGTTGGGTTGAGGTTTGGACTAATCTTTTTTAGAAAAGCTTAGAGTAAGATTCAATGGCTGGAGCTTCTTCTAAAGTACTTAATTGCCAGCTGGCTCAGTATACATAGGCAGAACAATTCAATCCTCTGCTCTGTCCATTTCTAGAGAAATTGTTCTCTTTGGATGAGAAAACATCGAATTCTGCAGCAGTGCATGCTAGAATGTGTAGGGCCATAGGGATGTGCTCACTTCCTGAGGCAGCCATGTCTCCTCTTCTCTGCCAGCCAAGATTCTCTTTAACTCACTCTCTACACGTTCTTTGCTTGTTTGGACTGAACGTTTGAACTTACATCTTAAACCATTTTCTTATCGCTGAACAGTCAATTATTTACAACAGAATTTGCAATTACTGTTTTAAAACCATCGAGATATAATCAGGGCTTGGTAGATTCATCTCTGAGAAATCCTTCAAAATCAAACCATAAAACACTGCAAACCAACCTGGAACAACGCAAAGTATCACTTCTACATTTCCTTTTACAGGGCCAGCAAGAAAAAGAGCATCATCTCTTCTTGAACATGACTTCTTATCCTCACATCAAAGCTAGAGAAGCCTTTTCATCATATCACAGCAAAAGGAGGAAGAGTGGATTCAACACATGAGCTGTTACCTGCACTGCTTATCTTACAAGGTACTGATAGGATGCCTGAAAATTAGTACTCCAACCTAGTAGAAAAACAAGAACTTTTCAGTTCATTGGACCTTCATACAGCCCCAACTGAGAACAAAAGGCAATCCAAATATGTTTAATGCTAACATTAATTTATCTGAGGATACTTTTTATCTAATGCAAACTTACATTCTGCATGCCCCCCTCCCCAGCTTAGTATTTACAAATGCATTCTTTTAAGATGTTAGTTATTTCTGCATGTTCAGTGAGACCTTTGCTTAACCAGAGCTTTTCTTTTCCACTTGAACTGTTGATAATATCTTCCCTCTTTTCCGTGCATCTTGTCTTGTAGGAATATACTTTTCCTCCCCCACATCAAACCTAAAATCTGTTCAAGGTGAAATTAGAGGAAGAAAAAGCAAAAAAGAAACGAGGGATATAGCCAACCTTTTTAATTAGAGTATATTGTACTTCCAAACTGGATACACTAGAAATTGGCAATGCAACATAAGATGCAAAGGAATATACCAGTTACTGTCAAAATGACCCTGTACAGCCTTATAATGCAAAAAGCTTTATACAATACAAACTTTTAATAATGTACACAGACCTTGACAGAATGATATTTGAACATAATACACCAAATAAAAAAAATACAGAAGAAAGAAAAAAGTGCTGAGAACTTTAACTGAAGTACTGAATGGAAAAACACACTAGCCTTCATAAAAGAATGCATAGGGATAAACTTATGAAATTAGCTTTATGGTGGGGGGAATTTTTCAGAACTGTTGGTCTTTAGTAGGTAGGGGATATCTCTGGAGAACATTCCTTTCTTTAGTCTTGAACTGCAAACCAATTACGTTAATACACGTGAGCTCTGATAAATACTGTATTTTTTTTTCTTAAAAAAATAAAAACCTCCTAACACGCTTTTCCTTACAGAGAAAACTTCTATGACGTACCAGAAAGAATGAATTAATCCTTTCCAAAGTGCTAAACAAAATTTCCAGGCATATTAGACATTACTGTGTCAGGTACTGGTACAATGGAAGGTTGTTGAATACGTGGCATTTGTGTGCTGACAGCTCATTCTTGGAACTTCCAGCCCTAATTATATTGCAGTTTGGTTTACAGAAAACATCCTAGTAATATTTGTACTTCCTCCTAGACAGCTGTACTTTCCCTGTTGGTTTGGAAAAAAAAATAAAAAAAAAAAGCTTTTTGCTTTGGAAGTGTTTGCTTTACTATGGTGGGGTCAGAGATAGAATGCATTGAGTGTATTTTATAGAACTGGTATAGTTTCTGGGTGCAGACTGCATATTTCACACTGTTGAGATACTCAGTTTTTTATGCTTGGTGTATTTACTAACACACCACTTCTATTTAGTCTGTACTCCCAGGGGGGTTACCAGGAGTTCGGATGGCAAAGAGGGCCCTGAGTTGCGTTGTTACTAGATTTTTTATATTTACTTTGGAACAGATGGCTTTTCTCTACTGCATAGACAGGCAGAACTGCCATATGCTCAGTAGAACCAAAATTTTCTGCTGGAATGTAAACAAAATGGTGGGACTTCTCTGCCCTTTAATTAATTATTCCAAATAATAACCTCCTCCTATTTTGGATATTTCCCCTTTGTAAATAGCTTTGAGGATGTTAAACAGGAGTGCACAAATGAGGATGTCCTCCTTGAACAGGAAGACTTTGGTCACGCCTGTGGAGAGTGTTTGGCCATCTCAGTGCAAAACAAATGTAGGAATCTTCCACATAAATAAAATGATGCAAGTTCTGCATAAAAAAAAAAAAAAAAAAAGATATTCTATGTAAGCTTCATTTAAAAAATGAAGAAGATTGAGAGTATGTTTCTACCTATGTGTGTGTGGCTCAGAGCCTCTGTGGACCAGAAATGCCTTCCTGAACTGGGATATTGCCTTAGTGCTGTCCAAACAAGGGGCTGGCTCCAACTGGTCTGCTGAGATTCCTCCTTCCCACAGCACCCTGCAGAAGAAATTGCTTTGGAACAGCATGAGAGTGGGTAAGTAGCACATCAGATATATGATTCAGCGCATCACTTATAATGGCTTGGCCAAGAGAAAGAGAAGACTGAAAAAAGCGAGGAGGTCAGACATCTCCAATACCTGATGGTGAAAGACAGCAAGATCTAGTTCCAAGAGACACCATGGAAAACAAAAATCCACTAAGAAAGTATTCATGTAAGTCCTGTGAAATTTTGAAATGTTTCATATTTTGTATTTCCCAATTTAAATGCAGAGGATTTTTCATCCTGATCTTTAAGTTGTTTAAGGAACAAATCAATGAACAGTCAGTTTCTCTTCTTTCAGATCACAGTTGGTATTTTAAGATTGACAAAGGTTATACAACCACACTGCATTTGCTTCTTCCTGCAGTAAAGTGCCACATATAACATGTCATTTTAATGACCACAAAGTAAGAGCATTAAATAAGTACAAACTTAGCTTCCTAGCAGTGTATGCTCTATCAGCCATTAACAGAAAGGAATAAAGTATTACTAACAATGTGGAGGGTATGATAGGACTGTAGAATCTGCAAGCACAATTGAAATAGTGAGGATATAAAAGAGAACTGTATCTTTCAAACAGTATCTTTTTTATAGCTTTATATTTCAAAGTTATTGGTACCTTTTCAAATATACAGTCTTATTACTTTCAATCTGCAGAACTTTTTGTTTTTGTTTTTTTGCAACTGAGAAACAAACTAGTGCAAGACTAAAGCACTGTGCAAATCTGCCTTTTTTTTTTTTTTAGTCTGAGTATTTATACCCAGAATTTATCCATACCCTTTGTAAAATCCCCTTTGTTGGATTTTTTTCCACCATAGATTTCTAGTTATACAAGTTGTTCCTGCAAACTAAAAGGTAACCACTGCATAATACAGCATATATGTATCTATATATAATATTTATATGTCCTTTTAAAACAAAAGATGTATGCTATGGCCCAGACTCAGGTGTCTGTTACACCTGCGTAACAGCTAAGAATTGAGCCTGCTGTGTGAGTGTGTACACTGCACGTGCACATGTAGGTGTATACACACACACATTTTCACTGTTACACTCTCATCCTGCAGTGCTGAAAGCCAGTTCTTCCTTATCAGCTCTACCCCAAATCCTCAAACCTTGACAACTCAATACGAGGCATCAAACAACTAAACGATGCTGCTTGCAGCACTGAAATAATGACACCAGTCAACCCCAGACCAAGAGTTACTCCTGCCCCAACTCTACAGTTCAGGGGGATACAGAGTGAAGAAGGGAGGGAACGAGAGTGTTCAAGGGAGAAAAATAATAGATAAATAAACCAATAGAAGGGATGTGCAAAAGCAGGGTCGTGGCACGCTTACAGACTCTCTTTCACACACCCACACGCACACGAAGACCAAAAAAAAAAAAAAAAGCATCAATATGAAATCTTACGAGCACTGATTGCCAGTAAGGACACTCTTTTTTTCAGCTTAACAAGACAAAATAGTTTCTTAGATAAGAGTACTGGGAACATGCTGAAGGTAGAAGTATGCAGTAGGTCACCTCTTGAAGATTTAATAAAGCAGCTTTCATGTCAATGCAATAAGTATACACAGAGCCATTTTCTAAACCTTACTACTGATATAGTACAAATGTTCATTACCTCTTCGGTTTACGGTTTGCAGCAATGTATACCTGCTGGGTTTGTTGGGGTATTTTTGGTACAGAATGTAACTGCCCTCAGACAGTTTCTGCCCTTTCTGTTAGTCCAAGGTAGGCAAGGAAGGAGTGCTTAGGTGAAGAGGCACCTCCTGGTGCAGTCTGAGGTCTGGGTGGATGGAATGTGAGACTGTAGTGGTTTTTGGGGAAAAACATTGTTAGAGGAATAAGGTGGGCAAACTCTGAGTTCCAGTATTTATCAAAGCACAGGGAGGTGCCATTGATGGCCAAGGCTTTCACTGCCAAGTTCGGTTCTGCCCCACTGCTATGTGCAGCTGACATAGCCACTGTCTGCAGAGCCTGGGAGGCAGACATAACTGAGAGGGGTGACAAGAGGTTTCTGGAGCTGTTCACCGGTAGGAGTGGACTGGCTTCCTTAGAGGTTGAATACTGGCCTTTCTTCTCCTCTTCAGAGCAGTCCCCATTCTGGTGCTTCTTCACGTGGCGGCTGAAAACAAAAGGGTGGGTAGTCTTGAACAGGCACTCATCGCAGCTGAAAGTCTGGCGTGGAGCATGCTTCAGTTTCTTGTGCAAGTTGAGATTGTCTTTGCGTTTGCAGCTGTAGCTGCACTGGTCACAGTGAAAAGGGCGCTCACCAGTGTGGACACGCACGTGTTCAATCAGCTTGTTGGCGGTCTTGGACAGGTAGCCACACTGGTCGCACTTGTAATGGTTGCCAAGGCGGTGTTCTCGGATGTGCATTTCCAGCTCCAGCTGATTTGCTTTCACTGTCTGGCAGATCCGACATTTGTACTCCATCTTGTAGTGAGTCTTCAGGTGGCACTCCATTGCTGCAGGGCGGTTAGTGGAGTAGATGCAGAATGGGCACCTGGCACAGAGAAAAGAGAAGTCACGTGGCTTGAAGTTTTGTGTTACTGGGTTAAACCTCTCATTCAGCCCATCTCTGCCCTACTAAAGCAGGAAAAAAGGCACTTAGTCCTCCCTGTTTGGTTTCTTTATTGTGTTTGGTTCATCTTGACATCTGTCTCTACTTAGAGTGTGTTTGCCTATTTAACGGCAGTAGATCTTGCTCATTCCTAGGAAGGCACCAAAGGAGCATCCCCTCAATCTTCTGGCTTACCTTTGCAGGGCAGGTTCTGCAAAGCAGGCCAGGTTGAGCAGTGGGTGACTGATTCACAGGTACTTTGGGTAACAACATTCCTAGTGTTTGCACAAAGTCACTTTTGCCATTTTCTCCGTTCAGAAGTGGTTTAAAGAGAGTGTTTACAGATGAGTATGAAAGCAGCTGTTTAAGTAAAGACGGAATAAACTTGTAATACCGTACGTACAGCAAAAGGTTAGGAAATTCCTTTTATGTGACTTTGAACAATAAGCTTGCTGGGTATCTGGCTAGAAACAGCTGAAAGTTGGCTTATTAAGATGATTTGTAGGGATTCCCATTGCTGGGAGATGAGCTAGTCTGTGCTCGGCAACTGCCTCTGCCACAGCAGGAATTGTTCCAATGTGGGAACAGGATGTGGGCTCTGCTTACTCACAGCAGAAAGCTTCCGGACCAGGGTGGACGTGGTAAAAGGGCCTCACCCCTGGTTCCTGGACCAGGAAGGGCTGAGAAGGCTGGAGGAGGGAGTCTTGAAAGCTGGGAAGGAAGGCTGAGCTGACCAAGCCTGGACACCATCAAGACTAAAATGCACTAGATTCTGCTTGACGTGGCTTAGAGGAAGTTGGTGAAGACAGCTACCCACCCAGAATATCTGCTGCATTAAACAAAGCGTGCTGGCTTCCAGATCTAGCTTGTGAGCTAGAAGACCAAGTCAAGGTAAGAAGACACAACTAATGCACCAGACTGCTGTCTTACAGATGTCTCCCTTGCCTGCTGCTCTGCATTCACTGTTTAGCAGCTCTGCCAATTATGCTCTGTCGTTTAAGGTAATTTCTAAGCAGAAAGCCTCTCACTTTGTTTTCACTCCCTATAACTGATTGCACGTGCAGGTTCAATTTTATATTGCTAATGATTGAGAGATTTTTGAATGAGTGCAGCAAATAATACAGGAGGACAAACAAACAGAAGTAAAATATCCAGACACTTTTCCTGATGCAGCATCAAGTACTCTGATCCAGAGAGGGAACCTGGCACTGAGGCTGCTAAAAGTGGTTAGCTCTACTGCAACAGAGAACTCAGCTGTCTATGCGCACATACCTCTCCTGAGCTGGGTGCTCTCTGGATCAGAATCTCAGATTTTGATCTGGAACTGGAGGAATCATGTTTTTTTTTTCTCTTCCCCCACAGCAAACAGGAGACAGAAAAATACAATTTACTTAGATCTCTTCAGGCTCTTCTGGATGCCTTCAAAAAAAAAAATCAGAGCTTTTTCTTAGATGCAGCTTTGAAGGTACCTAATTATTACTTGAGTCGGGCAGGAATAACTTATGTAGACTGAGAAGCCCATTCTGTCAGGAAGATCTGAGTCATAGGTCACGATTTTTCCTCAGTAAATAGAATAGATGCTGTGCAGCTTAAACCCAGAGCGCATGAGATCACTGGCCTGTGCATCCAAGACAGACATCCCATCGTTCTGGCACCCTACTTGTTTCCTAGCCTGGTCTTATTCCCAGATTCAGTCATCGTATCTCAATTGATCACAGATTCAAATTTGGGAAACTACAGAGCTGCAGAACAAGACACTGCCTGGCACACAGAACCAGTTTTCACAAACCTCAGTGCAAACTGATAGAGCTACTCATGGCAATGTTAAATGTGGCACGCTAGTTACCTGACAGTTACAGTGCATTGAAAACATTAGTTTGTTTAGCAAGAGCAATGCAAACAGGGAGGCCTGTGCCGGGCTTGAAGTGGCTCCAGCCTCTTTTCCTGCAGCAGCTGAAACAAACGGAGAACAGGGGCACACATCTTGCATAACATCACATTGCCTGCACATAGGGAGCAAGCATATGGCCCCAACAATCACCCCTCCCCTCAGGGGTCCAACTTTGACATAAGGACACAGTCGCTCACTAGAAACATTTTTCTCTACGAACAGATCTTGAAGGACAGCACCTTAGCCAAAGACAGGTGTTTTTTTTCTTAAAAGAGTGTACTGCTTGCTACACGTTAATTTACAGTGATTATTTCAAACATGCAAAGAAAGGCAGTAAAGAATCAAAATAGTTAGTTGCTGAGGAGGGCTGACTTTGCATTAGAATCTACGAGGATTACAAAGCGACTGAGAGGTCTGATTTTGAGAAGCTGACTCCATACTTAGTTGCACAGATTGGACAGGATTTAGATTCTTTGAGCTAGGTCCAGAACAGACAATGTGGTGCATGCTCTCCTTTGCTCTAATGCCTTCAAAATGCCTCTTAGTTGGACAGCACCTCTGTGCCATGCTGCCTCATTCTCATAGGACCCATCATGTACTTTCTCCTCTTTGACTTGAAATAGGAAAGGCCATACTTTGTTAAGATCTATAACTAGGGAAAACTACATATACTACTATTTGCTATAATGGTGCAAACCCACGTTAAGGCAACTCTAATGGGCTGGGCTTTCATTATCTAAATAACAGAAGCCCCAAATCTGCATTCTCAGACATTTTACTAATCTTTTCTAGTTTTCTTCTGTCCTGGTCCCCACAATATTAGAGGTGCTTAACACAGTAAAAGTTTGTGTACTTGCTTTCCTTACTTGAGCCCACCAGTGGGGACAGTGTGGCATTTCTTGTGCTCCAATAATTGCTCGGGTGTCTTCATGAACTTGTGGCACACATCACACTCAAACATCCGTGTGATCAGGTGGATTTGCAGATGGCGCTCAAACATATTTTTTGTTTTGCAGACAAAGTTACAGAAAACGCATTCAAAGCCTGAAAAATGAAAAAAAGGAAAAAGCATTCCTGATACTGTGGCCGGATCTACTGCATACGAGGTGACAGTTTGTATTTGCTTAATGGGGTTTTTACCTTTCTCTGACTTCTCTTCAGTATTCAGTGAGGTCTGAGTACCAGGCACTACAGAAATGACCAGCAGATTGTTTGAACCCTTGTTTTTTGGAGATACATCTGCATCTTCTTTGCTGTTAGCAGAGTCACTGAGTGCTGACAGTGAAGATGAAGATGGACTGTTAGATTCACTGGGTGTCTTCCTCTCCTCAGCTGAAAAATTGGAATTAGGAGCAATAGCTAGTACAGCAGACTAGATGCAATCTCAGTAATCCTGTTTTAAATTTCAGGATGTCATTTAAAGTTAATTCAAACTTACTTATAAACAAGTCTGAAATCAACTGGTCGGTTAGGGAAGCATCGTAATTTCATATCCTTCCACTGTATAAGTGTTTATAGTAGTAAATCCTAGAAGGTATTCTGTCTGTAATGGCAGTGAAAGGAAGCATGCAATTCTATCACATTATCAAGCCAAAAAAAAAAAAAAAAAAATCCCAAGCACACACTTAGATTAGCTCAGACAATCAAGAACTTGTCACTGAGGAAAAAAAAGCAAGGATGTCTCAAATGGAGGTTGGGGTGCTGTTGATGGCATAGTTTATTTGTGTTCCACACTAAACTTCCACCACTTTTCTGCTTATGTCTGTCCAGTGGGTAGCTCTGAGAGGAAGGGTAGAGAAGAATAATGGCACTCTGTGTACTGAGGACGCAGCCTCGATAATGACTGTAAGAAATAACAGCCTGGTCTCAAGATGTATCTGCTGTTGCTAGGAACTCTCACTGACAATTAAATGAAAAAAATAACAAAACATATTTAACAGGATCTAAAGCTGTAGCACTCCAGCGTTGCCTTTCGTGTGCAATAAATGTATGAAATTTGAATCTCAAATAGTATCACACGCCAGAAATGAGCAAGAGTTCTCATGTAAGCCTCATGTGGTACACTGCACTCTGAGCCAAAGAATCAGAATGGACAAATTATTATTTCCTCCCATTTATGTCACGCTTTATACAGAACCGTGTTAAAAACAGGCTTTACTAAAATGTCGTATTATCTATGTGATAAAGTAAGTCCTCCGATTGAGGCCTCTGCAAACAGCAATATGTATCCAGCTAAAAACTCACGAGTGGCACCTTTAAGTCTAGATAAAAATGTTGGAACGCACTAATGAAATCTGATGACCCATGCTGTCAATAGGAAGGATGACTGGGATATCATACAGAAAGACTCACTGACCTTGGGGACTAGAGTAATAAAAACGGAATGAAATTTAATAGTACAGACTACAAGGTTATGACCTGGAAGGCCAGTAACAAGAATTTTTTGCTACAAATGAGGAGTGCTTAAGTTGGAAACAGTCAAGGAAAACAAAATAAAAGAAGCTGAGCAGAACACAGGATGAATACGAACTATCAGCATGTTAAAGTCTCCAAGGAAGGTAAATATGATCACAGAATATTACTGTGTGAGTTATTCCCAGTAGATGCTGCTGCTTTACTTTGCCACCACCACTTATTCCAACTAAATATGCCTTGTATAGCCATGGTTGTGTATGCATGCCAAGAATGGGGATCTAACAAGAACACACACAGTGAAGGATTGGTACTTTGAGAAGAGTATTTCATGTAAGAAAAGGCTCAGGGAGCATTTAGATGGGAGAGGGTTGTTCTCCAGAAATAGAGGAAGGGAATAAATACTGTGGGAGGGGAGACAAAAGGTGGAGGAAGGTGAGCTGATGTTTCAGACTGAAGGAAGTTCTGACAGAAAAGAATGTGTGTGAGTCCTGATTATTACTAAGACGCATGCGGGGAATTTTAAAAAGGTACCTCCTCAACTTAAATACCAGAAAATCTGCAGTGATCTTTCTGTGGGCATAGCTGGTCCAAAACAATTCTACCTGCCTGAAGACATATGCCAAGAGTCTTCCTAACTGGCCTTTTACGGCTATGTAACCTTACAGGGTAGGGAATGGAAGCAAGTGACCCAGAAAATCCATTGTGTCTTTTTCCCCCAGTACGTGCCATGTGTGTAAGCATTTGGTGGGATCTCCTGCTGAATGGCTCAATTTGACAGAGTGAATGAAGAACAGATAATTAAAAGACAAGCTTTAAAAGACAAGCAGCACCTCCAATATTTTAGCCACAACAGGAAGATACGTTAAAGTACATCTATTTTCTGAGCTCTGATGCAAACTTTTCACATGGGTATAGCTGGTATTTTTCCATCTACAGGTGGAGATGGATGAAAAAATTGGGTAAAACAGTGTGAGTGCAGGGCGATGGGAGTAAAGTTGTAGTGCTGAAAGCTACACTGGCACAAAAATTTGTGAGGCATTCCAATAATTTAACGTGCATTATAAGCACAAACTTTCTCTCTTTCCACCCTTCCTATCTGCCCAGTTTTACCCTTGACACAAAGAGCAATTTAATAATGGGAAAACTGTGCTGGATGCAGTTCAGCTTCAGTACTGTCAATGCAATTACTAGTAGTTTGTGACAACAGAATTCTTCTGCTCGGTGTTATAAAAGAAATCAACTGAAAGCATTCTAATTTTCTCCTCCTTAAATTATGCCAGGCTTCACTAGTTGGACTAAGCATATGGAGCTTGTTTGAAAACTGCTGTTGCTCTTATCTTTGGCTATTAAGTGACTAAGAACAGGACCAGGGAGAAGACACAGGATTTGCTCTGGTACTGAATACAAAGTGACATTTAAAGTATTTCTGAGTCACAACATCGAAGAAACATCAACAGGAAACTCTGAACATACCAAGAGCAAAGCTCAGTATCTTACGTGTTATAACCTTAAAGCCAGATATGCACAGTCAGTGCTCAAAGTTGCCTTATCATCACTGAGGCCAAATCAGGATTTTGATGAAACAGTAAATCAATCAGAAAAACAAACAATGTATGTTAACTTCAGCAAGGGAGGAGATTTGAGGGACATGGCAAAGTAGCCCTTCATTTGTCCCCTGCACTTGAAAACTGATCTGTACTAGCAGACTATTTGCCTGGCTTCACTTCAGCTTTAAGAGATCAGGCCTTAATTAGCAAGCATTTCAGTGAAAGTAAAGAGAGTGCTTATGAGAAGTGTGAAGGTTGCACCTAAAAAGCAGGGAAGAGAGAGATCACTGCAGCTGGGAGATGGGGATCATCACCTGTGTGCTTGCTGTTGACATGAGCCTTCATATCTGCCTCTTCCATGGTGACAAAATCGCATGCTGTGCAGCAAATTGAGAACATCCACTGCTCCTTATCCACATGAAGGGACATATGACTGACAAACTGGACATTCATCTCCGTCTCAAACCCACACACGTGACAGCTGCAAGCAGAAGGGAATTCACGAGTAAGATGCGTTACAAAAAACTGCAAATAGAAAAACATTATCCTTCCCTTCATTTTGCAAAACAAAAACAAAAAACAAATACCTCACTGCACAGTTCTCTTCCTCACCACTGAAAGTTCACTGGAAAATTCTTTGTCTGCTAAACTGCTTCTGAGCCAATGGCCATGCCAACATGATTAAGGGCAGGCACAATGCAACAATCCTGTACATGCTATAATGATGCTAGATAATCATAAAGTTAATTAAAAACTACAGATTCCAGATGCTGCACATCACCTAGCTGATTCCTTTGGGCAATAAGAGGCACCGCGGCTTTGCCAAGACGTTTAGTATGGCTGATACACTGACAAACGGAAAGCGTGCTGCACACTCCAGGAGTTATTTTCAAGCCCTGGAATGGTTCCATGCCAAACTGGGATCCTGTGCAAAACTGCCTGGCAGTTTCAGTGTAAGCAAGTAAAAATGGGTTCAAACATTTCTTATGCTTGACTGGAAAACAGCAGTCCTCAGCTATGGAAATAATTAACAGGGAGACAGATTTCACAGCCAATGCATAAACAGAGTGATATTGAGAAGCAATGGAAAGGACCCTTTAACTTTCTGTGCAGTTCTCTCCTCTTGTTTTTTTTTTAGGCCATCACGATTTAAAGCAAGCTAAAAACATTTTAAAAGATGCATGCTACTTTGCTTTCCCAGGGGGATGGATTAGATAATCTAATCCAGGAGGAATTTTTTTTTTCCTTACATGATTTTGTAGTTAAATCTGCTTGAAGCACTCTGACTGAAACTGAGAGAGACTTTATACTCTACTTGGCCACTAGGGTGCATAGCACAGTTTGCAGAACACACAGCACTGCATACAAAACAGAATACTCAAAAAGCCATTTCACCAGGGCAGTTCCTTTCTGGCTTATTCTCCTAAAAGTCTTCTTTCACAATATTGGTCACAGTGTATATACCTCTGGCAAATGGGAAAATGTGTATGTTTTATTTTAATATGTTACTCTTTGACTTCATAGATTTGGTTGAAAAGAATAGAGCTAACAGTGCCATGAATCTACATAAACAGTGGGAAGTTCCCAAGTACAAAACTTAAATCAAAAGTTAGAGAGGCTTCTAGGAGTCCATTTGACTCACAGAACCATTAAAAAACATCATCAATAACAAAACCACACATGCCAAAGAACTCTGTCCTTCCCAATGACTATCCAAGTCAAACAGCATGAGGCAGCCAGCTAGTTTTGCTGTTCAGCTCAAAGTCAGATAGATATGGGCAAGGCAAATACATTCAGTGCAGTTTCACCCTGGAACACCAGAAGAGGCATCCTGTAACAGCCTGTGCAGGCAGCTAAGACAAATTCCAGTGTCTGGCGCACAGCTCTCGCCTAGGTCCTCACCTGTAATAGTAAGGGTGCTTCTTTCCATCACTGCCTTCAGAAGTGACAGCGCTGACAATGTCCTCAGTGTCTGTACTCACCAGCTTCACAGAATGGACGGTCAGGTGCTGATTCAGATTAGCACGGCACTTAGCAGCGTAGGGGCACAAGTGGCATTTGTATTTTCTCTCTTCTGAGAAAGAAATAGAAAACCATCCATGTATACTTCATTTTGAAGCAAACCATTGTTAAAGCTTCCAGTAACCAAGTATGCATTCCTTTGAGTTTCTCTGAGCAATTTCCTGAATAAGGTACTTTGGAAGCTAGACATTTTGGAAAATTATAAAAGTTCACAGCAATTACTCAGGGAAAAAAAAAAAACAAAAAACACCTCATTTGGAAGTAGTTTAGGGCTGTATTTTTAGCATGCCCTACCATTTGCAGTCAGATATTGTAAAACTTTATAAACTGGAAAAGTGGGGTAATTGCTGCTCTGAGAGCTGCAGCAAAGCCAGTACAGAAACAGGTCAATAATCTGCAACTACTTCCTTTACCCAACATCCTTTATTTGAATTTTGGGTCCGCTTATTCTTGAGGTTGCCCATATGATCACTTGCAGAGTTGATGGTATTGTATTAGGATCTTAGGGTGGGCAGGGATGAAAGGGAATGCTGCATCATTAGGCCAGTTCTGAACACAAGCTAACAGAAAGAATAAAAACAAAAAGCACTCAAAGAACAATTAAAAGAAATTAAACATGAGTTTCAGTGCTTCACAGCTTTTAAAATAAAAATGATTTCATTTCAAATTTAACATTTCTAAGTCCTGGCAGCAATTTCTTTGTACATGCCAGGCTTCAGATTGTGAAGAGCTGATTAATAAAACAACCAAATATTACATCACCTTTTACAACCCTCTCCATTGAAGTGCTGCTGCTCTCAATTTGAAACATAATACAACAAGTGCTAGGGGGAAGAACTTCAATAGAGCAGCTCTGGATTAAGAGAAGTCCACAAAACCAAGGAACAAGAGCATCTGAACCTTTCCAGCATGGCTGTATTAGGTGACATATACTGGCATTATACCAACAATATTTTTCAGCACTGCACTAGAAATTCTTGTTTTCAAGCCTTATTTTGTGCAGTGCATCTCAGCAGGCTGACGAAGTGTATCTTCCATATAAAAATTGCTCATCTCATTTGATTTGAATCATTGGCTTTAAGGGAGCTGGTACAAACTTGAACAGTTGCTCTTAAAAACAGTAAATAATAAGAGCAAAGGTGAACAACAGTATTGAATTCTGTCAGTTTCACCATATCTGAAACATCAAAGCCAAATCTTTTGTTGTTTGATAACATTTAAGAAGCTCATCAAGTGAATGTAAGAAAGGCCGGACAAAGGTTGTGTCTTTCCTTCAGAATTGTGCTAGCAGATTTGGTTAAACAGCTGATATTTACAGGTTGATCTGCAGGAACTTGGACCAACTTGAACTTGCACATTTTGTAAAGATTAATTACAGATTGGCTGTAAAGAAATGTTAGCTAAGTCCCCGAGCACCTCTGCTGTGGCATTCTGACCTGTTTCTGGTCTTGGCTTTGCTCTAGCAAAAAGCTGAGCATAGCTCATTCTACACACAGTCTTCTGCTTATCTTCTCCCCATCCATCTTAAATAAGCTATGACGAACACAAGGATTTCGTCAGCGCTGAACAATAACATCAAAGCATCGGCTTACCTGTGTGCAGCGAGAGATGGCGGGACAAAGTCTGCTGTCGACCAAACACTTTTCCGCACACTTCACAGGGAAAGAGCTGGTCATTAAATTTCCACGATGGCAATCCGTTTCCTGCCTCCAACCCTAGCTTTTCAGTTTCTGTGCCAAAACACACACAAACAGAAAGTTGTATTTTAACAACTCGGAAGACTCAGATTTCACTCAGCATAATCCCGTAGGTATGATATAAAACACAGCACCTTGGCTGCATGCTCAGCTGACACGAGTTCATGAAAAAAAGAAACTTTACTAATGATGGAAAGGAAATAAACCTTTCATACCTAATCTTCCACAAATACTGTAAAGCACAACACTTACCAGCTAGACACAGTCAGAGTTCAACCAGATTACGTACAGAGAGAAACTCAGAAACAAGCAGGGCAAAGCTTTAAACTCTAATTTTGTTTCTGTGGAGAAACGATGCCTTTGGCTTGTTCACTCACCCACTTTCACCCAGCGCATGAAGATCTAGTCTGAGGTGGCGGTTAATGTTACACTGGATTATTATTCATGACTAAAGGAAGTCCTCCAAAACTTTTATTTTCTACTGACGTAGGAACTACAGCTGTATGAGCAGTCTTCCACTGAAGGAGAGCAGAAGATTGCTCAGACTACAGTTAAGTGAGGAGGGCACAGCATGCCAGTAAGTGGGTGGCACCTGGGGTAAGCTCTAATCAGTAACTTCTGTCCTCAGGCATCAAAATCCACAGCAGCCCAGAGGGCTGTCCATTGAAAAACTAAGACCTTTTGAGAAACGTGATCTTCATAGAAGTGTTACTAGTTGTTCCAAGAACAGAGAATCTGCCCTGAAAATAGATACTCCACACAGCATAAAACAGTCATAAAGATACCCTGTAAGGATGCAGAGAGGAAAAGACTGGGGACAAAGACAAACAAAAATCATACACAGTGTTTCAAGAAGGTGGTAAAAGCATCTAGACAGAAGGGACAAAAAAACAGCGTAGATGGAAGATAACAGTGATACTACTCAGACTTATATGAGAAAGAGTGTTAGCAAATCTTGTGTAAAGATATATTTTCTGCCAGTGTCCTGTTGCACCGGAAGGAAGGGACCACTGCAGATAAGTGGCACAAAACTCAACAGCTTTCAGTGGCTTCCTAAATACAACAGCTGAAGTAGGACAAAAGGAGTGGGAAGGTTGGCTTAGGACTTACCAAAAGTAGAAGACCTCCTATTTCCACTGGAATCTCTAATCCCACACCACCCGTGGCACCACTGCCCAAAACTACCTCCCCTGGTGTGTGCGATGGAAGAAAAGCATTTGGCTGGTGTGTTCAGGTAAACAACAGGAGAGGAACTGAGAACAGGAGTGCAAAAACATCTTACTGAGCTAAAGTTGCTATCCTAGAGTCAGGCACAAAAAAGCAGAATCTTCATCCAGTGGAACACAAAGGAATAAGCACCTGACTTGCACAGGCAGCATCACCTACTGCTGCAAATCTGGCAGGCATGTCTGGAAGAGTCCTGCTGACAAATAGGCACCCAGCTGGCTCTAGTGTGATTTAGGTAAATGGTTGTCAAATACTGTAAATAATTTAAACAACAATGAAAACAACGCCTCACTTAGGGCAGAGATTCCACACACCAATCTCAACAAGTTTAGGGACAGTCATACTTTCCAGCCCCTTTCAGCCCCTACATACAGTATTCAAGAGAGGAATTATGAGGGCACATCTGAGTACTACTGTCCAACAACACATTTTTTCTTACAGAACTCCTAGTTGGGAAACAAGTTCTGCCTCTTCAGAACAATCATTTTTGTGAATTAAAGAAAACAAAAAAACAACCCTCCCCAAAGGAATTGTGACCCTTAACTTCCAAAATCTTCAATAAAGAATAATCCTTTTTGTTACTGTCCTCGAGTTCAAAACAGTGGAAAAATCTGACTCTGTACTAATGTTACAGTTATTTTAGCAGAATTTCTTGAGTACACAATCAAAACAGCGCTTCAAAAGAGGAATATGGTAATAATTATAATAGAAGGTCACAAGGGTGCTTCAGTATGCTCACAACAAAAATGAATTAATTGGGACACATACTGAACAAGTCAGTACAATTAGACGTAAATATGTCTCTTAACAATTCATTTCAGCATTAGTCATCAGCCCTCTTTTATCTCTCAAGAAAGAGAAATATCCTCTTCCCTATTGTGGATTTATAGCTATCGGTTCTGGGAAGCTCATAGGAAGTTGGAAAAACACCAGCTTTCTGCTTATCTCAAGCTGGGGAATGCCAGTCCCTTGCAAAGGTGCTACATACTTTTCACTGACACAAAAGAGGATACTGCAGGTGTTTTGACAGCGCTTATGTTTACTTTACAGTCATAGCCACAGTACTTATTTCTTTTTATACTGTATCTTTCCTCTATAGCCAAATGTTGTTTTCTATTCAGCAGGTTTCTGCTGTGACCAAGCTAGGTCACAGGAAAACAGAGCTGGTCTCTGGTACCACAGGAGCCTCAGTATTTCGTGGGAAACCTTCTTCTTCAGCCTCCTGAAAGCTCTGTCTGCAGCTGAGAAACTGAAACTCTGCATCCATACAGTAGTCCAGGAATCTTCCCCAGAGCCTACCCAGTAACTGACCTTCACAGTGACCTGAGGAATCGGGTGAGTCAGCATCCACCATCAACCACTGGGCTCTGCCTCTAATTAAATCTGGGAATGGTCCAGCGACTCCAAGACCATAACACTGTATTATGCACACTGCTCTCTGTGTATCCCAGTGCGCTGTAGCAAGCCACTCTGCATCATTATCTTTAAAGAATAGCTCACACAGAGGGTTGTTCAGTGGCCAGGAGGAAGATGGACTGAGACCAACTAATGTTAAATAATAAATCACCATTGTAAGACATATCCTACAGAGCCCCAATTTCCACTAAGACATCACTATACTTAATATAAAAATAAGAAGAAAAGAACTTGATGTAAGATTTCTGCTTTAAACAGACACTCAGCAAATTCCAAAGTTCTTATGTTAAACAAATATGACCGAATGATATTGAAATGATTAAATAAGTAATAAGCTACATAGGTTTTTGAGTTTAGAACAAAATATGCTTAGTAAAATGAAAGGCCTCTATGTTCTCCTGTACACCATTAAAAAGAAATAGAAAGTTTAAGTATATTAACAGTTAGTGATGAAATTACTTTGAAGTGGTTTTAGTTTTGCATAAATGATTTAAGAGATTTTTTTTTCTTTTCAAAATGTAAAACTTAACTCTGTGAAATTTAGTGAAATATATTTTTATGATCAACATTCTTGCCATTTTACATCACGTAGTATCATTTCCCTGCCAGCCCCAATTCAACCCGCTAACAAGTATGTGCGTTAAAGCTCATATTCATTCAAAACAGGGTTAGAAAGAGCTGGGATCGTTCCCATTTGATGTTTCTCTGAGGGGAGAATAAGGTAGGCAATGACTACAGAAGCACTATTCCATCCCTCCGCTTACTCCTTTGTGTGGGACCTGCTGAATCACAGCCTGAACCTTGGATTAATCACCTGAGGCAAGCACTGAGACAGTGGGAACACAGGTGAAGACAATTCACCTGTGTGATCAGAAGGGGTGGAGCCTGACTGCACCTCTCCTAGACCCCATTTAAGGGCTGACTGCCACTGGAGAAGGATCTCTTTCTGGAGATTACTTTCTTAGGAGTTTTTTCCTGTAAGCCTAGGACCCAGGTGAGCATTTCATTAATTTTTAATTATCTCTTTCCACTGTGATAACCTTTCTAGTTATACAGCCTGTAAAATACCAGCCTAACCATGCCACTCTGCTAATCGTATGTTTATTGAGTGTATGCTCCTTTAACTAGATTGATTTCTGGTAGACAAAGCCCACTAGCCCAAGAACAACTGCCTGCCCCTTTCTATCTGTTAGACACAATTCTGAGCAGAGACACACTTGCAGTTTTCACATTCAGTGGTGAACTTATTAAGCTGGTAATATCAATATGGAGAGCACATTAACCATCCCTTTAGAAAAGCTTTAGCCTGACTTTTGTCAAATGCTGAGAAAGGATACCCATCTGGTTGTTTGTGAAGACAAGTACAAAGCATGACCTGAATACATAAATAACTGTTGAGAGTCTCTAAATCAGCACTGTGACTGCTACGAGATCTCACATATAGGAAAACTTCACAATAAATGGGAAATGTCTCTGAAAGACTTTGGAACTTTAGCAGTCAGCTGATAGCTTTTGGTACTGCCAGCCTGAAGTAGACTGCAGCTAGCCTGTCCTCTGTCATCCTTCAAGCACCTTGCTCTTACCCAAGAGGGAAATAGACTGTATGCAGCTGTGTATGAACGTCACAAGAACCCATTTTTAGGATTATTTCTATTTTGCTGTGTCTAAAATAAGTTCAAGAAATGATTTATTCAGAAATAAGGTATTCAGGTCGAGCAATCATGCAAACGCTGCTTTAAGAACATTTGTTTGGCTAAAGATTCTTCTCTCTGCGTTTATCTATGTTACTATAATGACTTCCTGCACTCTGTGGTCTGCATCATAACAGATGCATTTTGTTGCATGGGAGCCTTCCACTTACGTGTTCATCCATCACCTCTTGCAAGCACGCAGTACATTTAAAAACCGAGCGCTCCTTTTTTGGAATGTGTAATTGAGTCTTTGCTACAAGCCTGCTTGCTGAAAGCCTGAGAAAGGCTTGTGAGCTCAAAAGTATACTGACTATATGAAACTGCAGCACGCCAAATGCTCTGTATCTTACTCCCTTCTCAAAGGCATTATTTGCAGCACCAGAATTCTTACTTCTAGTAAGTCAGTTAAACAGCAGATTTATTCCAGATACCATACATAGTTCTTGAGTAAGATATGTATTACTAGTTATCCGAAGTATCTGTGGTCCTTAGTGTCCCAGCAGTCTTCATTTGTCACTTCCAGCAACACAGCAACTCGTCTGGTCTTACTTTGTGGTTTACCTCTTACTGTGAGAATATTCATCCACTATGCAACTGCTTTTTAGCATAAAAATATTTGTGCATTCCCCAGAAAAATAAAAAGATTTTTTTTTTTTTTCCAAATAGCTAAGCTTCAGCTAGAATTCTAAGCTGGTTTGCTGGATCTTTTTGTAGCTATTAAAAACAGTCATTGCTACAATACCAGTGCATGGTATTGACATTATCTTGCATACCCTTGCTACATAAGGGGACTCAAGTCCCTTTGTTTGTGTTCGGGGTTGGCCAGAGGTGAACTTGCACCAGCCTGGAACCGCCTACTGCCAGCAGCAGGGCCAGTGCAAACAAGGAAGGGCCTATGCAAGCAGGTACCAGATATGAGAAATTATCGTAATTTAAAATCCTTGATATGGAAGAAAATAGAACCCAAATGATTTTGTTTATCAGAAATTTGGTGCTAACGCTGTTCTTTATAAAAATAAATAAATAAATAAAAAGGTCACTGAAGTGATAAAGGTGTTGGCTTTTGTGAAAAGCGTAAAAACAAAACAAAAGATAAACTTTAAAGATGCTTCTGTAGAGGAACATAAAAAAAGAGTGAAGCCCACTTTGCTACTAATACTGAGTGCGTTGCTCAAAGCGGACATCACAGGTAGGATGAGAAAAATGAAGCCTGAGTCAAGGCAAAGATAAGGTAGTTGATTCAGTGACCTGAAAGACAAATCTGCTCCCCTCCTTGTTTCAGAATTGACAGCTATTTTAACTTCATTTCTGCAGAGGGCTTCTGACTAAACAATGGGGTTTGTGATAACCTTCATCTGCATTATAAAGCTTTCAGATTTGCTTTTACTGTCTGCTTTAGATTCAGACTTAACAACAAACAAGAAAACAAAAATCTTCCAGTTCTGAACTTAAATCAGCTTATGTTTGTAAATTCTGTGGAAGGTGACTGAAGCTGCGATAGTTCTGCAGTCATTTGATGAAATAAATTATTTGTATAACAATGTACACTACAACATCACACTGAGATCCATCACACTGGACAGCACTATCTATGACCCACTGCCTTGCTATAGGATAAAACAAATGGTGTTGGCTTGCTGGTAACCTCATTTCATATACAACAAAGTAATACAAAACTCCTGTTGCATATAAAGAATGGCCTTGAGGTGTAGCATCACTGACCAGAAAGCAGTGGAAGAGGTCCTCCAACCTCTTGCATGGGCTCCAGTTGTCTTTTCTCTACCATTCACAGCTATTACAGTGAAAAAAGTCAGGTGGGTTTCATGACCATAAAGGAAATAATGCAGACAATCTGTTTTTAAGACTGATTTGAAACACTGCAAGAAAGGGATGTAAAGTACCAACAAATACCCCCCAAACATGTTTCTGAAAGTTCACCCAGTCACTGTCAGCCAAGAGAGCAGTCAGTCCCTTACAGTAGCAAAAGGTCCATCATCATAATTTCTGCTTGTTTAGAAATAATAGCTACTGTAAATAAAAAATAAATTCTGTATCTGTTGTTAGATAAAAACTTGCTAATGTGCTCTCTGCTGTCTTTGCACGCCATACCTTATTTCAATATAACACCACAGCACTCCCCTGCAACTATCTCTGTGATAGCTGGACAAGTCACTGTGATGAATTTGCACAAGCTCCCATCCAGCTCCCTCCCTAGCAGGTGCCTCTTACATTTAGCTCATCTGCTGTTTGTAATTTTTTTTTTTGGTTGCTAAAACAGTGAAACCAAATGAACTTACGAAAGTATTGTTTGCTTCTATTGTTTAAGAATACAATTAATTAATTTTTGTAATGCCAATGGGTTTCTTCCTTTTGAGTTTCTTTCCTACAGCTGTTTAAAACATGCTTCCTAAGAAACCCTTTTTAAAATTACTCAGACTGTGATGTACATTTAGGACCATTATGGTATCTGTATAAACCTTCCTTTTTTTTTCTTTTTTTCTTTTGGTGACTATGCCAATTTCTGTTTGCAGTGGGGGTATTTCTTCCATAGAGAGAAAGTAATAACACAGATCACTTAGCAGAGCCTAACACTAGTACTCTCTAGCCAGAATTCAGATAGAAATAAAGACAAATTAGCCTTTGGATTACATTTTATCCCTGGCTCCTTGACTCCTTTCTAGAGGACTGAAAGGTGCCTTACTAAGGAAACTGCAAGCAGGTGACAACAAACATCAGTGAAGGAATGCAAAACACAGCCCCCAAGCACAGACTGATTTTCTCTTTCTGACCAGGCAGAATGAAGATTCAAAACTAGATGGAAATCACTGCAAGAGCCACCTTGTCTCCTGGCAGCTTGCTGAAATGAAGCAAGTGCCACCCTCTACAGACGTGGTTGCTGATGTAAAAGAAAACATTTCCACTGCTGTTACTGCAGATTCTCTGAGTGATAAGCAGTGAATCTGCCATTTCTTTGAAGCCTTACCTTGCTCCTGCACCCTTCTCCCATCATAATCCCTATCATAAACATGTCTACCTGCAGATCTGTCTTTAATTCCTTCTGCGTCTGCGGTTGCATGTCAGGCATGGGTTGCACTGGGGCAGTTGGTGAGATGATTGCCCCCACTGGACTCGACCAAAATATCTATTTGTATATAAGTATACAAAATTCGTATAAAAGTATATAAGTATATATAAATTTGTATAAAAGTATATATTTGTCTATCTAAATTTGTACCCTGACTGAATCATACAATCATAGAATGGCTTGGGTTGAAAGGGACCTCAAGGAACATCAAAGCTCCAACTCCCCTGCCTCAGGCAGGGCCACCAACCTCCACATTTAATACCAGCCCAGGGCGCCCCCATCCAACCTGACTTTGAACACCTCCAGGGACGGGGCATCCACAACCTCTCTGGGCAGCTGTTCCAGCACCTCACCGCTCTCATAGTAAAGAACTTCCTCCTGACATCCAACCTAAATCTTCCCTCCTTCAACTTAAAGCCATTTCCCCTTGTCCTGCCATTATCTACCCTTGTGAAGGGTTGACTCCCCTCCTGGTAGTAGGCTCCCTTTATGTATTGAAATGCTGCAATTAGGTCACCCCACAACCTTCTTTTCTCCAGGCTGAACAAGCCCAGCTCCCTCAGCCTGTCTTCATAGGGGAGGTGCTCCAGCCCTCCGATCATCTTTGTGGCTCTCCTCTGGACCCTCTCCAACAGCTCTCTGTCTTTATTGTGTTGGGGGCCCCAGACCTGAACGCAGTACTCTAGGATGGAGCCTCACAAGAGCAGAGTAGACAGGGACTGAAATTCTGTAGAAGAAAAAATTCTCTCTTCAGCTTTGTTTAATTTTCCTTTTTTTTTTTTTTTTTTTCCAAACTATCCCAATACCTGATTGATTGATTTTCCATTTAATTTACTCTTAGACAGACAAGTATTGTAGAAGACAACCTTGCACAAGATAAGATGGATGAAGATGGAGAGTACTAAGGTAACTCTGAAAGAAATGTCACGGAATGATGTGTTCCAATTCCTTTTGCAGAGCTGAAGAAGTCATTTAAAAACCTGTCTTCCTATTTCACGTTGAGTTTGTACTAAGAAAAGATTAATATTTGACCTGGCTCAGTGCTGATGCTCACTTTTACAAAATATTCTGATACTAAGATAGGCAAAAGAGAATATGAGACTTCATATGTCTTTGAAAAACAAACAGAGTCTAAAACATAGCATGCTGAGTATTTATTAGCCAAAAGTCTGATCTATCAATTCTGAGGTTATTTAATCAGCCTCACAGCTTTGCTACTGAATTTATATCACAAATTTAGAGCTGGAGGGGACTTCAGGAAGCCATTAGTTCTTTCCCTTACTGACAGGGCACACCCACCACACACCAAATGTACCTACCACGTCAGACAAGTCTTTGTCCAACACTTAAAAAAACCTCTCAAATGGAACAGAGGTTCCACAGCCTCCTGTGATTGTTGCAGCAGTGCAAAGTCACCACTCTGGCCAGGGAAGTTTTACTTCACTGTTTAACTTAAATCTCCTCAGTTGTTTAAACCCATTATTCTGCATCTTACATGAACATGGGCAACATTTATTCCTTTTCTCTGAAAGCTTTATGTATTTGAATACCATTACCTTCTCTCCCCTCTTTTGTTCTCCAGAATAAACAGACACAAATCCTTCAGTCTTTACACACAACTCATGGTTTCTCGTCCCCTGAGCACTGCTGTGCTGCACACTGTTCCTGGGTTACAGAGCACAAAATTGGATTCAGGGCTCCAGCTGCAGAGCAAGAAGTACCACATGTGCCTTACAGACAGCATTCCCCACATCTCAGAGGGATACTGCCCTTTCTGCAACGTGTACATTGTCAGCTCCACATATGGTGTTTGACCAAGACTAATTCAGATCTCTCCCTTAAGCTGCACTGCCTGGCCATTCATCTCTCCCCACATTTTGTGGCACTCGTCATTCATCCAAGTACAGAATTTTTTCTCAAATTGACCACTGTTTTCCAGACCATTCCTTCATTTCCTTGAGAGAAGGCAGAACTCTAATTCCATCCTTTGCAGCGCTTACGGCACCTCCTAGCATGGTGTCACCAGGATATTTAATAAACACAATTCCATCACCCACAACATTAATGAAAGAGCTAAGTAACATGAGAGCAAGTGCAGACCCAAGAATACCACTCGGTTCCCAGGATTTCACAGCTATGCTAGTTACAGCTTCACCCGCTCTAGGTCTCCCTGCTAGCTCTGTGCCTGCTGCAGGAGGCAGTGCCAAAGGCTTCATGCAGCCCAAAGGGTCAAGTTTCTTCCAGGATCTGGCAACAACCATTGTTAGGCTTCTCTCCATACAAATCTCCATGTTTGTTACAACTGTACCTCCTGAGGCCAACTGCTGCTTTCCTTCTTTATCTCCTGAAAATTACATTTTACCAATTCATGGCCATTCTTCACCTTCTGTCACCCAAATCAAAACACAGGTCCCAAGAACACAGCCTGCTGTTGTCCTGAACTGGTTTCCCAGAAGACAGCTTAGGCAAAATCTCACATTTCTTATTCTGTGCTTTGAATGAGTGAGGCTGCTCAGACAGCCCTTCTCAAATTTGACCTCCACTTGTGATATACATTTATTTAAAAAAACTGATAACAAGTATTTTTTTTTTTAAAGAAAAAATGAAAAAACAAAACAAAACAACAAACCCCCAAAAACAACCACCAAACATTTGCTGTCAAATAACTGAAAGACTCAGAAACTGCACCCAAAAATGCTATGAGGTGCCAAACCCTGCCCTATTCAAAGGGTAAAGAAAAACAAACGCTAAGTTCTGTTTTCCATATGGGATGAAACAGCCTCCCTTGACCATTTTGCCTTGGATTTGATGCTTACGATTTAGTGAATGAGGTCTATTAATATTCTGAATGAAACCAGAAAATAATTGTTCTGAGTAAAGGCACTTTCTTCTTCCTTTACCATGAGACTCTTCCTGGTGAGGAACAAGCATGAAATGAAATGAAAATAAATGTTTTTGTCTGAATGAGAAGACTGTTGAGGAGGGGAAAAATTACCACATACAAAGGCAACCCATAACAGGACAACGATCATGACTTTTCAGATAGGAGTTCCTTTAGAGATATCCATTAGACATGGACCTGAATGTATTTTTGGGGGGTCTATTTTAATTAACTGTCTTCATCTTGAAGGTTATGTAAGTAATTGGCAAAATAATTCGTGCAGTACTTCACCAGGAAAAGAAGTAGCCCTGTTTGCCCACGGCAGTTCCTGCAAGGCCCTGTTGTTTAACATGTGTAGTACTGAGAGAGTGGCCAATTGTCCAGTAGTTTCACGTGTTCCTCAAAGGGATCCAATCACACTGCCCTCGGTTGCTGCAGGAATGGCCAGTAAGTCACAACTGTTAACAAAAATTTGAACACGCACACATTGGTGCATTCTGCATACTTCAGCTGTCTTATTTTAGCCAAGAGGAGATTTGATCATTTGAAATGGTCTGTTCTGCATAACACGTTCTGTTTTGAAAGGGGGCTTGTTAGTTAGAAGCGCAATGGTTACTGAGGAGATGGGCACCATTACCACGTCGCAGATCTGCAACACACTAGATGGAAACATGCTCGGCAGCAGACCCAGAAAAAGCTGAAAGAGAAATGTAATGCTGTAACCAGTTGCAGATGGCTTGGTTAAGACTGCATTAAATGAACCGAAACTTTGGAACCCCCTTCTCATGGGCCGTAGGGCAAGCTGGTTTTCAAGGTAGCTGGGTGCACAGGAAAAGAAGGCTGCACCCAGGCAGATGATCATGGTATCTGAAGGCAGGATGCTATAGATAAAAGCATACTAGAGCCAGAACCACTGTCACACAGTTTAGCACTGAATTATATTGAACAAATTAAGCAAAATCTGTCTCTCTTTGGAGAACTACGCCAAGCACTGCCCACTTCTGAGCAGTTCAACTATCTCACTTTCCTAGAATCACTTTCTACAACTCGTCAGTTATCTGTCTCTTGCTATCACACTTCACAGAGCAGCCACAGTGGCTAACAATCCTTAGCCTTCTAAAGTGTGCAAAGACAGAGAGCATACACCAAGCACCGTGTACCCCAGGGACATTACTTCTGATTGTGAAGAATCAAAACAAAATGCACACTGAGGGATCAAAAACTTCAATTACTTATTCAAATCAACCTGCTACGCTGTCACAAGTATGTTCCTAGCATCTATGACACTGCCACAAAGTCTGGATTTGTCAGAGGGAGCTATCTCTCATTATCTCCATGTGTCTGCATGAGTTCATACACTTACACAAATAGAAGAGCACCTAGTTGAATTTCACTCCAGACTGTTATCAGAAAAAGAATAAAATTAAATGGTTGCTTTTCAAAACCAAGAGAACTAGATTTTTCAAGGGTTAGTGAGTATCTAACACTGTATTCTGCAGGCAGTGATGACCACAGCGTGGCATCTACCTCTAGCACTACTTTCAGCAATCGCATTTCGCAATAATACTGAGATGGAAATGAACAACAGGACTGAGTGCCTGGTGGAGGAAGCCCTGCATAGTGAATTAAGTGCCACTCTACATTATTCCACCCTGTCAGGAAGCCAACAAGGGTCAGGCACTCTCATCACCAGAAAGCTGCAGGGGTTACCCAAATATCCTGAATGGGCAGAGCTCATAACTCAGACCAAAACTGAAAACAAATGAAACGATCATAAGCATCAATAAGGGAATAAAGTGGGGAAAAAAGAAAAAAAAAAGTTCTATATAAGTCATTCTGTGTAGAAGTACACTTCCTCTGCAACTATACTGGCAATAAAAATTGCTGTTCCATCACAGGACCAGAAAATGCTGCCAGGATCTTGAAATATTTAGACTTTAAAGAAAGACTGAAGTGTAGCACTATGATTAAGAGATAGGAGCATGTCATACACAGAGAGCCTGAGACAGCTAGGATCACTTAGCCTGAAGGGAACAGCTTGGGGGGGTCTTTTCAATGTGTATATAAATCTGATGGTGGGGAACAGAGAAGATAAAGCCAGGCCTCTTCTCAAAGGTGCCCAGTGGAGAAGAGGCAAAGGTACAGATAGGAACACAGTAAATCTCATTTAAACAATAAAAAAAAAAAAAACACTTTTTTACTGTGCTGCAGTGGTCTTGTACTGGCACAGGTTGCTCCACAGATAGCTTGTGGAATCTCCATCCCTGGAGAAAATCAAAAGCTACCTGTACAAAGAATCACAGAATCCTGACATGGAAGGGACCCACAAGGATCATCAAGTCCAACTCCAGGTTCCACAGAGGACCACCCCTAAGTCTGAGAGCATTGTCCCAAATGCTCCCTGAACACCGGCAGCATGGGGCTGTGACCACTGCCCTGGGGAGCCTCATTGAGTGCCTGACCATCCTCTCAGTGAAGAATCTTTTCCCCAACCTGACTGTACCCTGATGTAGCTCCATGCCATTCCCTTGGATCCTGCTGCTGTCACCAGAGCACCTCTGCTCTGCTCCTCATACAACTTGCCCTCCACGCTCTTCAGTGTATTCATAGTCCTCCTCTGGATGATCTCTAATAGCTTTTTGTCCTTCTCATATTGTGGTGCCCAAAACTGCATACAGTGCTCGAAGTTAAGCCGCACTAGTGGAAAGCAGATGGAGACATGGTCTTTAACAGCCCACTGATCCCACCCTGAGCAGCAAAGTTGAATTAGATAATCACCAGAGGTCTCTTCCTACCTCAACCATCCTGTGTTTTCTCTCAAAAATAGTAGTCCAGACGTTCTGCTGCTGTGAACGTGCAAGAAAATTGATAGCTTGTAACTGTACTCTTAACTCCTACCTTTTCTTTAAACATTCTGGCATTTAGGACTGTGAAAAAAGCCTTCATAAAGTGAACAGAGGATTATTCATAATGTGAAGTTAGAGGCTTTTCCGCAGATGGAAGCAAACAACTGTAAGGTGTGAATTGTTCTAATTAATTCCATGGGCACATTGCTGGAAAGCTACACAATGGCAATTTAAATGCCAACATTTCATTGTCAAGCACTTCGACAGAAATCCTTCGGGTCTGTACATTTCACAGTCCCCTAAGGCCAAGCACATTTTCCAGGGTGACAACAGTGCCACAGAAATCAAAACCAAAACTCTGAGGTCTCCTTTCTACACTGTAGGTACAGTGGTCTCAGGAACAACACCAGTTAAGTTAATGATAGGAAGTCTGGCAGCTGACTAGGTGAGGCCACGCAGGAAAAAAGTCATTAGCAACTTAACGAGAAAGGGAAACTATAGCCAGATTCACTCTAATTTCAAGTCCATTTTATTAAAATTCTAGCTGCCTTAACTAACCTAGAGATTACCCAACATTCCAAGTTCAGTTTGCTGCGGAGCTGAGGAGGCTACAATCACAGCACAAATACTACCAGAAATACAACATATGAGTGGGCATGTTTGTCGGTTGGATAGCCACATATGCAAGCTCACAACACCAAGATTACAACATAAACCTTTAAAAAGGGGACTAGGCATGAAGAAACACGCAAACTACTTCGTTCTAAAGAATGCAGTACCTATGCAACATAATGAGCTGAATTATTTATCTCATTCAAATTAAAACTCTAAACATTCAGGAGGTATTTTCAACTACAGTCAAGATGATAGTAAAAAATGTAGTCACAGCTGCATCAAGGTAAGTTAAATGGCAAAGTTTCACATAGCTGAAAGATATGTACTTGCCTTCACCATGCTCAGATCCCAGCATTCCCACGAACTACTCGAAAAAGAGATTAGCCCACTAGATCCCCCGATTCAGCTTACAAGGTGTCCACTTAGATGTCGGTACCACTGTGTTGGAGAACGTGCAAAAATGTGGCTCTCAGAGCAGGCAGATTTGCCCGTTTAGTTATTGAAGCTACTGTAGAATTGCCACTTTAGAGAAAAGTAGGAGGGTGTGAGCATGAAGGGAACAGGAAAAAGCATTCTGTAGATCTAAACAGATACAAATTGTTGTTACACATATTAATATTATGCCACGAACTGCATTATCAGTAAAAATACAACTGACAAAACTGTTACACAGTTCCCAATTTTAATTTTGGTGTTTTTTTTTGTTTTTTTTACTGATCTACACAACCGATTTAATACTAGCTTTTCAGCATTTCTGAAGAGGAAGCATGGTCTATCATCTTACAGGTCACTGAAGAGTATAGAGACACAGTGACAGGAGATGCTCTGATGCATTTTAGAGATGAAACTTGTGGACAAAAGCTTAATTTGCTTTATTTCATTAAAATAAATACCAGTGGTAAAATTAGCTCTTGCACCAGTGGATGGAATTCAGAGAGTCAGAACTGATTCTGGAGATTCACGGACTACAAGACCCAAAAATCCACCAATCTTCAAATTCCAGAAGTCTATTTAATCCACATGAGATTCATTTACCACAATCAAAATAACAATCTGGAAAGTCATAGTAAATTTTCACAAAAAATTAGAATTCAAAACTATATATATTTCGCCTGGGATTGCTGATGAGTGCGTCAAATCAACCTGAGGCAATCAGCATCCCTTTGTGGGCAGTTCTACATTTGAAAGCATTTCCTTGGAGTTGTTTGCCTTCAAAAGGGAGCATCAAGGAGTGTTTATTGGCTCAAGACTTGGCCTGGAAGAAAATGAAAGTAGCTCGATACAGGAGATTGGGTGATGATCCTAATTGTATCTTGTGAAGGCAGGACAGCTGGCCTCTCCCTGCTTCCTCTGATCTCCTGACTTAAATTTGCAAGGTCTGGAAGACAGGAACAAAGGAGTTCCTGATGAGATACCAAACCCAGAAACTGTCACTCCAAAAGAACAGGCTTGATCACTTAGGACTGTAAGTAAGAGTTTGTACTGTCAGTGTGAGTTTTGTCAAGTGAACGACAGAAGTTCCAACTACCCATCACTACTGCAGATCAGCACCTAGCACCAAGACATCGCTGGATCGAGGAGCGGTGAGGCACTTTGCTTTGCTGTGTTTGTACACCTGGCTGGCTGTCCCTCTTTCCCCATTTTCTATCATTTTTCTTCCTCTTCTTTTATTCTTTTAATCTTTGAAGTAGCCATTGCCTAATATTGTCTTACTTGTAATGCTTATTAATCATAATTAGCAAAGTAGCCAATTGTACTTCCAAGTAGAGTACTAGTTGTTGTAAAGAAAGCTGACAGTAAATTGATGTGCATTATTCCTTCAAGTCTTGGATGACTCCATAGTGGTAGTGATCCCTGCTGACTAGGGGAGGCATGACATAGGAGACAGAAAAACATTTACCACCCTCAAGCTCTACTGTGTGTGACCAGACTATTATCTATAGATTCAACTGTTTCACTGTTGCACACTGGCAATGTAAGCGAAGGAGAGTAGAAGTTTCTTCGTGCAACAGAGAAAATAATGAAATGTTCTTATACTACATGCAGATATACGTGGAGAAAAAGATACTCCCCAAACCCATGATTGGAGTCTTTGATAATATTCATGAATCACTAAAAAAGAAATAGTATTGTCACCTATCTGGATTTCGTGAAGGCAGGTTTGATTTACAGAATGAGTCAGTGAGATAGTGGAAAACTATTAAAACACATTAAGAATTGGCTAAGGGTCAGGAACACCAGCATAAGACCAAGTATTTAATTTATCTAGAGATCTGGACTGACCTACATCATCTGACTTACAGTTGGACTGTTTTCTCTCAAAAGAAACCAGTCATATAAAACAAGGGATAAAAATGCCCTTTTAAAGCAACTATTTGAGAAGAATATTTTCATTTCTTCTCCCTACATTTTGCTAAGCCAAAAAAGGTAATTTATTTTTGCGCTTTTTAAGGGAAAAGGCTGAAACTACTGAATTGTTTTCAGTGTGTTTTTGCATTGGTTGCAGCTTTCGATACTGTAATTCTTTGGCAAACTGTGTTTGATGTGGGCAATATTTCAATATTTATTTTAATTGTTGAGCAAAAGTGAACTTATATGGATACTGATAGCAATGCAGAAAAGTCTGTACATCTGCAATTAACTTTATATGCTTACTAAACTACGAAACACTTTAGGAAAGAAGACGAGTAGTTCCCCAAATCTATCCAATACTTTTAATCTATAGGAAATCGCTTTATTTCCTTCTCAAATTATTAACAGTTCACCACAGATTATCAGGGAGTTATGATTACTTCTGCTGGACCACTGAGTCCCTTCTGACAGCCCTGGGAAATTTCTCTGGTTATCACTTAAAAGCTGCTAACTACTTATTCTACTAATCACGCTAATTACGTATCCTGCCTGCGATACTGCTGCTGATCAGGATTACTTCACCTTTATCTCAGGCCCTTATTCCCTCCCGTAAGTGTCCCAGTCAGTGCATCGCTTTCACACATCTTTTAATAGGTCTTTTCTAGTTATTTCATACTCCTCGAGGATCGCGTGTACTCAGTGCCCTACAAAGCGCGCTCTTCCTCTTAAATTCCCGATCTTGCAATTTCCTAATAAACTGACTACGAAGAGGATTGGACTGCACTAAGAAGAAAAGCACTAGGCTGAAGGGCTGCTACTGCGTGGTCTGACAGACGGAACCCGTGGACTAACCATACTTAAAAATCCTCTTTAGTATCTTCAACATGAAAAAACAGCATTGCATTAAAAAAAAAAAAAGCAGAAATACGCAGAAATTTCAGAGTATTAAAGAAATAATTTTGACAGCTACAATAATAAGTGACACAATTCAAATTAAAAGGTCATATACTTATGAAGTTGCGACAAGAACTGCTTTTACATGCTGTAGAATTGTGAGCTGAAAATATTAAGGGAGAAGAAAACCTTGTTAGTATTTGATTCGTGAATGAATTGCAAGTCATCAGAGTGTTGTAGTTAAAAACCGTGATTAATTGAGGGAGGTATTTCCAATATACATAAAGATTTCATGCCATGGAAGAAAATAATTTGTAAGATCTCCTGCAAAATAGCACATATAGTTCTGACTGCACATATTTGCATAAATTAATTTCCCTAAACAGGAGCAGAAAAAGGCTATGATGTTGGTCAAGGAGTGGAATCTCTGTCATTAACAGAGACTAAAAGATGTTGACTGGCTTACTTTTCCAAAAAAGAAGACCAGATTAAGGGGACACAAGGCAGCATATCAAATAAGCCCACAAAAGAGAAGAATTGTCACAGCTGAAGGACAGCATCGATAGAAGAAAAAAAGCAGAACTTGCTTTGAGTAAATTCTGGCTGAAGGTGGTCCAGCTCTTACAAAGAGTGAGCTTCTGAAACAGTGTTCTTGTACAAACAATAAGGACGACAGATTTTAAACAGAGCTTGATAAACAAATGAATGATATTACATAATGTTGTTACCTATTATAAGAAAAGAATTGAACTTGACACATGAGATATCTGACTGTCCTATGTTCCTGTCACTTTTCCCAATTCTGCTTCAGCTAGGGTGCCAAGACGACTGCACACAGAAAGTTTCCAAGAGTCTAGGGATACAGCCATTTGTACTGATGCTCTCTCTTGAAAAGAGGCATGTACATGAAGTTCCACCAAGGTCACCCAGACCAGCCTGCAGCAAAGGCTTCCTTTCCTCATGCTGCTATGCCTGCTTGAGTCATGTCTCTCCATAGAAAGCCATTGCACAGCAATAGCTCAGACCCCACACTTGTTCATCAGCCCCCATTAATTCTGGTGACAGTGATACAGACTGGCATTTTTGGATGTGGGATTTGGATACTACTTACTGAATGCTGCTGGGTGTTGGCAGTTGATTTGCTTGAATTTTAGTAGATGAACTGAATTAACTGTCATTTTGTATGCTGTTCTTGTCTAGTTCTTACTATCCTATTTCAGAGATGAAATAAAACAGATCTCAGCTGAAGGCACGCATTTATCCACGCGATGCCACATAAACATTTCCACAGCATTTTCTGTTACATCCTGTTGGCTTTTTACAATGGTTTGTTACTGCTCCTTTATGCTACTGTCAGCAGGGATTAAGCTTTGTCTGAGCTATCCATAGCACCTCAGAGATAATTTCTTCCTGCAAGGCTGAAACTAATAGAAAATCTATCTGTGGGTATTCTACCTTCTTCTACATGAATATCACATTTGTAATCAATTTTTAAAAATCCGATAACATTCCCAATGCTACTGTGAAGTTTCTGTTCAGGTCCAAGAATTTTTTTACAAAGCTGAGGAAGTGCATGATAGCGTCGTTCCAACTAAATAAATAACTTAGTATAGTTTTAGTTTTCTGTATATGCACTGCTATTACGTATATTATGTAATAATAATCACAGAGCAGTAAGTGTTACAATTCACAGACCCATCCAGTTATTACTTACACTTCATGAAGCAGAATGCCAGGAATCACAAATATACAAAAAAACATTTCCTCAACAGATGTTTTAATACTCCAGGATGTCCTAACCAAGTAGATATTTTACATCTCTTAGACATGAAATTAAACATGTCACCAAAACCCATCTGAAGGTTTAAAGGGCCTCACTTAAAGTCTTATAGAGAATTAGAATTCTTATTCATCCATCTCTGTATGATGTAAGAGCACTTCTGCTAGTGACCACATCCTCTGAGCTACTGAGTGCTGCCTGAGGAGTCCAAGAGTTCTTGTCTGTCATCTGGGTATATGAATATTCTATGTTATGTCACTGTCAAAAGCCAGAATTGAAGTGCTAATTTGGTTTACATTTTAGTACTTAAAAGCATCGTTGCTTCTCTTAGTCCTGGTTTACAAAAACCGCTACATCTTTGAGAAAACATGGCTGGGGATAGCCTGAAGACACTTGCTCTTATGCTACAAATTTTATTCCTTTTCTGTCATGTGTATTTACCCTTAGTCGACATCTAGTTCTTCACCTCATCCGCCACATCAGAAGCTGTCAAATAACTATTCAAGCATTAAAAAAAGAAGGGTCTGTTAAGTTGTAAATTAAATGACAGTCTATAGCTGAAAATTAGCAGTAACATGCCCAAAACTTTATTGATGGCTAAGAAAAGGTGAATAACCCCCACTACGGATGGCTGTGTAATTACTGACCTTTAGAACTCAAGAGCTATTAATTTAAGAGCAGATACCAGTGAACTAGCAGACAAAATATTTTGCAGCAGGACCGTAAAGGCATCACGTTTGTGCATATATTCAATGCCACCTTGGAAGGTAATGATATTCATCTGCCTGTTCTGTTTTAACTAAGAATATAAACCAGGTTATATCTGGATATAAAATGCCTGTCAGCTAGTTCTGAAGATCGGTAGGACTGCACCCACAGACACTAAGTCCTTTCAGTACGTTGTAAGAAGTCCACATCTTTCCAAATAGATTCTTAAATAACTGCTAAAGGTGGGAAAACTGCATTGCCAAGCTCAGCCATTCTGATACATATATTGCAAACATTTCATCTATACTGTGAGAGATGAGCAGCACATAACAGGGAAAGAGCAGGTAGTAATAAGACGTCAGTTCCTTTAAGTGTGGGACGTACATGAACACAAAAACCCCACCTCCGTAAACACTGCTGTATTTCATCCGTTATATGGACTTTCTGTCCTTTTACAATTCACAGAAATAGTTGCTCAAAGAGAATTAACACAAATAATTCAGCAGCATTTAATTTTTTTTCTTAATAGTAAGCATTTACTGTGATGGAAAGAGTTATTGTTTGACAAAGCAACTACATTTTAAGAGCAGTGGTCAAATGGTGATGTTGACAGTAAGAAAATAACAATAATTTAAAAACTATGAACTAAAAAGAAAACAACTTAGGAACTAATGAAAAAAAAAAGCCGTCTGACCTGGTGTAGATGTCCTTCCATGAAGAGCAGTTTCATTAGGCAGGAGATCTTTTGAGTTGGAAGTGAACGGTGATTGTCTAAAAGTGTCTTCAGAAAAGTAAGGGCTATGGGGGAAATAAGACATCTTTTTGTAAACAAAACAGCAGTTAATAGAAAAAGTAATCAATATTTTTTTACTTTAATCTCTCAGTATAATAAATATCATCTTCTTAAAAGCCCTGCTTAATTTACAGAATTAATGCAGAAAGAAAACCAGACTGTGAGGTAAGTTGTGCAGAAGAGGTAAGCTTTGGGAAAACTGCACTGTGGAGCAAAAACTGAAGTTCTCCCAAAACGCTTTTCATTACAGTGTGTCAACAACTCACATTTGTTATATCACATCACAATATAGGTAACAAAATTTAACATTTCAAAAATCTGCATTCTACTTCTAAAACACGTGGAAAATATATGAAATATTTTAAAGTATTTAATAACTTCAGGAATACAATAATTACATTCAAAACAAAGCTTTTCAAATCTTAGGTTGAGATGCTGAACTGTTCTCTATCGACAGAGCATTCCATGTACAAAATTAACTCAATTAATTCAATTTTTAGAGCAGGAAACAATAGAATCTAACTGAATGGTGATTTCCCAAACAGAGCATAAATCACCACCTGCTTGATTCTAAAATGTAGATCGTGCTTTGGTTTTAATTAACAGGAGGTAAAAAGTTAATTCCCATAGTGAATGGGCATTTCTGTGAAAGTGTTTTGTTTTCTGCTCAACTGAATGTTATAACAGAAACTATGATGCCTTCTCCACAATAAAGACATTGGTAAGAAATACATAAAAAAATTAAAAATGGACAAGGGTAGTTCTTTTTGGACAGCTGTTTTCCAATGTACTATTTTCCACCTGCATACAAAGGATACACTTCTTCTAAGCAAAATGGGAATTTAATTTAAATCTGATCTGTACTGTATTGAGATTCCTCAACAGGCTGAGAAACCAGTTTTTTTGTTTGTTTTGATTTTTACTACTATTTATTTTTTGCTGTTCTGTACGTGACAGTTAGTGGGGTATTTTGCTATTTCTGCATAAGTTTGGACACAACCATAAGCAGTTAAACAGGTTGAGCTGGATGAAAAGCATGAAGCTGCCCCAAACTTGCGCATTTCACTGTATGCAGATACCTGATTAATCACGATACGGTGAAGAGCTGCTGCCCACATGTGCAAAAGTTCACTTTTCCAAGACTCACACTCCCCCTCAGGGATGATATAATATAAAACAGACTGACGCTGTATAAAAATATGGCGTAATTCACTCCAACATCCCTCTTGGTGGCTTAATAATGATTTGAAAAAACAAACACCAATAAAAAGAAGCTTTGTGACTGTTGCAACTCTTCAAAATCATGTAATCCGCTCAGCTTTCCATGCTGGACTGCCTGCTTGTAGATTCACTCCCTGGCTCACTGTCCATTGCTAGTTCTAGACAACAGAGCTCATCTATTTCAGTGTAGGATATAAATCCTCAGTAGGTTGCTTTTGAAGACTGCACTGTGCTGGTGTTTTAATGATCTCCCCTCTTTGCCATCCGCCTCCAGTGAATTACAGAACCATCCTTGGATATGCCTTTTTTTTTAAAAAAAAAACTTTTTCTAGATTGGCAGATGAGTCTCTTCAGTGTCAGCCCATTATTGTTTCTATTTCAGTGGGTATGCCCTCCAATTCTCAATCCAGAGTACGAACGGAGAGTTCCTGCAACACAGAAACTACATACGTTGTTCTCAGTCACTCTGTAAAATCCCTTCTGATGATTAAGCTTTACTTTTTTTTTTTTTTTTTTTTTTTTTTTTTTCCTTCTGGCTGCACTTTTCCAGTTTTCTGTCTACACAGTCCTCTGGATGAAAGAAACTTATCTTGGCATCTCATGCTGGCGTACTCACTTCCAGATCATTTGCTTCTCCGCTTTCTTTCTTCTTATCACAGATGGCAGGTTCTACCATCTCACTCAGCCACTGAACTGTGAGGAATCCTTGCCAGTTTTGGCTGCTTGAGCAAAGTCATATGGAAGTATATGCTTACACAGTCCAGGAATATTCACAGGAAGAACAGCAACAGACGGGAGACAGAAATGTTAATATGGAGTAAGATATGAAAAAAAAGAAGTGCTTGTGTACCCCCTTCTTGCTGGACTCGGCTGATTTAAGACACTCACCAATGACAAAGCTGAATCTCTCCACTGCCCAGTTACTCACAGGTGGATGACACTGACCTCACCTTGACTCTGCAGCTGTCAGCAAACTTCACATAACAATTGTGATTCCACTGCCTTCCTGTCATGACTCCAGATGTAGGTTGGTGAGCCAAACTGCAACACTACACGTTTCTTTAATGCAGCCTTCGTGCCTCTATTCTCCACCGGCTGCTCCATCACATTCTATTTTTGAGAGGTGCCGTACTCTTACCAGTAAAGACTTCCGGCTGTTTGCTTGGTTTGGGGTGCTTTGTTTCTTTTTTCGGCAAGGTCTTTTTAAGTCAATCTGTTGGAACGCGCAGTGTTTAGTAGACTGACTCACTTGTCCTTAAGAAGCTCTTCTTATTCATATTGATTGATAGGTAAGAGAAGAAAAGCACCCACCAGAATTCAGTTGGGCACTCTGCTTTTCAGACACTGATGGGTAGCAGCCATTATCAGGACTTCTCAGTACAATTCAGTGAAAGTTAGACAACAGCCAACCGAGCTATTCTCTTACAAGGCAGCAGCCTTGTAAGAAGGAAGGTTGTCTGAACTGTCCTCAACCTTTCCAGTTTGAACTATTTTTGATAGATCCAAAAGTAGCTCTGGATTCTCACACCAGTCCTGCTGGTAATATCACAAGACACTAAAATCTATTTTCTACCAACTATTTGTCACCCCTCCCTGCAACACATATTGGATGGTTAATGAGTAGTTGGACAATATGTGCATTCAACTGTATAAGTATCTTTCAGGCTTACGCTTTTTAAGAAGGGAAGTCTGTGCAGTCCCCATATCCCACAAGTTCCCAAACCAGCAAATATGAACAGCTTTCTCAATAACCAGAAGTTAAAAAGCTCAATTTAATTCTCTTTCAACCTGTAACATCAAAAAATCTCTGATGGACATTTACTAGATTGTTCAGTTTGTTAAAAACAAATTTATTTCAGTTACCATGAAAGGAGGGGATGGGTCTAGGAATTTAAGATGAGCACATTTCAGAGACCTTTTCTTCTACAACTGAAATGCTTTTCAAATTCTGTCTAGACAAAGCTGCCTTAGTTATCAAACACTGCACACGCTGAGGATTTCTGCAGAAGGGCTGCAGAGACACCGAAGGTCTTACTCTATTTCTGAAGGAACTCCCCAATGCTCCAACCACAGTCAGTCTGCAAAACCACCCACATTGACCACAGAACTTTCAGGGAGGACATGTGTGTATGTATCCTTGTCTCAAGGGTTAGATGAGAGCCAAAGTCAATTCCTGCTTACTCCTAACCACGGGCTCCTAAGTTTTTACCAACTCTAGCTGCCATTTATTACACAATAGCTTTGAATTTTTTCCCTTAGGGCACCTCACTTTGCTGCTCACATATTTAAACAACTTGTCAGTATGTTCCCAGGCAAAATACAGTAAAGGGCATATGTCTTTAAAAACACATGCTATAATTGAATCGTATTTTTAATTCCTGCATAATTTCACACGTTGTATTAGTGTGACTGTAATCATGAACACAAGTTTCATTAGCATTGTCTCTTACAGACTTTTAAAAATTCATCTCTGGAAAGCATTGAGAGGATTCAGAAATATTAAACTGAAATTTTATTCAAGAAGTCCAAGTTTGAAAGAAGACTGAATCACAACACCTCTTCTTACATTGGTCCATGTCGTAAAATCCAGTTGTCAGCCTGTTCTTCCCTCAAGCACTGCATGTACTATGCAGTTTCAATTAAGCTTTGGTTTTTGCAGAGAAAAGCACATCCAGAAAACAATTCTTAAAACCAAGTGAGAATACTTGACTGTGGGAACAGTCATTTTGGCCCAAAGGCCTTTTGCAACATGGACACTAAGAAATCATATCTAGCGGTGTCATTTCTCACATACAGGTTCCATTACTAAAAGAAAATATCTTACACTTGTAATATCAGGTCATATTTGCAAGAGAGAGACATATCCAAGTTTACAAGGCAAAACTCAGCAATTTACACTACAGATTTATGGATAACGACGGACTGTGCTTACCTGACTGTAGTTCTGATGGTGTTATCTTTATTGTGATTGTGCTCTTTGCTCACCTTTTCTGCAGAGGAATATACAGTTTTTTTGTGATTATAGGATATATCATATTTTCCCTATCAAATTTTATTCAGCAAAACTATTTTAACACTTTCTGATTACAGTATAATCCAGAATAATTTAAGGGGAAGTGGTCACAATATGATTTCAGAATAAGCACAGCTTTTTAAAAAAATATAACTCATACCAATTTTTTTCACTCTCACATTTCAGTGTCAGTGCTCCATGTACACTACAAGCTTTCATTAAACAGAACTCAAATCACTGCATGTATGTAATATCTGAGGTTGACCTTCTGTGTGGAGAGAAATGGACAGCACAACTTCAGGAGCGCTGTACGTTGCAGACACTGTCCATTTTTGACAGTAACTACCTATATGTTCCCTTATATTCCAAGGCCTCAATCAACCAGTTGTCACTAACCATTTAATTAGCCTTCAAAAACACAAGAGTTGAACTCTGGCATTTCCAATTCAGTTCAAATATTATGAACCTGATCAGACTGTCAGAGTGCTCTAAAACATATGTTATCTATGGGGAACATTTGGCAAGACTTCTGTATTTCACATGCAAGGGTAGAAGGGCTCTATCTCAGCATTAGCAATCTCATATTTCGTAGCACCTTAATGATCATACACGGTCTCTTTTTGCTCTTTAAACTCTGCTTTCAACTATTTCCACTGCTTTTACCTGATAACTGGAAGAGCAGCTCAGATGCCATCTTCACTGATATATCCTGGCTGAACAGATTTCGTTCTGGGAGCACTCGACCTTCTGGTGCCTTCTGGATGTGTTCACTAATGTCTCGCCCTAATAAAGTGCTGTAGCCAACATTTTGGCTGGGTTGGCTGGGTGACACTGAAGTCTGCGAATCATGAATGTCAACTTCCATTGGTTCTTCTTTTATCTTTACAGTCTGGGTTTCCTTGTAACTCTCAGCTGCAAATATGTATTAAAAAAAAAAACAAAAAAAACAACAACAACAAAAAACCACCACAATTACTTAATTAGGTTACAGTTTTTCAGAGCACTCAAAGTAGGAATCTCAATTACAAAGTTTAATTTGTATACCCTATAACAGCAAATCGTAAGAGAAGCAAGCAGCTGACTGCTACAATATTCTTCTGGGAGTTTATAAATAGAAGAAATCTCTTGAAAATAATACTTCAAACTACAGAGCAGAAAACTGTATATTTGCAAATCTGAGAATTACATAATTTCCTATGAACACCATGTAGTCATATCCCAGTTTGTGAAGCTCTGCTTTTATATTCTACATGCAGTTACAACTAACAACCAGCTCTTCAAAGCTGGACACTGAAGTTATTTTACAAACTCTTAATTACTCTCTATCAGAGCAGTAGCAGCACATATAGTTGGAAATGCTGGTATGGGGTGGAGGTAGAAACATCATCTGCTCATCTTCCTTTCTCTTTTCAAGATGAGATGAGCAGTTTTCTAACACGTAACAATCTTAAATACTCCCTCAGGTACTACAAGACCCAATAACCTAGATGACTAGCTTCCATATGCCCAGATCTTTCCAGGTCTGTCTTCCTCTCTAGTGTACTAAAATGTAGAAAACTACAATTTAGAAGCCAGTGTGTAGCTCACGTCCTACACGTGTGTCATCTCAGGTGCTGCTGAATGCTAATGTGGCTGCAAGGTTAGCAATCATTTTTTCTTCAGAAGAAAAGCTCTGGAATCTCAAAAACAAGGCCCCAAGGTAATCTGGCTACCACACTCCCTTCTTGATTCAGACTTTCAAATGTGAAAAAAAGAAGTTGAAGACCTGAAGTTTAGACCAGAGAGAGATGATGAGTTTTTCTAATGATCTTCTTTCAGCGTTCTGCTGAAAGGACATCTATAGGTATCTATAGTGGTGGAATGGCCCAACCAGGTGTGTTGCCTCTTCTGTTAGGATGCTGACAGACACTTGGGAAATAGGCAGCCTAAGAAGAAAGGCAGACTCAAGGAAATAAATCAGTGTGTGAACACAGTTACATAGCAGAACGGCCACCGAGGTGAGAAACTGTTCTAACAAAAATATATGATTCTAGATTCAGAAAAATGTCCAAGGGATTTATTCTTTTTGCCTAAACCTGCATATGTACTTCTGCTACTGATCAAGATACTCAGGACCTTAAGAAAAATCTGATTCCGTTTACTTTAGGGCACATGCCCTAAAACAACCTGTGTAGCCTCCAGAGGGGGAGTCAAGGTAAAGCATGACTTTGAACTTCAGAAGCCGAAGGAAGAAAAGGCAAATCTAGCAGTCAGGAAAAGAGGCCATATTAAGGCAGAAATGCCACAGCACACTGAGAGCCAGAGCAGCACTGAGCATGCTGAGAGGATTAAGACCTGAGAGAGCAGTCTGGCCCTTGTTCATACTGGGGAACCCGTTCAGACCAAATGAAGGCATTCTGTACAATGAGCATCTTCACATGGAAATGCTCTTATCTGACAAATTTCACAACTTATGAAGATGTATTTTGAAAATAAATAGAAGAACACCAGTTTGTAAGAAAAACAAACAAAATGCAAAATAACCCCATAAATGGTATTTCCTATCAAATCTGGGTCTGAGAGAAAAGTGAAAACAACAACAACAAAAAAACCCCAGTAAGTTCACTTGATACATTAATCTGTTGCTACCCTCTCTGCCTTTCCCTCCTCTCTAAAGCAAATATGAACGTGTCAGCCTCACAAATTTTACTCCAAGTACAAATATTTCAAACACGACCCTTTTTTTTTTTTCCCCCCAATTACTCAACACTGCAATGATACTCAGGGGTATCAAAACATGGTATGGTCATTCCTGATAACATCCTGAGGATAGCCAGTTGGTTGGTGTCGTCTCCTAGCCTCAAGCCAAGATGAACAGAATCCTTTTAGTACGCAAGCATACACAGTTCACATGAATCTAAATGGACGTGTTCCACTTTTTCACCCCCTTGGTTTATGTTTCTCCTCTGCTGTCCTTAAGCGGAGGAAAAAGTGGCTTTGGTACTTGCAGATCTCAAAATAAAATAAAATAAAATAAAATAAAATAAAATAAAAATCAAAGCCAGGAGATAAAAGCTACCTGGTTATGCTCCAGGAGTGATTTACATGAAGTGCTTTTGGTCTTTTCTTATGACATTTCTTGACCTTTCAAAACAACACTGAGAAAAATCTTTACCATCTACCATGATCCACCAGATATGAAAATCATTTTAGAGAATTCTCAAATGAAGAGGAGTTGAAAATACTATTATGTAATGTCTTTTTTCCCCACCAAGCAATTTTTTTAAATTTCTTTTTTTCAAGCTTAAATTGGTCTCTTATCATAAAGCTACAGAACACTGCATCTGTTTTGAGAAGTGAAAAAATAATATGTCCTGCATTGAACGGACACACAGAATGGCAAAGGAACGCATCAGGTAACACTGTCAATAAAAGTTCAGGTAACTCTACAAACAAATGAGTTCTTTAGCTGTCCTACAGACTGAGCTCTGCACCCAGCTGCCAAATTTAGGTGCAGAGTCAAGCTGACCTTTGTTGCTCTTTCTGCTTTTAAAATATTCTTTCTATTTCTGTTCCTGCCCCACACAGCTGAATTCCCTGTCCTGCAAATGCTTTTCAATCAGACAGACTGATACAACTCAACTAAGGCAATAGTTGAGCAATACCAATGACCTTCTCATCCCTGCAATCAGCTAGCAATCCAGTAGACCTAACTAAATTTACGTATTTGATAATTTCCTTTGACCTTTCCCTCTGCAGCTGCACCCTTCTGACCTGGCAGCATGTACCTGACAAATGTGAATCCTGTCATAGTCCAATTCCCAAAAACAAAGAGAGAAGACATGGAGGCTCTCTGTGATAACTTTACAATACTAACCGAAGAGAAATTCTGTCCCATGAGCAAAAGCCACATCACAAGCCACAAGCAGACAACCCAGCTGTGCTGCATCTTGGGCGGAATTAAGTTTCTGGCCGTACACATCTCATTGTACAGGCAGTCAAACTGTAACTTAAAGATTATTTTGCCTTCTGTTCATTTGTGGAATAAGGAAATAACCCTCGTCTCCTCTCATATGTATCTCATGTGGTCATAGTGCAGCTGATGATTTTAAAGTCAAGGATGGGCACACTGAAAAGTCTCTCCATTCAAATAATCCAAGTCATGACAGCTTTGGTTTGTTTCCCACTTTTGGATTTCTCCTTGAGCACACAGACTAGGTTAAATAAACTGCACTGTATCACAATACAAAGTTAGTACACAGGAGTAATCTTCTTCAATGGATTTTTATAAAAGTAGAGACATCCAATTCCTAGAAAACAAATCAAAACAAAACAAAAACAGTGGAGACTAACAATTCAAATAGCTTTGAAGTATCTGGACTGTGATCTGGTCTGCTATTGATTTAAACACGGTCTGCTATTCATTTCAGACTAAACTGGATGAAGCTCAGAACAACAGCAGAGCACAGAGCAGTGAACATTGCTCCTCTGGCAGCAGATGAACTAAATGACCTAATACACCTTTTTTCTTTTTTTCCTGCTTTTTTTTTTTGTTGTTTTGTTTTTAATATAGAAGCAGCTTAACAAAATTAGAGAGAATTATATGGATGGATATGGATGTATCATTATGAAGCTACAGAGATGCTCTTTAGAGTATACCTTTAATCAGCTGATTTACAAAAACCTCAGCAAACTATTCATGCCATGTGAGACAGTTTCCCACACCAGATATGCAATAATGCAGTACTGGATAGGCTTCTTGCAGAAAGAAGTAATTTTTTCCACAACTTCCGAGTGCAAAAAATGGCAAAGTAGTGAAACTTTTACAAAATAGAACAGAACAAAAATGAAAAGAAACAACAACAACAACAAACAACCCCACAGAGCAATAACTGTGCTACCTAAAAGTTCAGGGTACAATATTCAGTTCTGAAGGCCTGACAATGTTTCCTCAGCAGCAATAAAAGTGGCTATGAAGTCTACCCCTATGCAATGCCCCTCTACAGCCTCAGATGGTGATTGCCAAGTTTTAGAAGAGCTAAAATTTCATTCAAGCTACTTCATTTAAAGCTGGGACAACCAGAATCCAACACCTGTATCAGACACATGGAAATGGAAAGGAGATAAACAGAAGAAATATATTTCCAGAGCAAATCACCACAAGCTAAATGATTTCATTGCTTCAGCACCACCTTAAAATAGATAAAATTCTGATTTATAAATTCTCAGCTCACAGAAAAACAATGCAAAAAATGTCAAGTGAAACTAGTGAGAATAAAATCACTGGAATTTCTTACTGATGATTTCAGGACATGTGCAAGAAGTTGCCAACATCAAGACAAGCACATCTTTTTGCATAAAAAGAAGGAGAAAATAGAAGCATAGCAAGCAAGTAGACATAAAACACTCACTGTAACTAGGGATACTGGGATAAAATTTCATTTTTTACTGCATCTGCAGTTCAAGATATCTTAAAACCAAATACATATTGTAACACAATGGTAAGTAAAGCCACTATTGGCACTACTTACCACCTCTCAATTCTAGACTCCCAGAGCAGTTTAGAAGAAAAAAGAGTATTTATTTTACAAAACAAGAAGAAGAAATAACGAACTCAAAAATACGCACCTGCTCAAGTTATGAGCATTCATGTTCATTTACATGTCTGCATTTGCTGCATATATACCAATATGCACAATGACATCTAGTAGTAACACATCCTGATTCAAAATACACATGAGAAAGCAAGCTTTCTGAATCCTAAGCATTTTCTTAGACTCAGTCTGCCTCACAGTTGTAGAAACAGGGCTAGAACTCAAGAGGGACAACAGCAGACGGTGAATATTCCTAAATCTTCACTGCAAAGCAGATGTTGTCGAGGTATACCAGCCATCCTGGTCACTCAGTACACAAACCGACAAATTATATGCCATCCCTGCATCTCTGGGAGCATGACAACCACATTTCAGTAAATTCTCTGATTCGGATAAGCAGCATTAGGGCTGTGGGATAAGATGCTGAGTCCATCTCCATTGCAGTATACCTACAATCAACGAGCCCCTAGCATTACATCTGGTCTAGTAAGATCACTTTTCACTGATGCAAAAGGCAATAATTAAGTTTATTCATATACAAATACTGTTTGTACTTCAAAACATGGACAAATAATCATTAGTCATTACTTTCCCTGAGTACTATTACTGACAACAGCACATTTACTTCTGTCTAGAGGCTGGACAGCCTAAGCTATGTCTCTTGAATGATTATAGAGCAAATCCTGTAGGAAACCACTTTCAGGCCCTTGGAAGACAAGACTGTCTAGAAAAAGCTAGCATTGGTTTCCCAATGGCAAATCATACCTGATAAACCTGATAGTCTCTTATGATAAAATAACTGACTGTGGACAGACTGAGAGCAACAGATTTTGTTACCTTAACTTCTGTTAGGTCTTTAGTATCATCATTATACCACTGATAGCACTGAACTACCATTATAGCCAAACTAGTAACATGGACTGGATAACTGAACTACAAGATGGTGGAAGCAGGGCTGTATCCCTAACCTCAATGGGCTGCAGGCAGCGATACTGTCTAGCTGACAGTCAGTCCTTAATGGCTTTATTAACAACTTGGATCGTGTGGAAGAGTGTACTCCTGGCAAGTTCAGAGGCAATTCCAAACCGGGGAAAGTGGTGGACATCCTGGAAGGCAGTGCTACACTGCAGTGCAGTGACAGTGTTGAGGGACCTCGACAGCATACAGAAATGACAGGCTGACAGAAACCTCAGAAGTTCAAGAAAGGAAAACACATTTATATATTTATAAATATTAATATTATAATGCATTTATAAATTTATAATAGAGTCAAAGCACATAATAATACAAGTGAACAGCCACTAAGCAGAGAGCTGCATTGCCAAAGAACTGGTGAAGTCAACAATGCACCAATGCGTCAACAAGGTTTAAGCTCACCATTCTTGGACATACCCAAGTTTAACAAGACCCCGAGCAGCACAGTATTGCTGGATCCGCAGTAAGCAAGGGTTTGGATTAGATGGACTCTGGAGGTTCTCTCTGAATGTAACTATTCCTTGAATCATCAGCACTAGATGATACTGGCTGTACTTTCATCTAGCAGAGTTTTCAAAACTTCCAAGCAAGTGAAAGCTACATCTTGGGTAACACTTGCCCTAGTGTTGCCCACTGAAAAGTTTTCTTAATGTCCAGTCTGAAGGTTGGGAGCTGCAGCTGGTAACTGTTGCCCCTGTGTTTTACCATCTGTCACTACCAAGAAAAGTTAAACTCTGTCTTTCTAAGTTGTTTCAAGTACCTGCAGGCTGTTATTTGATCTGCCTTTAGTCTCCCCTCACTGGACTAAACAGGCTCAGTTCTGTCAGTACTTCTTTGCAGGTCGTGAACCCTAAAACCTTAATTATCTTAGCAGCCTTCCTTTGGACCCTCTATGAATTCTCGGTGGAGAACTCCCAACTACTACAGTATTCTACATGCAGACTACAACTGGCCCTAATTACAGGCGATATGCTAAACATGCTCTGTAAATGCAGCACAGTATGTATTTCACCTTATTTGAGATGTGTGTCAAAATCAAGCAAACAGAATTAATAAAAAACACAAAAACAAACCCTGTTTTTGCTGATACTATTGTAGCCCAATGACTTTCCATTCCCAGAAATCAAGTGAAGCATAGATAAATCATTCATGCTTCTTCTGATAATTTAAAACCTTAGCACCAAAATTCTAAGATACTTGTATATGCTGAAATGTCCATCAGCTTTACAAATCAACTTTATGAATCAACTCAGAAGAGAAAGTCTTTCCCATATGTCTCACAAATTGGACTCACGTACTAGTTTTTGCAATCAAGCAGACAAGGGTAACTAGTGGGTCAACTTGTACTGACTTCAAAAGCTTTCAGTATGAAGAGTCAGGCATTTTGTTATGCTAATTGTTCTGATTTGCTAGAAATAAACATGCCCTAAAACAGCTTAAATAAAAACCTTAGAGGCAGGAAACAGTTGGTGAGCCCTGAAGGTTCTGCTACAGACACAACAAGTAACATCTGATGTTCCCTAGAGTGCTGTGCTTGATGCTTTATTTTGCTTCTATATTTTCAAGCTGCTGTTTTATGTAAGACAATGTCAATGGGCCTTGAATCAATGAAGATGATCATGTGTTAAAAAAAATAAATCAATCAAAACCAGCTGATATTTGTTGAAGTGGAACTCAGAAATCCCCGATTACAGAATTTTGCAACTAAAGGCTCAGTTTCACAGAAATGTACAACAAAAGAAGATAAAATTAAAGCACCAGACAAATCTGAGGTTGCAATACGCATCTGCTGTTCCTTCTATTCGAATGTTAGGAATACGGTGCTTACCTGAAAATAATTACTTACACACCCAACCCCTCAAATGCTCACATAATCATAGAATCAAAGACTGGTTAGGACTGGAATAGACCTTAATGACCATCTGGTTCCAGCCTCCTTTTCATGAGCTGGAACACCCTCCCATTGAGCTCCCCCTTGATAAGGCTGCTTAAAACCCCATTCAACCTGCTCTTCCAGGGCATCCACAACTTCTCTGGGCAGCTTGTTCCAGTGCCTCACCATCCTCATTGTGAAGAACTACTGCTTTACACCTGATCAAAATCTACCCTCTTTTAGTTTAAAGTTATTATTCTCCTGTCCCATCACTACACCCCCTTGCAAAAAGTTCCTCTCCAGATTCCTTGTAGGCCCACTTTAAGTACTGCTAGAAGTTCTCAGCCTTCGTAGGAGTTCACAGGAGAGCTGCTTCACGCTTCTGATGTGTTCACAAAAAGTAAAAAATAATTTGATCAAAAGCCTGCATGTGCAATGAATCACAACATATCCCAGTTCATGAAAGTCTCCCAGACCTAGTCTAGTATTGCCGTAGCAAGCTGAACCTTTACAGAAAGCTGCATGTTTTTTCCATACTTTAATTAAAATAAAGCTTCACCCTAACCATCCACAATTATTTCCACAAGGGGGGAGGGGGGGGGAGAAAACACACAAAAAAAGTAGTGGACTTCAGTCTGGCTATATGGCTTACCATAGCATCTCTAGCTAAGAAAGTCTTACTTTGGGGCAGACAGTTCTCTGCTTACTTATCTGGGCTTCTGCAGAAGTACCAACTGCTGCCCAAAGCCTTCTAATGAGCCATTTAGAGACCAAGCAACAAAAACCTTCCCTCAGTTTTCACCCCTACCTCTACTATCAAGGTATTCCAAGCAGGGATGAAAGTGCTCAACAACTCCCCTGCCATCTAGGGATGGACACACTTAGAAAGTTCTGACAACAGTTGTCCCCAAAGACAGCAGTACTTCCCAGAACAATCACCAAGTTAAGAAAAAAATAATAATATATATATACACACACATAGAACAACTAGTTTCTGAGCCACTTAATTTACACACACACACACACACACACACACACACACACACACACACACACACAAAGGAAATGTAATAATATATGTTTTCCTCACCATCTTAACAATAAAACAACAACAACAACCCCTACCAACACAACGCACTAAACCTGGGAAGATTTTGTGACTGCTAAGAAAAACAACTTACCAGCCCCAAACTCCTTTTTATTATTTCTAATTCACACTGCTGATGATAGCTAAGCATAAAGAAGCATAACGCTACCCAAGCCTTTCATGAAGCATCATCAGCTGTTGAGCCACACAAGCACAAGGAAGCACGCCTACTTAAACTTAAAAAAATGACACAGTCATTTAGCTCCTCTTTAAGTCTACGCTGGTGTGACTGGACTGGCTTTGGTATGAGCTAGTTTAGAGTCTTCTCAGGCAGTCCTTCACTGTACTGCATTCTAAAACCCAATGGGTCATTTTTAGAATGGGAATAGCAGTGGGGTCTTCTGGCCTTCAACTTATGCTAGAATCGCACAATCCTCTTTATTTTCCTTTTTCTAACTGTGTGGTTTCAATTGAACCTAAGATAGAGTGGCAAACAAAGTTTGTTATGAAGCATCAAAGAGGAAATTAGAGTAAAAAATCAAAAGAAAAAGTAAAACCCACAGCAAGCAGTTATGCTGAGTGTTGAACTGTCATAAAGTTAGGTAATAGAGAGAGCTCATCAAAGATAGATTTGGAACTAATTGTATACAAGATACTATTTCACATCCTTGTCAAGAAATAAACATGCATTAATTTCAACTACCGATAACCCAAAAATTATGACACATGGTTTGTACTAGGAAATTGGTGCATTACGAGAAGCACTGTGACCTGAGTACTGAAGTACAGAAAAATCCAAAGCAACTGAGTAGTACAAAGGTCATGGATTTGATACTGATAACAAGAATAGCTGCAATGTATCTGGAATTGATCCACTGAAAGAAGAACAAAAGGACTAGGTTACTACAGAAATGCAAAATAACTACACTGCACAAAGAAGATACAGCTGAATTTAGGGCAAATAGGATTCAGAGAACATTTCTAGGGAAGACAGACTTAACAGTGTGTTCAAGGCACCAGGGTAAAATATTAATTATAAAATGTTAGTACCTGGAACAGAATTTATATACCTCCCACTACACATCCCTTTTTGGACAAGAAGGGAAAGGAATATATGCTTCTGAAATATAATACATACTCCAAACATATTAGCAGCACAACTACTGCAACAGAAAATGAGCTTTTAGACTATAACATGAGGATGTAGATGCAAACATTTATTTTAAATCCCAATCTCCTCTGGAACCTACCTTTCATCTTACAAGACTGTGAGCATAAAACTGATCAGAGATCACTGACAGCATTAGTTAAATTAGCTTCCCCATAAAAGAAAACAAGTAAGAAAGAGTGCAGAAAGCTGGTTTAGGTGCATTTGAAATACATTAGTTTGATTTCTTATAGTGATTTTGTGCAATATTTAATATGAATTTAAAGCCATGCAGGAACAAATGCTCTACCAGGCTGAGATGAGAGCGATTTGCTCCACTTCTCTACCTTCTCAAATCGGTCAGGGTACCATTCTGTCTCATCTCAGTGAAGACTTAGTAATGAACTGCATTCACAGCTCACCTTTACATGTTTGTATAAAACATGACAGTTTTTGCATTCTTCTGTAAATGTAGGTTGAAGATCTGTACTTAAGCTGAAACTGCTAACCCACAAAGACCATTGTCAAATGCTCTATTTCTTTTAACATACCAACTCAGCTGTTACAAAGTTTTGTTTTGACTGAACAGATGAAAATGAGTTTTACCAAGGCATGCCCTAGAAATGACATTATTCTTTGGAAGAAGTGTTCAAACTGTGATGTCTTGATTATGCATCAAGCTTATGAATTGTGAGGTAGGAGATCTAAATTCAAGTGGAACCAGCATACCAGAAAACCGGTATAAAAGGGCATAACATCTTCAGACAAGGTCCAACTCCACTGAAGTAATATCCAGGATATGGACCTGACCTCAAGCACTGGTTGTCTGCTGCTAACAGCACACAAGCGTCCTGACAGCGTTTTAGCTTTCTATTTCTATTCTTCCAAGTTTCTCCTAGATTTCAAGTAATTTCCAAGTAGTGGACAAGTCTCTGCATTATATTCTCAAGAGACGGGTGATTTACAAATGAGTCTATCTTGGTAGCACCAAGTAGGTTCCTGAGCCAGAAAGGTCTTCCACTATCTGTATAAACTGAGCTAAGAGTTAGCAACACAGTACACCTGTTTTGGGAAACAGATTTTCCAGTGAAAAGTACAAGCCAGCGCATCCTTCTCATGAAAGATACATGCCTAAATCCCAAGAGACTTAAATGAGTTGTCAACAGTTGGCAATATTATTGCTAGAGAATAACAGAATCATGTATGTCAGGATGTCTACTATTATGTCAGAAATAAATAGTTGCATAAATAGTTGTTTAAATACCACATCACTAAAAACAGAGTGAAAAGTTGATTAAAGCAATTTGTGATCTCAGAATATTCTATCAGATAAAGGAAACAACTTAAAGAACAAACAAAAACCCCACAAAGATACTAACAAGATGTTTGATCTTAGATTCCCCCCTTATATTTATTCTACGTTTAACTGTATGTTAGGTGTTTTACACTTTCTGTCTTAGATTCAGAAAAGTACAAATTGAAAGCAGTACATGTGATAAAGTTGATAGAACTCCACCCTCTGGCTGACTCTGGAATGTCAATTTCAGCAATAGTGCCAAAGTAAATCCTGTTTTTTTCCTTTTCAGTCTACCGATAAAACACTATCAGCAAAAACTGCCTGCTCACTAAGAGATCATAAAGGAAATATTAGCCTAGTCTATTTCTTACTAGAACATTTAAATACTGGGAGTTCCCAGCAGAAGAGACTGAAGACCTGATCAAGAACGTATATATGCCAGATCTCACCCACAGACAGTTAAGTCATTAATGCATAAAGTCTGAATTAACACTAAATGCAGCCTGCTATTACTGAATTCAGCATTCAGAGTCAAAAACCATAGTGTCTCTGAGGCATTTGAAAAATCATTAAGTTATGGAGCTCTTCCTTCATGGAAATATATATATTAATTTAAATGAAGCAAGAAAAATAATTAACATTCGTTAGGCCATAAAGTTCTGTTATGAGAACACAATCCTTGAACCAAATACCAGTAACAAGAATGCACTTTATCTATGACAAAATGTTAGTGTTTGGGAGCTTGAAAAATTGGGAAACATCTGCTCTGATCAGTATTTACATCCAAGATGCACTTTTAGCACCATCAATACCAAGGCCTGCAAACCCGTGATTCAAATTTTTCTTACCTACAGGTATGAGCAGGAGTGAATTAATTACGTTAGAATTCACGTGAGAAATCCCAATCAATTGAAGTCTTTCCAAGTACAAATTTGAGTTTGCTAGAGATTTCAGAAATTGCGGGGGTTATAATCAAAAAAACTCCTGTACAGTTCTGGATAAGCCTTAAAAGCCAGCTGATCCAGTTTAAATGGGGAAGTATGAATCCTAGCCTCTGAGACCAGCACTTACTTCCTGGTACTAAAAACTGAAGTGTATTAGAAGTCCAAATCCTTTTCATCATAAAGACCTATTCCCAGTGGGTATAAATTCAAACTTTCTACTTTCCTTTAAGCGAAACATCAATTCTAACAATCTAACAGTTAGATAAAGCATAATTAGCAGAACATACATTTTTATTTGACTCCCTTCAGCTATAACAGCACTTACGTGTATACTCATGCATACTGTCTAACTGTCTGACAGAACATTGTATTACTAAGGCAATGTAGGCAAGTGCAAGTGTTCTCAGTTCATTTATTTTCTCTCCCAATTTTGAGTATAAGATACTGTCAGGAAAAAATAAAAGGCTTTAAAAGCCTACCACTTTTGAAGCTGTATCAGATATAGTTCAGTTAGTTCAGTACAGATACACATTTTTATGATGTTAATGAAGTGACACAAATGTGAATAAATTGGTATGAACATGTTTTGGTTTTTATTTTAAAAATGACAGCATCTAAAAGCTTTAAGGCATAGTTTCTTTTGACTTATCCCATAGTCATTAATTTGAAGACCAGTGAAATCTGTGCAGAACACAGATAATTAGATACTATGGTAACAGAACAAACTGAGTTGTCTTATGTATATGAACCTGTGTAGATAATTATTTTCATTTGTTCCTTCACTTGCTACTGAAGCTTAACACTTCTTCTGTGCAGTAGGCCAGTCAGCATACTTTAAAAAAATATCAAGAAGTTGAATATTATTAAATACCCACCTGAGAGCTTCATGAGGAGCTCAGACGCTGCCTTGACTGATATGTCCTGCCTCATCATATTTGCCTGTGCTTCCTGTGGCTTGAGTTTCTCCTTAGGCACACTGGGAGCTGAGGCTTCAGATTCCTGGCTGAACACATAGCTGGACTGAGACAAGGTTGAACTTGCAGCTTCTTCATCCTTAGGCTCATCTTTCACTTTGAACTTTGGAGTCAAGGGCTCTTTTTGATTTGCAGCTGTCAGAAGAAGGAAATAAGCTCAATTTAACAAGGTGTCTAATATATTATCATAGAACAACTAGTAGCAGGAAGAAACCACAACCTAAAAAATGCTAGTGCAGGTACTGGAAGCAAGAATGTTAAACAGCATTCAAAGATGCTTCATTCAAGAGGTAAACACCTGCAGCTTTTGTACCAAGGGACAGTTTTGAAACACAAAAACTGCATGTTACCAGAGTTCAAGAAAACATTCAACTTCTTTCTTTGTCCCTACTCCAAAAAAAAAGCTTCCCACAATGCCAATGGTTTGTACGTCTTCTATAGGCTGGATGGAAGTTCAAATACCATCGCACTTGAGGGTAAATTTGGCAAAGCCCATGGGTACTAAATATTGAGCTCTTAAGCGTGCGAAAAAGAGACAAGAGATGAAAGTAGAAAAATCAGAAGACTAAGAGGAGGGTACAGAGAAAACCAACTACAAAGTCACAGATCCTAAAAGTTGGTATGTTAGTCAAGAGCAGAGGGATATTTATTAGACAGCTCTGCACTGGTAGATGCTATCAGAGGACTGTTTCAAGTTTTACATCCATTAAAAAAAAAAGAAAGAAAGCAAGTTTAAAATAGCCTTTTCAAATACTCCATGTAAGCAGCTTCTCAGAAAAGAATACAGAAATCCTGGGGGTGTTTAAAAACTGCACATCCAACTCTTGTTCTCGAGCGGTCTTTCAGATACCCCTATATAGTGATGGATCCTTTGAACTACTTTTGGCCAAAGGCATAAAACCAAGAACACCTCTTAGACAATACTGACAGCACCACGCAAAATAAATCCATCAGCTGACTGTATGACTAGCAGGAGGCTAAACAAGTTGCATTATTTTTCACCGGTTCTTACTTAAATTCTTTATTTCTGACCATGAAGAGACACTTCCTCTTCTGTCAGTTGTTAGTGGCTTTTTCTTGTACAAAATTTCACTTTAAACTCCTTCAGTGCTCTAAACTGATGAACTTACATCTTTCTCACTCTCTAAACTTTCATCTCCACAAACACTAAAGGCAGAATATCATCCCCTTTTTGTTCTTTAAGCTCTCTCACCATCCACCTCGCTACCTTTCTCTTCTCTCCTGTGTATTTTCCTCCTTCCACTTGATATTCCTCTGTCTACCTTTACAACTCCTGTCAAACCTCACTCAGCCCACACAGGAAGGAAGCACCCCGCAACACCTCTCACTGGACACAGCAGGTATTAGAAGTCAACATATATTACCTGCTGCAGGAAGCTGTTTGACTAACCCGTGACATGGACAGTAAAAGCTGAGCAAAAGGCATACTATGGGGACAGTAACACCCAACAGAAGGCGCAGGGTACCGACAGGTCATACCAACTCATGTTCTGGCAAAGGTCACTGGTTTAAGCCCTTGATTTATTTCCTCTTCTACTTCACTCTTTCCTATCTACTCTCTGGCTTCTCACTTTTCTGGCTTATTCCCTAAGATACTCTACTTCTCAGCAGTTCCCCCAAATTCTGTCTCCTACAATATCTGAAACCTAAAGCATCTGAATTCCTGCAGCCCATTTGAAATGCTCACCATCAAGACTGAAGTGGTACGCACTGCATGCACATACACAGCCTGTACACACACAATTCTCTGGCACTACTCGCTGTTTCAGAAGCAAAATCAGTTCACACATGCAGTTTTTAATATGAACAACAAGCAGTTTTACCCGTAGTAGGAATTATTTTTCCCTTCAAAAACCAAACCAAAACAAGAAAGCAGAAATATAAAACATGAAAACATGTTTTAATTCACCAAAAAAAAAGATTACGGCTCTCAGATCAATCTTAACTTTATCTAGGTACTTACAAAATAAAAAAAAAAGTCTATCTGCTTTCTACATCATCTTTTTAGCTCAGTCTGTTCCAGGGGTTGACCTGAGGTGATGAATTTTCACCGAAGAAAAACCAAAACCAACCCTTTTCTGCTGCACTACCTTCTGCAGTCTTTCCTCTTTAAAATAAGCCACTCTAACTGCTGCAAGTATGAAAAATGCCTCCACCAGGAGCAGAGTGCAACTGTTGCAGAGCATTCTTCCTGAACTTCCAGAGACTCTGGAGAAAAATCTTTTGAACGCATTCATTTCAAGAAGGCATTAATTTAAACTGCAGCAGAAAATGAAGGAAGCATGACTCTGAGTGAAGAAGTACGGCATACACACCAAGAACAACCCTTAACCAGTGCAGACTGCTACATTTCTGCCCAAGAAATGAATTAGGCAGAGGAAGCACTATAGATCTGGGCAGCAGACAATTTTCCTATTCAAAATACAGAGGTGATACTGAACATACACACATACATACACAGCTCAGAGTAAGTTTGCATCCATTCATCACGGCCCACCAAAAGCCACGTAAAGCTTAATGTAAAACATCTACATGCAGGTAGAACCACTGTAACTATACTTATGTAATAGCACAGACTTAAGCTAGGAGCTTTTTTTGGTCAGGCCCTAGTTTGCAGTGACAAAGGCCTTAAAGTAACCCCCACCACCAGACAGGGGACAGCACAAGAAAAAAAGTGGGCACGCCTGGAAGAAACGAGCATTTACTAAACACTTGTAGCACTGAGCCAAAACTCAATGGCAGTCTGAATCCAAGCAGATGTCAAGTGATACCTCCGTTTCCTTCATCCCAGGGCTGTTCTCAAACTCTAACAGGATGAAGTCAAATACTGAGAGCTCAGAGAACCAACAAGTCAAGGTAGGTCATTACAGAGCTTAAGCAGTTTTGTGACAGTGACACATGCAAACTAATTTTGGAAAGGTACCATGTTTCCCTCCCGTCCCACCTCTTGCATTCCTTATCTCCCTAACCTATATCAGCTCTCCCACTCTGACAGCATACAATGCCACAAGCCTTTGCTCCCTAACATGTTTGAACCACCATGCAGGATATCTGTGCTAATGCTGCACTGAGAACAGATCTGCCAGCACAGAATTCGTAGGCTAAATGAGCTCTTCACGAGAGCTGTACGTTCTGTTTGCCACAGTACATCTACCAGACTTCACCTATGAGAAATATAAAACGTGGTCAAGGTCTACAATCCAGAGTTTTAGTGATGAATATTTGTTATCTGAGGAAAAAAAGAAACCCGAGAGTAATGTTCTTATCTATGTAGCTGGTTCTGCCTGTGCTACTTTGCTTTGGACCAAAGACAGAACTAATAAGCTAAGAAAGAGGTTGATTTTTATTTGTGACAGCACATTCCCTTAGCTGACCATACTTCCAAAAAACGCAAACATCTAAATTGTAGACAAATCACAAAACAAACAGAACAAAAAAACACCAGAAGATTTTTTAACCTCGCTTTTCTTTCCCAGGAAAACAAAACCAAAGAAAACCAGACAACTACCACGTCACTTTCAAAACCATTGTATCAAATCATGGGACCTTTTTCTGGATACATGTTGAAGTACATTCCAATGTAAATGAAACTTGAATAGACAAATAAAAAGGAGGGGAGGCTGTCCAGCCTATCAGAACCATACAAAACTACAGACAAAAGCAAAACCAAACCACAACAAAGCACAAAAACCGCCCTTGCTTCTACCCTATCTTGGATCCAACAATTACGTACAGAGTTCCTAAAAAATGGGTAAAAGCAACAATGATGCATCCACTGGTTATATTAGGGAGAACAGTAAACAGATGTAAAAAAAAATGAAATCATTGCAAATAAGGGAAATAAATTGGCTGAGACCAATTTAAAAAACAAACAAACAGTAAAAAAGAACAACCTTCTGAATGAAAGATCTTTTTAAAAATTGGAACTAGACAAAGATTAAAGAGATGATGTTGAATTCTATTAGAGCATCTTTGAACTACAAAATTATTAATCCCCACAAGGAATAGCATCATCTATCTGCATACAAAAATAGATACACATACATATACTTAATTTGTTGGTAACTTATGTTCATCCTGAATTGCAATGAGAAGAGACCGAAGGATGCAATGCCTGCAGACTGAAGCAGTAATTTAATTTAGAAATGCACAGCGAGAGGGATGAACAACACAGAAAACCTGGTCAATAGGCAGCAGACTCTCAAGGAGGGTAGATAATTCCCCATTCACTCCATTTCATTCCATACCCAGAAAAAAAACAGATCAAAGAAGATTCCAAGTTGGCATTTTTTATCTGCCTGGAAATTGGGATTATTTGATCCATTTGACAAATCAGAAAATTAAAGTTTTAACACTTCTCTCAAACTGCCAAATGCCACAAGAAAAGCCATGGGCATCTGCCACTAATCTGAAAGGCTCTGACAGAAGCTGCTAACTGCATCAGTCCACTCACTGAGAATTTCTACGTATAAAAACGTTTTTAATTGAAAAAGGAAAAAATGGGCCGATCGCTTCATTTGCAAGTTACGAACAGCAAGGAGTTGTTCACCTTTCCATTTGAGCAAGTAATAAAAAAGGGAAAGAATAAAAAATTATTCAACAGCAAAATAGTAGAACAGAAGAGGAGGCCATGACAGTCTGAGTCAAAAGCTCTGCTGAAAATCTCTAATGCCACAGTACACTGCTGCACCATCACAGTGACTCCCTCATACAAAGGTGAGAGACAGCAGGATGCTCATGGCTGAAGAAAAAGGGGGAAGTGAGGACACATTCCAGAACACACTTCAAACTGAACTTTTTAAACTATAGTCAGGCCTACCATAAAGAGAATCACAGCACAGCTATCTGAGGAAGAAAGAACAGAAATTTATCCACGCTCCAGTGCAGCTAGAGCATCAGAATGACACACTGAGCCAAGGGCCTTCATCAGATCGGTTCCATAGTATTCAAAAGACATTTCCTTGATGTTGGGCATCAATCCTCCTTAAGGCAGCTGTGGTCAATAAAGGTTATGACTTGAGTCGTCTTCTATTTTCAGTGTAATATTTGACATGTGCAGTTAGGTGTAGGCATTCTGCATGGAGATTATAGCTTCTGTTTGAGGACACTCAAGAACTCAGTGAGGGGTACAAATGCTGCAGAAGAAGACACTGGTGAGCAAATCGCTTTGCAGAAAAGAAAAAATCTATGCAAATGGAATCTGCTGGAGTCTCTCCAGACTAAAATCCAATGGGCTGATAAATTATGTTCAACATACTACACATAGAGGCCATCTACAAGGAGAAATACTACTCCTCTAGCAGGGCAATCTAGTTGGTCTCATTTCTTTTTAGTGCTTTCTGCCCAAAGCGCTGATCGGTCCAAAAGAGTACCTCATTGTACTTAGCCCTCATGGGGAATGCTAACTCAATTACATGCCATTTGCAATGCCCTCTTCTCTGCCTTCAACCAAATAACTAACATACCAGACTCCAAAAGAATGGGAAGCTACTTATGGCTCAAGAACATTCAGCATTGCTTTTTTTTTTTTTTTTTTTTAATCAAAGCAGGGAATAACAGAACAGATTATCATGAGAGGTACGACGGTATCAAAATTTGTCAACTCAGGGTTCCTAGAGACCACTTAAAATACGACGTCTTCCAAATTATCCTGCTTAAGTATATTGAAATGGTGTAAGCAGAAGCTCAGAGAAGGTCAACTAGTTATCCAGATCTTCTCTACAGCTGTTTTGCATGTAAGGAACTACAGTCAAACAAAATGAGACCCAGCACTGGGGAATGACCAGTCCTGCTGCTGTCACCTCAGAATACTACAACGTTCTAGTCCAAGTGGAATGGAGGCATTCAGCAAACTGTCATAGTACCCACAGGACCATACCCCCATGCTCCCAGATGTGTGGTATGCAGTCAAAGACCCACCTAACAAGACTGCAATATCTAAGACCGTGTTCTCCTGTCTGGATAAAAATCCAAATAATAGCAGAATATGTAAACTCCTGGGGGAGCAGGAGAAAAGGAACAGAATGGGAAGGGGAAGGCTAATTTGTTGCTGAGAGGAAATAATTGTTTGCACTGTGAAAATTTCTTCTCTCTACAAAGGAACAGAAACAGAGAAAAAGAGAAATGCCACCAGAATGGCTTTTATATTTAAGAAAATTAAAAAAAAACAACAACAAAACAACAAACAGATGAAACAAATGATCAGAGATGACTGAACTAATATCTTCAATTCCCATTTTAGATAGCTCTCAGAGGAATGCTCATGAGCTAAGACTTCAACCCAGAGTAATGGTGTAATCAGGAAAGCAAAGGACCCATCAGTCTAACTGTCCCTGAATATAGAAGTTTGTGCAGCTATTAAAACAAAATTGCAAGCACAGAACTGGTCCAGTCCAGAGTCATACTGAGGTCTTCTTTTAAGTTGTACTGGGCTGAATACACACACACACACAAAATAAAAGCTATTTGTTGTACTGTATTTTAAACAACTGAATTACAGTCTACAACACTTTATCTTACTAAACTCTAAGTACTTCTGCAATACATGACATAAGGTGCATATGATTTTAAGACATCCAAGAATTTAGTGGTATTAAGACTAGCAGTTGCTGAAAAGGAATGATGGCCATGTATAAGTGGCAAAGATTAGCACAAGGTTTTATTTGCCCAGGTTTTAATTTGCTGCACTATTGTCCTTTTTCAGTTTTATGTTAAATTAAAGGCCCATACAGAAATGTATGAAAATGGAGAGAGGCACTTGAAGGAGATCTTGATGACATCAGGGGTATTTGCTCTAATAGCAACATTATGGAATTTGCAGTATTCTTGAAGTAAGGATATGGCTGAATAATTGCCAGTCCTGTTTGCTTACATAATCTAATTGAAATTTTACATTCTGGCATAAACTATGAAACCAAAAATAGGCAGCACGGCCTTCTCTTTGGAACCTGCTACACAAATACATCAGTTATGACAAGAGTCTTCAAGCCAGCCAGCTCAGGCAATGACAAGCGTTGCAACATTTCGAGTTACTTGTGCTACCTTTAAGGAATGCAGTATTTTTCAAAAGGCAAACATAATGGACAAACTGATTACTCTGTTTATCTACTAATATGTTGGATGCAGCTGACGATTTACAATCTTGTTGCGCCATTAATGGAATCAGCTAAGAAAACATGAATGCAGAACCTAAGTTTTTGGACAGTCACCAAAATCCCACAGTGGCATTACTTTCCAAAATAAAGATTTGACTCGTCACACAACAGTGACATCAGACATGACTTAACCTGGGAGAAACCAGTTTCTCACTGCTTAACATAGACAGTCCCAAATGCAACGTGCCTGCTATCTCTCCTTCAGCCTTTGTATATTAAAGTTTCTCCTTGCAAGTAACTTGGGGAACATAAAACGAATGGTAGAAGCGGGGCACAAGTGATGACACACAACGTCAGAAGATGAAGAGATGTGCTTTCCACAGTAATGCACTTGCTGAACACAGAGAAGTTGGGGAAAGAGGCTGGGAATGAAGTATGCCTTACAATTACTGTTTCCGCACAGAATTCCTTTGAGATCAATAGTGCAAGAATCACATTCATTTTGATGGGTTCCATTTATTTTCGAATGTTATGAAAAGAAACTGCTGCACATAACACAGGCACCGTAATAGCTTCACTAGAGTTCAGTGGGCATGGTAATTTGGATCACTGTGAAAGCTATTTTTTATTTAAAAAGAAAACAAGCCTTAGAAGTGGGTGGAAGGGCATCAGAATTTAAAGAGATGTGCTGTATAAAGTCTATCACTGAAACTTTTAAAACAGGAAGAGCAAATGCTCTGCAAATGAAGACGTGAATGTGGTTACAAAGAATTTGTGGACTGGTGGAACAAAACGTTCTGGCAAAGCACTGAAACAGCGAAGGGCACCTTAAAGCATAGACGTAATCCCACTGAAATAAGAGGAGGGATGTTTAAACATTATGATATGCCCATGCTAAAATATTCTTCTAGTATAAGGTTTTACGTTAAGAGTAATCAGCGAATTCTCTTTCTAAGCAATAACCCTTTCAAAGTTAGATACAATTCCAGAGAATCCTTTTTAATTGCTGGTGAATGTAAAAGCATCTCCCACCTTAAAGTAGAACTTAGAGAATGTAATCTGGTAAAGATTTCTATGCTTGTTCTCATTTTCAGTTTTACAGTTTGTGATTTGTGTTATGCCTCATTTCAGATATCATGTATTTTTCAACTTTTGTGACACGTAATGGCATAAACTTAGGGAAAAAAAAGGCAAAAGATCTCAGATCACTTATTCTGATATTTCTCTACCTCTCTGATTCTAAAGATCCCCTAAGCTTTTTTACATGAAAATTTCAGAAGCCATTTTGAGCACAGTCCTTTTATGGCCATCTCAAAATCAGATCCAACTTTGGACTTCTGTACATTTTTTCCTCCCTTTGCCTCTCTGCAGCTCGCTACTTGTCCAGCTTGAATTTCTTATAGCTGTGTCTCACGTCTAATTCACTACTGCCTAACACCTGACCAATCACAGCTGACTAGAAGTTATCTAACCATCTCTTAAAAACCTTCCAGTGGTGGAGATGCTGCCATCTCTCTGAACAGTTGCAAGTTTAACCACCTAAAGTTCTGAAAGGTTTTCCTAATGCCAACTTAAAACCTACTGTAATACAAACCTGCTATTTTTTACCCCAGTCATCATGAATCGCCAACAGATCATTCCTCTTTATCCACTTCAACAAACTTTTTCAGGCAGTAAAGGCTTACTAATGACTCTCCTTGGCTTTCCTGATGGGCTTCACAACCTCACTCCCTTTCATCCATCCTCTCTGGACATGTTCTCCAAACTGCCAGTCAATTCTGCTGCTCTCCTCTGAAGTCCTTCTAACCATCCATGCTCTTTAGCAAGACTGAAAAGAGCAGCCCTTTCTCTGGGGCCATTTTACTCCTTATATATCCCAGTCAAATGATCAACATTTGAGCAGCAGTGTGATGTTATTAACTCCTGTTTATTTCCTAAAAGACTAGCTAGTTATTCTTCATGTACCATTCTTGCAATTGTCTGTTCAATAGCTGCCCATTTCCTCCAAATCTCTTCTGTCAGCAACCCTTGTCTTCTGACTGCAACCTACTCCCAGCATACTGTATACCAGTCACCCGATAGCAGCTTCTTAGACTAGAAGAGTACTACACAACTAGAAATAATATGATATACATGGCTACAAAAATCAGATTTTAAAATTAATAACAATTAAGCAGCACCATTTTTGTATCATCTTTCACCTCAGACATGCCAGTTAAACTTCTGCTCTGAGACAGCACTGGAAAACGCTGGCTTTGAAGGGAGGCGAGCACACATCTAAGGACAGACACTTGGGAAAGAAGGGGTTGAAACTGCCCAGAAATGAAAACCAACCTGCTCCCATGGTTTCTCATAAAGCTGGAGATGCACATACTCAAACTAAACAAGAAGGAGGAGGGACAATAAACATAGGCAAGGAAAAATAAATGTTCATTTAAACCATCAATATTCAATAAGAATAAACGCCAAATTCTAAAAGCCTAGATATCTCTCTACTGCTTCCTTCTTAGCCACAAGGCCTGTCAGAGAAGAAAATTAGATTGTTTTGACATAATACGGTCTCGACAAATCTGTGTTGGCTGTTACAACTGGCATATACAATTTGTGATGTCAAAAGATTTATATCGTTGAAAAGGTAAGGCCAATAATTGAAGTTCTGATGGGCCTAAGAAGAGTGTGTCATAATAAAGAAATCACTTGGTTCAGCACAGCAAGCAGTTGAAAAAATGCAGCTATTACTTAGCCAACTTGCTAAAAGTGAATTACTTTTACTTCACTCTAAATTTATGTGCACTATATGGAGGAAAGCATGAGCTAAATGTATAAACAATATAAATCTCAGGAGAAAAGAAATTCTTTTCCTTTTAACATTGCTCTCCTTCAGTAGTAAACTTGGTGACTGGCAGAACATTTTCAACCAAATATGCACACATACAAAATTACAGATACATCTCACTCCCCCGGTGACTTTATAACATGTTGCTAGGTAACAGTGCATACAAGTCAGGTTTCAAGACCTTTAGTAAGTCACCATAAAATAGCGGCACAGGTCTTTTGCATGAATAATGTACATTTATATCCTTTTGCTGATGCCAATAGATCAGACACTGAAAACATGAATGTCTGCCAAACACTAAACAATTCCCGATCAACTGCCACATGAAAAACAGCACATCAAAATGTTGTATGTTTTTTCAGCATTCAAGCTTTCCCCTCCTCTCCAGCTTTCTTCTCTCACTCTTGCTACATGTAGCCTTCATCAGCACTGCTGTCCACAGTTCAGCACAGATGATGTGGAGTCACTCAGTGTAAAACAATACAAATTTAATAGGCACCAGAAGGACAACGTATGGGACAACCATCAAACACCAGAAATGGATTTTATAGGGTCCAAATTTGAAACTCAACAAAAAAAAACATACAGACTTATCCTTGCTCATTTTTTTGGTTATCATAATAATATAGCAATGCTTTTCTCTCTTTTTTTTTTTTTTTTTTTTTTGGTTTGTTTGTTAAGGAAATATTTATGTGGCTTTTTCCAGCTCACATAAGAAACTGTTTGAGCTAACCCATTTTACTTCCTGCTTGTCTTCAGTCTTTTCTCTTTCCTTTCTGTGGCTGGCTCCATGAAGCCTCAAGCTTCATTTCTGCTGTTTCTCCACTCTGTTCTATTCCCCACAGCATTATTATCGCAGAGATCTGGGCAGATGAGGACAGCAACCCTTTCTACCACAACAAAATGCTATCATTTCACCTTGACAGGGCAATGAGGACAGAGTTAATTTCCTAGTTTACCTGTTTTTTTTTTGTTTTTGTTGTTTTTTGTTGTTTTTTTTTTGTTGTTGTTGTTGTTTTTTAAACTAGAAAACCACTTACATTCCATTTAAAAGAAAAAGGTGACCACTTATTCCCTAATGCAAGTGGAGATCTTCTATCTCCAAAGTCTAGAACTTGCAACCTGGACAGACATCTCCCTGTGAAACAGAAGTTTCTTCAGTTTTCAGACATTTTCCTGATTTCTTTCTCTTTAAAAATTAAAGGCCAATTAAAAAAAAAAAACAACAGCAAACCAGCAACATTTAGTATGTAGAACACCTCCAACAACACTCCAACAACAGCATGTCCGCAATTCTGAATTCAGTCAAGCACATAAGGTATAATAGATTTTCCCTAACCACATTCTCCTCTTCAGACTCTCACATACAAATATCATTCTCACAGCAATAACCTGACAGTGGGAAAAAAACAATAACCAAACAAAAAAAAACATTCTGCATTTGATATGGATTTCAATTAGAATAACAAAAAAATTAAAATTGTTCACAAATCTCTAGGACTACCTTTTTTAAATGTTAATAATCAAGAAAAGCAGTAACATTCATACTTCATAAGCAGCAACCTAGTTAGTTATTTTATGCTCCCTGAAAGAAAGGTCACCACTCATTTATTGTTCCTATTTAACAGATGGGTAAAGGGTAAAGGCAGAGAAAAAGTTAAGAGCTGAATTTTCTAATGTGCTGGGTGCTTGTGACCCTTGGTGATTTTAAACCAGAACTACAAGTAGGTAGCATACCTGAAAAACACACCAAATGAGATTTGCTGAGACAACTGTCAGTGAATATCAAAGCCTGGAAAACAAGTTTCATTCCCAGTTCCAGGTTTCAGTAAACAGCAAAATCCCTCTCTTTTTGTCTTCTCCCACTTCTTCCCCTCTTCCCTCCATCATGCACGTCTCTTTTTATCCAAAGAAACAAGAAATTATAAGTTAAGGAATTGCAATGCTTTGCTCCCTGAAATTCAATGACTTAGCAAACCCAAGGCAAAGGGGTTTTTTAGCCCACAGAAGGAGCAGCTGCTGCTGCTGCTTGCTGCTCAATTACCTGACAGCTTCATAAGAAAATCTGATGCCATCTTGACAGAGATGTCTTGGCTGAATAGTGCTGATGCTGTACTGGCCACAAAGTCAGAGTCTTTCAGCTTTGTGTTGTTGGGGGCTCTGTCAACAGTACTAAGAGCAAAAGGTGCAGCTGAGATGCCATTGTCATCTTTGGGCTCTTCTTTCACTAGTAAAGGTGGAATACCTCCACTAGCCTGCCCAGCCACATCAGATGTTTTAGATACAGATGCTGATCCCATAAGGTCAGGTCCAACTCCTTCCCTCTGTGGTCCCGGGCAGGAGTCACTATTTAGCTGTGGTGACCCCTTCACCTCAGTTTCTGGTATTTCCTCCTTCACTTTGGATTCTGTCCTGAGGAAATGCTGATGGCAACGCATATGGAGTTTCAGGCTGAAGTGGCGGGAGGAGGTAAAAGGGCATAGCTGGCATTGAAAGGTCTCACCCCTGTCTTGGTGCTGATGAACCTGGTTCAAGAGGTGAAAGATAAAAGCATGTGTTAAGCAGAGTAGTTTACTAGCATTATAGAAATCTCAGCTCCATACTCCTCACTGTCTTATAACAAGAAAATTTAGCTAACGAGTGAACTCTGCATTCTGAGCACTTGGAAAGAGGTCAGATACTAAGAACAGTAGGACTCTCTCACATGTAAGAAACATCTGTTTTTTTGTATCATGGAAACGATGGAAGTCTGCTTTGGGTGAAACAGATCCCGAAGACCTGTGTATGTAAAAAACTTTCTAAATATAACTAGCAACTTCCTTGATTAAAAACAAAACTAAACAAAGAAACTCCAGGAGAGCCTATTTATTAAATGTTCTGCTAAGCATGATTATTCTGTGAAACTTACAAATAAAACTTGTTCAGAGGAACCCAGCAAACCATCATTCCGCAGAGCAACATCCACCATCAACATATCTATCATTAGGGTAAAAAAAAACCTAACACCTGGCAATACCAAGGCACCACTGAACCACTTGAAATCAATTCCACTAGAAAATAAACTGCTCTGTTATGATAAAATACAAATAGGAGTGATGGTGTCTGTCAGCTAACTCTATAAATCCATTAAATCAGTTAATCCCACTGTCCTTGTATTTTGACTGCAGGCTCTGCCTCACAGAGTCTGCGTGCTCCAACGTGACTACACAACGCCCAGAATCCTCAGGCCTGATCTTGACACCTTGTAAAGAGAACTCCATCCATCCATCTGCAATGGTTTATGTATTATCTATGAGGGCTGTTCCAAAAGTAATGCCACCTATTAATTACACTGGCCCATGACATCAGAAGCAGATACTGGTGGTATAGCAGTAGAGATTGAACTTCCCTGACAATACTCCATCACATTTTGTTATTGTGTGATAGAGGGCATCAGAAGGGCAGCCTGACAAAATGGCACCTGGTGTAGAAGTGCATATGACACAAAGGTGTGTCACTGAATTCCTCTACTCAGAAAAAAATGGCACCCATTAATGTTCAGTAATGCTTGCTGAATGTTTATGGAGTGGGTGGTAAGCAGAGTGTTTCAGTGGTGGCACCTTTGCTGGTGCAGATTTCTGCATGCAAGCTCTTGTTTGTTGCTGATGAAAATGCACAGCTAATGGTAGTGACTATGTTAAAAACAGTCTTCTGAAGCTGAGAATTTGCTGTATCAAGTAGTGTTATTGTGCTCTTTCCAATGTTGTAGTTTCCAAGGAAATAAACAGCAGGCATTACTTTTGGAGCATATTTAAACAGATACACTCATTAATACAAACTACGTAGAAACAATTGTACAATACACGATTTTTGATTAGCACAGTACTCATGAAAGGACAAGAATAAATGAGCTCAGCATAATAGTGGCCAGTGCATGGAAAAGTTTTTTTCTCCGTAGCTTCCCAAATAAATTTTAGGCCTTCACATCAGCACTCAAGGCTGCTCCCTTCAGGAAGACTGGCAAATACACACACTCGTCCCTCACCAACTGCTGACATGTTATCAGGACAAACTGGCACCAGACTGAGCTCCACACATTCACTTTCACTTGTGACTTGAGATGGCTGGAAACATTTCAGTAAGACGGAATTTTTGTTGGAAGGTGGCCATTTGTTGAACGCAAAATATTTTACCTGAAACACGGAGGGGTTCAACGAACGCTTAGCAAATCAGACATCATCCCCTATCCAGCTGGTTGGCACTCTATTCTCAATTCTCTGGGCCTGGCTCAGAGGCAGACATGCCAGAGAATCAAAGCTTGCTGCTGAAGTCTACAAGTCTGAAAGCTCTGAGCGCTCCAGCTCCAGTCAAAACTCAGCCTTCCATGAGGGAGCCTGCAAGGCCTAGCTCTAGTTAAGGCTTCCAGCACTTTCTGGTTTCTCACAGTACTGAGACCAGCATCTTGAGAGTCCTGGCTGTGCGGGTAGCTGCCGCATTTTCCAAATAAAACTTTGTTAAAATTCTGACTGGAAGAAGTTTCCCACAGTAAAAGATTTGGCCAGATTCATTCTTTATATAGTAAGAGGAATTCAGTCACAAGATGACATCTACCATTCCCAACTCTACGCACAGCGGACTTGAACGCAGGTCCCCAAAAATGTGAAGCTGCCAGACCTCCCTCTTTTAGTCTTCTTGGCACTCAGTGAAAACATATTTCACTAGTGCTGTATCAATTTGCATTCAGCGGTTCCTTAAGGGCTCTGGAGATAAGGTGCAAAACAAACAGCTAGAGAGAATTTCTTTTGGTCTGCCACTTTATAGAAAGACATTCTCAGTATTGTATCAGCATGACATTTACAGACAAAGTAATTTGGGAATCTTAAAATTGCACCTGACAACAACAAAAAAATTAGAACAGTCTTAGGTTACCATTAACTTTTAAAGCAATAATCTTGCAAAACAGCAGCAGTATAATAATTTCTAAACAGGTTACAATGGAAACGCCAACCAGATTGACCATCCACACTACTGGAAACTCGATGGTCTGTAAGCACAGCAGTATTTAAGCAATTTCCTTCACGAAGAGCACCAAGATGGTACTAATGGTAGCAAGCACTCTCACCATGGCAACTTTCTCTCTTACACCCACTGAGATCTTGTATGCCAGAGCTTGTCTCCAGGATCCCCACCAATCAGCATTTCCCTGCCTACATATTTAACCACTTCTTCTGGAGGCCCTGTATCAGAACTATCAATATGATGCCTTCATACAGTGCAGTTGGTGGAGAAGAAGTCTCCGTGGAAGCCACCTTCTCTGCCCAGGCACACGGCATGACACCCTGCAATATCTTATGAGAATCAATGAGAATGGGGAGACTGATTCTTTTTGGATTTCTCTCCTGTCCAAAGGCGACTGCAGTGCCACCAATGAATTTCGCCTATAATGAACTATTTTATAGCTTGTGGCCAAGGAACGGCAGAATTCAAAACCAAAGATTCTTAAGCTGTTGGAGCAGATCCAGAGGGGGGCTCTCCTATGCTATGAGAAGAGTCAAGGCAGCAACTACTTGTTACAGAATAAACAAGAAACCCTGTAGAGCTCCACAGAAAGGCAATCACGGGAGAGACCCAGGTCACACAGCCCAACAAGCTGCCTTCTTCCTCTGGCAAACGGCTCTTATACTGTGCTAATGCTACCCAAGTTACCAGATGTCCTCTTCAGACTCAAGCAGGCTACTGAAGGTAGTGGCAGGGCTACTGCAATGGGAGATGGATAACCCCTAACATGGATAATCACTGCATCCTGAGCCAGCTCCTGTCCCATGCTGACAGCAAGAACCGCAGGCAAAAAAAGACGAATGCAGCTGAGAAGTCTTCTTCCGAGTCCCAGTTTCTAACTTCTGAGTTTGCCTCATTTAACTGTGGACATTCTCCTTGACTGTGCAAAGTATATCTTTATTGTAGCCTTACTGTCTTCCTGATCTCAAACAATATTTTGCATTTCTACAGCTTTTGTTGTGTGAGACTGATGTAAGCTTCAACAGGCCTACACATTTCTTACAAACTTTAGATATGGTTTGGGAATTTGGGTGCAAGTTAGTTAAAGAAATTTTTTTGCTTGTTTCTTTAATTTCTCTTGCTGCCTCCCCAGTCTCACACTGTAAGAAGGATAAAAAAGAGTCAGCTCTATTTCTCTTCTCTACCACATGCATTATTTTGTTCTCACTCTCTTTTTAGACCTGCTAGTCCCATTCTTTTCAGTTTCTTTTTCAAAGGGAGAAGAAAGTTCTTGCCATCCCACTAATCATTTTCACTGTCATCTTTTAAAACACCTTCTATTACTAATATATCTTTTTGATGCACAACATGCATCAGAAGTGAGATCAAAAGTGGCAGCACACCATCCGTTTATAATTGCGTAATATTTTCAGTGTTATTTCAGTTCTACTCTATGCATATTTGAATATCTAACATACTTTTTAACCACTGCTGCATATGCCAAGAAAAGGTTTTCACTGAACTGGCTGCAGTGATATCCACATATTTTCCCTGATAGTTACAGTTTGCTATTTTAAAGACAGTCAGGTGCGTGATTAGTTTAAGACTGCTGTTTCCAAGGCACATTACCTTCTATTTGTCAACAATAACTTCATTTGCCTTTGCATTTGTCTTCCAGAAAGTTCTTTTTATTCCCTTTCAAGTTTTGCCTTTTCTAATCTTGATTCATTGTACATAAGATTGTATCATTTACAATTCTCTTACCCCACAGCCATCATTTTGTGCAGATTACGTTTGTTAAAATACGCACAATTCCACTCTTAGTAATGGAACATCCCTCTCATAACCTTTTGTCATGATTAACATTGCTAGTTTCTCCCTACCCTTTGTTTTACCATCTCTTGGTAAATTTCTAATTTGCCACAATACATCACATTGCTTAATTTATTTGGCAGCTTCTCAATGAGAAGCTTTGCCAAAGGCTCTTGTAAAGGCCAAACAAATTTCAGCTGATTCTCTAGTCCACAATTTTCTTGACATGCTCAAAACATCTTAGTAGAAGAACACATCGCTTTCTTTTACAGAAGCCACGTATCCCTATCGTATCACATTATTCATATCATTGTATGTTCTGTTGCATTTTTTTCCTCAACATGCTAATATTTCTGGTATCACAAGAAGTTTGTTAAATCAACTTTTCACCCTTATAAGCAACATCCTGACCAATTTACCGACCGGCTAAAGTGATGTGATCCCACCTACCTGAAAAACAGGTAGTAGGGCTGAGGGAAACAGCGACATAGGCTAATCCTGCCATTTCATAGCACCCATCAGGTAGATCTTCGCATGCCCCCTTCCTTATATTTGGAAACAAATTCTCCCTTCTACTTTCGAAGCACAGAAGGCAAGATTTGGCATTCATCTTTCTTTTGTGAAACATGAGGTTTTACTGCTTGTTTGTTTTCTTGGTTTGTCTTTTTTTCATACTTGACATAAGAGGAGATATTTTTCTAAGAACACTAATCCCTAAGCAAAATCAGGGTGTCGAGTGAGTGAGAATGAATGCTTGCTTCTGGCTACTCACTCTGACTTGCTTTCAGGGATCTTGTTAGCAGTTTTTTCTTTACCTATTACAGCTTTTCTTTTTCTCACATACTTTGTTTGATGCAAACTAACACTTTCATGAGAGATATCCGTTTAAACAACCACTATAGCTAACAACTACAACCTGTCCATTTACCATATTTGTCTCCCCACCTATTTTTTGCATTTGTTTGCTCTTGGTTGGTTTGCTCTTTTTCAAACCTTGTAGCAAAACGTATTCTACTAAGACTGCATTCAGGAACACCTGAAAGGCCTGTATTTTGCATCTTCCAAATGTGCTCTACCATTTCATTTCTGATAAGCTCCTTCATTTTCAAAATACTGCATTTCAAAAGTTTATTTATAAGACACTAGTTTTGGTATGACCCTTCACCTCAGGATACATACACTATAATGTACTTTCTTTTTGAAACTGTTTCCTTGCTTTGCTAAAAAAATGAAGGAAGAAAAGCCTTTCTGCAAGACTGGACTACATATTGAAAATATATAAATAATATACATATATAACACGTATAAAATTATTTTAAGATTTTAAGACAGCAATACACTTCATGTCTTACTCTTGCACCATAAGCAAAAAATGCCAAGATTGAAAGGCAAGTATTTTAAGTAACTTGTGGTATATATCAGTGTCTTGGGGCACAGACTTCCCTTGCTGGAAAGCTGTGTAAGTTTGTATTACCTCCCCTCAGCTGAGGTGAGGTAATGGAATCATAGGAACCTCCCGTGGATCTTTAAGGCTAGCTTAAACAAAACTAAACAGAAAACTCTCACATAAAATACAGTCAATCTCCTTCTCAATACAGTGAAGATGCTTTAAGGTAACCTCTTTCACCAAAATGGATTATGAACGACCATCCAGTCTTCTGAACTTTGCTAATAAGAAAATAAAGAAAAAGAGAAAAACAAGTCTAAGGGGCGAGGGGAAGGGTAGCAAGGAGCTATTTACATTCTTCAGAGCTTTTTCCTCATTCCCACTATTGTGTAATCAATAGCCCCCCTAATCAGTAGGTTGATTATAATCCTCTGAATATGACAGAAGTATTAATCTTACATCACACTGTATAGTCCTTCACAAGAAACAGAAGCAGGAAGATACTGTTTTCAAGCATCTCATGATCTACTTGCCATTGCACTTGCCTTTTCTGCCAAGTTCAATCTTCCATTTCTTCATTTTCTATCATAACATCATGCTTCAGCACATGTTCACAACACCAAACTTCTTTTCCACTGCTAGAAGAGCTGCTCACTCATTTCTGCATTATGTCTATATAGCAGCGCAAGGAACATTTATAGGTATTATTTTTGGCCATATGCTTCTCTTCCTTGTTCCCCTTTCCAAGTACTCAGGCTAATATCCTGTTGCTTTCTTGGAACGTATGATGCATGATCTCACAGGCTAACCTTCCACCAATTGCTGAGGAAGATATGTGTATGATCCAAAGATACCAATTGGCCAAAATCTGACTGATGCTTGTGTTATTGCACCGGTAGAAACAGAAAGGCCTGAAAACACCTTGCTAAGTTACACCACCCTTTTCTGTTGCCTTCTGCAGAACTAGCATTTAAGTAAATTTTTTACTCAAAAAGAAAATAACATAGTCCAATTATTGAGTATGCATTCAGATAAATAGAGAGAGGAAGACTCCAAGACAACTCTTGCTGCCTGCCAGGACAGGACACCTCTCTTTTCTGTCTTTACTTTCAGTACTCTTTGGGCCCCAGGAAACCACACTATGACACCAGAATCAAGTCCTGAGATGCTACTCTCAGACTCCTAGGAAAAAGGGCCAAAATTTGTGGTTATGCAAGCACTATAATTTGTCTCCAAAACAGACTAATAAAATTCTGTACTGTGTCTATTTTAGAATTTTTCTAAGGTGCCTACCACTGTGGAATTTAAATGCCATATAACAATTACAGATAAAACTACATGCCTTAAAAGGCAATTCACTCAGTCTGTCATGTTCACTGCATGGAAACATTCCTTCCGTTTCCCTTCTTGCATTTTACTTCCTCGCCTTCAGTTGCGAGCTGGCCAGGCAAAGTGCCTGGAAGAAAGCTTTCATCAACATGGTGGGTAGCACATGTAGATCTGAGCATGGTCAGGGCTGGAATTTATCCAATTCTCTCTCTAGTGAGATTTTCTTCAGCAGGAGACAAGATACCAAAAGTGTTGGCAACATTATATTCTTGGCCAATGAGTTTGGTGTGTTATAAGTGCCGGAAAATAACAGATTATTTATATTACATAGACATTATTCATTAACCTAAACACACACAGAATATGGGAGTCCCATATGAATACACACACAAACCATTAACGGAAATTAAACTCTAAACTTTCAGATTCAATGGAGAATGCCTACAAGAACACAGAAAAAAGAGGAGGTACTCCATCTCAGAGCTACGCTGCCTGACAGGAAATAAAGACAATATTATCAGATTTGGGAGACTGGAGCTGGACAAAATATCTCAACAGGTTTTGTCTGTCATCCTGATCAGTGGAACATAAAACTTATAATTAAAGAGCAGCATTAACAAAAAAAACCAAGACTGAGCTTGTGATAACATAGTAGAGTAAAAAATCGACTTATAATGACAAACACCATCCTAGCACCGTAATTTTGCAGTCTCACCTGCAGCTGCTGTTGATTCATGGGGAGAAAGAGAGGAGTGGAGAGCTAGAGGCAGCTCTGACTTCATGGGGTTCCTGCCAGGAAGGAGATAAGACCAGGTAGCTCCCAGAGGATTTGGGGACAATGAAAAGAACCGAAATATCCAACTGAAGTTGCCAGAATACTACATCCTAAATCCCAGCTGTGCTGTACTATTTCCGATGTATATTCGCTCAATTTTGAACACTGTTAGCTTAAATGTGTGCGTGCGTGTGTGTGTGTTCTAAAACCTCATATTTATTTAGACAGATTTAAAAGCAGCATGTTTTTATAATCAGAAAAGAAATCTGATTTTATTTTTAATCCTGGTATCAATTTATACTTCTTATCAAAGGGAACTCAAAATATATCTGACACTGCTGTTGAACAAACGACTAACATGTCTATATTTCATTCATCTACTACTATGCAAATATTTCAACTTCACACAAATTCTGACTTGATAGACAATGTTTTTATGAATGGACTATGTGAATGAATAAGTGTATGAAACCCCTGGAAATTAAGCTAGAATATTATCTTGCAAATATCTGTACTCGTGATTTTATACATCTATTCATAAGACTATAACAAGAATAAAAGACCAAATACTGGCCTATTAGTTTTATAAAGCAATTGGCTTTCATCTTAAATAAAGCAGTTTTACTAGCAAAGATCACCAAGTCCATCGCAATCTGCATGACTAGACTGCATTGACCGAGGAGACTTAGAATCTTACCTACAAAATAAATCTAAAAGAGATTCACAAGGAGCTCAAATTAAGCAATAATCACCATGCTAACAAATAAATACTACTGTTACATTGTTTTTACTAGGAGTTTGTTTTAAGACAACACAGCTTCATTTAATAAAGGGGTTTAGGTTAGGAGCAGAGAAGACTGCAAGGGTTCAGAGGGCCCTGATAGCACACAGAGACGGTGAAAAAGTTCAGGATGCTGGAAGAAATCAGATCTATGACCTTCTATGGAAATCACCACATGAAAAAGTAAGGGATAATCCCTTACCCTGTAAATAATAATTCCAAAAAGGTACAAAATGCAGAGATTAAGAATTTCTGTAGACATCTTTCACAAAACATGGGACAATAACAGGCCTCTGCCAAAGAAGAGCAAATTTTCACATGATGCATGCCTCTGTGCAGACTGTCAACAACCAAAAACAAAAAACTTCTCTTATTATACTTAGTTCTCATTCTTTCATGTCTTCTACTTAGGATGGCCATCTAAGCCCTCTAGTCAACGCTGAGTACCAAGTCCTAAAAAAACAGTTGCGAATACCTAACCTACTTGGGACTGGTTAAGTTCAGCATAATACACTATGGGAACTGTGCACTGATTTACACTAGGAGAAGTAAGAAATGAGCTTTCGGACTCCAGGAGGATGATTTCTGACCTAGCAAGGACCTGAAATGCAGCATGATCTGCTACTGTGATCACTGGAATCATCAGATCTAATACTTAACAGTTACTCAGATCTAAGCAAGAAGAGACTCCTGTCCAGCCAACTCAAGATTTTGCAATAGCAGCACAAAGAAGCTGAACTGACATTCCTGTCCCCCCCCCCCCATACACTGAGAGACCTGTTGTCCAAAACAAACAAAATACAAACTGAGAAAACATTTCACTGATATTATAATAGCTCAATGGTATTAACAAAGTAAACTTTTTACCCTTCAGCTTCTTTGTCCATTGATTAATAGGCCAGGTACCATTTTTACTTCACCACGCATGCCCTACTGTAGGCAAAGATCAGGTACTTTGTGCTTTGCAATCATACAGTACTTCTGCTGAATAGACAGACTTGTTCTTCTAGATTTCTTTTACATTTCTATATTTTTCTACATCAACAACAATGTTGGTTAAGCTTCTTTAGGAGCCTAACGCGTAGGCTGAATTAAAAACATATCAAGTTTAGTAGAAATACTTCAAAACAAAACATTACAGTATAACCTGGTTTTCATCATTTTGGATGCTTCATTTCTGAGTATCTGCAGTTAAAAACCATGGCAAGGATAAAACTAAAACTGCAGAGCTGCAGGCCAAGATTCTACACTCACTTGGTGTATTGCAATGGCAGACAGATACTAGCATGCATCCTAAAAGCGGAACCACCGTGTTTGCATGATGTCACATCTCAGCTAATATCCCTGCTTCTGGTGGTTCCAGGTCCATAAGTAAATCTATCACAGACAACTTGTGCTGCATCAAGTGGACATAGACAAGGCATTTCCACACAACATAAAATGGAAAGGCAAGAAAAGGAAAACAATTTATTTCTTTTCCTGGTGCCTTTATTTAAATAAAGACAAAACTATAGCATTAATAGTGAACTTTAATTCTTGCAAATGCCACTGAAGTAGGTTCTTTGCACTATCATTTTCTGATTGATAAGTCAAATGTTTTGATAGTAAACACTTCCCTTACCTTCATGTGTGATTTGAGATTGTCCTTACGCGCACAGCGAAATGGACAGAGTGGACACTGATGACTTTTCAAACCTGTATGAATCACCATGTGCCGTTTCCAGTAACTCTTCCTCTTGATAACCAAACCACAGATTGGACACTGGAAAGGTTTTCCTCCTTCTTCTTCTGAGGCTTAGCAGAAGGGGGAAGAGAAAGAGAGGATGCTTTACAGACACTTGTTGAATGCTTTTCTCCTGTAAACGTACTCAAGATACCATTTTTCAGTGCTAGAATTTCATCTGCAAAGGACATAACAGTTAAACAACAACACGTACCAGAAATTTCAGTTCCTCCCCCTGCATGTCCCTTTCCCAGTTAATCTAGTTATTCTCCCTCTAAGAAAGGTCACAATAATTTTATAAAGGTTAATGTCCCAAACATCCTCTGGCTAATCAGTAGGGGATGCTATTCTGTCTCACCTGGTGCTAATGTTCCTTATAATTTAACAGAACTGAGATGGATGTCTCTCATAATCATCACTTTTCAGCCTCATTTCCTATCAAATGCCAGTTGTAGCCGGGTATGGAAAATATGCTTAATTGTTCAAAAATGATCCATTCCCATATTTGATGGTTAGCCAGGAGAACACGGGGATAAAAAACACAGAGCAATTCACGGCTTAACTGATAAGCATGCTGGCATTGCATCTCAGATACGTTTAACAGAATTGTTTAAGTAGGGCTCAAGCAGATGCTGCCGCAACTTCAGCTATCAGGAGTCCTAGGGTCAGGGGTTTCCTTCTACTCTGCTAGCTACCAGGGTATTAAATCCACTGCCATCCTAAACATTTTCACTCTGCTTTACTGTGCTAAGATACTAAAAGGATTTGATGGCATTTGTCAAGTAAATATGGTTAGTCCACAGTGCGTGGAGCTATCTCAAGGTTGATGGAAAGAGAAATTCCTTGCTGCTGACCACACACAACCAACCATCCATTCTTTCCCTCATCACAACTTCCTCTGCCTACTACAAAAGCCTAGAATTACTACAGAATTTGAAGCCTTTTTTCAAGACTTCTTTCAAATATCCAGAGCTCAACAATGCTTATCCCTCCTATCTGGAACGTCTCACAGAATATTTCACCTCATTTTTATCAGTTATTTCTTACTGATAAGAATACAGCAAACACCAAATTCCCTTGATGAGAAACTAAGTAGTAAAAAAACTCCAGAAAGATTTATCATATCCTCAAAAATAATTCCTCTTATTAGTAGGAAACAAAGACTATAATTCCACCAATTAGGTACTCATTATCTAAGCGCAAAGAGGACACACTGACAAAGCATGTACTTTTGCCATTTTAGAAATTCTACTCATGAAATTTTCTATCACACTCAACTTATTATCAAAGTGTGCCCCTCTCTGAATCTCTAAAGAGCATGCCAAAACCAATGCTATAATTACTTGTTTCACTTTTGTAGCATCTTTACTTCTTCACAAAAAAAACGTGAGAAAGGCAATACAAAGAACTATACATTGTTGGCTTTTTTGTCCTATCATTTATTTCCCTTCTCTCGTTACCTTTTTTCCAGCATCTGGCTACCATGAAGGACGCAGAACAGAAATTTGTAGCAAGCCCTCTATTACTCTTTTTCCTGCCCACTAAAAACAAATCTCCAAGCAAGATGAACCAGTAGCAATTCAGCACTTCACAAAAGAACTGGACCAAATGCCTTCTGCTTCCTGGGGGGCACGAGGGGGGGCTGAGCAGCTGGGCAGGAAGGGAGGCAGGCAGGTCATGCACACACAGACACTTTAAGCAAGACCCAGGGTGGGGAGCAAAGGGTGGGTGTGGTGGTGGGCAGCGGGGCTGCAGTCTTTTTGTCAAGATATGGTAGAACACGTGGTTCTTTTGGGAGTGAGTAACGGTGAAGACAAATGGCAGCCCACCATTGCTGCTGGATGTCATGGGTGGCCCAAGTGTGCTAGCAGTACCTTTGGTGAGCAGTGGCACCTGTCAGCCTTCCCTCTGCTTCTGGGCCTTCAGTGCATATAAATATCTAAAGGGCACGGGTCAAATGGATGGGGCCAGGCTCATTACAGCAGTGCCCAGAGACAGAACAAGGGGCAACAGCACAAGCTGCAGTACAGGAAGTTCCATACAAACGTGAGAAAGAACTTCTTCACTTTCAGTGTTACAGAGCACTGGAACAATGTACCCAAAAGGCACCTCCTACCCTGGAGACACTCCAAACCCACCTGGACACTTTCCTGTGTGAACTGGGAACCTGCTTTAGCGGGGAAGTTAGACTAGATGATCTTCTGCTTTTCCAGCCCCTATGACTCTGCAATTCTGTGACTTCACCAATAATAACGTCAATTAATGGCAAATGGGAATTACATCGACCCTGTTCAAAACTCGGCCATGTTAGTTCTTTACTTCATATACCTTAGCAAAAGGGGAAAAAAATGGTGTCTTCAGCTTTCCTTCATTTACAATGACATCTATTTTATGTCACACAGCATCAATTATTTGAAAAAATGAACTGAGAATTAGCCAGGAAGAAAATCTGGGAACAAAACTGCAAGCATCGCAGGCAAAAAATTATTACCAAGCAAGTATTCAGTCAGTAGGAACAAAAAGAAGAAGAAAAAAAAAAAAAAGGGTCTGCAGCCTATACTCTTTCAGAAATGACATCAGAATTTTAACAGAGATTACAGACTTCCTTTTAACTTTGACCCAAAACATGTAAGCACGTAGTAAAGCTGGCAATACTAGTAAATCAACTGCTAACAAAATTAGCCTTCCCTTTACCTTTTCACTCTAATCCATACAAGTAATAATCAAGCCCAGCAAACCCGACCTGCAGCATCAGTGTGATGATGTTCTTGTAAGTCACGGCTCCAGCCGCTTGCCTGAAATACGTCTGACCAAACAGCTCAAAATCATAGACAAAAGAGCAGCAGGAATACTCTTGCTATTAACATCTGCTTCAAAATGGCCTCCATCTTTGCTGTTCCTTACTTGTCAACATATAATTAATCTTACAAATTCTTGTAACCAAAGCAGGATGCTGCTGGTGGGTAAATAAAACAGATTTGTAACAAGAAAGTAAAATCACCAGTACCTTAAATACTCTAAGCACAATAGGGGAGCAAAATCTATGCCTACTGGTCTGGGAACAAACCAAAAACCCTAGGTCTCAAGAAGCAACTAGACACACAATAACAGATTATAACAGCATTATAAAATGAAATATTGTTTTTATGCTTTTAATGCCATAAGGTCATAAATGCAAAAGGAATTGAGAATGTGTGACATTTATTTTTATGGTAAAAATACACATGCTCTGCTACCCTACACAACTTTTACAGAATTTTCCAATCAAAGGTCACTTCTGACCTTTCTGACTACAGTGATTTTTATTTTTTTTTTGAGCTCCATTCCTCCATGGCCAAAGGAAACAAGGAATTTGGCTTTCCACAATCAACATCAACAAGATATGCTAACCAGCAGCTTGCTTTTTGTTTTCAGTTGGTTAATTATTTAGAAAGGAAAAACTTAATTGTGTATTAGAAAACCGACTTAGAAGATCTTTTGTTATGAACACTGCACTATAAAGTCAGCTTGGATGCCAACTGGCACTGGCCCAGTGCGTATAAACTGAAAGGAAACACCCTTCCTCTTGGGATCCTAGTCCCATATATTATAAAAAATGAATAGTTGTTCCTTGGTTACCAAGGACCTGAGGCAGTTGGTCCCTATTGTTATCTTTCAGCAGTACAGTAAGCTAGGGCCGTCAGCAAAGAGAACAGTTGCTAGGAATTTGCTGCATCAGAGCTGGTTTATGAAGTGCTGGTACTACCAGAGCCAGAGCATTCCCCTAGTATAAGCTGCACAGACGAAGTGCACAGTTTGTTAGTTGAACACAGAACCTGGATTTTATTACAAATATTTACCTTACCCTAGTAAAAAGGGAGAAGAGCTTTTTTTTTTCCCCAGCAAGAAACAAACTAGTAACTACAAATTAATTTTAACCTTTCTCCTTTCCTATAACTGCCTTGCCTGTAAGAAGACCAGTCGGTATCAGAAAGTTGCATTAAATTAATGCCCAACACAAAGGGGCCTTTTTTTGGTTTAGCTTCTATTACTCTGAAAAGGACTTTATTTAAACAAATGGGAACCTTATGCCAAGACCCATGGCAAGAAAAGTTTGCCACTTTAACTGCCTTAGCAAAATATACCAACAAAGCCCTTGCAGAACATTTGCATCTTGAAGCAAAAAACTGCTCTCAGCTGCACCTCATCAGACCCCTTTCCTGTGATGCCCACATCAGACTCCCCACTGATTTGCTGCACTTGTACAGTCAGGCTAACGTTCCTGCCAAATTCAGTCTGATACAGCTCTAATGGACTGGACCATTTTGCGCACCCTGTGAAGATACCTGATGAGCTCCCTTATTCCCTACAGGAGAATACCACTGGAGGAAGAATGCTGATATTAGACAAGAGAAGTGTGTATTTTCTACTAGAAATACATACTACTGATGTGAACGTTTTATAAAAAGAGGTGAAAGAAATCTTGTTTTTCCTAATTTTGAAGATGGATAATTTATGTTCTCCTGCATGGCCTACCAGTTCCTCAAAGCTTTTGTTACCAACACTATTTCTTCTTATTTCCTGTAAGCCCAGTTCCTTGGATGTCATCGGTTGGAACTGGTGGAGAGAAGGCTCAAGTGAGAAATAGTCTCGCTGAGCTAAATCAGAGAAAGGCACTTTTTTTTTTCTTTTTTAATGACAAAGCTTTGTAAAAAACTGAACATGGGAGATTTGTTCATGCTGCAAAAAAAAATTTAATGAAAAGTGGCAACATAATAATATACTCTGGTAAATTAGGACAGGGTAGTAAGCGATTATACAAAAGTCCATTTGTGACAGAGACAGCGGGAGGGAGAATTCTTCCTTGTCCAGTATTTCAAAAGCACTAGTTTTGTATATGCTCACTGATACTGTGAGCTCCCTAGCAGGGATTCTTTGATCTTCTCCATTAAATATTTTTGTGGATTTATTTTGAATGTTGCGAGGGGGGGAAATGCCATTGTATGAAATTAAAAAATATATATATTTTACTAAACTGAACCCTTATATCTTTCAAAGAATGGAAACATTTGTGACAGTTTGGTCTTCAACTGGTATTTTAAAAAGCTTTCCTATTGTTTCCCTACAGTACTTAATTATTGTTCTTATAATACACAGAATCAAAACAAATCCAGACCCATTGAAGAGATGCTATATAAGGCTACAGAAAAACAAATGCATTCTATATAGTTGCTCAAACCATACCCATACCTGTACTAGTGGGTTTGGATGCTCTTCCCTTAGAGACTGGCAGTAACAATAATTCCAAAGACTGTGGTGGAGTTGCTTTCTCTTGCTTCATCTCTGAAAGCTGCAGGGGATCCTCAGCAACCAGTGATTTCTTCTTCTCTGCCAACAGGGTGCCTGCAGCCCTTGCAGCAACCTCTTTGAGCAGGGCAGCTGAAGAGGTCATGGAAGCCAGAGAAAGGAAAGAACTAGCCGGAGGCGGGTGCTCCTGCCCAGGAGTCATGCTTCTTTCGCTCACTTTTTTTGATAAAGCTGCTAATGTGGAGCTGGCAGACTGAGAGCTAAAAGGTGAGGAAAAGGATTCAAATCTTATATTATCTTCAGTCCTTGAAAGAGATCTGTCCTGCAGAACAGCATTGGCTGCGGCTTTCAGTTTCAGGATAGCTGAATCGGGGGACAAACCACAGGTGGTGGTTGAGTTTGGCAACCACTTACCTTGATTCCATATGAAGTGACTACTTGCATTGTATTGGTCACTTTGTTCCTGTTTCTCAGCTAGCTTTCTGGCAAGCACACTGAGCTGCTGGGCATGATGAGCAGGTGGAGAGAAGGAGAGATTTGAGCCAAGATTTACAGGAGACTCAACTCTGCCATTGACTGTAACAGCAGCATCCAGCTTGAGGGAGCCAGCCTCCAACAGCCGCCTCAGGTTACTGCTCAGTGGCTTATTTGAACCAGGAGGTTCTTCCTCACACAGAGATGACGCATCAGGGGAAAGGTGCTCTTTGCTCTGTAATGTGTCTCTTAGTGCTTCATTTTCAATGGTTCCCAACTCCGCTGCGTTGCTGCTAGGAGTTGCACTTCCCAAGGAAGTATCCGGGGAAGTGGACTGATCTTGGATTCTGTCTTCAAGAGACAACTTAAAGTTCTCCTGGACTTCTCCATATGATGCTTCTGAAGGAGTCTCTGAAGAATTTCCAAACCAGCGTTCTTCTTCACTGAGTTCACCTTCCACTTCTTCCTGTCTGGTACCATCTGTACGGAACCAAGAATAACAGTATTATTTCCAAATCTGTTCAAAGTAATTTCTTAATATAGAGTATATTTGGCTCTGCACAAGTCTCCTGAATAGTCACCTAACATTCCACTGAAGTGCACGGACTTGGCATCAGCCTGGATTAAGTGATCAGGAAAAAGTGTTTTGAAAATGAAAAAGAGTTCATTTGAAGACAAAATCACGGAAGCTTGTCACTGTTCAGTCAGTATGACTAAAACAGCTAAAACTGCAGAAATACAGACATGCCACAAATATATACCATGGCACCACTCATACACTGTAATAATTACAAGAGTAGTTTGCACATCCTGAAAAACGTTATGAACTCTGTGGTATAAAGCAAGGATTTAATAGGCCCAGAAAGTATTGGATACTAGAGTCTCAGTACAGATAACAGGTGTGCTTTCAAAAGCAGATCAGCTGTATAGCTGTTCAAAGAAGTTTCTTCCAGAGACTTCAAATCTCAGCCCAATCCTGCAGTGACCCCTATCTAAAATATAATAAAATTTGTACCAATAATATGCACTTCATGTCTGAATAGCTGAAATGACTAATATATGAATGCAAGCTAGGGCTCTAGTCTCTCCAACTATTTGGAAGAGAAATATCATATATTTAAAACCATTTTTTTAATTATTTTTTTTTACACCACTTGTTCTTCATTTGCTTGTCACTCTTCATCAAAGTTTCAAACTACATATAGATACATATTTAAATATAAATTGTTGGTCTCAATGCAATTAGTTGTATTTTCTCTTCTGGGTAACTGTAATTCATCTAGTTTCTCCACTGAACTGACTGGCAGTGTTTACAGAGTTGTGTCCCTAGGTTGCTCTTATTTCTCTAAGGTATGTAAAGTAATACAGATGTGACCAAGGCTTTTTGGTTTTTTTTTTGGTTTTCTTTTCCAGATCTTGCAGGCCAATCAGAACACAGTTAAGAAGAGCAACAATGCCAGAGCTGAATTCATGTTATCATCTCTTGTCAGACACCTCTCACATTTCTTACTCTTAGACTCAGTGTCCCTAGCTACAAAACCATCTTTGTAATCACACTACTGCAAAACAAAAGGATTTAATATAACCCTCCTCTGACATTCTGGAAATAAGCCTGCATGATATGCATTGTACCTATAATCATGTATTATTTCTAGATTCCTTATTTAATTCCTGCAAATTGCAAAGCTTGGAGAGAAGTTAATAAATAAAATCTTATATTTGTATTATTACTTTGATCCAATGAAGGTAAAAAGGAAAAATTTAGCCAACTGCATCTTAAATGTAGAGATAACAACATACAATCTGAAGGCAAAGTTATCTATTTTTAGATGTTACATGCAATATGAGGAATAGTGCCTCTTAGTGTAAGTTTCTTTTACTCAAAAGCTCTTGAATTTATTTCACCGCTTTAAGACCCTATAGAGAAGTGACTCCATTTCCTTAGATTAGTATTTTAATTAGAAGATTTAGCATCACTGCTATTCAAAACAAAACCAAGAAAAACCCAAACCATTTATCTAAAATTGTTTTGATACCACCCAAGTTAACATCACAGACACAGCAATGTTAACAGTAGCTTAAGCATAACAGCCAGTATCACGTACATTCCAATAAAGAAGATACAAGCAAAACAGTTGAGGCAGCACAAAAGGCAGCTTGTAGGGAAACTGAACATATTCCCTCTTCATCCTCTGAGCGCTACTAAGTAACCTGAGGGATATCAACAGAGCTGAGTGCAGCCAGACGAGAGATCTGTCCACACCTACCTGAAGCAAGCAAATTACGGACTGGGAGCCAAGAAAGCATCTTGCTGGCACTTTCCTTGACCTGACAGACCAAGAAGAGGGCACAGCAGAGAGCTGACACCACTGCACAGCTTTGGAGACAGAGCCTGCCTACATCCTACTGCTTAAATTCATGTATGTTTACATTTGTCTGTGTTAAAACATCCTCCCCACACCAAAACCTGTCTCTCTGTGTCTCCATTCTCTGTCCATAAATAATAAGGGAGAACTGTATTTCCCTCCACTCAGTCATCCAAAAAATTACAGTTTGAGGGATAAGAAGGTTTCTTTTAAGAGAAATTTCCAATTTAATAAACCTCCAAATTTCTGTTCCTTGACATGTACCTCTTCCTTATGTTGACAATTCCTAGATGCAATCAGTCCTTTAAAATACCTGTTAAATAACACTGTTCTTAAAAATCTTGTTCATCCTACTTGCACTGGAAATTAATTCTTCCCTCTCACCTCTATCAGTTTTTGCAGTAACCACAAAAGAAACATCCCACATATATTTTCACTATCTATTCTCCTTTCCACGGCTGACAACCCAGGAAATACTCACAGTAGGGACACTGGCAAATTGACAGTAAGGACGTGGGGTGTGGAACTACATCTGCTCTGGCAGGGCCACAATACGGCCTTCTTTGACACTAACACAAATACGCAATATCTGGAACTAAAAAAAGACAGAAACAGACAGTAACATAACTTGGATCATGGTTCTTTTCCCAGAGATACACATTCTCCATTGGTCTTGCCCATAGCAAGGGCAGCCAACAGCACACTATTGACAGGGAGCTGCAGGAGTGAAGTTCTTATTTTTTTTTATTGAAGAGGTTGCTATCAAGGCCAGAAATTCCCTTCACCTCGGGCAGTGCACAGAGCTCCCCCTCCTGTTGTTCATCTGCCTGGACCTACTCAAGCTTGCTCAAAACTGCTAAGTGGTCAGTACAAAAAACATGGGCAAGTTTCCTCTGCAGCATCTCTATCCCCAAATCCAAAATCTAGCAGGACTTTCCTTTTTCTTTTCTTTTCTTTTCTTTTCTTTTCTTTTCTTTTCTTTTCTTTTCTTTTCTTTTCTTTTCTTTTCTTTTCTTTTCTTTTCTTTTCTTTTCTTTTTTCCCAGAACAGTTTCTTTCAGTACACAAAAATCAGACCTCTAACTGCTGACACAGTTCTAATTTTCCTTTCCTGAGTAATTCCCACTGTTGCTGCAGTATCAAGTCCACTGTACTTTAGGGCTGTAAGGTTAATGCTGAAAAAGCCAGCATCAGTGTCTTATCATGAACTCAGTCAAGCCTCCTTTTAAACACTAGTGAATTGGTTTAGAAGCATAACTGTGAAGCCTGACAATTTCACTTCTAAGCAAAGTTGCCATTCAAGGCCTTTAGGGCAGGACTTTAATTCACATAGACTCACAAGCCTTTGAACGAGCTTCAAAACTCTAGAAGTCAGCCCAACCCATCGACTCACACACCTTCAAAAATGAATAAAACCTTCCTCAGAACTCAGGTGATGAATTCATGGGACTCCCAGTCCAAGTCTAACTGAAGCAAGAGCCAATCTCCATATGCTTGTCAAGAAATTTCAACTTAATTCCCTACTCATGGCAAAAGGTCTGCATGGTGCATTTTTTCCTCCTCTTACAACACAACTAAGGAGCTGCAGTGAGAAGTGCTTGAAAGCTTAGTAGCTTAGCTGAGTAGAAATGCAATCCCACATTTAAGTTTCTTCTCCCCACAACAAACATACTACAGTTTGTTATTAAACAATTACTTAATGGATGCTCAGCTACAAGCATTTCATTCTTATTTAAGTCCAAAATGCTAAATGTAGTTAAGAAAGCACTTGGAAATTGCAAAATAGGGAAAGGTAACTTAAAAATTAAGGACAAATTCTCTCCAACTGCATTTAGAACAAGACCTTGCTGGGAATCTGCCAACACTTAGCTAGTAACTGCTCATCAGACTGGCTCTTCTCAACATGATTTGAGAGTCAAGACATGTCAGCACTTCTCTCTCTTGATTTCCACGGCAGTTCTGAAGGGAGCTCTGCTTCCCAAATCACATTTCTCTGGCAGAGACTGGTCCAGTTACAGGTGTCCTGCATGCTTTGGGAATGTGCCACCACACTGCACCAGGAACCTCAAGCAAGTACTTTTCACTCCTGTCAGCATCAACATGTTGTTGGGCCACTGCTGTAGCCCATTATCAAACAATCTCTGACAAAGTCACAAATGTGTGCAAAAGCACTGCTTGAAGCAGTGCCAGTTTCTCATGCTTGCCTTCTTGTTTGCTTGTTTTCAAATACAGAAAAGTTCTGTTTCCCCTTTCAAGAGTTCAGTTTGACAGGCAAACCTTATTAATCCCAAACTGTGTTATTTCACATTGACAACATGCATCTGCTCCTTTATGTAGAATCATGATTAGAACTTGACTGTGATTTCAATAAAGGTGTATTAACTGCCCAAACTACTTATCTCTGAAAATTGAAAAAAAGACAAACAAGTTTATTGATTTATATACTAAGCCATCCAATTCAAATGTGGGAAATTCTAACTACACCTTATGCAAAGTAATGCAATGGTACACGTGCCACTCATGAAAGCAGCAAGTGTTCCACAGTGCCAGTCTATACGGACCTGGAGCACTAAAATATGAATGCAGTAGACACATGTAGGAACAGTCTATGAAGCACAAGGAAAAGGTAAGAGCTTTCAAGTTACAGCACTGAGCAACAGACGAGGGCAGTAAAAGCATTATTACAGAAACACCACGTGGAGCACCGAAAATTATCTGAAAAATGGCTACAGTTAAGGAATCTATCCCAAAGAGTTTGAATTTTCCTTGTAAAAGGGACATAATTTCACTTTAATTATTCAGCGCAATGATTAAGTTACTGAACTTCAAGACAGAATTAACACTGCATATGGATATTTATATTCCTCCATACACTACAGTGACATGAAACATATGGAAGTCATAATTATAGGATTACAGAATGAAAATCAAAACAAATAAAAAGCAGGTAGATGTCAAATCATTTCAAAGAAATGCTCACAGGAAAATCGTTGATGAGACAGATTAGTTAAGATTGTCCTAACTTCAGCAGTTATGCTCCAAGAAAAGTCTGGGAGTCTACAGACGCAGGAATTGATAGCAATAGAAGGCTTCATTCTTATTATCTTGATATCAAGTACTTGACGTGTATAAAGGTTTCAGATATGATCATTCAAGTTTGTCTCAATCTAAATAGCTTACAGTTGCATTTGTTGGCTATTTGGCACCTGAGTTATCTTCCCAGTTTTTTGCTCCAATAAGAGCTTCCGGCTCTTATCTCTGATATTTTCCTACTCCTGAGCTTTTGTTTAGTCTAACTGAAGCTCGATTAACCCGGGAGCATAAGCAGCAGTGTAACAGCGTATCTTATTCCATCTGTAATGCCTATCATAATCCATTTTATATATTATCTCATGCTACACACTATACCATGGCCTACTGAAAGAGTAGGTCATCCTAGTTATAGGCATACACTGGGGAACTGAGGAGCCCTGCAAGACGTCTAAAGAATTTACCAGGTTGCATTAAATGAACCAGAAAGCCATTCGCGAGGAGCTCTATGGAACCAAAGAGTGACTTAGATGAGTAGTCAAATTAAAGAAAACAACCATTTTTTAGAAAGAAAACAAACAACCAAACAATCTAGAGTTTGGCTTCACGTGCCTTCTATCAAGAACAGCAAGAAAAGAGGGAGATGTAATGAGGATGAGAAGCAGTTGAGAGCAGAGAAGGCACGGATAACTGTAAAGGCAGTTATCTAGTCAAGGATGAGGAAGAGGTGAGACAAAGTAAATCTTTCATATCTGGCTTCCAGGAAGGTTTCAACCACCACCATTAACACATCAAGATTCCATGTCCCGCTCTCTCCCAACTCCTTTCTTTGCTATCCCTCAAACAAGGATTAGAGGCCTGGCCACAGGCCAAACTGCACTGTTCTGGCATTCCGTTGCAAAACGCACTCTCTTCACAGGTGCTGCAACCCAGACTCCATCACAACCATTACCACCAGCATCATATCCAAGTATGATGAGTTTCCCATCATACAGTGGCAGCACATTCGGGAAGAGAATGCAGCTCCACCAAGTCTCCGTTTTAGCTCTGCAACAGTCAATCAACTGCTGATGTACGTACTCCAGCCCTTTAAAATTGGAGTACATAAGGATGCTCTCTTTCTCCAGTCAAACTGATTAAGTACCACTGGCAAAGAAACCTTGAAATTTGTCAGAGCGGTTGCTAGTCACCCTGGGCAGAACAGTTTTAGTGAAGTACAGAAAGTAGAAGCTATACTGGAGAAGATCCAGGATAAAATTTGAGAAGAGGAACTTGAAGTCCTCATTGTTAACAGAATATTCAGTGAGAACAATCAGCCACAGAAGTATCATGGCAGAATTTAGTGTAGACCAGAAAATAGAATGAAGGTGCTAGGGACTGAATGCAGTAAATATCTTTAGATGAATTATGTACATTGTGAATCATTTTAGCAATTAAAAAAAATGATTACAAGAGATCACTCAGTATTATCACCTAACTTCCTAACACACATTATCTCATATTCACAGAAATCCTTGCTAATTACACAACCAGGTAGTTGTGTAAAAAAAAAAAAAAAAAAAAAGCAATAATGACAAGCTTTAAAATGGCAGCCATAACTGGGAAGTCTATTCTGGCATATCCTATAGAAATCACTCCATCCAGTCCCCTACAAACTACCCTTTTTGTATTCAAGGTGTCTTTTCAAGCACTTCAATTTTTTTTTTATTTTTTTATCTTTTTTTTTTTTTAAGGAGTGCTCTTGTCATTTCTTTGGTCTCAACAAATGTGGGTTCCTACACCCTCCAGATTATGTGGATGCTCAGTCTGTAGGACTACTTCAAGAAGCTGGGTGCACCGTACACCGATGTACCCAAACTCCACCTCTAAAAAGCATTTACAGTCACATTTGATTAGGCTATACATCTGGAGAAGTAGCACTGTTGATTTTCCCAAGGGGATGCTTGCAAGAAAATCATGATTCTAATAAAGACACAAAGGCCTGCCTTAACTTCTTTTATTACATCAACAGCAGCAAATAAAACTTAGAAGTCACAGTTACATAAACAGTCATGTGCTAGAGTGCCCTCAGTCCCCTATTTTCCCTTCATCATTTCTGTGACCTATAATAGGTAAGCAGCACAGTAAGTCACTGTCCTCTTTCAACAGAATTTCTGGCTCGCTCACTTATCAACGGGATGATTATTCAACTCTTGACCTCATCACAAAATGGTTTAGCAGCGTTGCTGGTGCTTGAACCAAATTTCTCTACTGCAGGCTGACCCAGAGAGAGTAGCACAGCTGCAAGAAGGAACTGCCAAAAAGCGATAACTCTTCTGTTCCGTCCTTCACCCCTGTGTTTAAGATGTGTGAAAATATTCACACAATTAGACAGGAAAAGAAGCCCTAGGTAGAGCTCTCTATTTCATCTCCACATCTTTTAAACTAATGATTTTCCTAACTGGAGGGAAGGAGAACAGGGGAAAAGCGAGGCATAGCCTTTAAAGACAGGACATATATCCTCAGCTTTCATCCCTAACATAAAGCGAGTTTAGAAAAATACACTTGCAAGAAATATCTCAGAATACTCACTAACAATTTCTCTATCAGTTTTTCTAAAAAAAAAAAAAAAAAAAAAAGAAGGAAAAAAAAATAAAGGCTCCAGTTTGAGAAAGATTATAAGAAGACAAGTTAATTACCTCACAGTAAGTGGAACTGTTCAAGATGCTTTGCCCTTATGCACAAACAACAGTGAGTATGCAGAAATCCAGGTTTCCCAACTGCTCTCTGGCTACAGAAAGTCAAAATGTATGCACAGCACTATTTCCTTTCAGAGACAGAACCCAGCTGCTATGGACTCCAAGGAAGGAGGGAGGCAGGATGTATTACTGAAAAAGCTCATCATAGCCAACATAAAACTACCTTTATTTCCTTCTCTCAAAGGAGAAGGATTTTGTCATAGATGGGAATCAGACACTTACCTTTTATTTTCAGGCTAATGTCCTAAAATAAGTGTGTCAAATGGGTTTCATTACCTGCCAAAAAAGATCCTTCTGTTACTAGCTAGGTACCCATGAAAAAGGACAGAAATAGGTGGTTTCTCCTGAGGTGAGCTGTCACTATTTAATGAAGGCTCTTCGGTCTATTGACAAACCACAGAATCGGACATTATAGTGGTAGCAAGTCTGATCTTTGCAAAAATATCAAGTTCTTCAGAAGATTACTGCTAGTTCATCTTACCTCCAAGACTGACTATCCTTCTGCTCCAGGCAACAGGTTATAGTTACAATCTGCAGGATCTGGTTTGAGGAGTGTTGCTTCCAACAGGATTCAGAGACTCGAACACCAAGTAAACAGGCACTGCCTTAAAGTGCAGTCAGAATACACTGTTAAGGTGACAAAACCTTATGACTGACAGAAATCGCAGTCCTGTGCCCACTCTCATATTTTCTCAGGTCTTTATCTGACTGCTTGGTGAGCCAATTTCAACTCACTTAATCTGGCAGAAAAGTTCTCAGACTGCCAAGAAGCTGAAATAAAACTTACGTGCATGAGGTAGGAATGGGGAAGTAGGACTGGAGTTGGTGGCCTGAAAGCACTTACACTAGACAATAATTTGAGCCACACTTTCCCTGAGGTCTTTTGCAGTACAAAAGACATCATGTTTTGTTAAGAAAAAACACCAAGGATTCTCCCTCCCATCACAAATCTTCACAGTGTACTCTTAGGCTTCCCAGAGAGAATCTGGTCCTTGTGACAAGTACAGTCATGGCAGTCAGTTTCATGAAGGCTGCTTTACCTACCCGGGACATCTATAACTCAAAGATTATTTTAATACTATTTCAAAACATTTATCCCTAGAACTGGGCCGCAACACATTCGTGAGAGAATAAAAGCCTTAAAGACCTGAAAATAATAATTTAACAGTAAGGCCTAGTAATCAGAAGACCCTGAGAAGTATGTGGGCAGAACGTCATGTCTTACACTGTTAATATATGACATTAACACACATACGTAGAATACATGTATAATTATGTGCAGTATTAGTCTCCTTACCATTTAAAATGACTTTGTTTTAGCTGGATTTTCCCCACTCTCTGAAGCTCACTGAGCTGAAGCACTCGAGGTGCGTGCACAAAACAGAATGGAACACACACAGCTTTGAAGGAACCTTTTTTAAAGACCATTTCTCAAGCAGTACCTCCAATAAAGAGCTTTCATTCATTCACTTGACCAATACCTAGAACTCCTGGAGAGACTGTAGACAAAAACCGTTGATTTTGATGAATGAGGTTTTTAGAAGAAACAAATACTCCTGAAGACAGCTTACTCTGCAAAGGCTTTGTTAGTAGCCCCAAGACAGATTCTTGAAGCACATAAATTGTCAGTCTAACAACAGAAAATCATGTTCCCCACAAAATGTATTTTACTGTACCTATGTCCTTCTTGTAATGCTTTTACAGAGACTAAGCAAAGTACCACAGCCAGACTTACTGAAAAGTTCTTCCACAGGCCCTCGTCAACATCCTGTAATAACACATAGTTGAGTGTAAACACACCTTTCACAAAGCTAGGGATCGTGATCACACTGATTTATACGCTGAAGAGACGTGACGGACTGAAATCCTGAAGTCTGCACATTAAAACATCTAAGGAATACATCTCTTTTTTTCTGATGAAAAAGAGATTGTGATAAAGCATCTGCTATAAAACTAAGCACTTGTTTAACTATAACACTAAACACCAGTTCTGAGTCAGATTCGAAAGCCCCTCAATCAAGAATTTCAGACTTCCTGCATCTTTTAAAGCCAGCTACAATACCAGAGTAAGACTCTGACAGAGTATTACAGATGTGTGGACAAACTAAATATGCAGGAGATCAACTGTTACTCCACAGCTGTATTTGAAAAGGGAATCAGCTTTAATGAACTTTGATGGCTCAAGAAGTTCACGTGCAAGCCTACCCAGAAACATTTCTTGCACCTGGAATGGCAGTATACCATTTGTTTCAGCACAAATTTACCTTAGAGGGCTCACTTACCCAGTAAGTTCAGTACAGCGATTACAAATTCTACTTTTCCTCAGTTATAAGCAAGTTTTAAAATTCCTTACAATCATTTCCAGTTGGTAAAAATTAATTTGTTTATTCGTTCGTTTTGCTCTAGATAGATGTTTATAACAATAGGCTGCTTCAGTGAGTAAGCATTGAATAACAAAAGGTAACTGAGACACTGAAACATCCAAAATAAGAAGAGTTAAACATTATTCTTAATGCTTATATTATTCTTACCATATAAAGAGCCAAGGCCTACCACACCAGCCTACCCCAGAAAGATCAAATTATTGTAGGAGATAATCACACGAATGCCAAATGGTCACTATAGGAATCCATAATATTTTATAGCCATCCTTGAATGAAAACTAACTCCATGAGTAAGATAAGATTTTATTCCTTTGGCAGGTCATGAATGAAGTGGGTTTTTTTGTTTGTTTTGTTGTTGTTTGCTTGTTTGTTTGTTTTTAATTGATTATTACACACAAACCTAGAACCTACGGGAAGCTCAATTACTCATTTCTAAACAAATACATGATTCGTGGTAGTCTGATTCCAGGCTATAGTCTTCTGCTGTATTTTTGAGGCTGAAGACACCACAGCCAAGATGCACTTTTTTCCTGACAAGATGTGAGGCTGCAGTTATCCTTGCCTCACAAAAGAAAAGAGAGTGAAGGAGGGAAAACTACCATCAGACTAAGCAATCACCATGAGCTCAAGCACTGAAATACACCTGCATTCTCAAATCTACCAGCATATAATTTTGTTTAGGTGTTATAAAGACAGGATCCATTTACTTGGACGTTTCTGCCTGAGAAATGTTGTGTTATTAAGACACCTAGAAGGAAACAAACAAACAAACAAAAACAACGAACAACAACCCCAGTTCTTTTTATCGATGGACTTCAAGGGGCTGGGAACACAGGAATGATCATGGAACTAGCCAATAACTTGACATATGACTCAGAATAAAAAGCTCAGAAATAGTGGAATTTTACGTATTTTCAAAGAGGTGAGTTTCTGCCTTGCATAGCGGAAGTAAGACCATCAGAATTTCTTTTTGCATGTCGTGCACTGCCTTTTTGGTGCTGTGGTATTCAGTCTCCAAGAAAAAGACTATGCATAACACAGGGTTTAAAAGACCTATCTGCTAAATGGATGGCTCAAGGCATCTAGCCTGCCCACGATAAGGTGTGGGATAGCATAACTGAGATGGACAGTGTGCTAATGGAGCCCTTCAACCTGCTGCCCTGAGATGTGCTGCAGAGTCACAACACACTTGAAATCTTATGACAATGAGTCAGGGATCACGGACATAACAGGAGAAGGCAAAAAGTAAACTCAAGGGGAATGCTTCAAAGGAATTAAGGAGTTATCCTCCAAGAAGGTGACAAGGCCAGCTAACCGGCTGAAGTGCTTCTACACCAGTGCATGCAACTTGGGAAACAAACAGGAGAAGGCGGAAGCCATTGTGCTATTAGAAAACCATGACATAGTTGCCACCATCGAAACCTGGTGGGACGAGCCCCATGACTGGAGGGTGGCTATTGATGGTTAGAAGCTAATCAGGAAGCAGAGGCAAGGAAGGAGGGGAGGAGGAATTGCCCTCTAGATTTGGAAAGAAAGAGAGTATGAAGAACTATCCCAGAACGGCCACAAGCAAGTTGAAAGCTTGCGTGTGTGAGTTACAAACTGTAGTAACAAAGAGCCTTGTGGTTTGTGTCTACTATAGACTACCTGATCAAGTAGAACCTGTTGATGAAGCTTTCTTCCTCCAGCTACAAGAGGTGTTGCAATCTCAGGCTCCTGTCCTGCTAGAGGCCTTCAGACACCTTGACACCTGCTGCAAAAGTTGCACAGCAAGTGGTAGGCAATCCAGGAGGCTCCTGGAATATACTGAGGATAAGTTCTTGAGCCAAGTAATAGACAGCCCCGTCAGGGGAGATGTAAGACTGGACCTGTTGCTCATCAGCATAAGTGAACTGATTAATAACTTCAGGATTGGAGGCTGCCTGGGCTGTAAAAATCAGGGGTGATGGAATTCACAATTCTGATGGATATTGGACAAACAAAGAGTAAATCAGGAAGCTTAATTTTAGGAAAGCCAAATTCCAGCTCTTC
>JAPSGF010000002.1:38653790-38891130 GCA_035772895.1 Perdix hodgsoniae
AAAATGGGCTGACCAAAGTGAAGAAAGTGTTCAAGAATGCCACTTTGTTGCACACAAACAGTTTGCCACGAAGATAAATAACTTCCAGATCACAACAGTAATTTACCATTATTGCTTACGCACAGTGCTAAGTCTATGAAAAGTTCTCAAAATACCTAAGAGACTGAAATTGATCTAGAAGCACCAAGGAAAATCCACAAAGCACCTGTGCTCTCAGCTGTGCTGTGGAGGGCAATTTCAAACTCTTCTAAGGAATAAACCATTGACCAAAAGGCTAATCGAGGCACCAAAGCCTCACAGGCTGATTACCTGCTCTTTCAACCATTCGTTTTAAGAGGTGCCCTCATGTGTTGTACACACCATATAGAATCAGTACCCTTAAGCAATCCAGAGTAAATTTACCATAGCTACCACTATGTTGTAAGGAAAAGAAAAAAAAAATCTGCTAAGGTTGATAAGTCAGTGAATTATCTGCTTCCTTGACTCCTGTGTAGATTTTTTTAACTTTATGTTAATAGAACCAGTACACATGAGAAGACGATCTGTATACTGCCAAAACCAACTGTTTAAATTAGCAGGAAATGCTTAATTACTACAAATAAGATTAAAACAGTCTGGTTAAAAAAATAATAATTCTGAACAGCAAAGCCATAGCTCCAGAAAATAAAGCTCCCCCGCCATCATTATTTGAGGCCAGTGACTCCACCTTTACTTCTGTCTTGCTTTCCGCTTTGATAAAGGAATTTGAAAATAGAATCATAGAATCCTTAGAGTTGGAAAGGACTTTTAAAGGTCATCTAGTCCAACTCCTTTCCAATGAACAGGCACATCCAACAGCTCAATCAGGCTGCTCAGAGGCCTCTCCAGCCTAGCCTTGAATGCCTCCAGGGACAGGGCTTCCACCTCATCTCTGGGCAATCTGTTCCAGTGCCTCAGGACCCCTGACTGTAAAAGACTTTTTCCTTATACCCAACACAAACCTCCCCTCTTAAAACTTGAAACCATTTCTTCTTGCCTCTCTCAGCCTCTTCTTGTAGGAGAGGTGTTCCACCTCTTGGAAAATTTCCAAGGCCCTCCTCTGGACATGCTCCAGCAGGTCTATGTCTTTCCTGTACTGAGGACTCCACATCTGCATGCAGTACTCCAGGTGAGGCCTCACCAGCACAGGGGGGTAGAATCACCTCCCTTAACCTGCTGGCAGTGATTCTTTTGATGCAGCCCAGGATACAGTTGATTTTATGGGCTGCAAGGGCACACTGCTGGCTCTTGTCCAGCCTGCTATCCACAAGTATCCCTGGGTCCTTTTTGGTAAGGCTGTGCTCAATCCTTTTGTCTCCCAGCTTGTAATGATAGCGGGAGTCGCCTTGACTCAAGCGCAAGACCTTGCACTTGGCTTTGCTGAACCTCAAAGAAGTTCTCCTGTGCTCACTGCTCAAGCCTGTCAAGGTCTCTGAATAGAATTAGTTTCCTGTACCTTTTTGAAAACATAGTCAAGTTTTGAAATAGAGAAGGGGAGAGCTCCCAACAGATATAACAGTGTAAGCCCTGCATAATTTCAATACTCATGGAAAGCCCTTTAGAAGGTTTTGAAATCACTTGGGAAAACAAAGAAACAAACAAAACCATACAGCAACTCTCAGCACATACCTAGCCATTTCAAGGAGCATGCTTTCTATTTTTTTGGCTTACCTCTAGTTCCTCAGAGGGAAAACTGCTATCCACATGCATGACTTCAGCCATTGCTGCCCTGGTTTACCTAAGAAATTGCTATATACATCTTTCCTACAGTACATCTAATTCCAACACAAGCTCACTTTCAGGCTGATACTGTTTTTTGTCAGACCACGTATACTGAGGAAAACAGGCTGTCTGGCTCCCAGACTTGTAGTCCTCTGTACTGTGTAATGTCCTATGTACCAGTAATACAAGAAAAGAGAAGGAAACACTATTTCCTTGTCTCTCATGCACAAAGTAGCTCTTGAGAGCACCCAGCAGACACTCACGTGAAAGAATATTTAGAGTCTTACAGAAAAACATGCTACTTCTAGTCTGCTTTCTGCATGACCACTGGCTCTAACACCTCAAAAGCAAGGCCAACAATGTCTGTAGTAGTACAAATGGCAGCATTAACTTTTCCTCTCGTCTTCCAGGGTTTAAAGGCATAGCATGTCTTCTATTGAACCAGCTCCAAATAACTTTTCATTATATTCTGCAACTATCAGTAGTCTTCACTGTTAAAGCAGTAGCATTACCAAAATGAAAAACAGATATTCCTCTTCTTTCCTACATGCATGAAAAGGCTGACCATTCTCTCCAGCTGGTCTAGAAATCTTACCATAAGTACTGACTGGGAAAGGATTAAAAAAAAAAAAAAAAAAGGAAGAATCACCAGTGATTAAAGCAGTGATTGCATCACGAGTGGTTTTAGAGATAAAGGAGGAAAACTCATCATCTTCATCAGTGTAGTAGAGCTACACCGGAAAAAAAGAGATGTCTGTGAAGTTCTCTTTCAACAGGTGGGAAGAATCTCTGATGAGAACTTCTTGTTAAACTACTGGGAAAAAAAAAAAAAAAAAAAGAAGAAAAAAAAAGAAAGAAACAAGAACTGCAAAAAGCTGGACATTTCTTGTCTTTAAGCCATCCCCCCTGATCCTCCATACAGCATCACAAACAACTCAGATAGCTCCATCACTGGAGTCTAGTCTCTTATTTGCAAAAAACTATTACAAGCAATGTAGTTGTTACATCCACACTAGGAAAACTTACTTTGACTTTTCGGTCAGCTCAGTATTTCCTTCTCTGACTACAAATAAGACAACTTCACAACAGCCCCAGTGGCAAAAGCAAATCCTTCCGCTCAACTGAGAAGAGTCACTACATCTACACGCTCAATAATCCAGATGCTTCCGTTCAGTCTGTATCCAGGAGCAGGTTTTCTCCTGCGTGACACTGTAAGTATATGGTAAAGGAGGAACGCAACACGAGCCTTTACAGTTCTCTGATTCTCCCTTGTGTTTCCCCTGTGCAATGAGAATCCCAACTGGGAAGGCCAAGACAACTTGCTCAACATTTGCACCATCCCAACAGCACAAGGGCAATCAGAGCAAATATGCAGAAGCGGCCCACTGTTGCTAAGAGGCACTAAGCTCTGGTTTTCAAAATTAAGTTAAGTGGAACTCAGAAAAGTCATCTTAGATTATCATAAATATTGAATTTGGGAAGGTTGTGACAGCAAATACTATGAACTTTATTTCCCTTTTATAAAGTACATTAAGAGAAAACCTCATGGTGACTATTCAAAACACCGACTCCTAGAAAAAACGCTGTTAAAGTAGACTGAATTGTTGCTTTAAAATACATTCATGAAAGTTGTTCATCAGTAAAATCAAGGAAACAACAAAATCAATCAGAAATTACTGTGTTACTAAAATATGTAAGCTGTAATAAAGGAAACCAAGGAAGCCTCAGATCAAGCTGCTGCAACGTCTTCAACTACCTCTATCATGTTTACAGCTCCCGCCAAGGGGGCACAAAGTGGAAGCCCACAAATGGTATGCGTGTCAATGCTCAAGCACAGCAGGTGAGACCACACAGCGTACCTAATCTAACAAAGATCTGTTTTTAACTAATTTCTGGGATATGCAGATTCTCCAATTTTTTATTTTTTTTTTTTAAATTTCATGAGGGACACATTATTTAAGTTTTACTCTGCTCCACCACTCACCTGAGTGCTTTATGCACATTAGCTTTCTGACTGGCTCAGAAACAAAAGGCTTAGGGTTTAGATACTGAAATTATTCCTTCCTAAAAACGCCACAGGAATCCTGCTCCCTATAATTTACTACTTTCCTCACTCCCAAAGTCAGATTAAAACACGGCAAACTATATTCTCTGTTTCTCTAATTCCTCCCACAAGGAAGATATTACAGTATCTAAGGGAAGCTTCAAGAACTGTTTGTTTTGTCGTGCTGATTGCTACCAAAGACAGCTGCTTTCTTTGCCCCTGAGAGGATTGCTTGGGGTTAACAAGCAAAGCCAAACAAGAGAGGATTAGGAAGCTACTTGTAGGGGTAGGCTAACACAGAAGCAATTCTTCCCATGCAAAATAGGAACTCCTCACTCTTAGACACACTAAGTCAGTGGTCACCTAATTCTCGTGCAAGCACCAAATAAAAAGTGAACCTTCCTCAAAACTTAAATAAAATAAGGACATTTAGGATTCTGTGCCAAAATCATTTTAGAAGAAACTAATGCTATGGCTTCTCAGGGCATGGATCATTTCTATACTCTGCTCAGAAATTCACCTAAAATTCAGAGGAGTGGTGGAGGAGAAAGGGATGTTTCACACCTACTTTCAGCCCATCACTGGATTACGGGATTTGACTTTTTATTGGTTGAAAGCTCTGTGGGCTTTACCAACAGTTTTTATGCAGGCTAGGAAATGCCTTCAAAGACAACAACTCTGATTCTCATGAGAGTATGCCCATACTAAATAACACAGTGCAGTGTAGTGATATCTGAACCAGCCTGAGAATACCCAGAAGCATTATGGCTGAATTAACCTGAGCAGACTGCTGTGATAACTGCCTCCCATACACAAGGTAGCTTTTTATTAGAGCTTGCTTTGTTATCTCAACATGGCATAGCACTGTGCTGGAAGACGTATAAGCAATTATGGCGAGGTCCATTTATACCTTATGGGCAATGTAAAAGTACCTCAAGGTGGGTAGAAGAGCCCCCTTCAGAGTTATTCTCTGTGCACAGAACTCCCTCTGGCAACACAGAATTGACAAAAGGATTATGTCAGCCCTTCCCCTCCAGAACAAGGAGCAGGATGAGAGCCTGTGGGCAGCAGAAATTAGAGCAGCTCTAGGCTGTTATGCTTACACTGGTGCCTACGAAGGGCTCCTCATGGCCTCAAAGTGCTAGAAATACAAAAGGTAGAAAAGTGGAGATTCTGCTTCAAACACAGATGAAATGAGTCCTGAGGCACCAGCTGTGAGGTCTACATTTGACACAGCAGCCCACAAGGGGAGTGATTCTGCCTGTGCTTCAGGAACGCAAGCAAACTCAAACAGCCTCAACACCTGCTGCTAGCGGGATCCAGCTGCCCAATACTCTCTCTTTCTCTTACCTGCTCTTGACTGCATGATTATCTGCTGCAGAAGATCTGCTACTATTTTCATTTTTGAGAAAATAAATTCATCTAAGATGAATTATCATCGCTTATTCGTACTACACGAGTCAAAATGAAGTGGCTCACAAAGAGCCACTTTCCATTAATAAAGTCACACACGAGGATCATCCATTAAGCAAAATTCACATTTGTTAAAACCACCAATTTTTTTTAAGCATTTTTCTAAGAGTTACTTGCCATTTGTTTTTAAGAACTCAACAGATTTCCCACTTTTGACCTGAGTTCTACCAGGTGTCAAGATCCAGGACACATCCATAACACCCATTTAAAATAGGGAGCTATAGTTTTAAATTAAGTCTTTAAAAATCTTTTGCATTACAGAAACTTCCAGGTAAAACTTCTCTGTGTGGCCTTCAACAAGGAGGACAGAATTCTGCTTATTTGCTTGGAAAGCCCTGTGAAAGCAGAAAAGACATTCAAGCAGCAAATCTCAGATGAGGTCCTGCAGTTATAAACCCTCCTTGAGGGAGGGAGTCTCCAGAAGGAAAACCTTGCAGAAACTAAAAGGATGATGACAGGAGCTTGCTTTGAGTTGCTTTGAATAATCTATTTCTATTCTAGTGACTGTCCCAAACAAAAGAAGTGAAACAGTGCAAATGTACAGAACCTAACTTCACTTTCTCAATCTGTCAGTTAAGTCAAGCACCTCTCTCAAGACCTCTACTGCTTGGTAACCCTTTCATTTTTAATGCAACATATTTTAAGCGGCAGCTAAATCCATAGTCTTGCATAACAAACTTCTTTTTCTTGATCTGCCATACCATCAGCATTAGTCATCCTTTCAGCCCCAACTTCCATTCCTATCACCTAAGTACTGAAAAGAACGAGGGAAATGACTGTTTACATGGTCCAGTTTTTCCCCTCCTTACTACATGCTGCCCAATAAATATTTAAATAAATAAAAACCGTAACCCTTCCATGATTCCCAGTTACTTGAACTTGGACTCTGTGTGAACTCTTAACATCCCTCTCAACCTGCAAAATCTAACAGGTTAGTTTAAGCATCAGGCTTAAGCCGTGGGATTCTACTGTTCAGTGTAATTACACCGCAAACATGAAATCCCTGGAAAGACAAGAGAAACTTTAAGCAATAGAGCTAACAAGAAAGCCTACAGGCCTAGATCAAGCACCCCTGTTGTCTAGGCCAAAGGGAGTACCAGGTTGTAAACACTACTGAAGGCACACGAGAAGAAAATTCATCTTTGGAAGCATAACGGTTCTGTAACCGTGACACTGAGTTAGTCTCCAAAACCAAAAACTGAAAGAGAAGCTCTTCTGTGAATTCTTGGATACAAGTTACTGAATCCTGCATTAAGTCAGCCACAGTTGTGGGGGTGTGCGTGTGCAGGTGCGCAGAGTTATGCTGACTGTACCCTGCAACATGCTTCCTTTGAAATGAAGTCTGGGTTAAGCCTGAGTTTTAGAATTCAAGTTAAAATAATTGGGGGGAAAAAAAATCCTTGGGGAAAGGGTTAGCAACCTTCTTGAGGTTATTTTTCCTTCAGTCCATATCGAGCCACGCCATTTATTGCTGTTTAGAGAAAGTTTATAGAAACAACTTTAAAATATGAAATTAAAAGTCAGGGGGACAGAAAAAGAGAATCACTAGAAAACTGACATCCATTACATACTGCTAGCTACTTTGAACTCCAAGATTTCTGCATACTGTTTTCACGAAACACACAACACTTCAGGCTCTATAAACCACGAAGGGGGTTATACATGTAAATTCAAATGATACAATCATAGTATCATGACTGACAAATCAGGCAAGAAAAAAATGGTCTACCAGAAACCAGAACAAAACATTATTTAGAAGATAAATTTGTCAAGTATGACTCTGGAGTAGTTTAGCAGCTCTAACAGTAAAAGGATTCCAGGCACAAGCCAAATTAGCTGCTCCTAACCATCTGAACTTAATGTCCGTATTATGATTTCTTTGCAACGTGAAAGAAAAAAGGTCCTCTATATGGTGCTTCATGACAAATCATATGCCTAGTAAAGCTTCATGTTAGAAACCCTTTTAACTTCCAAAAAGTCCTCTTTTGTAGGTCATGCTCTCATTATCTTGCTCTGGGATCTCGTCTGATTAAATTATAGGAAATTACTAATACTTCACTTTGAACAGCCAGCTCCTCCTGGCTCTTCTTCTTCTTTTTTTTTTTTGTTAAACTTAATTCTTCCTACTTCTGCCTTCTTATGTATGAAAAATACAACAATCATGCTATTACAAAGATGAAGCTGTACTCTTTCTTCATCCATTTTAAAACTTAAAAATAAAAAACGCATTCTGTCTACGTGTTCTTATGTTTCCCATCCCACTGCTCTACCTGTGGGTTTTCCTGCTTGGCCAACTAAAAAGTCTGTTTGTGTTTTATACTTTCTTGTCCCTCTGCTCTCTCTGAAATTTAATTCATAAGATCCTAAACCTTAATGTGCGCAACATCCCTTCTTTGCTACTCCAATTCACACCTGAGTGAGATCTATTAACATCTTCTACCATCAGACAACACTAAGAGCCTACTACTGAATGGCTTCAGATGCTGACCATGGAATGACTCGATACAAGCGACAGGGATGTCAGACGTCAGAAACAATCCCCATAAAGGGAGAAGCTATTTCTGAAAAGTCTATAATGACTTTGCTGTAACAAGTGAGACGAAATAAGAATAGTGTTTTCAGACAGAGTAATGTGGATGCTACTCCATCCAACTGAACGCCGCTGTTCATTTAAGAGGTACATTATAGCACCACCAGGACAACTACGATAATAGCAATGAAATTATTAACCTAATCATACTAAGAATAATAATTTTCCCTACGTGGACCCTCTTGTCAACAGTGAGCTATATCATGATCCCTGCAGTGGTGAGAGGTTAGAAATAGTAAATAGAAAATATGTTAAAAGCTTCCCCCTGTACACGCAACGCCTGCTAGTAGGTAATAAACGCTATTAAAAGAGAGATTCCGGTTCCCAATAAAAGCCCTTTGTCTCAACGGAAACTCAAGTGCTGGTGAGGATTTTTTGACTCTGGGAAGACTTTTGAAAAACCCTCTCCCCCCAAAACCCTCTCTTGATGTCAGAAGGTATCACATAAAGCAAGCTGCAGAAATAAAAAAGGAGGGAGCTTTAAACCCCTCCTAATTTATCTCATTATCAGTATTTTCTTTACACTCTGATAATACAAACCAGTATTAAAAAAACGTAATAAAGTTTCATCTTGTTTGAGGGTCGCTTGTTTGTTTTGTATAGAAACATTTGAAAACTTCAACACAGTATCTGGAATACCTACTACCAAACTTAACCACAAAAGCAAGAAAAGTTATGCCCCCTCATAATCACAAATCCAGCTTTTGATAGTTAAACTGAGATTATATCAGTGTTTTACCTCCATCTTCAACAAAAGACAGCCAACAGAAGCAGTAGATCATCCTCCAAAATGCAGTAGCTCAAAATTCTGAATATAGCTTCTAATTGTCTGATGTAACAAGCACAAGCTTGGTATAAATGGCATTGTGGCATTCATTCACAAACTGCATTGCGTACAAACTTTTGGGACTGGACCAAACCTCAGGGAACACTGATTGCTATGTTTGAGACATTGTAGTGATCTAGATCCTGAACAACTACTTGCTACCTCAAAACTTCCCAAAACTTTTACTTCTCAGGCTGATCTCTTCCATGTCACGTTTGCAAGGTGAGGAACTCTGAGAAAAGGAAGCAACAGCGTGAGGTAGGATAGAACCTAAGGTGGTCAGAATAAGAAGAACAGAAGAAAATTGAATTTACAAGTGCATTTTTAAAGACTCTAATTCTAACTGTACCAAGAAGAAAAAACACCCTTAATTAGACCTGAGCACCGAAGGAGCTGAAAGGGAAAAAAAAAAAAGCACACACACAAAAAAACACCCCCCTATGACACACTAAGGAACGAGTTCCTTCAAACATGCCAATGAAAATGACTTGTCTGAGTTAGGTGCATCCAAAAGTACTCATGAGACACACGTGCACTGAGTAAATTTTTAACTTATGAAGCTCTTTCAGTGCAAACTGAGGTGAGCTGCTCCAGTATTTTATTTGGATACGAAAGAGCCATTGCCTATCCAGGAATTCCTGAAGTTTTGACCTCATTCACTCATACCTTAGATTAAAAAGGAAGCACTTTCTCTTATATTTCAGAATGCGAGTGAAGGCTATCTATCACCAGCATCAGTGACTAAAGATTTCAAAAACTTACACTTCTTTGCATGCAGAAGCTCCAACTGCAATTCATGTTCTCAGTGGAGTTTCCTATGGCCCATCCATGCAACTGAAAGCTGCAGGTCACCCTGCTGGGAGCAGGACCCTTGACCAAATGACCTCCAAAAGGACCCTTCCAAATTGAACTGTGTTGTAAACAACTACAGCAACTGTGAGCTCAACCTTAACTCTGCTGCTTTAAGCAAGTGGTATTCACGCATCTAATGAAATCAACTCTTATTCTCCTTCAGCTACCTAAGTATCAGCATCTTGCAACTCACTTGAAACTAAGTTAGTGTTGCAATGGTCTCTTACATCTCTAACAAACCCTTAATGCAGAAAATTCCTTTACCAGCACAGGTGATTTGGTGGTGCCATCTTCTTTTGGGAAATTACCTCAGAGTTTACAGAAGTTATCAAATGCAGCCAACGGACAGAAGTGTCCAATATACAGAAAGATAAAATCAGGGTCCCAGTGGGCAGCAGCTGCATGCCACCATACCATGTTCTTCAGATGCACGTCAGTGCACGCAATTTATAGGAAACGAACTAAGGCCTGGAGATCCTGAAAACACCGCTTTCTACCTGAGCTTCTGTAGAGCCCACAGTGTCACGCATCAGCTTATTCATAGCCTCACCTCACTAAGTTGTTCAGCATTAACGATGCCTATTCGCTTTCCCAGCCACTGCAAGAGCATCCGAATTATCAGGACATCGTGCAGGACACCACAAGCACCAAAAGCAGGCACGGAGTGCACCACAGAGCACTCCTGCACCAGCAGCAACTTGTGGCACAGCTCCGGGCCGAAGCGCAGTGCCAAACCCACGCTGGGGCAGAACTGAGGCTCAACAAAACCTGAGCCATCTCCTTCTAGATGAGCACGGTTCTAATGCTATCGTTGGCATCTAACAACAAAAAGTATACGCTACCTAAAAAAAATACGTGGCTAAAACCTTCAGGGATCGAAAGGGGAAAAAAAAGGGGTATTTTACACAGAATGCCCATTAATGAAACACATTACAAAAAAAAAAAAAAAAAAAAAAAAACAGCCCCAAACCCACTATTTATAGCATTTGCACACCGAGTGCAATGGGTTCCAGGCCATCCTCTGAACGTGCAGGGCTGCAGGCTGCATCTGCATTCCTACAACTCTTCCTTATTTACCCAACATATTATTATCATATTTTTGTCAAAGGAGAGCTTTTAATTCAAAGCAATCGGGCCGTAGAACAGACCTAAATAAACACAACCCGCTAAGAGGTAGCATCGGCGTGGGACACAGCGAGCACGCTTCACGCATCAGGAAAAAAAGAACCCAACACCTCTCGCGAATTGAACTAAAAATTCAGCCAAAAGAGCCGCAAACGAGGCCGTACATTTAAGAATCAAAATAAACGCGGCGCCCGTTTCGCACAATGCAGGCAATTGTTCCTTCGCTCGGAGAAGGCCGCGACTTTTCCTGGCGCGGCGGTCAGGAGGTCGGGGCCGCGGCGAGCCCGAGGCGCAGCCCGCGGGCGGGGGCAGCGCAGCGCCGGAGCCGAGCCCGGCAGGCAGCGCACGGCAGCGCGAGCTAAAATGGAGCCCGGGCTGCGTGTCAGCCTGAGAGGCGGGCAGAGGGCAGCCGCGCGGGGCAGGGCAGGGGCAAGGTCAGCCGCCGCGCCGCCCGTGGGGCCCGCCCCGCCGCCTCCTCCGGGCCGAGGAACCCCCCCCCGCCTCACCCCCACTCGCAGGGGGCTGCGGGCGGCGGCGCTGCACCCCCGTCCCGCCCACTCCCCCCGGGAGGCCCCCGCGCCGCCGGGCGAGGCCTTGCGCTCCGGGGCTTGGCCCCTGCCCCCGCCCACCGGGCGCTGCAGAGGCGGCGCCGCCGCCGCCGCCGCCCCCGTGCCGGCCTCGCAGCGCGCGGGGAGCAGCGCACGGGGCCGCCGACTGCGGCGGGCGGAGCGCGGCAGGGCTGCACGGGGGCGAAAGGAGAGAGAAGGGATGAGGGGAAGGAGCGAGGAGGGGGGTGGGGGGAGGTGGAGAAAAATCGATAAAAAGCGCAACTCGAGCCTTCCTTAAACCGGCGGAAAGAAAACGGGGAGAGAGACTCGCCGGGCTGCGAGTGCCGCCCCCCGGCCTGGCCCCCGTGCCTCCGAACGGAGGGTCCGGGGCAGCGCGGAGCCGCACCGCGCCCCGCCCGCAGCGACGCCCCCCGGCAGCGGCGGGGCCGGGGCCGCCGCGCTGAACTCCCGCTGACCGAGCCCTCGGCCCCGCCGTGCCCCCGGCCTCGAGCGGAGGGCGCGCTCCGAGCAGATGCGCCGGAGACGGTCAAATGACCCCCGGCGGCCACCCCCTGCTCGCCTCAAGGCACCCCCGGGGCCAGGCAGGGGCAAGGTATTTTTAGGTCCCCTCCTCTCCGTCCCTCCCTCAATAGCTGCCGAGCGCTTAATGCGGGCGGGGGGGGGGGGCAGGGGGAGGATGGAGGAGAGCGGGAGAAAAGTTAACTGTTTTGCAAAGAGGGGAGAAAATGGGAAGGAGGGGGCAGGGAGCAAGGAGCAGCAGGGCAGGAGGAGCCGCGGTAGGGATGCAAGCGTGTGCGTGCACGGAGGGGTGCCCGCAGGCGGGATGCACTTTAGCCCTGGGCTCTGCTGCTCGCGGCTGGGGCAGCGCCGCCGGAGCCCCCGATCCGCCGCAGCCAGCGGCAGCCCCGCGCGCGCCGCCGCCTCTCCCCGCTCCGCGGAGACCTCGCCGCTACGGGCCGCCTCACCGCCGCCCCCCCCCCCCCCCGCCGGTCCCGGCTCCCGTAGGGGCGGCTGCGGGGTCGCTGCGGTTGCCTCCCCCCCCTTCTTCCCCAACCCAACCCCCCTCCCGCCGCCGGCCCCGGGGGGGCCGTGCCCACCTCCCCACCCCGCCGCAACCTTTAGCCGCGGACAGACCTCTCGGCCGGGTCCACGCGAGCCGCCGGCAGCCGCTTCCCCGCTCGCCGCCCTCCCCTCCGGTGCGAGCCCCCCTCCCCACCCCGTTAACGGCACCCCCTCCCTCCGGCCCCGAAGAGCCCCACGCCGCCCCCCCAAAGCACAAATGCACAATCACGGGCGGGGGGAGGGAGGGGGAGGAAAGGGCGAGGGACGCGAAGAAAGAAGGGGGGAAAGGAGAGAGAGAGGAAAAATTAAAAGGGCACAAGGCTGTTCATCACCAACATGGCTGCCTGAGCTCAGACCTAAAAGAGGAATAACCCAGGCTGTGTCTTTGTCAGTTTCACCTCTGTAACCCTAAACTAATGCGCGAAACGGCGGAGGCGGCTGCAGAGAGGAAGGAGACGGGGAGAGGAGGAAGGAGAAAATGGCAAAAAGAGGGGGCACTTACGTGAAGAGAGGCGCTTGGGCTGCTCCTGCTTCCTCCTGGGCATTTTCCCCCTTTTTTTCACATTCTCCTCCTCTGTTTAACGGGAGATCAAATACGAGCGGGAGGGGGGGAGAGGTGGGGGGGCACGGACGGGCACAAAGCCGGGCCCCCGGGGGAGCCGCCGGCCGGGGCGGGCTTTCCCTCTCCGCCGGGGGAGCGAGGGCTGCAGCCGGCGTCCCCGGAGCCGCCGCGGAGGGCTCTCTCCCCCCGCGCTCCCTTTCTCCCTCCTCTCCCCCCGAGCCGGCCGTGCACCTGGCTTGTCCCCGCTCTGCCGCGTCCCCCGGCGGCCGGGGCCGCGCTCCCGGCGGGCGCCGTGCGGGGCCGAGGGCTGCGGTGGCAGCGCCGAGGGCTGCGCCCGCCGGCCCCTAACTGACACTAACGCGGGATCAAAGGGCAGCGGCGGCGGCGCTCGCGGCGCGCCCGCGGGCGGCGGGAGGCAGCGGGGACACGCGCACACACACAGAGCCCGGCGGGCGGGCACACGCGCGCGCACGCGGCAGAGCAAAGGGGAAGGTGCCCCCGTGCCCGGCGGGGCGCGCGGAGGATGCGCTGCCCCGGTCCCGCACACATCGGCGCCTCGCGGAAAGAGAGGGAGGGGAAGGAAAAGAAGGGGCGAGGGGCTCGGGCGTTCGCGCCGTAATGCCCTCGCGGAGAAGGTGGGAAAGGAAATAACGGCAGGCACGCTGTTTCGGAAAATATGAAGGCGTTCCGTCAGCCCGCGAGAGAAAAGCAAAACCGTCATTTGGCCGTGCGACCCCCCCCCCTCCCCCCCTGGCGCCGCTCTCTCCCCGGAGCAGGGGGAAGAAGGGCTCATTGAAACCCAACTCGAGCAGCGGGAAGGAAGGATGCACAGCCGAGAGCCCAGGGAGTGCGCGACCTGGGCCAGAAGGGCCCGGGCCGGGCAGCGGTGCTGCTGTGCAGACGTGGGACAGGTTTGGCCAGGGGGAAGAGGGACTGGGCACGGATAGCACAGCTCCTGGAGAATGGGGGAGGAAAGGAAACAAGATCAGGTCACCTCTCATGGTTGGTTTCACGGCTACACGGCACTCCTACACGCACACAGCTACCTATGCTTCTGACACGCACCTTCCTGCTGTAACGCAGGTAGGCACGAAGCTCCATCCTGAAACAACACCAGGTGTGCTCTGAGCCCCATACAGCAGCTTTCGTTACTTCCCAAACCACACTTGTCTCTTCAAAGACAGACATGAACATGAGGAAAAAAGTAGGAAAGGGATTGGGTCCGACTGAAGCCCAGAAGTACCTGGTGCAAGGGAAGCGTTCCCTGTGACTCGCAGTCATTTGGATAGAAGTTCACAGAGGTGGTTGTTAATGATTTAAACTAAAAGTTGTTACTGCAATTGAAGTAAAACTGTTTGAAGCAGGGCTGCTTCGTACAGCTCTCACTTTGTGAGGGGAAACTTTGAACTTAGCAGAATATATAATCAAAATCATGAGTCAGATGTTGCAAAACTAAAGGAAGTGCATTCTTCTCGCATGTATACCTGTGAGATTTTTGCATCTGACAATCGGAGGCATCACTTCCTCACATCAGGTTTTATCCCAACTTCAGAACACTTTCTAAAATCAACAACTGCTGGGGAGAACACACAGCAGCAGATAGGCAGCCTACCTGGTAAGCAGTTACTCCTTACACTCAGCCACCTCACATTAGAAAGGCTCCAACCAACGCTGCTCATTTCACAGCACAGTTTCCTGCTCCACACACACACAAAAAAAACAAACAACCCTAAATAATATTTAAAAGATTAAATGCACGAGAGAATCACACGTTCATTAACATACATTATTCTGAGGCTAAAAACCACACATACGGGTGAGACTTCTGAGGCAGAACACACACCTGCTGGTTACAATTGGTTTGCCATCTCACAGTATAAGCTAAAATACTTCATCTTCACAGGGAGATTCATTTTAATCCAATGCATGTAACTGATTGATATCCCAACAGCCACCTTACACTTCCTCATGATCAAGTGTATCAGAGACCTCCCTCAGAAGAGTGAATCCCATATTTGCCTTCAGTTCTCCACACTGTGCTGTTTTTATTAATATCAATACAAATCTCCAAAAAAAGTATCAGAGGCTTTATTTTTAACTCTTGCTCACAAACCTCAATTTTGACACATTGGGACTTCAGCAACGTAACTTTGCTAACTTCAGAGGGGTTGCAGTGCTAAGCCCTTCATTAGTGTGTTTTTACTAAACACCAATGGCAGGGTTTTGAGCCAGGCAAAGGGAAGGGGCAGCTCCATGCTGTTACCCACTGCTGCTGCAACAGCCCTTCTTCAGGTGCTCTGTGAGAACAGCGCATCAGTAAACACTGCTTTCTGCATCATCCCTCTTCCCACCCTCTTTCCCTCTTGCATTTCCCACGTAAATGAATGCTGACAGCGTCAGCATTAATTTATAGTATGTTAATTTTTTCCTCCATCATTTCAATCTGCCTTCAGGGGAGTTAAGGTGGCTGCAGCAATGACACTGTGGGAACACAGCTCTTTGCAAGTGCCATGGGAGCTGGCAAGTGACAGCAGCACCAAACCTCTGAAGATGACCTTAGGTCCAACCAACATCCCAAAAGTCTGATGAAGAGTTCAGAGGGCCAAACCTTTAGCCTGTCCCCCAGCAAAATGAATCCCAGTGACCGAACAAGCAGGTAGAAGCTTGATATGCTCCAGCTTTAAGTAGTTTCTAATCCCATGCCTGGAAATAGTCTGTATGGAAACAACTTTGTTCTCCATACCTCACCCGGTTAATAACACTACATACTGTCCCATTTAAGATACTGCATTCAGCCACAATGGAATCAAAGACAGCCCCACAAACACTGACATGCTGTCGTACACCAGTTTAAGGAAGGTGACTAAGGGTATTCTGCCATTTTAAAAGATAATCTTTCATTATCTCTTTGGCCATATAGCGGGGAAGAAGAAAGATGTTGGCTGACCATACTTTTGAACATTTCTAGTCCAAACACAAGAAATAGTTGCGAGTCTTCCACAGATAACATAATATAAATAATGCATTCCTTCTGCAGGTCTTGCTATTAATAAATAATGATTGTATGGCACCTTCCAAACACCAAAGCTAGTTACACATATGAATTAAGTTCAGCCTCAAACCACTTTTGAGCAAAGTAAATATTTTCCTCACTCACACATGAGAAAAATGAAACAAATTGAGTAAATAAGGTTTTAAGAACATCACTTATTACTGTGTAAAACCTTCACAAGCTATCTAGAATCCAAACTATTATCACATAATGCAACAAATACTTGTAAAGATTGCTAAACAGAAACCTAAAAACTAACCAACATATTCAGAACGTTTTTTGAAACTTTAAGAATTCTGTTGTTAGGGTCAGCTATAGAAAAAGAACATAAAAGGGTGCTGAGCAGGGGAAGAAGAAAAAAATAGGCCATTATTAGCAGCTCTTGGGCCCCAAAACAGACTATGGTATTAGGCCATAGTCTGCTTAAAATACAACTTACCAAAACAATTGTCAAGCAAGTTGTGTGTCCCTAGGAAATCAAAGGAAAGACATACAGGATCTCTTCGATGCTGCTACCAGCTTCAGATTCATTTCCTGCTGAGCAGAGAAGGTACTTGCTTATAGCCTCTGTATCTTCAGTATCTAATGAGCACACTGTTCTTCTGCTGAAATGGCACTCCCCACACATCTTGGAGGGACATCTTCAACAGCTTAAGCTCCTCCTCTTTTCTCTTTTAATTGAATGTCACTGTTTCTACACTGAGCAGTAACTATGAATCAATCCTGCAAACAAGACTTGATTACAAAACTTCTCCTTGCTCTGAAGTGTTAAGAGGCAAACAAGAGGATGAACAAATCCATAGGATAACAGCTCCTGGATAACATCATCCACGCTTGCAAATGCTCTGTAAACTCATAACATTAAGTACTGGATTTGTAATAATAATAAATAATGACAAGTTAATTACTGGCGAGGCCACCAACCGGTTTCACAAAGGCCATTAAATAATGATCAAAAGTCATTACAATCTGATGATTACCACCTTGGGACGAATAATAAGCAGTTGCAAAGTTGGAGGTAAAGTTGCATAACCAGTGGATCTCAAACCACAGAGAGGCTTCAGCTTTTGAAGAAGGCTCCTTCTCCGAAATTTTTAACTTCTTTCTCTTTTAAGCACAAAACACAGTGCAAGGGCCACAGTCATTAACAGCAACCTACACAAAACCTCTTTTTGGAACTACTGAAATCATGGGCCATGCTCTTTTGACTCTTCAGTTGCTTATGTCACATTAACAAACAAAGAAGACAAGGCATTAAGAATATTCTCCAAGACTGAGGTCCCTGTGAATTCCACTGCAGCCTTGCATCCTCAGAGTGGGTATGCATCAAGAATGAGCGCATCCTACTCTGCATCTCTTAGCAAAGCCACAACTAGCTTTGTCAGAATACTGTCCAGATCCTGTTAAGCAAACTAGCCATCAACGTTTTATAATAATTTCAGCATAAGCTGCTTCTAGTTGAAATGTAAATTCAGACCATTGATCCCTTCGGAAGAATTACAGCATTTACATGTTCCAGCTGCAAGTACAGCGTATGACTTAGGTAGAGTGATATAGTTCTCAATTACACCAAACAAACACACACCACCACCCTAAGAGGCTGCTAGCCTTAAACCCATGCTGATAAATCACCCTAGAGTTGCAGGCCAGAAATATACTGATACAGGTCTAGATATACAGTTGCTACTCAACTGCTATAGGATGTTCCTTCAGATTTACTAAGGAAATCTTGTCATTTTTATTTTAGTGTTACTGCATTTGGCTTTTCATTTCCATAATTCACTACAGTAACTCTTCATGCCCTTTTCTCTAAGTGCATTTCTCAAAAAAAAAAAACACAAAAACCTCACTTGAGCCTGTAACTATGAGACTTAAATCTACACATATTTGAGATGAAGAATTTCTCCAGAAAATTTGACCTTTACACACTACAACTTACTACAAACTAAATACACAGAAATTAATTTCATATTTTGCAACATAAAATACTAAATATCTCCTGAACTGTTTAAGTCAAATGGGAACTGGAGTGCCTGGCTCAGGGCTATTAGTTACAGATATGAACAAAATAAGTATCTGCTCCAATGCTGATCTTTTTCACTGTTTTCTATCTTCAGTTCACTAAAATTAATATCAGCTTTGTCCCCATTTTAAGAATTGGCTTAATTTAAATCCAACTGAGATCAAGAACTCCCTCCATTATTTTCTTTTCACTTCTAGTTAATCACTGGTTAACTGAAGATTTCAGTACAACCTTGCTTTTTAGCAAACACCTGCCATGGTTTAAGACATTACTACCCACCTAGAGAAACTGAACCCACACTGCAGCTAACAAAACAACACAACTGGCCTCTTCATTTGCTTCAGTACAAAGTCTTGCAGCTTGGTTTAGTAGAAAGGCAATAGCATTTTAAGCCACAGCTGCTTGCTAAATGAAAGTGTGTCTAAGTTCTTAAACACCTTGTTACACATATTTTGAGAGGCAGAGTTTCTGCTACACCAGCAAGGTGGCAAATTCCTCAGGGAAATCAATTCTGGTTTCTCAATTCACTAGCTAGTTTTGTGTTAAAACACTAGAGTAATACTGAGGCTGCCCTGGATCTCAAGAACTGTCAGGATCCCAAGGGGCTCACCTACCATCTAGGACTGTGCATCTATCAAGCTGATCTCTCTCTTTGACACAGCAGCTTGCAAACAAGACGAAGGAAAGCATGGAAGTAGATGTGCAGTTTAACACAAGCAACACCCGCTTTGTAATACCCCAACAACTTAAGAAGTGAATAGAAGGGCAACTAAGATAAAGAAAACATGGTGGTGGCACTGAAATCTTATGCTCCCAGAGAAAGGAAACAAAGCAGTAAAGACGAGGAGGAGTACGTGGAGATTAAGCTCTTAATGGACTCTACCTGCCTGATGTGATGAATTTCACTTCGCATTCAACTACACTTCACCATGCTGCATGTCCTCAGTTATCAGTCCTTACCCCAGCGGCATGCAGAAGGATTTGGACCACAGATCAGCCTGCTGTCACCACTGCTTGCTGAGCGTGAAGTCATGTGGCAATCGCTCCTCTAGGGACTATCTTCTTGCTTTGTCACTTCTCCATCATACCAAACAGTGAAGAGAAAGAGGTTATTTGCCTTTTGAGATACTAGGAATAGTCTGGTCTCTTCAACTCCTGCTTACAGTTTGATGGACATACCATTTCTAGCCCCTACTTTTCAGCATCACTAAGGCTACGCAGTGTTTTCAAGTTTGTAGTATACAGTAAGATGCAAATTATTTGTCCGTAAGAAGCAGGCTAATAATAGTGGAAAGTCTCACAGGGAGTAGCACAAAACTTCACGAGTAGGAAGGAAAGGGAAGAAGTGATGACTGGAGGGAAGCAGCTTATGGTTTCACATAAGAAAGCTGAGGGATGCAGTTATACAACAAGAGGAGAAACAACAAACTGTTACAGTGATTGAAGTGGGGCTTTTGGAGAATGGAAAAGCAGCTCAACTGAGCAGGTGGGGAGTAGAAGACTGCTAAGAAAAAAATATATCAATTGGGCATTCACTAGCTAAGGAGAATCAAAGCTTTGTGTAACTCAGATAAAAGCATATATCTGCGCTCAATTCCTTTACTCCAAGTCATCACATACACATTGGTAGATGCTGTTTTCCTTTTAAGATAGAAACAAATGTAAAGGTTGAGAAACCTGACATCTTCCTTCATATGAAGTCTCTTATTTCCATACCTGTATCATAATTCAGGAAACAGCTCTAAATTGCCATTTCCACCTGCAATGGTACATTTTAATAAACATGACTAAAAAGTTCCCATTCTTGTCCTGGAACAGAAGAGCTACTCTAAGTTTCATCTGACTAGAGAAGAATACTTATTAACTATTACAACCATCTATTTCTCCTGCTAAAGGATAACAAATAGTCTGTGGAGATGCATCTCTCAGAGGTTGATTAAAACACACTGTCAGTAGGTGAAATTCTGCCAGATGTCAGTTGTCCAGCAAGGAGACTCTCTCTCAAATTACTTTTATACCCAGAATAGACCAAGAAGCGCATTCTCTCTCTCCCAGGGAAAAGTCTGACAGTTGGACTAGATGATCTTAGTGGCCTTTTACAACGTCAATGATTCCATGAATGTCTTGCAAGAAAACAGAAGTTGGACAGTTTTGGAAGAGAACAGTGCAAGACTGAAGCCAAGTAATGGACCACAATAAACACAATGCTGAATAAAACAGCATGTGAAACTTGAAAAGGAAAGCCAAAATGCCTTCCTTGCCTTCATCAGTATAAGTAGCCTTTATGAATTCTAGGTCCCTGAAACCAGAGTAAAAATTAGGAGCAAGAAAGACTTGCTTTTATGGGAAGAGAGCCAGGTTAGGAGGAGCTTAAGCTGGACATCCCAGAAAGACTGGGAGAGGTTCCTGAAAGCTGGAAGACCGCAAACATCACTCCAGTCTTCAACAAGAAGGAGGAAGATAGTCCAGAGAACTATACATCGCTAGCTTCACTTCTGCATGTAGAAGGCTGATGGAAAAAATCCTCTTGGAAAGCATCTCCACTGTCCAAATGACAAGAAAGTGATCAGGAGTAGTCAGACTTATGAAGAGAGTTGTTAACAAACCTGACACCCTTCTACAATGAGGTGACAGGGTTGGTGCACAAAGGCAGAGCAGTGGATGTTGTTTACCTCAACTTTAGTGCAGCCCATAACATTTCTCATAAAGTCATCATAGACAAGGTGTCAAAGTATGAGTTAGACGAGGAACAAGTGCTGTGGATTTAAAACTGGCAGAATGACCGGGCCCAGAGAACTGTAACTGATAGCACAAAGGCCAGCTGGAGGCAAATCACTAGCACCTCTGAAGTCAATACTGATTCCAATACTATTTAACATCTTCATTAATGACTTGGACAAGAGACAGAGCACCTTCAACAAGGTCACAGAGGACAGAAAAACAAAAGGAGTGGCTGATACACCAGATGGTTGTGCTGCCATTCTGCATTATCTTAACAAGCTGGAGAACCGGACAAGGAGGAATCTCATGAAATTTGTGAGGAAATGCAGAGTCCCACATCTTGGGGGGAATAATCCCAGGCACCAACCCCTCCCAGGAGCCAGCCAGGTGGAAAGCAGCTTTGTCAAGGAGGCCCTTGGGGTCCTGGCAGACGAGTCTGGTTACAAGCCAGCAATACACACTTGCAGCTAAGACCACCAACAGTACCCTGCCTTGCACTAGGAAGAACGCTGTCAGCAGGATGAGGGAAGCACTGGTTGAGGATGCCTATGGAACACTGTGTCCTGTTCTGGGCTCCCTGACACAAGAAAGGTATGGATATACTGGAGTGAACCCCACACAGGGCCACAAAGACAACTAAAGGACCAGAGATACCCAAGGACAGAGTCATACAAAGAGAGACGGAAAGAGCCAAGGCTGTCTAGTCTGGAGAAGAGAAAGCTCAGGGGGATCTTCCCTGCGTACAGAATTATAATGGTGCAAATGAAGATGAAGGAGCCAGACTCTTCTCAGCAATGCCACTGACTGGATAGGAGGCAACAGGCAGGATTTAAAAAACAAAACAGAAAATCCTACCTGAACACAAGAAAGCACTTTTTTCTCCCCCTCCTGTGAGGGTGATCAAACTGGCACAGGATGCAAAGGCTGCAGAATCTTCATCTATAAAGACTTCTAGAACTTGACTGGGTATGCTCCTGGGCAACCAGCTTCAGCAGCTAGGTCCTTCTCAAACAAAATATCCTATTAAAAACTAATACAAACACTTACCATTTCTTAGATATGGTATTCATGTCTAGCTTTATAGAAATAGTTTACAGAATACAAATATTGCAGATCTTTTTCTTGAACGTCCAAATATTTAAAGCGCCTACTGACTACCGAGTTACTTCCCAGAGGAAAAGTCGCTATTCCTTCCAAAACCACGGATGGTATTTTACTCTCCTTGCTCTTCTTCCCTTAGCATGGTTTCCATCTGAGCATTTTACAAACTAAATGAAGCTACAATGTAATCACATAGCATGTAGACGAGTGATTATTTTTTGACCCCACTAAAACACTTGCATTAGAAGTTCACTGTCTTTCTTAGACTTCGGCACTTGCAAAGTGTTTTTACATCCACATTGTAGTTGGGATGTCACAAATACATATTTTAATCTGATGTGTAGGCAATATGGCCACAGGATAAAATTTATATATATATATTTAGCTGACATGCATCCATTCTTCCTTCATGCAATTCACTTCTTTTACCAGTAGCCACACAGTTGTGCTGCTTGCCCTAAAGGTTCCTAGTTCATGTAAGGTAAACAATTCATGAGGTATCCATATAATTTAATTTGTTGTTACTCTTACTCTCATTTAGATCTAGGGACAGATACTAGTACTGCTAGTACTAGCAAGGAAAAACTACGTCAGCAGTGCTATTCAAAACCTAAAGAGCCCGGTGCATTGGGATTATGGCGACTCTCAGTGAAGAGCACCATGCTCTTGCCTGCAGAGGGAGTAATGGACCCATGTGACACACCCTCACACACCTCTTTCCCCCCTTGGAACAACAAACCAACATAGTAACAGAGCCATGAGGCAGACCTTTTGCCCATTTCCTTCCATGCCCATCGAAAAGAAACTGTATGAATGAAGAACTGATGGACTGGCAGCAGAAGAAAATACTAGCAAGCATCCAGGTGACATCTGTTGATCCTTTTCTATGTGTGCCACAAGATCTTGGTATTTCTATTGAAGAAGTAGGGAAATAAAGGGCTGAAGTGTTTTTCAGGTGAAGGGAAGAAGTACTTTTTCCACATTATATGCACTGACACTTGCACAAGTCAAATCAACAGAAACTGACAGGTGCCTGAACAGAAGGTATTCCCTACCAGACCACTTGGTTTTCTGAAGGTCACTGAAGAAACATCAAAGCAAGTGACCATTAGAGAAGCGGCCCAGGAAGACAACCAACCTGTACAAGGCCTACCAATTTTATGTTTATGATGCTTTTGTTGAGCTTTGATGGAAATCTCTATTACTATATTACATTCCAGTGTATTGAATGGAACACAAGAGAAAACAAACCTCCTCAGTCTCAGTAATCATGAAGTTAGATGGCCTGTATCCCAAAGTGCCAAGAACAGTGGCCAAGAGCAGGTGAGAAGGGAAGGAGGTAGGTAAGCAACACATCTTGGCTGCCTCATTTGTAAATCCTTTAAAAGTCAACTCAGAAGGGAGGTACTGGGATGTTTTCATTTACATGGAGATAAAAGCCAAAATCAGTGGCTTCTAAACTATCAGTGTCGTTGAAAAAAACTATTAGTAAGTCACGGAGGTTCTCAAGTGCAAGCTTTCCAGGGGGAAAACAGTTGAAGAAGGTACTACAACAGAGATAAGCTTGGGAAAAAACAGCATGGAATGTCTTTCTGATCCTTCTGTAACAAGAAAGTTTGCTTTGCAGAGGAGGATAATGCAGAAAATATGAGAAGGACTCTCCTGTTCAGAGCTTATCAGGTTTATACGTTTTATACAACCTTTCAGTCCCGACAACCATGATACCATGTCAGACATTTAAGCCTGCTGCCCAAGTGGGTGTGCTAATCAAGGAAGCTGAGTCAAGTCTCACCTCTACTCCCCTTAATCAACTTATTTAAAAGAATGTAGAAAGCTCACTACAATCTCCACTGGAGAATATGACAATATAGAAGTTGGCATCTTCCACTGCTTACAGCCCTTCAGATCTTTATAACACACAGCCTTTTACCCAAGGTCCTACTTGATGCTCAGTGCCTCTATATTATTAAAACATTCAGGCAACTTCATGTGCTATTCTTGCTAATTCAGGTCCAACAAAGTAAGAAAATGTTTATACATAAAAAACACCTTGCGCCAAAAATCAAAGCCAACCACCCAAAAATAAAGCCCTGCAACCTCATCCAAAAAAAAAAAACCACTCAAAAAAAGGAAAACCCTACAAAAGATGCTAAAAGACAGACATTTTAGGCTGCCAGAAAAGCTAAAATTCAAATTCATGTTGCTGAAAGTGCTCAGCTATTAACACCTTTTGGCTCAACAGGTCAAAGACTGCAGCTGACTGAAATTGTCATCCTATCATATAATAGAATATCTAACTTACAACCCTTTTAAGCTTCTCTTCTCAAGTTACCTCTGAACTGTTACGTCATCTAGTTTATTCCTCCCTGCTCCTCTCATGCTGAAAATAACACCAATTTTATCTTTATGGCAGAAGCATGTTCTTCTTCTTCCTCACCCAGGACATTCTTCTAACCTAGGTGAACACCTAAACCCTATATTCTTCTTCTGCTCAATCACTCTAATTCAAAGCATTTTACTTTATTTGCTGGAAAGAAAAATCAACCATCCTTACCAGACTCCTTCCCATCTCCAAACTGCTGTGCTTTCAACCGTTTCCAATAGTATGAAAACTTCTCTGTCCAGCATCATTGAAAACAGATTCATTTTACTTGGCCTTCTTTAGAGTAACGTTCTCTGTTAAACTGCTTATCTCCAGGTCTCATTAAAGCCTCCCCTTATCTCAGTGACATTGTCCTCAGCGAGGCTTCCCATACTACTTTTTGTATCTGCTTCTTGTACAACCAAGCCTTGGGTTTTTACTGGCACAGAAAGCCATCCTATACACAAAATGGTAAGATTCAATTTCGCCACACAGTCAAGGGAATCCTTACTATTCTTAGCTTTTAGGGCTCAGCCCTAAAGGAACTGCAGTGCACCTCTTCAGAGCCTTGGACTGAGGCAGCCATGCTGACAGATTCTTGCAGACACTTCTTTCTTAGCCCTTACTTGCATGTAAGGTGTAGGAATTCCTGAGGCCTTGCTCACCTGTCTGTTAAAATAGGGAGCATCCAGACTCCAGTATTAAAAGCCCTTCTTACATTAGGGAGAAAGTCTGCTGAAGGAAACGGCTGTGTCAATATACAGAAGTTGACAAAGTCACAAGTGCAGGAGGATTGGGTTACAGGCCAGTACTTGTTTCCTAGTGATAAGGTTAAGAATGCTGAAGATAAAGCAGTGACTTATTCATGTGCACAGCAATATAAGTTCTGCACAACTTTAAGCTGTTTGTACATCTCACTAGCGAGAACAAGCTAACGGTTCGATCAGCCCCTGACACAGCTTCCTCTTAAAACCCACCACATCTTTCTAATGCATTTCAACAGAAGGAAACCGTCACCAGGTGAGAAGAGACACCTACAGAACTGACCCTTACAAGGCGCTCGCGTGACTCTTCGAATCCCTCCCCCGAGGTCTCCGGGACACCCCCCTCCCCAGCTCCGAAGCGCAGCGCCCAGGGGGATCCCGCGTTCGCCTTTAAGAGCAGGGCGGCCAGGCGCTGCCCCTGCCCGGGCGGGCGGCGCTTCGGGCACGCTCGGCCGGGCGGGGTGGCCGCCGGGCCGCGGCGGGGCGCTGCGCATTCCTGCGGCCCCGGGGCGCCGCCGGGCAGGAGGCGGCCGAAGGGGAGCGGTGGCTGCGTGCCGCCGGTGGGGCGCGACCGCCGCCATCTCCCGAGAGCGCCCCGGCCCGGCGGCCGCCGTAGGGGAGAAGCGCCGCCGCGTGCCTCCAGAACGGAACTCGGACGGGGAAGCACGAGCCGCGAGTGAAGCGGGCGGGTTATCATCTCGTTCGTATGCACGATTGGGAGCAGCGTTAGCAAAGTGGGTTATGCCCCGCTGTACGGCGCTATTAGAACTACAGGGACGGCTCCGGCCCTCACTTCAGCTCCCTTTGCTATTTTTTTTATTCTTAGTGAGTTCTTTATGTGGCTTGACGGAGCCACGATCCATTGGAAGGAAATGCTCCGTTTCCTTCATGTTAAAGGTGTGCCATAAAGAGCAAACAACGCAGCCCCAACAAGAAGTCCCCTGGGAACGTGTATGTTATATTGTTATTCCTGCTCCTGCAGTGTGTGCCACCACAGAAGATGAGATGAGTGGAACACAGTTTGGGACACTCCTGTAGCTGCCATGCTGTAGAAACTGCAGCTGTGTCAGCCTTGAGTAAATTAATTCAAGAAGTGGGATAGAAGTAGATTCTAATTCCTCAGTGCCATCTTAAACAGCACAAGCAGGATGGTGGGCTACGTGCATGGCTCAGGTTGTGCCTTACTACGTTCCTAAAGATGCTCTCATTCACAAAGTTTCTCCTATTAATACAACACAAGTAGCAGTATTCAAAAAAACAGTGTAACAATGTGCACACACACTTCTATCATCTTATATATATCCCACAGAACTCATTGTGGACATACGAACTTCACTCAATCTCACACAAAGCAGAGAGAAACTGCTTCTATGACACGTACCCTCCACAACAGCATCAGAGAAAGAATTAAACAAATGGAGGCATAGATAATCCTGTATGACAAATTACAGTGGTTTCAGAAATCACTGCTCATCAGCTGAACTTTCGTAACTGCTCCTGGCACTCTCTGACACTATTAAAACAGCAAGTGCAATGTGTTAGACTAAAATACCTTTGTTTCACTTCAAATGTGCCAGAGATGAGAACAGCACACAGTCAGCCGCCTCATTAGGCTGCTGTAACTCAACAGCCTACAATACTCAGTACAATCCTAAACCAGTGGGTTTTTGAAGTTCTCAATTGCAAGACACGCTGAAAATAAAGGAGTCACTCTAAAGATGCCAGCTCACCCTGGATTCAAGAGCCAAGTCTTCCATTGCCTCTACTAACCTTTTCAGTTCTACTGTTTGTATGCTCCTCCTGATGACCATTTACTGAGCATCTAGAAGACTGCTACGTTTACCATTTAAAAAATGGAGAGTGATTTCCTCAGGTCTTCTTCATTTGATTTTGTTAACAATATGTCATAGCATACATACATGCATAGCTTGCTTACATAAACACATTTAAATAGGAGAAAAAGCCTCATTCAAAACACAAATACAAGAAAAAAAGGGGTGTAAAATGTTTTCAACATGTTGGGTTTTTGTATTCTCATCTCCAGAGTGGAATCCAGAATTGTGTTAGGCTACTGAGGTCCTACATAGCTCATGACTAAGGTGCCTTAGAACCAGATTTGTGGCAAACCCACAGATCTCCTCACTTAGGGCTAGGAGGAAATAGTTTTCAAGCTTATGAATCATTTATGTATTTTCCTCCACAAGTTTTCCAGTCTCATAGAGGCAATTATCAGGTAATATTGGCATACCTTGTAAGTTAAGTGGAAGTTGTAGGTTGGAATCATTTCCTTCAAGAAGGAAGTTTAACTTCGCTCATCTGCATCCTGGAGTTCACTACCAGCGGTCTGCAGCATGAAAGATGGTGTCATTAGCTCTTCTTTTACCTCCTTCTTCTCCCTTCATGGAGGAAAACAGTAGTTACTAACGAATTCTCTGAGCAGTCCAATTCTCTTAGTGCATTCCCACATGAGGTTGGAGAATGTTTACCACTGCTTCCATCCAGGAAACGCTGTAGATGAGATAAGGATAACTACATTTATTGGTCAAGATGTACTACGGCTAGTTTTCAGCCTAAACCTGAACAACTTTTACCAGTGAAAGCTAAAAAGGTTGATGCCAGAGCTAAAAAGCAATCAAGAGGGGGGCTAGTTTGGTCGGTTTTTCTTCTCCTTATTGCAGTTTTAGACTTAGACAACATTAAGGTTTCTGATTTGGAAAAACTGTTCAAGACTAATTCTAAGAACATCATGTAGGCAGACAGTAGTGAAGGGCAACTCACTGTAGACTTATCCCCCCCTTCTACCTTTAATAGTTAATTTTAATTCCCATAGAAAAGAAATAACCTTTCATCAGCGTTTGAAGGGAAAATCCTGTAAAAAATTTAGAACAAATGCTAGGGATTTAAAATAACATGATTCTGTTCTTAGTCTTCAGCTACTTTTCCCTGTCAGGCTCTCTCAGAGACCATCTTCACTTCAGGGAAACTCTCCAAGCTAGTCACCAGCCTCTCAGCACCAGAGTTTCCTTCTGAAGGAAAACAGAAGTAGGACCTACTACCCAACGCATATAGAACATAGTTCTGTAAGTAGCCAACTGCCCTAAACCAAGTCAGCACTGCTGCAGAAATCTGACTTCTGATAGACCAGCATCTCCCTACAGACCATCCCTAAACAGTGATTGCTCCATCCCAAACTGGCAACAGTTTTGCCTCAGACTTCCTAGGCATGACCTCAAGTTTTAACAGCTGTTTTCAATCGTCCTGCTGGAGCCACTAGTCCTGTCAACTCTTTTTGTAGGTTCATACACTTCCACTATCACCATTCTGTGGAGTTCAGCAAGATTCAAAGCTGAAGAGAGCTATTATGCAAAAAAAAAATCTCATGAAGCATCTATTAACAGACATACCATCGCATCAACATGAATTGAAAATGCCTATATTAGTACTGAGTAGAAAAATTCTTTTCTACTTTAAAGCCCTTCTTTTCCTCTTTAAATATCAGGTTTTGCTGCTCTACCTGAGAGTTAGTCCACAAATAGTTTATGCAGTTACTTAATGCACTTCAGACAACAAGCAGTACTTGAACTGAAAAAGGGAAGTAATCCAGAACACGCCTTTCATTTACTCAAATTATCTTTCCATCCTCATCAACTAAATTCTGCTTTAAGTTACACATTTTGAAAGCAAGTAGCACAGGGATTTGAGCCCTACTTCTACAGCTGAGAAGTCAGGGGAAGGAATATATCAGTTTCTCTGATTGGGAACTAAAGCAACAAGAAAAAAATCCAGAAACAAACAGTTCAGCACTAAGCAGCAGCATAACTGTCGCACATTGGCCATAACCAGTAATTACAGCGAGACCCTGATCCCAATTCAACGTTAAAATCCTCACTGATCTGCACAAAGCCAGGGTTTTGCTCACAGAGACTAATGATTCTAGTTCTCATACACCAAAGCAAATTGTTCCAAGGCTTGAGCCACTTTACTGCTTGTGACTGCTCTTTCCATCTCTTCACCACAAGTCAGTTTTCCTCTAGCAGTCAGAGGAATTAATACTGTATGTTCACCTTAGCCATTACACTTTGCAGTCCAGGTGTTAGGGCACAGGCATACACAGCTAGTTGCACCTACTTTCCATTAGATGTTTGATGATCCATTTCCAATGCACTGCCACTCCTTACCATTCCACTTCAGATCTACAATCTTACAGTTTTAGGGGCTTCTTTTCTATTACAAACAAAAAAAAACGAGTTGATATACAAAGCTCTTGTTGGTTATTGGGGTACGTAGCATCTACCTGAGGAACATAGGTATGTTATCAGAGGCTGTGTGCTACCTCTTCTGCTCTTTCAAATCAACTCCACTTGATCTGTCCACTTTGTCATTGACAGTTTCAGACATGCAGGTAGCATAAGGTTTTGTTTTAAAGCTTTATGAAATCAATGAAAGGCACGGCGATGGAAAGTATTAATAGTAGTAGACAGTAACTGAAAATTCTGCTAGTCTTCAACATGAGAAAGACAAAGTAATTAATTAATATAATACAGATTTCTACATTATCTGCTGTTACAAGAGTTAAACACTACCAGTTGGTAAACATCCACCAGCCTCTAAGTTAGGATGAATTCCACTGGAGAGGCTTCGTTCTCTTCATGGGCTGTGGAGGGTACCGAGTTAGAGTTTATTCTAAAACATCATATTTGCAGTTGGCTAAACATAGCTTAGGGGAAAACACCAACTGTTTTGTTTTTGTTTTTTAACAATCGTTATCGATTCATCATTGACTAAAAGGAATGCTGTGTCCTAAGCTATCACGTGTACTCTTACTAACATGGCAAGGTTCAACATACACCGACAGTAGAGTTTGAGCAAACTAAAGCAATTACCACCCACCTTGCCTATCATTCTTCACTTTCTGTACCACATCAGCCAAAGTATTTGTGTAGCATGTAAATGAACAAGACTGAATAAGAAATGTTGCTAAATTAATGCAGAAAAACAAAAACCCAAGGTCACCAATCACTCAGATAGATTTCCAGAGACCCCACAAACTGTACCTCTAAAGCAGAAAACGAGGGCACAGAGCTGCCTATGACTAAATGGCCATTAAAACCAAGCTGATGAGACCACACACTTTGCCTGCAGTCCCCTGACTGCTGTAGATTGTTAAGCATTTCACTTAGTTCTCTCCCTCTATGCAGACACCCATCTCTTAAGGAAACACTAACACATCCCCTCAGCTAACTAGACTGCTGAGACTCAAAATATCAAACAAGTTGATAATATATGCTACTGCATAAGCTCTGTCAGACATATGCAGTACTTAATAACAACAGAATCAGAAGCCCACCTGCTAGTCAGACTTCCCATACTGAATCCATCTCTGACTGCTCTATACGCAAGGCAAGTTACACAAAGATCTTGGCTCACCTGCAGTGTATCAGAATTAAGAGTTCCTGTGTTTGTTAATAACAATTTGGAAGGCTTCTGTGGTAAATCAGACTTGTAGCAGGAACAGACTATGCCCACCACAGCCAGCAGGCCAGTGCCACAGAAACTTCAGCTGCCAGAGCCAATTGATTTTCAGGACTCAAGAAGCCTAGTAAACATTCAAGGAAATAACCTGCTTTTTCAGACAGGGAGAAGCTGCAAACATCCTGGGTACAGTGATTCAAGCAATTACAGGTAAGACATTCATCCCATTGAGGATTAGAGTTTCTCAGTCTGGAGAAAGATGACATCTCTCTTTCACAAGATATATTTAAGTAACTCACAAGTTTGTTATTCAAAATAAATCTGTCACCATTTCTTGCTGAAATAACCCCTTATCACTGCAGTGAAGCTTCCTGCATTGCTTTACTAGCAGGCTGATCCACTTATGATCAGGTGGCACGTCCCCAGTCATGAATTCCCTGGTTATTAGTGGGATTGCTGCTTAAATAACTGTTTGACAGGAAGATAATAGGGACAGACTGACTATAGCAGCCTCCTCCCCAGACCCTGGTACTTTAAGAGCCAAAACTTAGTTTGGCTGCATTTAAGCCTTCCAGCTGAAAGGCCCTCACCAGTTGCTGCTCCTGAAATGGTGCACTGCCCATTTCGTGGCTGCCACACTCCTGCAGTCACAGATGTCATTCTGTACTATGACTTGTTACACCACCTCCTGCTTTAGCAGTTCCAGAGCACCTACACAAGCTATTCTACTCAGTCTCACTCTCCAATGACAGCAAGTTTTCTTCTTCCATCAGATTCTCACCCACAAAGAAAGCTTTCTGCCCTAGTAAAAGCAAGAGAAGGATCTGGGCCAGCAGCTTCCCAACTGGAAACTGACCAATCAGCTGGGTACCCATGGAGGAGCATGAACAGAAAGAGTTGGACGTTCTGCATTCATGATACTGCATCATGATTTAAAGTTGCCGTGGATTCTTCCAACCACGTGACTAAATACATCACTGTCAGCTGTTTTAACAACTCATTTTACGGATTCAAACGATAACTGTTGCTAATAATGAAGCTAATATAACAGGAGAGAATGTAAGAGGGAAACAAAATCCAGTATTTACATATTACAAGTACTTTGCTCTTCCTTTCCTCCCTCATTGCATCAATGCATAAGTCGCTAATAGTTTTGTACTGCATTATTTGGCAAAAGAATTTTGATGTACCCAGAGACCTCCTGTGCTGCAAACTCCTGAAAAAAAATTGGAAGCCTTAGTGTCCTGCTAAGCAATGCTCTTCACAGATAGCTACAAAGCATTTAAAAGAAAAAACAAATCAATACTGCATACCTCAATTAAACTACCACAAGACAAAAATGTGGCTCTGATTCTGTCTCAGGAATGTTTCTTTAGCTTGGACCCAATTAATGAAGAAGTGAAGGCAAAGGAGAGAAAGCTCTAAGTTTATGTAATCAATACAGACTTCAAGCCTTCTTTACAGTGTAAATTAAAAAAAAGCTGCTTTCTCTGGATAGCATTTTGGAAACATTTCATTAGCATACTACATAAGACAGTGTAAACCCGACAGACTTCACGTGTTTTTCAGTGATTAAAATAATGGAAAAAAAGGAACAAAGAAAATGAAGGTTAAGATTAAAGAGGCCTATAGTTAATGACAGGCTGAAGTTCAACGGTCATGTAACTGAGAATGTTTGAGAATGGACAACAATTAAAGTCAAGCAAAGGATGAAGCCCAGATTATTATAATGAGATATGATATGTTCTTCAGACTAGCTGGAGGTTAATGTTACTTAGTTTCATATGGTTACGGATAAGTAAGTACTGCACTACTATATAGTAAAAATAATGTAGCTGGATACAGTCTGCTTCACAGTGACCCAAGGTTAATGGTAGTTGCTCTTAGTATATTTAAAAGGTTTAAAAGAGATATAACAACCTCAGCATCGCAAATCTACTACAATGGCACTAGAAAATGGCACTGAAGAGGCTAGCATAATACTGGCATTCTTGGTTCCATGAGAGCAGCTTCCAGTGTAATGTATGTTGCTGTTATCTCTAATTATACTGAATACATCCAAGAGTTCTTTCATTCCTGAACAGCACCACCTTTTGAGTAATAGATCATTGGTACGCATCACTCTGATAAGGTATGACACTAATATATCATTAAAGCAACAGATGTATTAGTGTAATAGATCACTGGGACAAAGCACTCTGATGATGATGTATTTCTGAGAAAATGGCACCATCCAGAAAAGACGAGGCCCAAGAGAAGACTTTTGCTCACTTTAGTAGAATAAAACGTATGCTTCCCTGGCACAGAAATATGATCTTCTCTATAAGAGATGCCACTTTCCCCACGCCAACCAATACACAGTTGTACTCAGTTAACCACATGCAGCTCAGAAGATACAGACCAGCCAGTTCCATTCTAAGCTCTGCGTATCAAGCAACTCAAGACTTACCAAAGTCAGTGAATCACAACCCAGCTTGTGCAAAACCAGAGTGCTTTTGGGGAGTGAATCAAATAAAAAGAATACAAACTCTGAAAAAAAAAAGGCTCAAGAAGCTAAATTGTAGTACTCTAGTCCAAAAAACTGTAGTTTCTGAAAGCCCTAGGCTACTCCACTTAACCAGGATGTGTATCTGGGCAGGCAGTTCAGGCATATATTTCCTAGCATATATTATTTGAAAGAAATTTCACATATTTAAGTTACAAAAGTAGCAAGCTTATCTATGAATCAAAGGTGAAGGTTGGGAACAATTAGTCCTCTAAAGCAGTCATTCTTTCAGTTTTACTCATTTTCAGTCCATTAAGTTTCTCACACAAGTTGCAACTTAAATTATGAACTAATTACTCTGAATTTTTCTTTAACAATAGTTCAAACATCAAGGTCCAGATAACAGTATCTTCAGTCGTTCAGAGTTGTGCTTTATTCCCTAGCCTTCATAAAGCAACCGAGTATTCAGATTCAGTGATGATCAGTCTGGCCCCAAATGAAACTGAATTGAGCTGTGATGAGGATTTTGGAAATAATGCTAAACAGCTAGAATTCTAAAGGGTTAAAAGCTGAATGGCTACGGAGAAGGAAAAAGGAAAAAGCAAGCAGAGCATAAAAGGAAAAACAGTTGAAAGAATGGAAACAAAAGAGATGACTCCTTCGTACTGCTCCAGTTGGTTTGGAGATTACAGAGGTTACCTTCTAAACTTGTTTTTTTGAACATCCTTTCATAAACATCTTCTCCATGAAGAAGCCTAACTTTCCTAAACTTTTTATGCTAGTCAGATTATCTAGACCATCACATTTTTGATTTTATGAACCTTGACTGCATCTCCCCTCAGATTCTTCAGTCTTCTCTTCAAAAGAACTCCAGCCTTTTTTTTTTTTTTATATAGTCTCCCTTCACAACACCCCATGCTCAAAAACATTTTGATTCACCTTCTCTGTATGTTCTCTAATCCCACTGCCTCCTGAGCAATGTGAGGAAACCAGAGCTGCACACATAAGTGAACATGTGGGTGCATCACAGCCTGCATAGTGACCAAAAAGTCACCTGTCTTTTGTACTCACTATTTTTCTTAGCTGTTTTTTGTTTGTTGGTTTGGATTCTTTATGCTGCCACGGTGACTACAATGTCTCTGACACCTCTTCCCCAAGTTCGGGAGCACCACATCTCACCTCTGAGTTCAGAAACACATAGGGAAGAGCTTCACTGTTTTTCACTAAATCATGTTTATCTGCACTAACGCCTGCAACCTAGTGCTCAGTGATGTCATTCCTTATTGTTCTTATAATAAATGTGATCTACCGTTATGTGCCAGGAATAACAGTAGGGCTCACAGGTCTGTAATTCTCAAGATCTTGTACAGAGTTCTTTTGTTAGATGGAAGGTGGCAATTCTGTAGATGGCCACACCCACTTGCCTTCCAGCACAGCTGCTTTTCATCATGTGCTTGTCTTTGAAAAATCACTCAAAATCAATACAGTTACAAGCCTTTGAGGAAAAAAAATATTTGCATGGAAGAACTGTTGGAACAAGCATCTAAAACTTCAGAGAAATGCCTACCTCACCACATACTTGAACTTCGAAGACTTAAACTAGTGAGCAGATGATCAGAGAGCAAGTCCAAATCTAAGGCAGCTCAGAAGGACACACTTGATAATGGCCACGCTTAGTTTGCTGGACAACAGGAGTCAAAACAGGGCCTTCATCAGATCACTGATAGGTAGGAATGCACACAGCAAAGGGAAAAAATCTGTTCAATTCAAACAGAGCTAAAACAAAGGAAGATGAGGCAGAGATTGGAAGAGTTGCATCTAGTTGTGAAAAGCAAATGAACAAACAGTATGAGGAAGACCAAATCAGAATAAGACCGTCCTCTTTCCAATGTTTAACCTTCTACCTATGCTGTCTGATCCTGCCAGTCCTTCTGCAAAGGCCTCATTTTGAAACCACTAGGTATTTTCTGTTGCTGCAGCTGAACTCTTTCCACCTGGAGCTGCCTGAGCCTGCAGGAGGAGGAGAGGAGCAGGTGGCCTGCAAAGAGGCCTAATCAGAAGGGAGGCACAGCTGAGGCAGCCTGCAGCAGGTGGCATGGCATGGACCCCAGCCCTCAGAGGCAGCCTAGAAGTCTAATAGGACTGTGGTATAAGCAGCCATTAGCTGAATTAATTCAATAATTGGGCTCCCCAGTTTGGAACCAACCTAACACTTGACTTTTGATACTTGCTGGGGTAAACTGGACACCACAGGCACAGGGCTGGCCAATACCTTATGGCCACCACTGTAGCTACCTACAGAAAAAGCCTCAAATTTTAGATTAGTCAATGTTTTAAATTAATAAAAAAATACTTTTTTTATTAAAGATTTAGCATTAGTTTAGTCCTACTTGTTTTTTTCCCCACAAAATCTTTCTAAGACACGTCAAATTGTAATAAAACTATTTTATGCTTGGTTTTTTTCCTCCATTATTTTATTTTTCCTTCTTTCTTCCTCTGCTGTCCTCCCTTTCCTTTAGCCTTCGCTGGTTAATATTTCATTTTTACATTAACTTCACCTCCCAGTGATGGCCAATGTCACATATAAAGTTTTCAGAGGAAACCACTAAAAAGCAAGGAAAGGAAATCAGAGCAAATGGAATGGGAAAAAATTAACATCCTTCCTGTAACCTTTCTTTATATTGATAATTTTCTGTTGTATTTCAAAAACTAAAGAGGCACTTCATTTTACTTACATTTATAAACAGCTTTTGCACCTCTCTCCAGTGAAGCAAAAGGCTAAAAACCTGCAGCAAACATGATATAAGCAGTATGTTTTTTAAAAAAATCTCATGCTTTCCTTACAGAAAAGCCTCAAAACAAACTAACCAAGTTTTAAAACAGAAATTAACCTTTTCAATTTTTAATTCATATTGAAAATTTAGTAGATTCCCTTGCACACACCTCATCAGTTCCAAAAAGAGACCAAAAAAAAGACAAAAAATAAATCTGAATCAGCAAAAAAGATACAGGTGGACAACAAGAAGTTGCAATTTTAGAAAATAAAATAAAAGGACACACACCCACACACAAAAAAAACCCTAACTATTTCTCAAGAATTTCATTTTGAGTTTATGGGAGAGATGAAAATAGAAAGCAACAAAAAATATTTTGGTGGTTATATAGAAAACCAACAGCAACTAATCAATTCTAAAATAACAAAAAAAAGAAGCTGATTGTTACAGACTAGTTAACAAAAGAGTTGCTTACCCATTCCAAGGCTATTAGCTCTCCCTATAATTCAAGGGAGGCCAGCTAGAGACCCTTCTCTTATGGCAGCCAGTCCTTAAATGCAGCCTAGGGTGGGGTAAAAGGTGGTTTCACATGAATTGCTTTCACCTGTGCTCCCAAGGCTAGCTGGGACCCTTCACCTGTGTCCCTTCAGGTGTGCAATCATTGGTTCAAGCCATGACTTAGCAATTCTCATGCAGTGGTAAAAGAACAACTACCTGCAGTCTTTTGTTATCTCACAGAATAGCTTCTACTGAGACGGAACTAAGAAGGGCTGGAGATTTATCTTATCTTAGTCCGATTCTTACATCCCAGATCAAAGCTGAAGACTGCTGTGTATTGTTGCTTTTAAAAGCAAAATCAGGCCTATAAAATATATTGTGATTAGGAAACTCAGCTCTACCTATCCTGGTAGAACTTCTCTCCTTTCAGATACCAGCTGAAAGCTCAGAGGAGGAATGCCACCTTGGAGAATTTCCATCTCTTTTTGTGGTTTGTAATAAGCACAGGTTGATTGTTATCCTTTGTACTTCCCAAGAAATAGTAAGGAAATGTAAAGAAGTTGAGGCATCTGTAAACACAAAAGTGTTTGGAAACCTGTGGTAAAGGTGGTCATTTTGCCAGACTTACCCTTTGTATGCTGTAGTTCTCAGCACTGTCCTTTGATAACATTCCACAGAGTATTCATAGAATTATTTCAAAGGATGATGGAGTGACACAAATGCTAATTGACTTGTGCTGCTGCAATAATCCATGACTGTATACATACAGACAGCACTGTCTGCAGCCAAATGTACACATGCATCTGCAAGTGGAGGCAGGGATTTGAATTCGTAACCTGGTCTTCACCCAGAGTTAAAGGAGCATACTGCTACTTGTGGGCATCTTTACCCTGTTGAGGTAAATAGTAGCAGTGCATTTTCACTTTGGTGGCCAGAATGATGATGTATGTTGATGCATGTTCCCAGACAATCTCACTACTGGAAAAAATGCCACGGTTCCTCTATGGCTTTCTGGGTATCTGTGCAGATACTCCTGCTGTTCTACTCAACAGCTGTCCCTGGTGTCAGACTCAACTCACTCAGTGCCTCAGCTCATGGGGCTCTCCATGTACACACCACTGTTTTTTTCCATGGCTTGTCCGACATGTCTCATAAGTGGAGATACAGTTTACAAGCATATTAAAACTACTTAAATTTGAGCATGAGGTGAACTACTCCAAGCACCATTAACAACACTTAATTAATAAAGAGAACATGTTCACAAATGTTCTAATGTAGCAAATCCTTTTTGATACATTAATTTCTAAGCTTTCTAGCTAGTCTAAGACTCCAATCTAACGTGACCCTTTAGGATTTAAACATGAACTTAGAAGGATGTTCAGTGCTTATACTTATTAATTTTATAACAAGGGATACAAAGGACGTATTTGCAAAAACTTTCTGAAGGACTGTATTAACCATATTCCCTATCGAGGCAAGATAACCTTACCTGCCACACCACCTGAATAAGGAAAGCTGTAGATACCTGAAGCAGTCCTGGTTACCTTCAGTAATTTTTCCACAAACCAGGAGAGCTATTTCTAGTGGGGAAAAAATGTAAAAGAAGTGGTTCAAGCATCCTTTAAAGGGCTTTGCAGAGCATTTTGTCTGATTTTGACACACGTATTCTGTGGTGCTGGGGAAAACATGAGTGCTACAGGGATAAATGACTGATGTGCAAGGAGACATCTCCATTTCAGGAGCAAGCAAGAGGCAACCTGTTTATCTATTCACTCACTTCAACTCATTTTCACCTCTGTGTGCAGCCTATGACCCACACTTGAAACAAGATGTCTCCATTTTTTTGCATGGAAGTAGAGAGATGCCTGCTCTAAGTGATCTGAATGACCTCCATAGTGGTGACAGAACACAAGGTAAAACAAAAGCCTAAAGCCAATTCGAGAGAGGTAGTGCCATTTCTTTCATACCTTCCTAGCAGCTAGAGATGTAACAGGAAAGAAACAGTTTTTGTATGTCTTTCTGGTGTGGAATACTGCATAGCCAAACCAGAACATGGTTTATGACACTGTAACATGAGACAGAAATACCAGAAATGAAATGTGAATCCACTTCTTACTAACACTGCTGATACAGCTACAATAGTGCAAGATTTTAATGCTGAAAGATAAAAGAAAATGATCAAAGTAACAATCAGCATAAACGTGCACCCATCCCAAATTATCAAACTTTTTGAATATTAGAAAAAAAAAAGATTGCATGCTCATTTTTGTATTTTGCAAACATAGAACAGCTACATCATTTAAAAGAAGTCAAGGGGATAAGTCACATTTCTTTAGAATGCCTATTTTAGCATATTCTAATTCATCATTTTAATTAATTACTGATTTCTAAATTATATACTTTCTGGTTCAAGTATTGGATAGACTGAGCGGAGGTGAAGTGTTGCTGGATCTGGTGCTCACCAACGCAGGGGGCATCATTAAAGGTGTTAAGACTGGAGGCAGCCTAGGCTGCAGCGATCACACCCTGGTTGAGTTTGCAATCCTGATGAACGCGGGCCTAGCAACGACTGGGGTCAGGACCCTGAGCTTTGGGAGACTGTACTTCAGTCTGTTTAAGGAATTGTTGGATGAGATCTCCTGGGAAGCTGTCCTTAGAGAAAAAGGAGTGAAAGAAAGCTGGCTGTTCTTCAGGGATGCCTTTCTGAGAGCGTAAGAGCTCTCCGTCCCTCAGAATGAGAAAGCAGGCAGGGGAGGCAGGAAGCCCACGTGGCTTGGCAAGGACCTGCAGGCCAGACTGGGGGAAAATAAGAGATTTTACCAGCTGTGGAAACAAAGGCATGTCACCTGGGGAGAATACAGGGATGCTGCCAGGACGTGCAGAGAGAACATTAGAAAAGCCAAGGCGCAGGTAGAACTGAATTTGGCAAGGGATGTTAAAAACAACACGAAGAGATTCTATAGGTATTGGCCAGACAGACAGGCCAAAGAGATTGTACCTCCTTTGGTAAATGAGAAAGGAGAACTGGTTACAACAGATTTGGAGAAGGCTGTGGTACTAAATTTGCTTTTTTGCCTTGGTCTTCACTGGCAGCCAGGACTGTTGTATTTCTCCTGTCCAGAGGAGGGCCACAAAGATGATCAGAAGGCTGGAGCACCTCCCCTACAGGGACAGGCTGAGGGAGCTGGGCTTGTTCAGCCTGGAAGAGAGCAGGCTGTGAGGAGACCTCATTCCAGCCTTTCAGTACTTAAAAGGGAATTATAAAAAGGAGGGGAATCAACTTTTTACTCGAGTAGACAATGAAAGGAAAAGGAGGAATGGCTTTAAGCTCAAGGAGAGAAGGTTTGGATTGAATGTCAGGGAAAAGTTCTTCACAGGGAGAGTGAGGTGCAGGAACAGGCTGCCCAGATTTGTGCATGCTCTCTCCCTAAATGTGTTCAAGACCCCCATCCAAACAGGTTGGATGGGGTCCTGGGCAACCTGCTCTATTACCAAATCTGGAGGTTGGTGGCCCTGCCTGTGGTATGGGGTTTGGAACTTGATGATCCTTGGAGTTCCTTCCAACCCAAGCCATTCTATGATTCCATAAGTATCAGCAAAAGCATGTGATGAAAGAAGACAGAAATGGGGAGAATAAACTGCAAAAAAGAAAAGAAATCAATTTTCATAATAGCTTGACAATTACAATTAAATAATCCAAAGCTCAAGCTGAGCATTTTTGTTACACACTGCATGAATGATGTTTGTACTTTGGAACCTTTAAAATATTTAAGCGGAGAAGAAATGAAATGAACTGCAACCAGTTAAGGTCATCCATTTAGGATAAAATTGATAAAATATTAAAATGAAAGAAATAAATTTTCAAACAGAGATACTAAGGCTTCGTAGAGATTTATTATTCAAAGCAGAGGAACATGCGTGACCTCTAGGCCATTACATAATGGAGAAAGTGGATACAGAAGTTCAAATGAGCAGGCACTGAAGGCTGCAAAGGCAAAAAGGGAAGATGGATTGAATATTCTGTAAGCCAGGGCTTTGCTTCCTGGGTACTGTGGCTGGGCCCCAGGATTAAAGCATTGCATTCTCACAGCTAGCTATCAGACCCAACGATTACACTGGGCTTGAAAACTTTGGAGCAATCATATATTTTTAATCACAAGACTGATTTTGCGTCTAGCTGAGTTTGTTTGCTCCCAATGGCTAGTGTTTAAAGCAGGGGTGCTCCCAGACTGCTGAGTTTCAGTGCATGGCCTTCTTCTCAATTGTGACTTGACCCTCATATTTTGTAGAACGGCTTGAGGTCAGGACAGCACAGGCTGGCCAAGGCACAATGCATTATACTTCTCTCTTTCCGTGGGCAGCTTTGCTGGCTGACAGCCAGTCTTCTCCTCGTTCACCTCTGCCTTATCAGGGCTTGAAGATGCTCAGTTCAGACTTAGGGCATCTTCAATGGAAATGGTCTTAACTCTCGCAATAATTTTTCTTAAAATAAATTTTAAAAAAAAGTTAAGACCAGAGCCAGTATTTATTATACGGAGTTTACTATAGAATGCCGTTCTCAGCTTTTCTGTGTATGAAGTATTTGGGATAAATCTTCCCTGAATGAAGAAGAAGCAACCTGAAACAAGGAGTATCTTTAAATCCTTTTGAAATCTAGGGAAGAATACAGATTTTGTTCCTTTGAAAAACTGATATCCAACTTGAAGGGCCTTGCCTCTAAGCCCAGAGTTCCGATGCAACTCCGTCGCTCTCCTGTTGGCAAAAGATACTCAAAATTCTTATATCCAGAAGTGCTGCACCTAAAATAAGTTTCTGAGAGGGATAGGCATCAAAAAGGTGCCTATCATTTGCTATCATTAAGTGACATGATAGCAAAGCTGCTTCTGTGGATTAGCCTCCCTAGAGGATATGCAGAAACATCTAAAATATTAGGAAAGTAAGTGTCACTGACAGCCGTTTGTGATCTGAAGTCCTCCTCTAATGTATTTGATCATCTTCCCATTCCTACTCAGCTGTAATTACTCCACATGGAAAATAAATCTTTGCATTTGCAGAGCAAGCATTTATTTCAAAGCCTCTAAGCTCCTTCCAAAATTAAGTATAAACATTATTAGCTTGATTTTACAGATTGTCCAAGTGGAAAGATAGAGACAGTTTAAAAATGAGGTAGAATCAAGGATGTCGACAGAAACTGTGGTGCTACTCCTCTGTTCGTGGCACTGCAGCAGGCTTCTCTAATGACTTCTGGCAAGATGCTTACTTACCTCAGTGGAAAATGGGGATAATGAAATGGGTCTGACCTTTTGGAAATGGTACGAACGCAGTCCTTATACAGCCTACAGAGGACAGAGATTTCACTAGAAGAACTAAGACACAAGTTCTCAGCCTGGCCCTATATCTCAGGGGAGAACAGATCCTAGGGGTCTCTCTCCATTTTCACAGGAACTAAGACTAAGAACTTTGGGGGAAAAGGGATCAACTGAGTTCAAAATCTCGATTAAAAAACCTACCTTTTCTCCCCCTGGTTAGCTTGCACAACTGAAAGACAGCTAACTATGAAAATAACTACAATTTCTTTAAAAAAATTGCTACTCCTGCCCTTTATAGATTTCTTACATTTAACATGTTAGTAGTACAGTTAATTTTCAGGAATACAAAGAAATATGAGGCGCTTAGGAAAAAGAAGTACAATAATGTTCTTCAGGCTCTTAATCTTACTCCCTCTAATAACGTGAAGGTTTATCATTACATTTTAGTTTTCAGTTCTGTCATAACAGAACTGTTCTGTGTCCTGAACTAAAAAAGACAGACTGCATTTCTAGTCCAACTGATAAGAAGTCTGTTGTTCTAGTTGTAAAATAATGCTTTTTCGTTTGAGTAAAAATGAATTTTTACTGACACAGCTACACTAGCCATGCTGATTAAAACAGAGGTCTATGTTACCAAGTACCTTTCCTCCAGAAGAAGCTAACAGCAAATGCCTAAAGCAGTGAATAAGAATGAGAAGTGCAAGGTAACATTCTCAGTACAGTTCTGTAGTTTCTAGTGATTCAGGAATTTTCTTGAGATAGAAATAATAGCTACATACTTGAAAGTCTCCAGCAGGTTTCCCTTCATTAAATTGCTTAATTACATTTTTGTTATACAAAGAAGTGACATTCAGAAAATCTGTCAGTTTCTCTTCCTTAAAAGTCTGGGAGAAGAGTTTTACGTGGTAAGGCTGAAAAAGAAGTAAGCTACCCTTTTCAAATAATGCAGGAAAAGAAAAAAAACAACAAAACAACAAGCCTAGAATCAGATAATCTGAAAAACTCGCACTACATTTCTAGAAATTTTGCAGAAACAGTCTGCTATGCCTTCAGTGCAGACAAAGAAATTTTGTAGCCAACATCATTTTAAAAAATGAGATAAGGGTGTGTGTGTTGGGAAAGGGGATAATAGAGATTTCTATTAATGGAAAGCAGTCTGGCTGCAGTCTGAACTGTGGTGTCTTCCTCCCCATAATCATGGCATTAATTACTTCATAGGTCAAATTATGTTTCTGTTTGAAGAGTTTGGCCGTCTACGTGAACCAGGGCACGCATATTTAGACCTGCTATATCCTCTAGCGAGGGCTTTTATTCTTGCTTGATGCATGTGGGCTAACCATTTAGATTTTCAGCAAAGACCAGTCTCTTTTCTCTCTCCTGCACAACGGCAGTCTGTTTCCATAATACACAGAACAAGCATACATTAATTGAATCTGAGGGCAAGTATACTTCCTTCTTCAACCATATGGACAGGATTTTTCTTTAAAATAAAAAGGCCAAAAAGGGACTGGAACAATGCCCAAAGGGGAGAATAAAGACAGACACTTAATGGTGAGCTCACTAGATTTATAATAGCAGGGGACACTATCATCCTTTCCAGCCAGCTACCCAGTTAGCAGTAATGCTTATATCACAGGAAAGGCCCAGGAGATTCTTCTTCAGAAAATAATGGATACAGCTATTAATATACTGGGGTTGCCGCAGCCATCCACTTCAGATATTGATCATAAATTACATTGTTCAGATACAAAATTACATAATCCAGGCAGGCGATAAGAAAAGCTTTTTTTGTGTGTGTGTCTATCACTGTTATTCAGAAAAGTTGCACTGAAAAGTTGGAAGAAATTAAAGTCTCTAAACAGCCATGAGATTTGAATAAAAATAATATTCATTATTTAAGCATAAGAAGAGCCTGTTTGAGAGAGAGGCTAAGGGCTCATCCCGGGAAACATGCTGGTTCTTACAGTGACCCAACCCCACAGTTTGCAGAAGTAGCTTGTGAAATAATGATGATCTTAATGGAAGACACAAGTAAATCGTGAAGAGGCAGAGAACATCAACGGATTGTAACACACAGCAAGGCAAAAGCCCTTTTCACAGTAGGCCCAGCAGTCTAGAAGCAAACTATTTCAAGATGAACAGTCTTGGCCTCAAATATTTACAGCGTTAGCTTACTACTGTGCAAGTAGATGTAGGAATTTTGTTGTCCAAAGCTTCACATGGGAAGCACGACGGGGAAACAGAAAAGAAACCTGAAAATCCCAAAGCTGCGAACTCTAAATGCACTACAAATATCGCAAAGTTGTCTTAATAATTATAGCACTTCAGAGACTTGTGATATTGCAGTCATCTGGTTGGCCTGCTGGTGTTGAGACAAACAGTTCTAATGCTATTACATTTTTATCAATCACGAAGGTTAGGAATTTTTTTTGTGTAATGACAACAAATACCCTCGTATTAGCACAGCTATGGGAGCTGAGGTTTGCAGAAGGCCTTAAAATCATGGCCTTGTGATGAAATTGTGACTGAACTCCAACAACATTTCTGAACCCTCTATAAGCTCCTGTTGTCTGATCTCCGAATGAGCACATAGCACAAGAATTCCCACTGAAGTTAAGAGTCCTTTACCACAGGTGCCTGGTGCTTTGCAGGATCAGGCCATAAGCAAAGCTTACATATTAATAGAATAAGAACACTGTACCCTTTTAACCATATAAGAATCTTTAACACCACCTGTTAAAAAAAAGAAGTCAAAGAGGATAAACATAATGCAGCAACTTTGAAAAATTCCCTTACTTTCTGGCACACAGATTCAAGTCGCAGGGTCACCAAACCCCTTCACCTTTCTCAGATAGATAAGATGACTACTGCAATATTTAACACAAGATAAGCCACACAAGCATTTGACTGGATTTGACCTCTTGGACCGCTTACAAATCCAAGAGCTTGTGTAACCTGAACTACTGCAGAGAAGTGGATATTTTTGCATTATCCCATAACTCCAAGAGCTGGGAACTTCAGAATCATCAAATACCACAAAATGTTCTAAAACTGCTAGTCAATGATCCTACTGAAAACATTTCTTTAGCTTTAGCTTCTAGTGCCAATGGCTAAAGCTTTCATTAACCCAGGTGCAAATGCCAGGCTGAGCTTCAAGCATCTATGCGAGAGCAGAACTCCATCTCCACGTTGCTTATCAGTAAGAATGCCCAATCGTTTTGCTAGGTCACACCAAGGCACATCTAGCCCAGATTCCTGTCTGCCACAGTAGCCAAGGGCAGATGCTCATAGAGGAGCGGTAATAGAACCAAGTTGTACTTGCTGCGGCCACATGTGCTAACGGGGGCTGCTGTGCCCCGTGATGAATCACTCTCACGGAGCCCAGTGTGGTTTCTGGCTGTTTAGCAACGCTGTATTCACTTCCCTGAGCCATTTTAAACTTCCTCTACCCACCACAGCTGTGCCACCTGGTGCTGCAGAACTTGTATTAGAGGATGAATTGATGCCCACCACATTACTTTCCTCAGATAGACAGCCCTTCTCTGTCACGTCTTACCTTTGATGTCACCTCGGTCGCTCGGGCGCCTCCTCAGGAAGGATCCAGCAGGGAGCACTCAGGTCACAGGCACTCGGTTGGCACCCAAGGTGACCAACCAGCCCTCCAGCAGCTGTGGTGGCTCACACAGCCCTTGCACACAGCAGCATGCGCTCCTCACAGACAATTGGAGAGGCTGTGCTGGAGACGGGAGCCAATCCTGGCACAGAATGAGCCGCTGCAGCCAATGGGAGGCCAGAGCAGCAGTGCCAGGCAGGGCGGCAAGGTGGAGCGGTAGCAAGATGGCGGCAGTGATCTCCAAGTTGCAGTGGGCAGCCATGAAGCAGGAACGTGTAGGCTACTGCTAAGGGCAGTGAGGAACGTAGTATCAAGCTTTTTTACTAATAGCGGTATGCAATCAGAAAGAGTCAGTAAGCTGCTGCTGTAAGGATCAGTACCTAAGCAACCAAAGCGGGACTTGCATAAATTTGATGATTTTTCTGTGAAAAAAACACACAACTGGCAAACGTCTCTCAGGACTTTATGCAAAGACCACTGAAATAAGTAGCAGCCTCCCCCACAGTGTCAAGTGCGCTCGGATCAGGCCCATAAGAGTAGGCACGAGGCATTCCTGGGCCTCGTTCACACAGCCTTGCTGGCACTGTACAAAGAAGCGTCGTACAGCTGAAGGCTGTCCTGTGGTGATCACACAGTTAGATGTACAAATCAAGTATTAACGTTGAGCAAGATAAACATTCCCCAGATCACAGTAACCAAGTTAGCGAAACCTAAATTTAACTGTCAGCAAGGCACATTTCCCAGTGTCGTACAGCACAATTATTAAAGCGCAACACTTGCCAGTGCTCTTGTAAAATAACCAAATGCACAGCACACAAATTTTAACAAATAACTGCATTCTCTTATCCTAGCAATGGATACCACCTTATTCCCCACTGAGACATCCACTCAGGAGCACTGCATTGCTGCTAACAAGAGGCACTTTGTGGTATGAGACAACAACCTTTTTCTGTCGTGGATTTCTTCTATTATTGATGGTTGTGCTTGGGTGGCATTGATCAGCACTGGTTTCTCACTGACCACAGTGGCTCTGTTAGCAGGAGCCCTGCTCATACCGATGCCAGTCACGCCATCCCTCAAGAGGTTCAAAGGCACGGTCTTTCCTTGGATCTGAATGATTAAGAAGGGCACCTGAAATATTGCTATCGCTGCCTCTGTACTCCAGAGGTGTTTCAGTGTAATGCAACACTTTTATGCACCAGAAACTATTGCTATAAAAAAGGTAAGTGCATTTATTCAAACACCTAAAATCAATCATCAGCTACTAGAAATAGATCATGTCTGAAAAGCCATTGCTTAGCCTGCTCAGTTCCAATAGTAACTTTACTGTCAGTCTGTCTCTAACTGTACCATGAATAGGAGGGTCAAAGAAGAAAGCTTAGAGCATCAACATATATTTTCTTGATGTTGGACCCCCCCCTCCACTCACTGAAACGTCTTTCAAGATCGCTCATCTGGCTTTTTGTCCTCTTTGTGGAGCTACTGCAGCACTTCCCAAACAAAATTTGGTATTGTACCAGATGCAAAAAGATGCCTGATGCTTCCAGAATGCCTTTAATTGAATAAAACACACGATTATTAATGATATTTAATTATAGAGGATATCACTGAAATTACATTAACTCTAGAAGAATGTACAAATATAAAACCAGGGCTGCATTTTAGCACTGACACACTACTACCCCACTTTTGTTAATATGATCAGTAGGACACTGACGGATGGGTCAGCACTGGACTGTTCTCTAGGTACTGGCACACTTGTGTTACAGTGGCTGCTGCTGTCATTTCTATCTCTACACAGGGAAGGGACTTGGATGATTTCAGAGGGTACAAAGAGGCTTACTCATTAGCCTGGCCTCACAAAAGCTTACTCTACTACAAAATATAACTGGCTATACCTATTCTAACGTAATCAGAAGACTGTATCAACCAATGTCGCAACAAGTAATCCTCTCTAGACACCCAAAAATGATCTCAGACCTTAGCAAAAATCTTTCCTTTTTTTAGTGTAAGGTCACAACAGCTGGTTAGCCTTCCAGTACTGCAGGCAGAACAAGCAACAGCCAGGATTGTTCAGTGGCTGGAAGGGCCCTCTGACATCACCAAGCTCTTGGCTGCTGCTCAATGGACTTGCTTGTCTCTGTGCTCCTGGCAGAACAGGCAATGCTCATATACCTGCACTTCTCTGCTGTCCTGCCTCAAAGACTGCTGCTATCCTTAGCACAAAGAGTCCCCCCTCACTGCCTCCAAGCACTTCTCAATGACAATATATTTTCTTAGGGTAAGTACCACAATGCCCTTTTTAGAAAAGGGGATAACTGACTCACAAAATGTATAGGTGGCTTATCCAGGATTACAAAGCAACATCAAAGTGGTAATTCTTATGTAACTCCTGGGGAGAGCAGCATATTTCACTGAATCATACTGCTTCCCAACCATAAATAATGATACTTGGATTCGGCACATTCAGATCTGAGCTACTTTATCCCAAACTGATGGCAAATGAAATCAACTGTTTCTCAAAAACCTGAAGAGAAATAGGGTATATTTCAAGCTTATTTTATGAGAGAGCACATTGCGGAACAGAAAACGAGGTGGTGGTTCCCAGGAAACTGTTCATTATGCACTTAAATATGTAATTTTACTGAAGGCATGCTTATATTATTTAAAAATAGAAATTCAGAGGGAGCACAGACTGGCAAAAGCACACAATGTGGAAAAGCAGTAGGTCAAACTCACATATCCCCATTCACAAGCAACGCCCCCCCCCTAAAGCCTAGGGTTTGCACACCAGGGGGTGCACTGGTGCAGAGGCTTTTGGAGGTATTCTGTCAGACACAGGGCACCAAAGCACAACGCAGTCTGTACCAAGGTCCAGCTATTGTTTCTTCACCTCCAGCACTCCTTGCTGCCATTCACACAGGTGAACAAGGGGAAGGGAACAAAGCCTGCCGCACACCTTCAGAAGGCTTTCATCTTAACATTTTTATTATTACTATTGTGTTACAGTCCGGAACACGTCAACAGGAGATAAAGAGGAAAGATGGCTGAGGAATTAAATTACCTAGAGTGCTGAGCAAGCCTATTTCAGTCCACTGTGGTTTACATTTGCCACCTGACATGATAAGGTAAGAAAGGTTATGTTACTCTTCAGCTCAGAATGCACCTGTCTAGGAAGCCCTAACATCCCTCATTAAAAAGGATAGTGCGTGACCTAGCATTGAGGTTAATACTAATATGTTCCCCTGGAGCCATGACTGTGGTCCCTCATTACCATTATCCTCTGGATGTTGTTCTAAATGCTGGCACCCTAATAGATAAACAGAATCTGCTAGTTTTCATACCTTGGAGACAGGTGGCTAGAATTTAAGATGGCTATCCTTGGAATCAGGCAAGGAAAGTTTTGTTGTCTTCTGTTTTTGTTTTAAGTGCCTACAGAACTTAAGTCTTCACGTGATGCCAGTAGTTCACAGATAAAGCTATGGCGCTCAAAGGAAATAGGTTATCTTTTCCCACTGTAAGTTTCTATTTCCAAGAAGTACTCTGAAGTAACCATGCAATTTGAATTTGAAAGGGCCATTAACCAGGAAAAATTAACAAAATACATAGAAATGACTGAGCTCACATGACCAGTTTTCCAGCTATGACCTTTAATTCTCCATAAGGAGAAGGTGTTTTAAAAAGTCAAACATTCTCACCAATGTAGTTATTTGAACTGAATAGTGAGTGATGCTGCTTGAGAGGAAGGAATCCTAGAGCAGATACGCAGATATACAATTAGAACCCAGCCTTATTTAAAGAAGGTGTGTGTGTGTGTGTGTGTGTGTGTGTTTAGGGACAGAGTGTAAGCATCAAGTGTGATCTTAAAGAACTTGTAAACCATATTAGAAGACTTACATGGAACTCAAACATTGAAAGTTCAACTCAATTCTGAGCTTTCTGTTAGAGATGCATACAGTCCTAACTGGTCAGTTCACTTCAGACTCCTAAGTAGGCACATGCATGCTCACTGATAGCTTTCAATACAATGCATGCTCACTGACACTGAATGTTTGCCTGAATCATGGCCAGAGTGAACAGATGAGCTGAACGTCATGCCCCAAATAGCAATGAAGCAGTACTTTAATTCATAGAGAAATAAAATCCAGCCAAAAGCAAATGGTTATTAAATGCACAGAGAGTTGATCCTCATCTAAGGGTTCAGCATTCATTCTCTGAAAGCCATCACACATCTGCTTAACGGGTGAGCAACAAAACCTCCCGAGTTTTCTGAAAAAGGAAACCAATATCAGCAAAGTTGCAGAAGACTCAGACATAGGTTTGAGCTCAAAGCTTTTGAAAGCAGGTGTATGAGTTCCTGGTCCAACACGCATTTATCTGAACATTGCATTACCATAGCACCTCATGATCCCAGTCATGGGCCATCGTACTCTTGCACTTTGCACTGTGTATGCATACACAGAAGAAAAGCACATTCCCCAGTTAGTTTACAATTCAGTTATAACCAAAAGATTCAATAGAGGGATACAGCATAGAAAGCACAAGCAATTAAATTGGTTGATGTAATGCACTAGCTTGGAAAATGCTGATGTGATGGAGTTCTTGTTTCTTATTTTTACCTTCCAAGTGCCATTAAAAGTAGCTACAGAGTCCCTTAATTTTTGCCTGACAACACTTCCCAGGTGACTATATGCCATGGGGATGCTGCATGATCACAAACGGGAAAACTACCAAAGATCAGAGGGACATGAGTCATGAAGTGGTGAAGCACGGTCAGTATTTACAAGTTCTTTAGCTGGGAAAAAAAAGGGGCTTTTGCAAGTGACCTTCTGTAGTGACAGGAGTCTCTGTGGGGACAAGCAGCACATGACTTAACAACTGGCAAGCTTTCCACCGATTTTCAAAGAGCTTATGAATGTCTCTCTCCTAAATTTCTTCCTTATTTTTTGTTTAAACAATCCTGAGTGTTACATATGGAGAAAGAACAAGCTTAATCGGGGCAAATATAATAAGCCTTTCATCAATTCAATTATCCATTTAAGTACTCACTCATTGAACTTAGCCATAAAATGTTAGAGTTGCAGTGCTGCTCCTGTCTATCAGCATGTGTCCCTGCATTCTTTGTACCCTTAGGGAAGTTTTATCTTTTGAGCAGTGTGACAGTAAGCCTTCTGAGACTGGCCTTGGCAGAACTGTGTAGCCAATATATTGACAAATAGAAGATAGCATAGAAAGTGAAGCCGTTCACAACTTATTTAGGTCTGCCAAGCAGCTTTCATCACCAGACACAGGATCCCTTAAAGCTATTATGGGATCTTTCAAATCACTAGCTTACATTAATTGCATCTGATTTTTTTCCCCCAGGAATCTATGGATCTACAGCAAAATCGCTTCCTATATCATTTACCAACATTTTTACTTTTTGGAAAATACAATTACCATATCTCTGAGCACACACAGGGCTGATCTTTGGAATGTTTCTTCACTGCCAGAAGAACAGGCTCAAAACAGGGAGAAGAACCAACTGCTACTGCCAGCATTTCTGATGCTTTCTCTACTGAAATGTGAGTTGATTATTTCTATATGTGAGCTCGGTGTTGCAGTTTCTTTTCTCTGCATTTTGAAGAAGGATGAAGAAAGACAGCTATTTCAAAGTGAACTATTAAAAAAGTCATGTCACCTTGAAGAATATACGTTTGTAAAAATTAAATTCAAAACGATGCAGGGTTAGCTGTGGAATATTACAGGGATCTTCAAGATCCCTGACAACCATCATTTCAGATTGTATAGAGAGCAGATACATAGCTATATTGACATCAGTGCCTTCTTCTGGGGACAATACTACACAGATTGGCCAACACTGGTTTCCTCCTTGTTTTGCCTTGCCTGAATATTACTGTTTCAGTGCTCCAGTACCTCAGCTAGGAGGACAAGAGGGTCCTGCTGAGAAGCGTTTTCTATTAAAATCACAATTTCTGCAAGAAATCAAGAGCTACTTTTTATGTTGCCAGCATTCTTTTCATCCTTTAGTATGCTTTTCAAGAACAAACCATCAAAATACCAAATTACATGATACTCAAAGTTGATTTTCTCAAATCTGAGTTTAAAGGAACTGACTCTCTCAAGGGTATGTATGCCCACATACCTTAATTTCCTGTCTGTAACTGCAGTCACCAGACAAATGCTTACACAAGATGCTAACAAAAACGCTAACACTGGACCTCGAGATTTCTTGCAGTGTTATGGTATTTTCAGTGTATATTCTTGCATACATGGTTTAAGAATAGCACAGCTTCAGAATTCCAAAAATCTTTACTTAGGAGCTGGAAGCATATTTAAGAAGGGACTTAAGAAATGAACATTTTAAATCAGCCTCTAAAATCACTGCCAAATATTATCTAGACAAAGTATTATGTTTGTTGCTCTAATGTAGAATGAAAGACATAAGTTTTGAAACTAGAGTGCTGTGCTATCCTAGTGAAACAATCATGTGCCCAGCTAATGGTAGGCTATATGGCTGTCAATATCACTTTCAAGTTATTAGGTCCAATCAATGTTGAATAAAAGGAAAAAAGGTGGTCAACAGGCAATCTAGCTTTCAGTTTAACACTCCCTTGAGGATTTTCATTATCCTTTCCTTTTCTGCTCTCAAGGTTAGCTCTAGCCAGACTATTTCTAGCTTCAACTTCCTGGAGATAATGCACATTCACAATAGCCTCGCTCCTCCGTCAGTGTGCCCTTCCACCTGAGGAAGCAGAGTCCCTTTTCTTTTCTATTATTTGTGACCTTTTCCTGGGTTAAAAGGTCACTCCTGAAGCAGACAGGTTTCACTTCTTATGGTGATTGCAGTGCAAAAAGCAGGCTTCTACCTTGTTAGAAGTGACATCACTGTACATAAAAGACATCATATCTCCTTTCATATTAAAATGCCTGTCAGTTCTGCTGCTCACAGGCTGTAAATCTGCCACAGTGTCTTGTGCTTGGGAGCTTTCATTATGAAAATATGAAGATAAGCACTCTGCTTTACTGTCAGAAGGAAAAAATAGCCTGGGAGTAATAAGGTTGCTTTAAAAATAAATATACGATTTCTTAAGCATGGATTATTAAACATAGAGCAATTTTAAAAAGAAATCCTTTCTATTTCAAATCCTCAAAAATTTCAAGCTTAAAAACTGGCATGAGTAAATTCCTGCAGAATTTATTAATGCATGGGCTGTGCACTTGCTCATGCAGTAAATCATTAGATTTTCCCTTTGACTTTGGCCCTCCAGCCTTGAGAGAAATGACATATTGGAATCTAACCTGTTTTTCATCTTCATATCATACAAGCACCAAAAGACGTGTATGTTCTGCATGAAAGTAACAACATTCCGCTGTTACATATACAACTTTAGAAATACATAGCAAAGAAATACCTCACAAACATCGAAGGAAAACATAAATAATCACTGATCATTTTCTCTCCGGGTATCATTAGGATATTATTAATACCTTGCTATTAGGTAATGTTTTCATCCATTGATCTGAAAGCACTTTAGCTATATCAGTCTTGTTTTACAGAGAAGAAACTGTGTCACAAAGAGGTGAGATGTCTTAAAATTTGAGAGAAGCTCAGCAACGGAGGTGAGAACAGATCCTACACCTCCAAACTCACCTGCCCAATACTCAACTTGCATATTTCAAACTGGCAGTTTGTATGGTTTGCTAGCGCATCCCTGAATTGTTCACACAGACTGTGACACTTCATTTGCTATTCACTAATGGAAGAAAAATATCAGATATTTTCTTATTATATAAAAAACTACTCTGATTTCTTAGAGAATACTAAGCAACTGCTATTCCCCATTTGCTTGTTCCTGGAACATTTAGAATTACCTCCAACTGAGGAAACATGGGAGCATAGCATATGCATTTTCAAATCTCATCTTCCAGATCACATACTCCATTGCTGATTCTCCACTTGGAGAAGCTGAAATGAATGGCTCAAAAGTTATTTATAGACAATGAAGCCTTCCATGTCCGAAGCATTGATTTTAATGTCTGAACCCCACATACATGGAGACAGAAATAAATATACTTAGACTGTGCTGTGTGCATTATGTGAAATCGATGGGTAGTGTCAGTTCCAAGCAGACAAGAGTCCAGGTGAAAAACATGGAAAAGAAAAAAAAAATTATTTGCTCGAGGAAAGAGAACACATAAGATAAGAAGAATTTAGTAGCTGAGGAGATGACATGCTTGGGCCATGGTCTGCAGAGACAAGACCAGAGTATTCCACATGTGTTGGAGGAAACCAGAGCATGTGTCGAGTCAGTGAAGCTGGAAGTGAAACAAGAAACCAAAGAATGCAGTAAAAACACAGTTTGCTTCCTCACCTTACAGTTTCACCTGAATGCAGAGGGGATTTTCTTCCTCTTCTTTGTAGAAGTCCTCTGTTCATGTAGAGTGAATCAAAATAGCGAGAGATACAGTTCTTTAATGACCCAAGTCATAAGGATTTATAACCCGTTTTAGAGCAATACTGCCAACACCTTCCTAGCCACAAAAGCCTGCAAGGACTACTGATCAGTCTTTTGTATCATCTCTCTTCAGAAGGACTTTTCAAACATTTTCAGTTCCAAGCCATGTCTATGCTGAGTGGTTTCTCAGCATTCACTGCATTCCCAACCCCTATGTAGGTCTACTGGCAGCAGTCAGGGTGCTAATTTTAATACCAGGTGGTCTGGATGGCTACAGGGACCTGACACTACTGCCATCTACGTTACAATTAGGGAATTGGGAAAACATGGGTGTTATTTTCATCCTAACTGTTTTCCTACAGTTCATAGGACTGGCAGAGCTGCACTGGTATCACAGAAGGCAGTTTTTGTTGCGAGAGAAAAAATGCACTACAGAAGAGCGTGTCGATTTCCTTCTATCAGCCACTAACATTCATATGTGTTATCACACATTTGGAAGACTTAACACATAACCTTCCATATTGCTTTTATATAATTTTCCCAGTAATACCTTTTTATCAAAATAGTCATGAGTAAAATACATAGGAATGTTTTCTCGCATCTATGTGAACATCATGGAGTCAGATCTGAACATAGATTTTGAGGCTTTTGCTACTTCAGCAAGTCCTGGGGACCAGGTCATAGGCAGTCACACCACACTGGCAGATCTGTATTTATAGACAGCATCCTTATTTTCAGTATTGTATGCAGAACAGGAGAATAAACATTAAAAAGACAAGAGTTGCATGAAGTACTCAGTTAAAAAATTAACTTTTGACTTAATACGAAACTGTGTGACTTTGTTGTACTCAGAATAAAATTGTTTATCTTGCATAGGCACTGAGTTTCTAGTCCTCCCTTTTACTTCTTTTTGTTCTTGTTGTTACATTACAAATTTTTACATTAATTTTGCTACAAAAGCAGTGACTTTATACTCAGCGGTGAGGAATTAAGGGCACTGGCAAATATAAGCTCACAAATGCTCTACTGACATTAAATCACATTTTATTTCTAAAGAAACTGCACTCTCCACTTCTGCAGCTAATAAAGATACAGAATGAACAGAGTGATTGTACCACAGTCTCCATTATTTTAAATACTGAATGGTTTGATTTCCTGAATTAACAGTAGACTAAATATATATTTTTAAAGTCATTGAAACCAGAAATATTTGAGATTTTTTGTATATCTCTTTCCTATTTTTCCTCTACTTCAAAAATTATTTATACTAATAAAAATAGCTTCTATCATCTAATCAAGCTTCTGTTAATTAAATGAATGTGGCCACTGAGGAGGTAAGTGATTCACCCAAGGTCACCTTGGAAGCCTCAGGCAAAGGCACATGAGAACCCAGGCAGTCTGAACAACAGAGCCCATCATTTTTGCTTCTTACCAGTGTTCTCACAAGAGGAATGCATATCAGCAATGAACACCAACTTTGTAGCTCCACTTGTGGCTTTCAGTCTGGATAATATTCAGCAAGACATTCCTCAAACAGACAAACCAAATAATCTTTGTGCACTTACTTTCTAACATTTGATCAATCTTTTTGCATTTCAGTAATATCTAATGAGTTCTGTATACTGTACAAGCAACTAAAACAAAAGCTTTAGAGCTCCAGAGCTTGAAACCTCCATCTTTTTTTTTTTTTTTTTAATTTTATTTTATAATATGTAATGTTGTGGTCTGTGTCAATAAAACCCAATTTACTACTATTACAACTATTAAGTAAATTGTGCTAGCTGCCCCCTCCCATGAAGTAGCACTTCTGAGCTCAGGATTACGTCTTACATCTTCTGTATTGACAGAAAAACAAAACAAAAAACCTCTCAATTTATTTTGGGCTTCATCCACAATCCACTGCTTGCTAAAATTCACAGAAATTCTCTAAGGATCTCTCTGAGGAGAGGTCAACACATATTTTCCTTCTATATGAAATACCTGAGAAGGTTCAGATGAGTGGAAAAATTGCACTGAGAGGCTGGGAGAAGTCAGGGAATGGCAGATCCAGACAGCTCCCCAAGGAGACTTAGTCTTCCCAACTTGTGTCCTAGAGCATCAGCTGGATCCTCAAGTGGAAAGGGCCAGGGGGACATCAAGGTGGCTGAACACTTTCCAGTCTTCCTGCTACACTGAATTTTGAGACGAAGTCTTTACAATGCTACAAATTAGAGCAGATCCATGTTTACTTCATATTCTCAGGTGGGTGCCAGAAGCAGTTCTGGGGAGCTGGGAACTAATGATGCTTTACACTAGCAGGTCAATTCAAAGTAATCACTTTAGCCCGTGTCTGGGCTTAAACTTGACACTAGGATTATCAACCTGAAATGATGAATTGCACCATCAAACTGGCTTTGGAAAAATTCACACTGAAATATCATCTGGAATTGATGGTGGAAAAAAAAAAAAAGACAACTTGTGTTTCTTTAGTATAAATATTTCAGAAAGCTTAAACGTAGAAGAACTGGCTCCACTATGATCATAATGTGGAAACAGCCTAGCTAACTGCCCTCTCTCAAAAAAACAAATCAACAAAAGCAGGTGGAGCTTCTAGTCTTTACTGAGTGCAACAGAGAGCATAGTTTTCATGTGATATTAAACTGTGCTTGAACCAAATAGAAAGCTGGAGACAAAAACATGTGACAGAAGGTAATCGTGTCACTTAATGCATACTGGATGACAAGAACATCCTGGAGTGGGAGCACAAAGCAAGGAACTGAAGACAATAGAATTTTATTAGGCTCTTTGACTTAAATCTGTAGCACAGAACCAATATTTTTTGATTAAGGTCCAATTTTAAAATGCATTAACTTTTTAATTGAGAATATAGCTGGGAATCTGCAGTTCTGATGTTCTTGGAAATAATACTGGATATGTAAGCCTTCATTTAAGGGAAAAAAAAAAGCCAAGACTTTGATCTTTCATTGTATAGGCAAAGATATATTACCATTTACATGCTGAAAGGCTTGAATTCTCCCATCAAAATGCATGCAAAGAGAATTTAAAACCTCTCAAGGCTCATGAAAATTCTTGTCCCTTGGGGGAAGCCAAGAACACTGCTAGGTACTCTGAGGAAGGTAAGCTCTGAAAGCTTCTGGAGATCCTCTCTTTCTTTCCAACAGACCCGAAATTCTGGGAAGGGAGAAAGCCTTGGGATGGGTTGGGGTTGTTATCCCCAACACCCACAAGACCTGTGAACAGCTGCCTGCTTACCAGAAAGTCCACTGAAGAGGTGAGCGGTCCTTATGTTTCTTTTCTGTTGCCTTTTCCTGCATTCTCCAATTCTTTAATGTCCCATTTCTCAGCCCCCACGATAACGGAAGAATACTTTCAAGAAGTACAAATGATGGCAAAGAACACGGCTCCAGAAGGAATAAGAAAGGCGTGAAGAGCAAGGATGTTATGCCAACTTCAAGAGAGTGGCCTGCCAGGAAGTGCAGCGTAGAAAGGTCAGCTTCAGTGGTCCTCTGCCTCAAATCTGGCACCAATTTATCTTTGTGTGCAGCCTCTTAACAGTGCCAAGAGCAAATCTGACCCATGAGTTTCCTATCAGACAACAGCCTGGGCATCCATGGCAATGAGAGGAAAGTGAAGCCCCATTCTTCAAGCAAAGGAGTTATTTCAGGACTTAAAAGCAGATGTGCCACTTGGCTTGAAATAGCTTTCTTATCATGATGATGAGCAGCACAAGGTATCGATGTATTCTGCTCTGCTATGAGGATCCTGTGGGATAGCTTTGGAGAACGCAAGGAAGAAAGGATATGAACCAGAACCCACTGAAAGAGTTTCGGATCAGGCCAGTGGATTTTTCAAAGGGATTTTTCAGCAGCCAGGATACGCTGCTGAAACTTCAGTTTCTAAAAACAAGCCATGAGAAGTGTAAGCCAACAGCTGTCTTTTTGGTAGCTGCTCATTGAAATTGATTCATTTTGAAATTTCCAGTGTATTTCAAAGATTTTTTTGTGAGGTCCTAAGTACTGAGAAACCACTGACTTCAGTGGGAGAAGAATTTCCCTTTGCTTCTCTCAGACTCCAAAAATGTCATACAATGTTTACTTCAGGAAACCATGCACTTAAGAGTGTTAATCCTGAACTGCAAAGCTTCTCCACTTTGACATTATTTCATGGAGGTTACCTTCTGCCCCACGCTCTCAGAGGCTCTGAAAAAGAAGTTCCCTTGCATCTGGAACTAGTACTCAACCCCTTCAATTTATTGCACGTTTTTCAGAGGCTTTTTTGCTTTCTAATCTAAGCAGGCACCAAAGCTGATTGTTAAAATCAGAGGTATGCTATGATTTTGGCCCAAATAAGGCTCAGACTCCACGGCACAATTTTCTGGTGAGGACTGTTGGATAAATCCTTTTCATCCACTGATTGTAGCCAGGGTTTACTTAGGCTGAATTCAGAGTCTATCCACAGACATTCCTTTGTCATCTGGCTTGATGTTCTCCTGCATTTACCTTATGTAAACAGTATTGTTCTCAGAAGAGCTGGAGGAATTGAATAGTATGGGGTTTTTTTTAACACATTCTGGGTTACACAGCTATCTCGCTTTGTGGAAATGCCTTTATTTCAAGTAGCTGGAAAAGAAAAACCTTTCTAACTTTGAAGTGATTTTTAGTGTATTAAAAAAAAAAAGCGAGAGAAAGAGAGTCAAATCTCATTTCAGTTTCTTAAAGTTAACTGCAAATTGTAATGAGGTCCTCTGAACAAAGATTCTGAGATGCTTCATATTTAAGAGTTAGTAATAGTACACGAGCTACCAATTTCCATCATTAAGTTCAGCTGGCAAAGGCCAAGGCAACTCTTCTCTTTAGAACTTTGTTACCATGTTTGAGGTGAAGAAGCTACTATGGAAATTTTGTGAGCTGGGGAGGTGTACAATCAAGGAAAAAGTAATATAATTGAAAAGTACAGTCAAATAGATGTATAATCAAAAATAAACCAATAAAGAGTTAGGCACAAGGGTAACAAAGACAAAATAGGTGGAATGCTTACCCGTGCAGAGGGCTCGCAGTAAAGGTCTCCAAGGGAGTGGATCTCTCAGAAGAGATCCTTCCTCCCTGGCAGTCAGCACTTAAATGGGTCTGGAGAGGTGGAGCCTGGCTCCACCCCTTCCTGCAGCACAGGTGAACTGCTTTCACCTGTGCTCCCAGGGCTGACATACTGCTTGCCTCAGATAGCTAATCAAAGGTTCAGGCTGTGATTCAGCAGCTCCCATACAGGAGGACTGAAAACTACCACTGTAATTTATGACCTTTCATCTGAGGCCAAATGTAAAGGCAATCACAATTGTTCTATATCTCAAGGCCAGCACATAGCAGATGTATGAAATTTGGGAAGTGTTAGACATAAACTTTTATTACTAAATTATAAATAATTTCTATCACTTACAATGTTCACCTTTCAAGTTCATCTTGATTAAAACACACGGACAGAATCTCACTGATTTGAATGGGTTGTACACTGGAAAATGTACATGCACAGTTGAAAAAATTCTCTCTGCTTCATGGAACGATAAAACAACGCCATATTTTAAAGAATGCAGTGATAGCAATGCACGCAAAGTTTTAGACCAAAGTCCTAGTTCATCTAGGTGACTGAAGCAAAAAGGACAATCATTAAACAGTGAGTCTCATTTTTTCATACCCGAAGCTTTGAAACCCCCAAGGAGCCTACAGAATGGATTACATAATTCCTTTGAAAACCGCCAACCTGAACAGTGGGATTTAGTGACTCAGGAAATAACACATTCTTTATGTTGAGTATTTACAGTTGTGATTACATTACATAATCTTTCTGAATGAGAGAGAAATTTTCTTTCCAGGCGCAAAACCCACAACACCAAAGTGCTCAGCAACGTATGTCCTATTGCATGGATGTTAATTTACTCTGAACAGCACAGAAGACTTTCAAGGCTTATGGCATACCAGGAAAAATTTACTAAGATGTGGGTTCATAACTCAGCTTCAAACCATAGAAGACGCAAGCTGAAGATACAAAACTGTTGTCCATCTCTGTCTTTCAGAATACATACATTTGTAAGCTTAGTATTAAAAAGGAAATTAGAAGGATTTTGTTGACTGGCATCAATGAACCAAGAGATCAACAGCAGCAAAATGAGATGCTGCACAGGCAGGACAGGCGCCACGCACAGCCCTGTGCTGCCGCCTGCAAGAACTGCCTCAGCTGCCCAATGCTCTGCATGCTGCAACCGGGCTTCACTGGCCATGCAGCCTTTAAAGCCTTTGAGGTTCAGCTTCTGGGGAAAAAAGTGCCACTGAAGTAGTGTTTGGGAAGGTAAATGCCTCGGGATGGATGAGCGAACGCAAACCCACGCGCTGAGGAGCACGTTTTCCCCACGTTACAAAGACGAACCATTATACCAAGGTACAAAACCAATCATGGAAATACAGAAATAAAAATAAATCCAATCCGGGAGGTTTCACAGATTATCAACGCTCCTCAATGTACTAAGTCCCTAAAAGACAAATTAAAAACCGACACAAATAAGCGTTTTCCAGACGGCAGGCCACGGCAGGGTGCGGACGCAGAACGCCGAGGCCCCGTCCTTTCGGAGCAGGTGACCCCAGCCCCCCGCCCGCGCACGCCCCCTCCTCCCCGAAGCGCCGAGGCGGCGCGGCTCGGGGCTGCCGGAACCCCCTGCGCTTTAGCGAGCGCGTCCTGCGCGCTGTGTCCCTGCCGACACGCCGTAGCGGCCGCCGCTGATTGGCCGCCAGCCCGGGGCCGGACGCGCGCAGCGGCGGGTGAGTGCGAGCGGCGGCGGGTTGCGATGGGGCGCCGAGCGCTCGGGAGCGGGCCGGGCTCTGCAGCGGGTGGGGGGCGCGGCGGGAGCTGGGGCCGATGGCGTATCCGCACTGGGCGCCGCTTCTGCCCGGCGGGAGCTGAGGGCCGCGTGGGCGCTGGGGCGCCTGCTTGGGACGGGGCCGTCGGGAGAGGTTTTGTGCCGCTTTGGAGCGCAAAGAGCGTTACGACTGCAAGGCTTTGTGCGGCTCAAGGAATCTTTCAACCATAAGCTTTTGCTTTCGTCCCCGTCAGATTTTCTCATGCCTCAACCAGGGCCCTGCGAGTGTTTAAAAGTCCGTATTTGCGCGTTATAAAATCACAGAATGGCTTGGGTTGGAAGGGACCTATAAGACCACGTAGTTCCAGCCCCTGCCGTAGGCACGGACACCTCCCCTCTGGGCCAGGCTGCTCACAGCCCCATCCAGCCTGGCTTTGGATGCCTCCAGGTGGGGCACATTCCTTATCCAGATGTCTAATTTCACATCTCTTCCCAGCTCACCGAGAAAAATCAAGATGAGTCTACGAAAGCAAACTCCTAGCGACTTCCTAAAACAGATCATTGGGAGGCCAGTTGTTGTAAAATTAAATTCTGGAGTCGATTACCGAGGTAAGATCTCCACCTGTCTGTGATTTCATTGTTTGGCCCAGACACACTGCTCTTAAAAAGCAAAACAGTGCAATCTGGCTTCTTGGAGTGTGAATATAGGCCTCAGAATGGTGACACTAAGGAAGAACTGAAAAACTGGAGAGGCTGATGAAGAAGAGCTGACAGATGGAGAGACTGAAGTTATCGAGACCATTGCTACCTCAAGTCACAGTGAGTGAGGCTCAATAGAGTGGAGGCTGTTTTCTAACTGGAGGTTTATAAAGCCAAGCTTGGATGATGCCTCCCAAAATGGCCAGGCAGTCCCCGTTTCAGTGCACCAATAGAACACCTCATTTAAAGCTATTCCTTTTTTTCTTCTTCCTATTTTCCAACTCCTGGCACAGACCTCAGTCCGGTAAAGCTTCAGACACTAACCTGTGCTGCCAGCAATAAGCCTACTCTGACATGAGGGATGAAACAATGGTTTGTGTTCTTAGTTCAACAACTGCCTAGCTTTGCGCTGGATCAAGACTCAGAGGGATACAGGAGAAAGCTTTGTGTGGTTTTTGCTCCTCTATGCCCAGTGTGGGCTTTTCTTTGTTTTTGTCTATTTTTGAACACAGACCATCAGTTTTGTTGTAGAGCTGATCTGTTTACCTTCATGCGCTCTATGCAGTTTTATAGGGTGCTTTTGTAGCAATAAATGAAATTTGTCTGTTCAGTGAGATGTCCTGCTCCGTTTCGGCTAAGAGTATCAGTCTGTACAATTATTTCTTTTAGTCTTAGTTAAGTTTGGATGCTCTTATCGTGCATCTCCTGTAAGCACAAACTGGGTGTTTTATTCTGGAATGATTTAAACACAATGATCATGCCAGAGATTGCTACTTCAGATGGGTTTAATTCAGTTGGTTCATCTTAGTGCTTGTTTGTCCTTTGACAAGGAATCTTGGTGTTCTGATACCAGCCCAATGCGGTTTAGGAGTTATTTTCCTTCATTTCCTTGTGTTCTCCCTACTTTCCTCATTTGATGATGATCCTGCAGCTGGAAACCTCCACACTGCTTACATTTGAGAAATACTTCATTTCTCTACAGAAATTTGATCATTCGTATAAACCAAACATCAGAAAACCCAGCATCTCAGGCTTTTGTTGCAGATCTGTCTAGATTCCTCCTGTAGGCTACACTGCTCATTTCATGTCTGCACCTCCGCCCTCCCAGGCACTGTGCCCACAGCAGCTGCCTGGTACACATGTTGGTGTGCTGCTGTAAGATGGCTTGGTTCACTGCCAAGCACTGTATGCATCTAAGGGAAGAAGTCCTGGGAAAGTGCACGTGTAATCCGTTGCTCAGATGGATATGAACATAAAACATTGCTACATACGGATGAAAAAAACAGGTAAAATATGAGCCAGTGTGGGCAGCAACAGCATGTAAAGCTGTTAGTGTCCTGAGTGTAAATACAAAGAAAAGGAAGATGATAATGAAGCAAGTGAAAATGCACCCTGATCAGCTGAATGGTAGCTAAAAAAAAAAAACTCCACAGCCCAGTTTCGGTTTTGGGTAAACATTTGTTTTCTATCCATCTTGAAGCACTCAGGATTGCTGGAGTGAAAATGTTGTCACTTAGTTGGTTTGAAAGGTTTTGGTGCATTTAAAACACTTTGTTACCAGTCAGATTTTCCCCATTTATGAGGAAACAGAGGGATGAAAAGCACATACAGGAAAACAACAATCCTCAAACCATTACAAGTTGGCCAGAAAACTTAAATTCCTCATTATTTAATGGAAGATGATGCGGTAATGCTTCTGGAAAATGAGAACATACCCTAGAGGAAGATTCTCAGACTGGAGTTCTCCCCCTCCTCAAATACAGCCAATGTAATGCATTGCTTCAGTTTTAATGCCAATTAGATTGTAAATTAGATTGTTTTTCATTTTACTAGTTGTATTTTTAGTAGTGGTGGCTGTGTGCAAGGAGGAAGTCAGGAAAACACAGGCAAGATGGAGATGAGCAGCTTGCTAGAGGTTGTTTTATATACACAGTCAGCAAATCACACTGCATCTTCTGAGCAGTTCCTTACATCCATTAATCCGCACATTTAGTTCACTGTGCAAAAGTTCTGTTTGCTCATTAGTTGAAAGAAATTTGGCTGAAGATTTCAGTGTCATTTAAAAGCCCCTTCCCTGTTGAAGATGATGCCAACTTTTATTTACACAAAAGTCATACTGGCAACCCATGTTATTCTAAGTCCATAAGAATGAAAAACAAAAATCAGAAAAAGCTATGGTGTCCTGAATTAGAAGGCTTATTTCTCACATATATCCTTGATGAGCTTTGGTCAAAATTCAACTTGTAGCCTTGTTGTTAGGATGCCCAGTTACACTTTATGTCACAGGTTCTTCTCAAGGATAGGGCATAAAACAAAAGCAAGAAGGAACAACTAAATTTTCAGAATGGAAGATGTTATCTTTCAGAAGTCACATCTCAATGAGTTCTCCCCATCTAGTCATATATAGGACCTGAGGTTCCCTACTCTCAGTTTAATTCTTTTAATGCTCTCTGGGCCACTGACTGTCTCACCTGACCACACTTGGAGTTCAGTTTGTTATGAAGACACATTTTTTTTCTTGCACTGTTCAAATGCGAAGCCTTTTTGTTTAATTTAAAGATAAGCCTAAGTTGATTCACTTTTAGACTGTCACTGTCTCTTCAGGTGTCCTGGCTTGCCTGGATGGGTATATGAATATAGCTCTGGAACAGACAGAAGAATACGTAAATGGACAATTAAAGAACAAGTATGGGGACGCGTTTATCCGAGGAAATAACGGTAACTCCTCCTTCCTGTGCTGTATTTACTTGTTACAGCGCTTCTCTTCAGTGCCTGTGCTTTTCCTCAGACCTGGATGAATGCTGTTCGTTAGTAAAGAAGGCTACTTTTTACTAAAGATTCTACAATCTCAAGTGATTGAGAAAAATTACTCGTGCTTCACTATTGAGCCTTGGAACATCCCAGTGCAGCAGGTGGATTGCAGTACACTTTTAGGACAATTAGCATCCTTCCCCACCACAAGAGAAACTTGCTTTTAACCATAGGCTGATGAATATCCCAGGCTCCTGAAATGATGCTGTGGTATCAGTTAAGTTAGAATATCTAAACATGGAAAAGGTTCACAAGTCAGATGTGAGGAGGCTTGTAGAGAAGGTAAATGAAGCAGACTTTGAATAAGTTACTAGGAAAGAAAGAAACAAGAACTGAACCCCATGTTACATAAGCCATGTTTTGTTTTGGAAAGAAACAATCCTTGAATGAGTTCAAATTGTTGTTTTTTGTCAAGAGTTTAGCTCGTTACGGTGAGGTATACGTTGCAGCCAGACAGTCAATTCTGAGAATAAGAATTTGTTACAAAAGTTAAAAAGAAATGGTTGAGAGGCAGGAAAATGCAGTACAGGCTAAGCAAAGAACTTAAGACATTCCAGGTTTAGTAGCATGATGTAATTTGAGAATATGGGCATTCAAAATACAGTCTGCATAGTTCCACTCCAAGGCAAAAGCATTCCTACAAAGTGCATGGGAAGCACTGCACGACATGATGTTCTGGTAGCAGCAGCCAAGTAGGCAAAAGATATCTGCTGATTCATAGGTGCTTGTCAGCATTGTAGTGAGTGCTTAGGATTTCCAGCTTTTGTTGACAGATCATAATGTGGATGTCCAACACCCTTAATTTCACTGCTTAAAAGATTCTATCATGCTCTCCTTGTTAATGCTGCAGGGTAGCTAGGTTTATTCTCCATCTGTGCAGTCTGCATCATCTGGAGCATACTGTTTGACTTGGAATGTCATACTGAGTCAAGTTAGTACATAACGTGTAAATATGATAGCATTTCTTGGAGCCTGGACTAAAAAGTTTTTGACTTTGCTCATGCTGAAAGAGATTCATTACACTTATTTTTAAAAGCCACGGAAGTCTTAAGTTTTAAATAATCAGGCTTTGCACATTACTTATTAAAATTTTCTTAACTGTACTGCTTTCTTCTTTTCACAGTATTGTACATAAGCACACAGAAAAGAAGGATGTGAAGATGCCGGAAGGAGGCTCTTCTGTATTTGTGAGTCTCTCCAAATGGATGAGACCTATTTCATTTGTAGTTTATCATTCACAGGTGACATATTCAAGTGCTTTTTTTTTTTTTTTTTTAAATAAATGGAAACCAGTGTAAGCTTCCTGAATATTTTTGTTTGAAAATATTGCTTTGTTCCACTGTACAGAAATAAAAATGAAGCATGTAAGAGTGTCACAAGACTAATTCAAAGCATCAGCTTATTTGGTTACACTAATATCACAGCAAAACTAATTGGGAGGTAAGCAGGTGTCGAAGAACTGCAAGTTGCAGCTATGTAATCATGGCAAAAAGAAGGGTTTAAGTAATGCTGGGAAGGGAGAAGCATTTGGTGACAATGACCTGGCCCTTTCAGAAAACACGGTCAACTTCAAATGCCAAACTGCAGTAAGAGTCGCTGGGTAAAAAAAGGCAGCTGCTGACTGTTAAATTACCCCAAACATCTTGAAATGTGGGACTGAAATGAAGGGATGCAGCGGTGAGACTTCAGCAGTTAGGGGTGGAGAATGAAATGGAAGAAAAGCCCTGAGGGGCAGCACTGCCCCGCTGTGGAAGTCACTCACCAGTGAAAAGCTCTCAGCTGGTGCCCCAGCACAGCTAGCAGCCACATCACCTCCTACCTCTATTCCCCACCCCTGCTTGCAGTACCTTAGTTTTTACATCTCTTTACCATGCACAAAGGATTTCTTCAATAAGAAACAATTTTAAGTCATATCTAAAACCACTCTTTTAAACTGACTGGCAATCCAAAAGCTTTTATAAATGTGAATCCTCTTGAAACTGCTCACTCCTGTTCTCCCATCTGCTTACCCCCAACCTGGTACCATCCATACTTGCTCATTTTTAGCCAGGAAAGTAGGAAAAAAAAAATACATATCGAGCTCATTCATAGCACGGGGTATGTATTAGAGAAAGAGAAATCTCTTGTAGGCAGCGAAGCTGGAACTTGTTTACATTCTGCAACAACACTCCCAGTTAATCGAAGACCAGTGAGTAAAACCAGCTCAGTTTTAGATGGATACTTGCATCAGTTTATAAAATAACTTCTCATTTTATTTGCAGTCAGCCAAGAAATAAACCATGAATGTTCAGGCAGTCTGATGTTATTGCTCATAACATACAGATTTTTCAGAATGTTTTCTTGTTCCTCAAGACAAGGATAAAGCGTAGGGTACTGCACCTCGTGGTAAAGGTGTTTGGGTTTTTGTTTTTAATGAGATTTCTGAAGACCTGCTTTATTCTTTGAGCCATCAATAGCGCCTTCATGAAAAAAGGAAATGAAATACTTCTAGTTGTGGATAAACAAGACAGCACTTCTTCCCAAGTACCAGTTGCTCCAATGCAAGTAGGGAACAGTAACATTTCAATTATCCATGGGAGAGAATGCGGATCGCTTTTTTTTGTGTGTGTGTGAATAACGATTAGGGAATAATTCCAAATTATTTTGCAATTAATAGTTAACCTTTCAACATTAAACACTTCAGAAGCCACTACAGAACACATAAATAGAGATGTTATTTTATAATATCCTTCAGTAATTTATCATTCTTTGACAGGGGCTTGAAAAGGGTCCAGAATGCAAGTACAAATCACCAACTTGCTCTTTTGTAAGGGACTTCTTAAAAAAGAAAGCTGTGCCTCCAAGTAGTGTGCGCAGTTTCTCATTTACTTTGTCATACAGCTGGCAGGTTACTGTGTTCTTCCAGTCAGGGACTTTTTTGTTTGTTTGTTTAATTTTAATGTTTATTTTTCATTTCTCTTCCTCCTCCCACCTACCCACCCATAATAACAAATGCAGCATAGCATTTTCTTTGTTCTCAAGAGATTGCATCTCTAACTTTATAGCTGCATTTCTGTTTCTACAAGGCTAGTTATGGAACAACTTCCAGTTGGGATCTGCTACTTCAAAAGGCAGAGCATGGTCTAATCACATATTAAACACGAACTTGGAAAATATTGTTCAGTTTTAAATGCTGAGATTTTTGTTAATGTATTCCAGATCACGAGGTCACTGTTTGCTATGCAAGGTAGGTAAGAAAATTTGCATTAAAGAAGAGCTATTGCAATCTGTATTCAAGTTTCAAAAGTAACTAAAATTATATGTTTAATTCCCACAATCACTGACCTTCACATACATTTTGTAAGACTTTCGCCCTTAGCACAGACTTCAGCCCTCATGTTGAAGTCAATTCAACATTTAAGCCTTACTTCAATAGGGATTCCAACGTTAGGATGCTGTTTGAGTTGGATACAACATCCATCTTGGATTTACTTAGAGTTTTAGTGCCTGTTTTAACTTTAACTGGTATGGTGACAACGTACCAGTTAGAAATAAATCAGACAGTCCACTTTCAGAGCAGCATATGGAATGCTATTCAAAGTTTAATGCACTCTATCCCATCACCAATGTGTGTGAACATATAAGGGTGTGTTTCACAAACTCTTGATGCTTAGGAATCACTCAACCAAATTTATCTCCTTGTCTCATGGGGAGAATGGCTACCGATGGCAACATCATACATTTTTCTTACTCTTGCAAAGCATCTTCACATAAAGACAGTATCAGATACTAATGCTTATGTCCTTCATTTATTTCTTCTACCATGTCCTAATGCTCTCTGTCCAGTAGCTGTGCAAACCTTTTACCTGTAGATCAAGCACATCTAGGTCAGGACTGAAAGCGAAGTTTCCCTTAAGCAGCTTACAAATGCTGCTCCATAACAGCGACCACTTCTTTCAGAAGAATACATCCACATCATCCATTAAACAATTAAAAACTAACAAACAAATAAATTGAATTTCCAAGGACATTTGTGTATATATGTAGCGTCTTAATGTGATGAGATCACTTCAAGAAGCTATGGCCTTCCAGTCTCTGCCTCTTTCCACACTCTCAGTTCACAGGCAGAGCAGAAACTATAAGTGCCTCATAAGAATCCAACTAGAAAAGCTGTACTGCACCACATCCCCTTACAAAGAATCCTAACCAAACATAGCAAGGCCTCATGCTCTATGGGAGCAAAAGAAAGCATGACTGGAAGAAGAAGCCATACACTCACCAACAATGATGGAACAGCTAGAGACAAGGCTTCATCTAAGATCCACAGTACCTGCAGTGCCCCCATATGAAGTGAGCAGGGGATGCTGGGAGAGGATTCCTTTAAAGGCATATGGGCTTGGTATGACACACTTGCAATTTTCCTTCTGACTTCTGATTCAAAGGAAATCTAATGCGAAAGCATTCTGAACATTATTTATTTGAGCTGTGACCATCTTTTTCACATCATTTCAGTGACAAAACAGCCACCCAGAATCCTTCTGGGCACTACTTGTCCATTCGATCACAAGGTTCGTGCCTGGCTCTAAGAGGGGATTAAACAATGCTGCTGTCGGTTTCAGCTGCATTGTTCATGGGAATCAAGAATGTGTGGAAGTGTTTGCAAAGTGACGCCTTAGAGCATTTGACTGATGGTACCAACGCCTGAGCTTTAATATGCCAACCATGCCTGCAGCCAGCTCCAGCTCATTGTCATTTTTGAAAGTAAACAAACAGTAGAACCAGTGGTTGTGAGTCTGAGGTTCCTGTGCCAACCTTCTCCGAAGCAGAGAAGGGGCACAGCAGCCAGCCCTCCCTGAGACGTACTGATCTCACCCGAGGGGCTGCTGCACACCTAGGGTTCAGTGGTGCCAAGCAGGTGCCTGAGCCGGCTCTGTGTAACAGGAGCCCACGGGCAGCTCCCACTGCCTGCACCATCTGCCTGGCCTTGCCCTCATTGTGCAGCACGGCAAGGTGCTCTTATGAGAACAGCCTCCAGGAGCAGAGATGTTTTCTTGTAAGGAAATCGCACAATAGTTCAAGTGGCCAAAAGAGAGAGCTTCTCTCCTCAGGCAGGGTCAGATCTGCATTGTGCAGCAGAACGTGGGAAAAATCTGTCCAGGCTCTAATGTTATCTGAACATGTTGTACATAGCATCTGAAGGGGGGTGTAATTTATCTGTATCCCTCTTCTTTTTCTGTCTAATTCTGAGCCAGAAAAAACCCTGAATCACCCTTCTCCTCATCCCCACCTACACTCAAGTAGTTACCAAATAAAGCGCTGGGGCAAGGGTAAGCAGAACTTGTAAGACAAGACACAGGAGGCCACACCATATTTTGTATGTGTGTGTATATATTAGTACATTCCCAGCAACATTTGAACGCACTACCAAACCTCACTAAGTTTGACAGAGGAATCACAAAAACAGCTGACTAGGTGGAAGCAGGAGGTCCTGCTAGTACTTCTACTGACCCTCCTTCCAACTACACGTCAGAGAAGTATCCCCTTTTCCCCGATCTCCCCACAGATGTGCACAGGTCAACCCTGAGATGCCAGTTTGTAAGCAGTGTTCTTCATTCTACCCAATGGAGTCTTTTTCTTTTCTAGAAATCTGTGACAGAACTGACGCTGAGAAAACAACGATCAGGGAGTAAGTTGCCATACATCCCCTTCTCCACGTCCATGCTTCCTAACAACAAAGAAATTTATGACAGGAAAAAGCCCAAACTCTCTCCAGTGACAACAGTGCCACTTGTCTGTGTCTGGGCCCTGTCATGAGAGAGATGTGCAGAGCATGGCTGAGCAAAAATGACTCCAGGTCACAGCTCTGGCCAGAAAAGACTGAGGCAATGCCGTCCTGTTGGGTGATGCAACCAAAGGCTACGGGGAGGACTGTATTTCTTACTGGGAGCAAATGCCTGTCACTTGGCGTTAGAACTTGCAGCTGGGGGCTGCTGGTAGGTACTCATGTCGTGGTAATGACTATGAGGGGATTTTTCCATCTCTGAGCAGAAGGCAATGCTGACATTTGGTTTGACTGCCACTGTGAAGCCCTTGAGTTCTCCGCTTGAGTGCAGACAGCAAGGATGAACTCAGTGTAAGGCTGTATTTCAGCCTCACTGAAATAAGTTCCAAATAACTCCTGCCTAGGCTGTGCAGTTCTCTGACTTGCTACTGAGCTGAGCAGGGCTACATGCAGGCCTGCAGCCTGCAGCCCCATGGTGCTTCCGAAAGCCACGTGAGCCCTGGGGCTTGCTGGAGGTGCACAATGAAGTGCGTGCCTAAGGCACAGCAGCACTGAAGAAGGCTGTGTGATGCTTCAATACCAAACTATAACTCAAAGACGCACATTTACCTGCAATGCTGTTTTTGAGTCTTGTCACTCACAGAATGGCTGCAATGCGTTTGGTGGGTTTAGATGTTTCCCTCTGGATTGGCAGAGGTCTGGATCTGGAATTACAGGAAAGAAATTGTATAAGTAGAGAATATGTAAGTGAGGAACATCCAAAAGAGACTAGCTCATTTCAAGAAAGGATTAGGTACTAAAATAAAATTAGTTCAATATACTCTTTAGAAAAACATGTAAAGTATGGGCAATTGCAAACTGAAATAGAAGCACTAATACAAAGTATTTCTCTCTTTCTTTGAAATATTAAACCTAAAACTCCCTTCTTCCACTGACAAAAAGAAGGAAAGACAGAACCCTTGCATCATATACTGCAATTCAGTGAATTTAAGGCCTTTTTCAGACACAGAGGAGAGCAGTCTGCTAAGAGTCCAGTACCACCAGTTTCCACACTTCCAGAACAGTTAAACAGAGGTTTTAACTTCACCAAAGCATGCACCAGTCTCCTCCAGAACAGAGTGTTGTAGTGTCCTGCAGAGGCCATAGCACCAGCAAGAATTCCACCTCTAGACACACGTTTGTCAGCAGAGGAGGACTTGAGGGCACCAAGCCTTCCACCATCACCCCTCCCATCCATAAGTGATGGAGCTGGGTGCATTCCCTGCTACCAGGTGCCGTGCTGGGTGCACTCCCTACTCAGCCCTGAGGCAGCTCCAGCTCCAGCACCAGCAAGAGCCCTGCCCCACTGGCCTGGTGCTGGTGGCCAGGGCTGGCCAAGGGTCTGGGCCACCACAACAGCCTGAAGGGACAGGGGCCAGGACCAGCTCCAACAGCCAGGCCTCACCTCAGGCAGGGACCAGGAGTTTCCGTGGACATGGTGAGAGATGCTGCTACAGCTGGAACTGCTTTGCCAGAACCTGCCATGCAACCTCCTGAAGTACAGCAAAGCCCATTACAGGCAAGGTGACAATGGGCATTAGCAGTGTTTTTATGGCCATGTCAATTTTGTGCTGGAATGTAGATGGGTTGTTTATGCAAGTCTATACATAACGCATGCACACCGAAGCCCATTTTCAGGCTTTTTGGCTCAGGTGGGTAAGCATCTATCTGAAGGGTGATCCGAGGCTGAGGGGATTGCACCTGTCCAAGCCAGCTTCCCGTCCCACCATGCCTCTGCAGGGGCCCAGCACAGCCCACGTACATCCCAGGGCTTTCTGCTACCCCCCCCATTCTCCTTTGCTATTTGCTTTGTTTTCATTGCCAAAGCTTGGAGATTTAAATAAATTAAAAAAAAAAAAAAAAAAAAGAGGGGACTGGGATGTGAAGACGAAAACTAATGTGATTACGGCTGAATTTGGGCACTGCCAGCGCGTTCCCGTGGTCAGCGGGTGCTAGCAGTAACAGCTGCTGCGCTTCCCATTAGAGGAGAAAGTAAAGACCTTCCCTGACGGGATGCATTGCTGGCAGGCTGGGGACGCGGCGGCAGCAGGCAGGAGGGAGGTAAGTGTGGGGCCAGCGCCGACCATGGGCCCAAACCCGTACCCACTCCCAAACGTGGGTGGCTGCAGCCCTGGTGGTGACAGTCCCACTGCCTGTGAGTGCGTGGGGAAGGGTATGGGAGGCAGCGGGGCAGGGTGGGGAGGGGGAAACTGTAGCCTGGGAACCTCAGGAGGAGCAGAGCCGCTGCTCAGAGGTACTTGTGTGAGCTGAAATGAGAAACCTCACCCAGCAAAGATATGGATGTCTCTGCAGCTGGCTCCAAGAGCACAAGGGCATCCCACCACTAGAGCAGGGGCAAGGGGTCTGGCCAAGGCTCCTGTGAACCCCAGAACATCTCTGGCACGCAGCTGATGGGGGCGTGAAGGTGCCCTGCTGCAGAAGGTTGAACTGCATCCTTCTGCTCCTGGCTTCAGGCTGGGCACGAGCTGTTCCGTGTGAGGGGTTTTAATCAGCTGACAAGTTTGAAAGTGATGTAAACGGAGGTGTGCACTGGACCTCCGTGAGAGGTCTGATTCTCTCAGAGAATCAGTCTCTGATTCTCTTTCATGTCTTTACATCTACTTATTGACTGAACATAACAAAATCTAAGCCGGGAAAAGCTGCATGTTGAAAAGATTAGAAAGAGCTACATTTAAAGCAGGACCCTATGCAATAAATATAGTGTGCTCACTCTTCATCCTCATTTTCAAAAGGGCCTGGAAAACTGGAATAAGAAAATACCCTGTGTAGTCTGGAGATGTGCGTTTTGCCAGCCACCCAGTCTGGGTGATAACCAACAGCACAGAGCGCCAAGCATAGAACTTGCAGAGTTCAGCAAGGCTAGAGGGAGCTGAGCTGAGTCATTAGCATGCCCACACAGAGCCTTATCCTCCTGCTAAATATGAATTTCTGGAGCAAGTCTCTCCCAGTCATTCACCCTTTGGACAACTTCATTAGAAACGTGTCCTCTGGCAGGGTCTTTTCCTTCCCAACCTCAACAATTAACTGCCAAATGTGGAATTCTGTGGATTCCCAAGAGGAACCACGTGCCATGGGGATCATTTATTCCTCTTCTTTTAGAGGCTGTGGGAAAGGCCGCTCAGCTAACTGGAAGGTGACGGACGCCGTTCCGGAGTGGGTGCGCCAGCCACATCCCCACCCAGCATGGAGGAGAGGCAGAAGGCCTGCCTGGCGGTGGCTGCCTGTGTGTGCACCGTGCTCTGCCTGGTCTCCTCCACATCCGCCTTCTCGCACGGCGCCAGCCCCTCTGCCTGTGCTGACATGATGCCCAGGCACCTGCGGGCTCAGCTGCACAGCCCCACGAACAACTACGTTACCATCCACACCAACGTGTCCTTCTATGTCCCGGGAGACAAGGTCCCAGGTGAGGACAGCAGCTGGCACTGTCTCAGCCCAGTCCCACAGAAATCCCTAAAGCAGTTATTAGTCTTCGCTGGTGGCAGTTTCGCAGGCAGTCTTTCAAATTATATTCATTTGTGACTCGAAACCCAGTGTACTGAGCAGAGCAGCTTTCTGCTCCGTGCTCCTGACTCGGAGGAGCAATTATTTAAGAAACATTTCTGAATCTGAAAAATCCACGCTATCTAATCGTGAGTGATGACATTAATCTTAGAGAGGGATGGGAAGAGGGACACCATCCTCACGGCACAGCTCCAGGTGCATTAAGCCATACCTCATCACTAGAAAATGAATGTATTTACAGAGAGATCCTGTCTGCAGTGCTTTGCCTTAAGCTTTCTCAGGCGGTGCCTGGCCCCAGACCCCCACTGTGCTACACATCAGACAGCTGGTAGGTCTGGGTGCTTCGGGTGGGATTTATCTCAGCTGCCTCTCACCTGTACAGAACCCACCACACAGTGGCACGAGGTGCCTGCGGAGGGTGAGCCACCCCCTCTGCCTGTCACCCCTTGAGGGATGGGCTCCCCTCAGGGCATGAGGGTTGATTGCCTGGGCTGCAGACAGAGCTGAGAGGCACCATCCTCCAACCCGGCCAATTTCCCTTTCCATCCCCATCCAAAATAACTCTGCTTCAAGGGCAGCGTGCAATCATCTGCGTATGTGCAGTGTGGTACCCAAATCTCTCCTTAAAGGTGGCTGGATACTGCCTAATGCAACGTGGTTAGCATTACAATCAAGGGGGAAGAAGACTCAAACCAAATGCCTGTGCAATTTCATGCTACAAAGCTACAGTCTGGCACCCTGTATCCAGCACATCCAACACAGATTGTAAGGGCAAAGGTTGTAGGATGCTGTGGGGTTTTTTTGACAAGGTTTTCTTCTGATTTCACAGGTGCTGATGGAAATTCCATCACAAAAAATTCACCTGAGAACTGCAACACAAACCCCTTCGTGTCCCATGTTTTGTCTTGCAGTGACAGTGAGGAGCAGCCGGGATTTCATGGGCTTTTTGCTTCAAGCTCACAAAGTGTCTAATGATGAAACTGCTGGCACATTTGTCTTCATTCCTCCTGGCTCCAAGCTGCTGTCTTGCTTTGAAGATGGTGATACTGTCACCCACTCGGACAAGTCCCTGAAGAGAAACCTGTCCTTTGTATGGAAAGCTCCGGACCAACCCATTGGAGACATCAGATTTTTGTAAGAACACGGCAGTCCCTAACCGGTGTTATTGTTCTCGTGGCTTCAGTCTTTCTCATCTTTCAGCTTTCACAAATTTGGTTGCATTTTTCCATTGTACTTTTCTAGCACGGTGGTTTGAGGTCTCTTGAATCCTATAGAGCTAAATGCTTATGAAATCCCGCAACAGCATCCCAGCTGGTATATAAATCCCCATTTGTATCTGCTGGGCACTGCTTTTTTTTGCTTACATGGTCATGGGCACTGTTTTCTCAGAATAAATGCACTGGGAGATGACAGCCGAAGCAGTTAAAAAACAGAAACATTAAGGCTTAAGGAGAGAACTGTGATCAGTCTGCCTGCTTTTCTCAATAACGCACCCTGTAGGACTTCCCTGCCTACAGGACAACGTCACAAGGCATTGCTGGGTTGAATTTTTATTTTTTTTTAGTTTACTGTTTCTTTGTTTGTTTTTCATGTTAAAGGTAAACAGAGTTACTCCCAGGAGGAATAAGCGGGGAGCACTGGGTCAAAATCTTACATCACTGTTTTGCACCAAAGTCCAAGTGTTTTGGTTCTGATCTGGAATTAAAAATAAATAAATAAATGAATCTAACTGGCTGCTTTAGTGGGAGCACAGGGACTTTTTCATTTTGGAATAGATTAAATCGTTTTGACTTTACAAAATTGCTTAGAAGCTCCTTGGCCAGATCCCTGGCTGCTCCCCTAAACGCGAGCCTCCTGCTGAGTGCTGTGGCTCACACATCTCATCGTGACTCAACACAAAGTAATTGAAACAAAAATATTTCTGCTCAGCGTTTCCATTTTGCCCACTGTTACAGACTGGGAAATACTATTAAAAACCTGAGAAAAGCAAACAGATAAAAATAGCCCAAATGCTGCCATGCCCGCTCCTAGCCACTCACTCTGACTCCCCCTGCATGCTGCCCTCCAAGCCAGCCCCACAGCCTTTCCCTTCTCTCCCCAAGGCCGTGCCATGCCACCAGCCGCGGGCCACGTCTCCAGAAGAAATGCTCACTGCTCCCTCCTCCCTGTTCTCTCCACGTCTCCTACTTCTGCTGCTGCTTCTGCTCTCAGATTCCCCCCCCCCCCCCCCTCCACTTCCCCCCTCAAATTACTCATAAATCAGTAAGCTTTGCCATAAACTTTGGGCAGATTTAACGCAGAAAGCAAACGGCACGTGTTGTAAAGGTGATCCCCAGCCGCACTGTAAATCCACGTTTCATAACTTGTGTTACAACATCCGAGAAAGGTACTTGTTCCATTTAAAGGTGTCTCACAAGAACCATTCAGCACAGGAAAGGCAAGGTCGTTCCCCCTTTATCTCATCTTCACAGGCATCTGAGTGATCTGAGATGAAATCCTCCCCCAGGATGAAGCTTCCCCACGCTCTGGGGATGTGCCTAAAGGTTGGCACCTGATGAAAAGCCGAGTGTGAGGCAGGTGCAAATTCTGAAGGGCTCAGAAGAAAGTGCCTGTGGCTTTTTCTACCTATTCCGCTGCTTGTACAAGTTTCATTGACCTGTTTTAATTAGTAAATACCTCTGTTGTCTCCCTGCCTACGGAAGATTATACGCAGAGCTATTCAAAGTTTTCCAAATGTACTTCTACCAACACAGTGAATATAATAGCTTTTTTTTTCTTCTTTTCAGTTCCCACACATTTTTGACTGATTGTAATTATTAGTGATCCTTCGCTCACTATCTTTCATATGGGACCTGGTACCTTTTATTTGTAATATAAAAATGTGTGACAAGCTAATCCTTTAAAATATTTTCACGCTGCCTTTAGATTAAAGCGCTCCTTCTGATTAGCTGAGCATTCTGATCTTTTATTAATAACTCTGAGAGAGTAAATTCCTGCATAATTATCTTTTAACAGCATCTCTGTAGTCCAGTCATACTTTGTTTACTGGGCAAGGATCGAATCGGCCACCGTGGCTCAGCGAGGGCACAACGACACAGCTGCTGGAGGCAGCAGGAAGGCCGGCCCTGCAGCACCTGCATCCACGCAGGAACCTGCTGGCCCTCACGTAGCTGGCACAGCAAGCAAAGGTACGTGGTTTGTTGCTGACAGTTTCCAGCTGGGTGTTTTTATGGCTTGTTCCTTGTAACCATTGAAGACAGAAGTGATAAACAAGCTAAAGAGGCCCATTTAACTTTTTAAGCTGCTGGCGAGATCAGTGATGGCCATGAAGAACTCTCTGATGAGAAGGCACAAATGGACATCCTAGGTAACAGTCAGTCCCAAGGAGGGTACCAACAGGATAAACACTGTTGCCAGATCCTATGGTTTGAATAACAACCCTAAAACGCTACTGAAAAACCCCAAATGTATTGCGTCTAAAATCCTAGGTCCTAAAGACAGGCAAGTGCTGGAATACATTTGTCTCTAAATGTGACTACTACCCTTCAGGTAGTTATTTGTAGGCATGTAGTTGTTTGTATTTATGATGCCTCTGGTTTGTAAAAGGCTCTAAGAATTTTCTTACATTTCAATCAGATCTGTTTCTCAGCTTTTCTGGCATAGCATCAAGTCTGAGCTTAGATTATTTTGCCCGAATGTCTGTTAGGCAGCAGGCTTTGCTTCTTTACTCCCTGTCTGGGTTCCTATTTAAAACCAAATGCCTTAAAAATAAAATCTTTGCTGTGATCCTTACTAGTAAATGCTAGCACCAAGTGTGATCAGAAAGAAACAGAGCAAAGAAAGTTGACTTCTGCTCCTTGCTTTTTGCTGTCCCTGTCTTGCTAGGCTCTGGCTCTTCCACTGCCATCCCCAGCTCTCTCCAGTACACCAGCACAGCTCTGGTCAGCCTGACTGCCATCATGCCAACACCAGCACAGGGTTCAGGCATTGGTGTCCACTCAGATTTGCAGCCCACTGCAGAGCCAACGCAGCTGTCCCAAACCTCGGGGGGTGCCTCCAGCAGGAGTGGAGGGAGCAGCCCCACGAGCAGCTCAGGGCTGGAGCCATCGCTTGCCTTCCAAGAGCCAGGCACGGCAGATTCTCTGCAAAGCTTCCTCTTCCAGGACTATGCCTCCAGGCGGAGCCTCTCTGACAGGTACTGCACCACGTGATAGCCAGGTAGTGGGAACGGCTGCTTCTCCAGCAGGCCAGGGGAAGGAAATCAATGCTGGTTTCACTGCGGCTAAATAAAGGTGTTTGTAAGGTGTGTGCGGCTGTGGGGGCAAGTGGGAGAACGCTTGTTTGCTGAATTTTTGAAAAATAATCCTTTAGTGACAGACGGTAGCAGTGAGACAGTCAGAGAGCAGGCCTTGTGCTGATCAGCCCAGCAGAGCTGCCTAGCTAGGTGACTGAAAAATGCGATAAAAGCTATTGACCAGAATTGATTGCTGCAATGTTCTTCGAAAAGTGTGTGCAAATATCCAAAGAAACGGTGAACGTAACAGAGCTATTTCTCTACCTGCAGGGAAAAGGAAGAAAGGATTTAAAGCAATTATGAAATGTTGCCTTGAAGAGGTCTGCTCAGAAGTCTGAAAGGCCACAGGATCTTTAATGCAGTGCATTACACTGTGGGCACAAATGATGAGGCTATGACTAAATGATCAGACATTATGGAACACATGGCCTACATGGTCTGTGTTGACTGTATGTACCACAAGGCTGCTCCAGCAAGTGGCACTCTTCACAAATCATGCATAATATAGAGCTCAGGAGTTCTACTTCTGTGTTCAGAAATAGCAGGTATTACATGTTAACTCTACCTTTTCTGTTGCAGAGCACAAAGTAGTGCCAGCACTACCCACCCACACCTGTGTGGGACGTGTAGAGAAGATGAGCGGGTAAGTACTGAGGATGGGGAGGATTCATTTTTGGTTTCTCCAAAGACAGCAACTGCTGAAAGCTGGCGAAAATTCTTAGATAAGATGAGGATAAAACCTCTCTACTGCTTCACAGCACCAGGAAGCACGTAGATGGCTCATGAGTGACTACAAGTTCTTTGAGGTTATTGAGTTGTTTGTTGGTTTTGTTTTTTAACCTTAACTGGGAATTGGTTTTTTTCTCTCTCTTTTCTTCTTTCCTGATGTCTGGGTTGCTAAGAGCTCCACTGCAAAAACAGCCCAAAGTAATTTTTTCTGTATGCAGCCATGGCCACAGCTTCATGCTGCTGGATGTTACTGGGCTGGAAATATGCATTTTATTCCAGTGGAAGGCTGAGATGCTCCTTTCTAGGTGTGCCTGATAAGTACTGTTCATCACATTCACCGGAGGTGAAAATCTTCATCCATTCTGGTGAAGGTCAAGGACATTGTGAGCTTTTGTAGGGCAGATGCACACCATTCTGTGGACACAATAATACCATATTCTCCTCAGCATCCTAGGAGTGGGGGGAAATTGGAAGCATGTTTTTTTTTACAGAGCTTTATTTCCTAAGAACATCCTATTTCCTGGAGTGGCATACAAAATTACTCCATTTCCCAATCAGTACGTGGCATCCCTCTCTGCCCAAAGCTCCTTGAAGTCGTCACCTCCTTGTGGTGTCACCAAAGGCCTGCTCTGTATCTAAAACATAAACATACAGAGCTTTTACGGCACCTTCCTATTTCACTGAGCACTGACATGCATACAAAGAAAACAAGCTCCTTCATGTGCTCACACAAGCACACATCAGGAAGAGAGGTGAAAACAAAAGAGGAAGGGCCCATTCAATAGATAATGAGACAGATATTTAGAAAGGACATAGAACAAATTAAGGAGAGGCATGTAATGTGAGCATCTGGCATAGCAGTGGGGAGAAGGGAGGAAATGGCTGGAGATGAGAACTAATGGAAAGGAAGACTGATTGTGCAAGGCAAGACCAGAAGAGCATAATGAAATAAAAATACTGAAAAATTATGCAAGAAAGGACAGAAGCAGTACAGAGAGAAAAAAAAAGGTGCGGCAGAGCAAGGTCTTTTTCTACAGCAGTGCCCCAAATCCTGCAATATATCCCTACACGTGATTACACTATGAGGTCTAGTGAGCCACACACACGCAATATTAACCTTGCCAGTCAGCCACAGTTTGCAGTTCAGTTACTGGATTTTTTTTTAACCTACTACCTCTATTTTAGTAGCATCTTCCTTTCTTTGGAAATTGTCTCATCCTCCGCAAAGGATGCTCTGTGACTTCCCCTTACTTTTGTTCACAGCTTGCCAGGGTTCCTACCTCAACTTTGTGGTCCTGTCACACTGTCTTCCCAGCAAGCTTTCAAATTCCACTAGTGAAAGCAGAGGGTGAGATTTTCTCTGGTGTAATTAACGGATGTGTGAAAGAGCCTGCTGGGCTGGACAGGCTGGAGAGTAGCCAGCTACTAAGGGTCAGATCCAAATCTCAGGGAAAGCCAAAGAAAAGACTCCAGTACATTTCTCAGGTTTTGGATTGGGCCTTAGGTGCACAGTGGGAATAGAAAAATTCTGTAGGGGCCTCCTAAATTGTACGATTGTTTCACAGTTAGTCCTGGATGGTGTCTGCAGAAAAACCTGGACTGCAGACCTGGCTGTCATGTTGTGACAGGTAAAATAAGGTGCCTGGCACCAAAGAGAGCCCCTAGAAAAGCACAGGAACAAGCAAGAACAGTAATGTGAGCTATCATGCGTGGCTAAGCAACACTGAGAGGTAGCAGATTTCAAACAGGCTGGTGAGACTGAGAAGATGGGCTCTGGGGAGAAATTGTGGGTTCTATGTGACTGGTCCAAAAATACTGATGCCAAAATGGCCTTCTGGGTCCATCAGTTCCACAGTTTGACTCACGGCCTTTGAAGGGCTGTGCTGAATTTCAGTGGACCCAGTCTGAACTTAAACACAAATCATGGCTGGGAAGATACATCCATCCTTTCAGAATGACGCTGGCATCACCACTAAAAGCAGGAACTGTTCATTAAGCACTGTTATAACAATGACTGTGCAAAAGACCACAGCAACAGTGGGAGTTGCAGACTTGTGCAAAGCAGTGAGCAACCCTTCTCTCTGCCTGTGACCTTCCTCTCTGCTCCTTCACACGCTCCACCTTGCCTCATGGCACCAACTGCCTCACCTCCCCTGCCAATTGTGATACAGACAGAGCAGTGCTGAATCTAGCTCGTATTCCAAATGCTACTGAGTAACCAGATGATGAAACAGGGTTATTCTAAGGCTGAGGGACACTTCAATCAGAAACAGAGCTGAATGATAGAGTGAAGTCAGTGGTGGATGAGAGCCTAATCAGCCTCCTTTCTATTCCCTCACTGCATTTCTTGTCACGTTTTTGCTTTCAAAGGCAAGTACTGAGAAGGGGGCCGCCCTGGAAACCTCCCTGCCTGCAGCAGCCTCTTGGTCTGCCCTACACGTACATGCTCACCTGAGCGAAGCTGCTGTGACAACAGCCTGGTTTGGCAACGAGGGCACCGTCAGCAATTTGTCATTGGCCTGGAGGCAAATGGCAGAAAGCAAACCACCCCGGCGGCCAGAGGAGAGTGAGGAGGAGGAGGAGGAGAATATCAGTGAGGAGGTGGGTGGGCACACGCTGCCATGGGTGACCAGAGCAGGTCCCCAACCCGCTGTCCCAGGGAGGGTGGACGACTCTCGCAGAGGGACACGCCTGATAGCAGCCCAACTTGGCATCCTCCTTGTGTGCACGGCGGTGCTGGGGCTGGCTGCGGCGGCTGGCCTGCGCTACATCTGTGCCCGGTACTGCCACAAGAGGACAGAAGTGTCCTTCAGCGAGCCAGGCAACAACGTCATCGCTGTGAAAGAAAGCGGGGAGATGATGCACTTCCGCAAGATCCGCGAGAACAGCTTCGTGCTGGTTCAAGCTGAGTACAACTGGGTCAGCCCGTCAAGCAGCGGGAAAAGGAGAATAATGTAAACATGGGCAGAACCTACAATAGCACCACGTAGATGAGCCAGCCACCCCTGCAGATGAAGACAGCTGAGATACATATAACACAGACTCTAGAAAGCAGTAGTGTCCTTGCTGCCTATTGGCAGACATACAGGTGTGCCGACTCGATGCAGCTAGCTCAGCTAGATGTGTTAGTCAAAGTGCCCAAGCTACGGCTGCTAAGAGAACTCAAGTAACCATTGTTCTGTGTGTTACACGTATCACAATTAATATGGTACATCTGCTCATTAACTGTCACTGCAACCATTACTCTTCCTCTGTTGCTTTAAGGCTATAGAAAAAACCTCTAAAATTCTGCCTCTGCACTGTCCTGTTGTCTCCTATTTTGTCTCTGCAAAAGCTTCTAGTGTTAAATTCCCCTTCCCCTTCTAGGAACTAGAAACCCTTGGTTTAAACCACCATTCTCATTTAGAAGCTTACAGGTTCAGGTCTGTGCACTCGTTTCAGATGACAAAATACTTGCCACTAGATTCAAAGTTTCAATGGGAAAATAAAAAGCAGTAACTCACTTGCACAGAACATTGATCCACAGAATGCTGAATTGATCTAAGGGAAAGAAACACAAGGTGGTAGAAACCAGTTTTTGGTGAAGAAACATGCCTCCTCATCAGGTGCAAATGGAATAAAACCTTTCCTGTCCATTTGCACCTGATGAAGAAGCTTGTTTAAGCCTGACAGCCAACATTTACTTTGTCTTTTACTTTGAGCCAGGCCAGTTAACACTCAGTGCAGAAACACACATTGAGAAATACTCTTCCCAGGTCACTTTGGAGGTCCACAGCAAAGGCTGCCTGGTAAGTTAACAGCATCCTTGCACTCTGAGTTTGTGCAAACTCTCCTCCAACTGCATGGTTTTCAGCAGGAAGGCACAAAAACAGCCCTTGGAAAACATGAAGAACCTTGATGTATTCTAAGAAGGGAAAGTGATGAAAGCAGGGGCAAAGGTTTGTTTTACTGAAGCTTTAGAAGAGCAAGAAATAGTTCTGACAGTGATCCTCCTGAGACATAAACTTAAGAGCCTTTCAGAAAGCAGCGATTCCCCTCTCTGCTATCCTTGCCTATGACGATGGGGCTCACGTCGTCTTCCGAGCAGCTGAATGCAGAACAGACTTAAACTCTGGTGCTGCAACTTATTTCACAGACCGCAATACTCCCATCCTGCCAAGCTAAGCGCACACCTGCACATGGAACAGATCCCACTTCCTTCCTGGTGATGGGGACACCAGGCAACTCCCTGCTCTGGCAGCAGGGCTCTGCAGTTATCTCCAGCTAGCTGGCCATCTCCACGCTTCATAATCAGATAAAGCCCTGCTCTCACCTCCTCCCTTACACCGCCATGACTTCAGTGGATGCACAAGATCCTATTCACCTGTTCAGCTTCCTGCAGTGTAACACAGCATGTCCTTTGCTAAAAGAGTCCTTCACACTCAGAGTTCATTTCTGGCCACGCTACTGTACAGCAACTGGTGACAAGAAACCTTGCAGTCCACACAGACAATTTTCTGTCAAGTAATAATAAAATAAACAAGTGAAAAATTAAGTGTACTCACAAGTGCAGACTGCAGAAATGAGGCAATTTTAACCACTGCACTTACTGAGAAGAGCAGCTGCACCAGGGCCCTTCCACTGCAGGGTGGCCAGGGTTAGGGGTGCTGTAACTGAAAATTTGCTTCGGGACTCAAGGGACTTAAGGTTTTCCTAGTCAGTAAGTTCAGCTTTAGTCAGTAAGTAAGCAAGCTTAGTCAGTAAGTTCAGAAACATTACCTACTAGGAAGTGCATAGGTTTTTAAGCACAAGTCTAGACGCACACAATGGAGTTCCCCTCTTACATCCCTTAGAAAGAAAGAATGTTTAACTCAGTGTAGCTGAACCTTCTAGTGACTAAAGTAGACTGCATTTAATTCATTGTTAATGCAGCCCCAAAATTCCTAATTAACTGAGAAAATAGGTCAACAAACTCTTACATATTTAAAGAACTATCACATATTATTTCAAAAAACTTCTCGTGATGGCACAGTTGTTTATGAATAAATTACAAATACCTATGTCCTTTTCCACCCTCTCTCCAGATTTAATCTTATCAGACTGACACAGCTTGAAAAATGCCCCCTTCCTGTCCCCAGCACTTTCCCCATTGCCCAGTACTGTTCTTGCCAGGCTGGCTGCAGAAAACAAATGCTCTGGTCTGAGAGAAGATGTCTGATTAGGAGAGTAGCACTTCATCGGTCGTCTTGCCTTCTGCCAAACTCTACCTTCTGTTAAATTCATGCAGCTCTGGTATTATTAGTAGTAAAAACAGTAATGGTGAGCTCCAAGGGACATTCTTCTTCTGAATTAGTAATGAGTTCTGCTACTTTGTGGACTTGGCTGAGACCGAAAGTGCTTGTGTTTTTCTCTTGCCTTCTGCATGATGCTTCGTTTACTGTAGTTGCCATGACAAGGAGGAGCGGGGTTTTCTCTCTTCTTAATGCTGTTAAAAACCCAAGCACTGATTAATTCATTACGAGGCAAATCATTCAAATGCCCCACACTCTTAAGTGACCTGCCTTTTATTGAAATTAATCTGTGCTCGTGTTTGCAGCGGATTTAGAAGAAAAAATGACAGAGCACAAAAAGGAAAGACACAAACCATTCTAATACAAATCAGAGTAAGGATGGAAAGAATTTCCCTTGCTGGGTGGATGACTGTGTTGGTCACAAATGTAGACAGCGGGGGATCTTAGTTCCTCCATGCAGGTCAGCCTGAAGCAGTCTGCACCCATGTGAGGCTGCCATCCCTCAGCCAAGTGCTTGGTGCCTGAACTGCTAGCAGAAGGTACCGAAAAGGAGCTCCCACCTATCCCTAATTCACACCCATCTAAGTCTCTCTCCCACCAATCAAACAGGCATCAGGTACAGCTTCGACAGCGCAGACTCCTATGGCTGCAATTCTTTGGCGACACTATGATGCTTGAGCTGTCCTAACTTAAAAAAAACAAACCTGCAACCATCATTTAGAAACAACTAACTACTGCACGGAAATGCTCATTTATCACTCCTTTACCTGCATGCTCATTTTTCCATCTCACATCACTGTGATTGCTACTTTCGCTACTTCCCGCACCCCCCCCCCCCCCCCCCCCCCCCCCCATAAAGAAAAACCCGCTGCCCTCACATCTGGCCCTCACATCACTGTCTCACAATCCTGGGTGCTGAACGTCTAATTTCATCACTAATTCTATCTGCTTTTCCATGGTATTAACATCGGTTTGGTTTTGCCCATCATCAAGCCCTTCGTAAGTGTGTTCCCTTCTGACTGAGAAACGATGCTTCCCCATACTATGCTGCAGATGCCCTATTAAAAGATCCCTAACCCAACTCCAGTTAACAGAAGATGGCAGCCCTCCACTACATCAGTGGCATTAAATGTAAGGCAGAGGGGTTGCATAAAGCAAAGCATTTGGCCCAAAGCTCAGTTAAAAATCATCGTGGACATTTCCCATGTAGGTTGAATTGTCACTATCAAGCAAACGTCAAACGTGCACTAATTTTGCCTCCTTCAAAATGGGTGACAGGACGCACAGGAGAAGTCCGCAACTGGAAGCTTTCACCGCTGAGGTCACGAGGAGCATTTCCATCCATTTCTGAAGGCCAGGATCACATCCCTGCCCCAAGTGTGCAACCTAACGCCAGCTGTAGCGGTTGCCCAGGATGTGCAGAGTGGGGCAAACCCCTGCCAGCTTTATTCTCAGCACTCCTCACAGAGCAGAGCTGGACGAGATCCTGGGCAGTACGGGGATCTGTCACAACGGCTTGGCCAGCTCTTTGGCATAGTTTCTGCAGCTACTGGAAACCACACAAACCAAGGGAGGCAAAACAGCTGCACCAGAAACCCAGAGACTGAAACACTCATCAAGGCCCTGCAACAAACTGAGCACTGGAGAGGCCGTGTGGGCCACCTTGCTGAGGGGTGAGGTTTGGTCCTCTCCCTCGCCCCTGCTGACCCACCTGTGCCTCAACCAGCTCCTTGCTATACAGATGTACGCATTGTTTACTAAACTCGCAATGAAAAATGCCTGTGAAAAGAGAAGGAGATACCGAAATGATTCCTGCAGTGTTCAGCTGCAGAAAGACAACCGTTTGCCAGCCAAAACCAACAACAAAGTAATGACCTGACACACTCAGCAGGTGAACAGCAGAGCAGCCCTTTCATTCCTCCTGATAAGCCAGAGCCTCTCCACTGCCTCTGCCACAGTCTCAAGGCTCAGAATGAAAGCCAGCAGGTCTGGGCAGCTCCGCAGTGCCTCCTTCCTACCTTTTCCCTCCCCTTTCCCTGCAGTTTCCTCCAAGGCACCACACTGCGTACAGCAGGGAAGAGAAGCACCTTCCCATCAGCTACCTGGCAGGATCTGGGCGTCACAACCACCCTGGGACCGTGCACTCATCTGGAGCCTCTCCTAAGCCTCCCTCTCACCACAGATCCCTTTTCCCCCTTCATGTCTCATTGCAGAAGCATTCTTCTCTCATTAGCATGTGCGTGACTCTCCCAGTAAGGCATTTTGTTATATGATGTATGAAGGATCATGTCTCACACCACATTTTACTGTATATTTAAGTGCATGTTTTGCTGATTTACTGCTGTTCTAGGGAACGTCTCCTTCTCTTAGCAGGGCAGGTCCACAACGGATGTACCAGCTCTGACTAATGATTATTAGCACATCCCAAGGTTATGTACTACAATCAAATAATGTGCAGGAGGGAAAAGAGACTCCAGCTTACTGGGCTAAGGACAAAGATCACAGCTGGTCTCTGAATCTTCAGATTGCAATATCCATTACAGATTGCCACCTTCTAATGTCAAAGAATAATTTGTTGCTCAGAAAATGTGTTGCTATTTCAAAGGCAAGTCAAAGATCAGACTCGCTGTATATCAGTGTGCTGATGTACATTAGGAAGTGATGTCCAGGTACCAAGGACATTATGCTGTTGGTACAGAGGGAAAGACAGAAGACGTGACTCGCTGATCTACATTATGCAAACACGTGGCCCAAAGTGGAACAATATTTAACCCAGTCAAGTAAAATGTCACCAGTAATTCCCAGTGCTTAATGTAGCACAAACACTACATGTCAGATAAGTTAAGTGTGGTCCTCTGCGCTAGTAACAGACATGAAGTAGATCAACTCTCCATGCTGGAACTTGATGGGAAGAGTTAAAGCTCCAGCAACCAAGAGTAAGCAAAATTCCCCTGTGGGAATGCAGAGCACGTTTCTCTCACAACCCTGGCCAGGTAAGCGGGCAGTGCTGCATGTGGGAACTCTGCCACAACTCTCTAGCTATTGGCCAAGCGAGGAGCAGGCTTTTTCTCACAGCCTTTACCTAGGTGCAGCTGGCTGCAAGCCAAAGGTGTCCAGAACACTAAAGGAACAAGAGATGCTCACAAGCTGATTTCTAGCCTTTTATAAAGCGTTTTATGAAAGCTTCTTGTTCGTGCCTTTCGAATTAGAAAGAAACCAAAATAAAATGGTGATTACCACCTTAAAAGCTTCCTGTGTATTTCTGACAGAGATAGAAGGAACCTAGACCAATGCTTTTGCAGGTTTTCACAGTGATACCATTTTTCCACTTCTAACACCTCACCAGCAGGGCTCTGGTCTCACCCTAACTCCTAAGGATACCGAACGTAACAAACATAGCAGAGGCCTATTAGACTCTTGCTACACTCGGACATTGGATCCACTCTGGATAAAGGCAAGCTGCAGCTCTTCCGTCACCTCAAACTGATACCAGGTGCTTGTATCTGAGTTAGGATGAACCCTAGTGAACTGAAAGAATTAAAGATCAACAGAACCATAAAGGTTGGAAAAGACCTCTACGATGACAAAGTCTGGCCAACACCCCATCTCCATTAACCACGTCCTTCAGCACCACACCCACACACTTCTGGAGCATCTGCAGGGACAGCAACTCCACCACCTCGCCGGGCAGCCTGTGCCACTCTTTTGAAAAAGAAACGTTTCCTAATGTCCAACCCGGACCTCTGAATCGGCAGCTTGAGGCCCTTTCCATCCCATCACTACGATGTGGGAGCAGAGGCTGGGCCCCACCTCAGCCCACCACCTCAGATCACTGCTGAGGACAACGAGGTCCCCCGAGCTTCCTCTTCTCCAGACTGACCCACCCCACCAGTTTCCCTCAGCCCTCCTCGCCCGCCTCGTGCCCCGCACCCCTCGCGGCCATCTGCCCGTCTCTGCACGCGCTCCAGGGCCTCAGCGCCCTCCAGGCCGAGGGGCCCGAAGCCGGACACGGTACTCGAAGCGCGGCCTCACCGGAGCTGAGCACCTTGCGCACCGCCCGCGCTCACCGGGCCGCTGCCCCAAAGCCCCAGCCCCTTTTCCACACAGCGAAGCACACGCAGGGCGCACCTTACCCAGCCGCGCGCCTTCTTCCTGACGACGTTCGAGCGCTTATCGCAATGCGGAGCGGGAAACTCCCTCACGCCGGCCCGCCCGCGGCGGCTGAGGGACACGCGGTGCCCGCTCAGGGCTCGAGGCGCGGTCCCGCTCCCGCCCAGCCGCAGGGCCCGGCCTGCACGGCCCAGCGGCGCCGCCAGAGGGCAGCGTTGCTCCTGCAGCTCCGCAGCCCGGCGGGACGCTGCTGGGAGAGGCGCTGCGCGCGCGGCGGGAACGGGGCAGCGCAAAGCAAAGAGGGGAGGCGGGAAACGCAGCCGCTCGGCAACGCCGGGCGCTGCTGGCTGCTCTCTGTAACGCGGGGTGGGGAAAGGGCTGAGCTGCAAAATCCCCATTAAAATACAGAACAAGGGGTTGAAGGAAGAAATTAATTGTTAGAAACAAAGAGTGCACGCTGAAACTCCCTCCCTCATCTCCTGTACTGCAGCCACAAGACGACCTCAGCCCCCAGCCATCAGCTCAGCGTCCCGAGTCGACTTGTGACAGCACAACTACCCTAATTCCTAAGCAAGGCCACACAGAAGGGACGAACACAACAGCACACGTGATGTGCAGGAGTTATCCGGCAAAGCCCATTACTTCTTGCTGGAAGCAGATTAATAATAACTCCCATCTCTTTTGTCAGTGTGAACTTAACGCAGGCCAAAAAGTCATGGGAAGTTTTCTTCAGAGGGAAGTCCACTCAAAACAGAACAAGAAAAAAAAGCTTAATTAAGGCTTTTTTAAATGAAAACCACTCAAAGCTCGACTGTTAATCAAAAGAACATGACTTACCTTACTCCGCATAGCTGGAACCAGGAGCTGGCAGCAGGTCTTAGAAAGGATCACTTCTGTCTTTCTTTGGTCAGAACTTACAAAAGACTCCAGCTGAACTACTGGCTATAAATACTCTTTTCCCTCTGCTAACGTATTGTGCTTCTGGGATTTTGTTCAGAGCAAACATTTTCTTACTAAGACAATGTACTCCAAAATTTGAGCTTCTGAAAAAGCTGCAAACGAGCTCCAAGCAGCAGCTCTTCCAACAATAGCGTTATGCTGTCTCAACAAACCGTATTGTTGGGATTGTTTTCACTAATATTGGAAAAAGAATGGAACTTTCTCACCAAACTGAATTTTTAAACATGGAAAACCACTGCTTGCTGTACACCGGAGCATATTTATGTATAAACCAAAGCTAAAAATGCAAATCGGGTGAATTAGCAGGGAGACTGCTGTGGAAAATGAATAGCCAGACAAGCAAAACAACCTGTTAAATACATGTGAGATCTTAAACCGCAGAACACAGAAGATAATTCAATGCAAACACTGTTACACAGGGAGAGCATTTTTTCTATGTGCAATATGCACCTTAGATTAAAAAAAAAAGCACCTACCTGAAAATCTGCCCCCCAAACAGCAACATTTTACTGTTTTGGAACAGTGCCCTGAAAGACACTTGAAATGAGATTGGGGCACATGTTTATGTGACTGCATGTAACAGTACACAGCTCCTTACACCCTTTACAATTAGACCGGCCCTGCGTTAGCCGTGTGTTAGCAGAGGAAGTCACAGACCCACAGGCTGCAGCACTTTTACTCTGTTCCCGACTCACAGAACCTCACACTTCACAACCCAGCAATCCTTTTTTTTTTTTTTCGTTTGGAGGGCCCAGAAAGAGAGGAATTTGTAAACAGCAGTGGCACAAATAAAGGCACGCTGGGGAGGTTCTGCTCCCGTGCTCCATTAATGGGCTGTGGGATTCGAGCCGGGTGAGGAGAGCTGTGCCTGGTGCTCACAGCAGGCTGAGGTGGAAAGATGGGGCTCCCCACATTAACACTCCGTGAGCTGCACCAAACAGAGTTATCGTATTAGCTGCCTGAAACTGTGTCACAGCCTTATTTTTTAGTACGCTTTTATACCCCTGGGATGTATTTTATTTACCAAGGAATCGGACCTAAACAGAGATGTGAACACCAGTGCACTAAAGGGCACTTCAGACAATTCTTTTTGAGGGCTGTATGTGCATTCGGGGAAGGAAAGGCAGAGTGAATGGACGAGCCAAATGCTGTGCATGCATCTTCCTGAGCCACTCGTTGGAATCACAGTTTGTTTTTCAGTTGCTCTGAAACAGAACTATAATAAAATATTTCACCGAAAGAAAAAAGATACAACTTTTATAAGGGAAAACATTAGGAATATGAAAGAACCTTATTTAAAACAATACTGTGAAATAGAGCAGGCAAGAACCTGCTGAAGATCTTGGCGAAAGATATCACACAATTATTGCTACATATGTTTCACAGGCTGCCACTGGCACCAACAGTGGGTGCAAGCATTGGCTCAGGGCGACTGATCCAGACTCAGATGCTGCTCATCGTGCAGCAGCGCTGCTTTGCACTGGATGGTTAAGGACAGTTAGACTCTGCTCTTTCAAAGGTGTTATCCTGACTGCAGCTTTACTTCCTAGAGAGTCCTTTGATCCTCGACTGACAGCCACAACAGTGAGCTATGGGCCCACGTGAGAACTGGCAGCGCACACAGGGAGGCTCGAGTCCCAATGAATAATGTGTCAGGTTGAAGATAGGGGGGAAAAAAAAAGACATTTTATTGCAGATTTCATCAAACATTCCAGGTGAAAACTGGCAGGACTGCACAGAGAAGAAACCAGGAAACGGGATACAATTTTCTAACTTCTCAAGTATGGGGTGTGCACCAGACGAAGAACACTGATCAGGAAGGACTGCTGTTCTGATGCTAAGAAATAGAGCACAGAATTGAAAAAAACTTTTGTCAATAGAATTTCATACCCAATTATTGTCACAGGACTCTCAAATTTTATTTTCCGCAATTCCTCTGGCAAAAGGCCAGATCTCACATGACCTCCATAATGTTCTTAATCACATCAATGAAATCATCTTTCCTTCAAGGCAACCCTTTTTTTTTTCTTCCTGTTAAGAGACCTGATTTCACTTAGAATTTGGAACCATTTCATAACTGAATAGTAATTTCTCTCCTACGGAGAGGAACATGCGCAAACCTTGGATTTTATTACAGTCAAACCTGATGGTACCCACCCACACAAGGTGCTGTCCGGAGAGGGTTTTTTCTTGTTCACTTCATGAGAAATGCTTTTGCCGAGTGACAACTCTGAACACAAGTAAGGAGCGGGCAATACACACCCGCACAGGATCATCAGGAGACAGATGGCCTCTTCTGCATGCAGCAGCACTGAAGGATTGGCTGCCTCGCTGAGCAGGGATCGCAGCCGGTTCCGAGCCTCATGCCTGCTTTCAGTCTGGGCGAGCAATACAGAGCCAGAGCAGGTCTGGACCTACCAGGTACACTAGCAATTGACATGTTAGTCTAGGAGTTACGTAGTTCTTCATTATTCCCCTTTTCAGTAAGAGCTTGCACTGATCTTCTTTGTATTTTTTTTTTCCTTAGGTGATCTGAGCCCCAACTTCAGGAAAAATACTGAAGTCTAAGAAAAGTGCTTAACTTAGCAAATGACAGTGATGGGATCAACTCAGCGGAGTACTTTCCTGCAAGACATTGGTCTACCTGCCTTCCCCACCCAAACTGTGCTCAGTAAGGTAGGTGGCAGAGAGCACTGTAATTCAAGAAGGAGCTACTGCTCATTTCTTGGTCACTCCATAGGTCACTGGCTAGAAATCTCTGCAGAAATGCATCTAAAGATATTTTGAAAATTTGGCCTCCACTGATGAGAAAATTAAGTGGTGACTCATGCTCCCATCAGCTGCAGGCTTGATTACTGCAATTTGATGGACTGAGAAGCTGATATTCCACCAAGACGGCAATTTGCTTAGGGGAGCAGCTGAGAGGCCTCATTGGCACCAATTGCTTCCAACACATCTTTCTTATCCTTTTAATCACTAGCAAATTTAATTTCGCTTCTCACTCAAGATCCCACTCTCTGCTTTTCTGGCAAGAGAACAATTCAAAAGCTGATGTTGTAACCTCTGCTACAGCTCTAGATTCCAGCACAAAGCAAACTTGCTTGTACCAACATCTCAGAACTGCATTTCCTGGCATTTCATTTTCTAGTCCCTCCAATCTAAAGCCCTACTACTCATGATTAGTTACCATCCTGCTGCGTGTTCTCTGTTGAACTAGAATGGTAGAAGAACCGTGCACATAAGCTTCACATAACCAAATTCAAAACGCCTCCCTACAAGAGCTCAGTCAAACAATCGCAAGTGATATACGGTTCACAACAGTAAACTACAAAGAGACAACTTCCTTCAGACATTGCTCCAAACAGGTGCTGCAGTTCTGATCTGAGAGACCAGGGCTACCAGTGGAAATGGGGGCAAGAGAGATTTGGTTTATACATGCCAGGAAGGGCCGACCAACTGAACTGAAGTATAAAATACTCTTCATTTGCTCTCTTCAGATGCTACATTATCACGGAGTGTTGTTAGAACAGCAGAGCTTTTCAAACAGATTCCTTTGGGAAAGTGCTCCACAGCTTAACAGCCTTTTCACTGGAGATACACAAGTGTAGCCCAGGGCAGAATTCAGTCTCCCATCTATTTAACACGTTTGAAAAGGATGGTATGCATTTCTGGCACTTCATAATAAAAATAGCAATACAAATGCATTTGGATTATAACAAAATGGAGAAACCATTTTTTAGCTCTTACTGTGTTGTAATTCCCAAATGCATCAACATCTATTTAAGTGCAAAATAATCTACAGTTTACAAATACAATGCTGCAATTGTCTGCTGTAAAGGTTCTGCATAAGATTACAACTCAATACAAAACACAATTCAGTGACTGAAATTTCATTTTTAATGTCAGAATAACATAAAAAAGTAGCTCTTTCTCCATATAAAGACCTGCAAAAAGCATATACGAGAGGCTTGGTCCTTCCTAGCTTTTCTACATGTGTAACTGCTCATATCCTATGCACGTACACACTTACACATAGATAAATGTGCTTGCAGACAGACAATATTTCATCTTAACTTCTAACCTCCTGCTGTCAAGGTATTTTCACAGAAAACCGTACACAAAACTAAAAGCTCCTCTCTCCCTGACTACCAGAGTAATTGAGAGGACTACAGTAAAACCAAATCATCAGATTACTCCTCTTTGGTCTGTGAACAAGCACAACTGCCCAGCTTCTGCTGAGACTGTGATCTTTCTGTTGCACAACCCATTCACACTAGCTAGAAGTTACACGAGAAAAAATGCAAACAAAATAAAGATCTGCATTTTTAAATACATAAAAAATTATTTTCTTGGACCTTACTGGTGCCATCATAAGCTTCTCAAGTACTGCAAAAAAGAGATAACATTTTTGAGAGACTCAACACAATTTACAAAGACTCCCTGTGAACTCTGAAGTATTGCTTTATTGTCTTGACGTTTTTTTTTTTCCCCCTCTGATATAATTAAATGGGATTATAGATGTGGAAGCTAAGTAACATCAATGATTAAGAAAATCCTAATGTTTTATACACAGAGTTCTCACTTTCCATCAGTTTTGCCTGATTACATTAATCACCAACTCTCAGTTAAATCTAAGGCTAAAAAAAACAAACTATTTTAACCCTCTACTGAAACGTTGTACTCAATTAACCTCCATTTGATTATAATTTGCACTATTCCTTATTTCTCCAAGTTTAGTTCATTAAATATTTTTAAACAGCTCAGATTTTATTCTATTTTTAAACAGGACACGCAAACAATTTAAAAAACTTGCAAAAGAACAAAAAGTAGGTAATGTGTAAAAAGTTGACCCAAAGAATAAGTGTAAAAAGTTGACCCAAAGAATAAGTGATTTTATCTTGTGTTCCTGTTAGCCAAATGAAATTCAAAACCATCCTGTTTATTAAGGGCATTAAGCATAACAAAAAGCCATAAAACAAACAACAGTCTTTAAACAAAATAGAACTGATATGCATAATTAAGTTTCATGAAGTATGGTTTTAAAATGCGCATTGCAGTTTTGCTTTGTATTCCCTTTAGATGAACACCTCCAATGATGATACACAACATGCCGCTGCCCCCAGCAATCAACAGTGACTCGGTAAAGGCTTTAACAGAACTCCACCCTAAAACAATTTGAAATATTCTTAAATGCAGAAAATACTGAACAGAAAAAAAAGGATGTTTTCAGTGGAATCTAAGCAAGCTGTTGGTTGTACTGAAGATAGGAGATTCAGTACAGAGGTAGTTCAGTAAGGGTAGCTGCAGTGTTCTAACTATTTAGCATCAACACAACCACACTCATCATATGCTTGAACTTTTCCTTCAGATTAAAACAACTACTACAACAACAACTAAAACAACAACAACAAAAAGACTATCATTTTCCAGGAATGTTGTTTTGCCACTCAAAACTAACAGAAGGAGACACCGATTTCAATGGGAGATTAATTCCTTACATATTCTGGAAGTTTGGGTTTATAGAAACAGAAGAAAAAGAAGCCATCCTGAGTCCGGACTCTGCTACAAGTACAGACAAAGGAATTTTAGTGCTCAAGGAGCCAGTTTCTGATTAGTGTGTTCAAGAAACGGCCCAAGAACATGCATGTTACTCTCTCCAGCTAACCACCCAGGTTGGCCTGCTGGTGGATCTGACTATGCCATCCAGAGATTCAATGATCACAACTGTGAGCCTGCTGCTCACTGCCCTTTCCATCTCTGGCTACGGAAAAGAGAGCACAGCCACGGAGGACGCTGGGAGTGGACAGCGGGCAGAGTTTGACTCCTCTCCAAGGAATGAAAAGAAATCAGGTTGTGACCACATCACAAACCTTCATTATGTGGTTTCTTTATTGTTGACAACAATTTGGAAGAAAGGTGATGCTGCCAGCTCCTAACAGTTTCTCAGACAAATGGTAACAGAACACTCTTCTTGCACTAACTGACCATCAAGTAAAGCACCCAGGATGGGTGTCAGATTGCTTTCCTGTTGTTCACAGGAATGACAGGCTAGATAAAACAGTAGATATATCAATCACTTCTTCTCTCACTAAGGAAAAAAAGATACGTATTTAATGTACCTACCCTAATAAAAACAGACCTTTAGCTTGTACAAACGTCTACAGCCTTATCAGAGCTACATCTGCTGAAGATCTGCTCAGCTGCACCATTAACTGCGATGTTAACCCTGACACACGTGACACTTTGCACTCACATCGATCTCTGTTTGACCTATTTCTTTCTTTCCTTTTAATGTTATAATGTACAATTGCCAGCACAGCTTTTGCAGATGGGTACCCCTCAGAGCCCCGTGTAGATAGCCTTCTGAAATCTTAATCTCCCAGACAAGATGCAGAGCTGGCTAGGTTAGCTGGCTTAAAATACATGCCTATACTCCTTTCTCTTCAATTCTCCTCTAAGAAGTGATATTTTGTATGCGTTCTATATAGCTTTTTTAATAAAGTAACATTTTATTCTTAAAAAAGTTGTGATGGATTGTCAAATTAGCTATGATAGTGTTCCTGTTACTGTAAGGATCCTTCTAATTAGAACAAAAAATAATTGTCAACTCTTGTCCTCACAAGCTATTGTTCATTACCAATGCAGCAAAGTAGAAAACAAAGCTCAGCTTACTACAATAGAGACTCTGCTTCAATATTAGCATCCTAAATTCTGTCACTGCAGATCTCTGTGCATCACACCAAGGGAAGGGAAAAAAAAAAAGAAAAAGAAAAATTTGCGTTCTTCAGGGGTAAATTATAGAAGAATCTCCTAGCTGCAAACACAAATACTTCACTCATAACCCAAGCACCAGATCAGTTCTTTGAAGAAGCTTATGAAGCATTTAAGATATACAATGGCACAATATCATACAATGGAATTGAAAGAATTTTCTTGAGAAACCATTAACTTTGAAGGAATGTCTAGACAACTGTGTCAACAAATGCAAATAATTCATGCTTCTCAGCTCTATCCAATGGATGGCCCCATGCTGAGTATACACAAACTCAGAAGAAAAAGGCATGTCACAGTCATATGACTAGGGAGTGTAACAGAATCACACAGAAATTCAAGTCAGTCTTGAAACAACCCTTCAGAAAGCTCTTCTCCAGGGTAAGCCAGCAGTGGGATAGGCTACTGGTCATTTTGGCTACTTACAGCTGGTGCAACCTGGCTTCAAAGCAGGGGCAATGGAAGTAACACAGCTGTTATTCATGACCTCTTCATTTCATTCCATTAGAAAAATAAAAACCTCAAGAACTTCAAAATACTGTACAAACCTTTTGCAGGAGCCAACATAGTGGCTTCTGGAAACTGTTTTTGCCAAAAACGCATCTGTAAGGCACTTAAAGGGTATCTTTTTATATATATATGTATATATAAAAATAAAATATGCACTGAAGCAACATTCACAAATACCCAGTTGTCTCAATCATCTGTGTGTACAGTATAGTACATATATACATTCACTGTGACGCCGGCCATCTCCACCATTATACCTTCACGGGTACTTTGGGTTGCCTGGTTAACTTCAGTGCCTGTGAACATAAAATAAAAGCAGTCACTTTCTTATACTCTTAAAAGACTGACAGCACAAGAAAAACTTTTTATTAAGGAGTGACCAAATGCTCTGGGTTCTTCTGGGATGCTGGGTAAGGTATCAGCATGCAGCTGACAGGCCACTCTGGCTTTTGTGATATCTCTGCATCGCTGGTAGCCCATCACAACAGACAGCCTTAAGGAAGGAACAACAAGGAATACAGCCAGACAGCCAGCAAAGGAAGCTGGAATGGATTTCAGATGTCTTTTAGAAAGCAAGTCTTGGGGCCCCACTGAAGAAACCACCTGTGGTACAGATAAAAAAAAGCTTCTGAGTTACTCAGGGAAAGACAATGAAGAAAACCGCAAACACCTTTGTATTCTCAGGCCTTCTTTTCACATAGCCCAAAGCACGCGCACAGTCTAGTCACTGCTGTAGTGATGGATGTCACGCACTTTGGATGTTACCTTCATGTATGAGGAGAGGTAACAACAAGCCATGCCCATCCATCCAGAGGTGACCTTTCCCCAAGTGATACCTGACATCTTTGTTTACAATGGCTGCAGCTTTAGTCTGCTTTTACCAAACGTTTTCACAAGGAGAGAAAATCCATGGAGAAACCTTTAAGTGCAGAAGGGTCAGTCAGTTACAGTAGGTACACTATGCAGTGTGAGGTTCAACTTGAATGATAGGTGGCCATCCTTCCACTTTGGCAGCACGCACCCTCAATAACTTAGAAGGTGTGACAGGCCTAAAAGACATGAGCTTTTCAGCTGCTCCTGTATACACACGTGGACACTGTAAAGGATATGCCTTCTTTTGGTGCCCTGCACAATAAAATAAAGCTCGGTGCTTTTTTTGTGGCCTGAGCAAGAAGCAAATTCATGAAATTTGGAACTGGTTTTCCATGAGGGAGTGTCCTGACAGACTGGCATTTGCTTGAGAGACTTATTTCTGGAGAGCTGGCTAAACAAGCAACATTCAGTCTGAGAGATAAGTGTGATGGGTCTTCCTATTGTAGATATTAACCTTTAATACTGTACATTTAAAGCTTGTATGCACTGCTTGAAAAACATTCTAGCGCAAATGTAAACCCTTTAAAAAAATCCAATCCTTTAAAAATAAATGGGCTTTATTCCCCTCAGAAACAGCAGCTTTCAGAAACACCAGCATTTAACTACTGTTAAATCCAGCCATTTGAGATTAGTCTTTTGGATATTATTCATCAAGAGACTCGGGAGAGATATCAGTTCACATTTTGTTTGGGAAAACAATTTTTTTAACTTTGTAGTTTGGCAGATTCTGCTGCCATATTTACAAACTAGAAATACCTTAGCGTAGATGAACCTCTAAATATTTAAATTCAATTTCATACAACCAGATCACATGTACTATCATAATTAAGTAAGAATGTCACTGCAGTTGAGTACTGTGACTGGATAACCACCTCCCCCTGCAAGAGATGCCAAAATGAAGCCAAGGTGTTTATAGAATATAAACATCAAGGGTGATGATGACATGTTTATTTTCAAAGCAGAAGACCATTATCCAGTCACAACATTCACTTCTATTGTACTTATTGCAACCGTACCAGACCCGACCTCATTGATTTTTCTTATGAGAGTAATTAAAATAACATTTGCGAATAATAGAGAAGGCCAACTGAAGGAACTGCTGCAACAGAACAATTCCCCAAAGCGGTTCTATGGTAGCATTACAGTCTGATTAGCACAGAAGGTTTATTTGAAGCTTAATGAATAAGAAACTAGTGCTGGTGAACTGTAAATCTCGGCAGTACCAGTTGACTTTTCTGATGCCCTGTTTAAAGGCTGTGTTAACTTGCAACAACTGACAGCAGCCCCTAAAGGCCCTCACCACCCCTGAGCATCAGGGAGGCCTGGATGAACTCCAGCCAACTGCAGGTCTTGGCAGCAGGGAGCAGTCAGACAATGAAAAGAAACCTGCATTGCAGGGATTGTTTCTGTCGCTGGTAGCATCTTCAGGCTATCGTTCTTCAGGTGAAGCACATGATTTTCTTTATGCAATATGACCCCCAATTATTTCTGATAGTTAAAAACATATTGCTTCAGACTGTTGGAATTTCTGAAATTATGTATGATTTGCAAATTTCCATTTTTGGATGCTAAGATAAACGCAGCTTTATGAGACCTGATTTCTGGACTCACTGCTGGAAAATTGGGCGCTTTCCGGCTTTTTACAATTCAGATAATCATAAATGGAGCAACACGAAGTGACTACATTAGGAAACAGCATTCAAATTAGCAAGGTAATTTTGCTAAAGTTGTTAAATGCTTGTCTGTTGAATTTTGCTGAAAACTGGAAACACGGAAGATAAAAATAATTCCTCACCTACAAGTGAAGAATGAGGAGTACTGGTGGAGCTGGGCCTTCTACAGAATGACTCAGCCTTCACCTAACATTAAGTCTAAAACTACTTCAGTTGTCACAGCTTCTTGATACTTATCTCCGAACATTAGAGACAGAATTATAGTCAGTGGCAAAGAACAGCCAGCTGTGCGGTGGTTATTACTGTTCTGAGAACATGACTGAAACCACTGCAACTTCATGTACATCACAGAATGGCTCTGATATGTGAATAGCTTCAACCAGCACTGAAATAAATGCAACTTGAAACACAGAATCATAGAATTGCTCAGGCTGGAAAAGACCTTAAAGATCATCAAGTCCAACCACAGCCTAACCACACTACCCCAACTCTAACAACCCTCTGCTAAATCATGTCCTTGAGCACCACATCAGACACACTTTCAGGGATGGTGACTCAGTGATGCCAATGAAAAAAACTCTAGGCTAGTCTATTATCCTGTAAGCTATTCCACATTTTCGACATGAAGTGTGATGCACCATACATCTGTAGACTTTTGGCTACTACAAAGGGCGACCTAAGTAAAAGCCATACAAACAACACAAAAAAAACAACCTTCCTCTCCCCCCCCACACACACAAAAAAAACCCCACAACCAATAGAAAATATTTTTATCTTGTTTCAATACAGTTCCCAAAGGGCCCTCATTTTAGCTGATTCGTGAAGCTCTCATGCCAGTAGAGTTCACATCTTTCACACCTTCATGAGAGATCCCATCACATCTCCACAAGAGGGATGGAAGGCAATGATTACTATCCAAAGACTAAACCATTTTTACTGGCTAAAATTTGAATTCAAAATTTGAATGCTCACTGCAGTGAAATGTACAAGCAATAGAGGTCCATCTTCTGCATTCGAACTTTTATGAGGATAAGGAGCACAAAGTTCAACCTCTTTAACATGTCACTAATGTGACTAAAACTGTCTAACTAAAGAAACAGAACAATCCATACCATGGGATCCACAAGAATGAACCTGACAAGTTTAAGATTTGTGTTTAGGTATTTTTTCCTCATAGCAGACTTTCCATTATAAATTTACAAAAAAAAAAAAGTAATTCTTACCTTTTGCCTAGAAACCATCCAAGATTTTATTGTTGGTACCAAAAGACTGCCAAGAAGAATCTGAGCAGGATGATAGATGAGTAAGGGGACAGAAATTAAGGATAAGTGCTCGTAACCTGCAAATACTATCTTCAGCATTGGAATCCCTGCAAGCAGAAAAACAGGAGAGGGACTCTCAAAGAGAATCAAAGAGAAAAGCAAAGCATTTTATGTTGCATTGAAATTTTTAAAAACCCAACAAAAAAAAGAAAAAAACACAAAAGAACCCCAAAACCAAAATAAAGTTTTACATAAAAAAATAAATTAAAAAAAAACAACATGCAAAACAAACCTGGAAGACAATGAACAACAAAACATATACGGCTGGCTAAGTTCTGTGTCAGAAAGGAAGTAGGGGAATGCCACAAAATATTTTCTCTGATGATGCTGATAGCTGCAAACTCCTGCTGATGTGAAATACATTTGTATCACACTATGAATGTTCAGTTACTGAGCACATGTCTGTACTGTTTATTTACTCCTTCCCCTTGCTATGCTGTTTTACATTTTTGTGATTGTCCTCCACCCAGAGGATCGCCCAGCTCCTGCTTCTTCACTCCACTCACTACCAGAGGGGGTTTCCTGGTATAGTCCTTGCCAGTAGAAGTACTCAAATTACAGACTTGCTTGCTTGAACTGATTCACACAAAGCAGAGGGTCAGGAGAACTGTGCAGGTAAGCGCTCGTGTGCTACAGAGCAGAACTCTGCTCTAAGTGTATGTTTCAGAAACAAGAGCACGAGAAAGAAAAGCTTCAGTGAACCGACTGAGCAATATGAAGTAGACATATCTATGACCAATCAGGAAGCAGGTGAAGTACATAAGTTGCTAGTTGCTGGAAGAGGTGAGCTTTAAGAGCTAGACATAGGCCATTTTCCCAAAGAGCTTGAATTTGTACTCAGCAGTGCTAATTCTATTAGACATCTCCATATGTAACCTTCCCACTTAATGAAGTAATACGTAAGATTAAATTTGATTTAGTTTTGCGGTAATGAAACTCATTATACTGACTTTGAACATGTTATTACTGAAAACGATCTGCTGAAATCTTGCAGTTTTGTTCCCATGCTCCAGAAAGCATGGGTGCAGGCAATACTTGCAACCATCTCATCTCATTTGACCAGACATTCAGATAGATGCAGACAAGATCTGCTGCTATTCCTTAGGAACCCCCCGAGAAAATACCTTACTTTCTCCATGGTTAAAAATGTCATTCTAGCAATCTTCCACCAACATCAACTTCGCAGCAAACAATACTAGGCAAGAGTTTTCACAGAGCTCACCTAAGAGTCTTCTTTCTTAGCAGTGACAGCAAGCTGAGCATTGTGGCATGTGCCCCTCCATTCCCCCACTAGTAGATGACTGATCACAGTTGCCATATTTACATACATCTTTATCTATCTTGGATAAATTCTTGTTCTCAAGACTGTTCCAGACTTCCCTTAATAAAAGCAGGCTCCTTCCTATATGAGGAAACATAGCTTGCTGATAATGAGCCACCAGTGGCCCATTACTGCTCACACATTTCTAGGCTTGCTGAAACCTGCACAGTTTCCACAGCACAGTATCTTGTCGATATTTTAACTAGTTTCATCTTATTAAACCATTAACATTTTCATCCCCATACTAGATTTGTCCTAGGGGGCTATTTCCAGCGAAAGACTAAATCGAATAAAGGTTTGCACACTTAATTCAATATTAGTAAGTTATTACCCTTAGAACAGTATCGTGGACCTATCACCAACACAACAGAACTGCTTAGTATTAACACTAATCTCTAGCACTTGGGATTAGATGGTATTTGGACAGAAACTAAACGGGCATTTGCATTGTATTATCGAGTGCAATTTGCTTCAAATGCCCATCATAGTGTTTTTGTAAACAGATAATGATTTTATTACCTGTTTCCAAGTCTCAACTACACCCTCGTGGGTCTTTTTCTGTTCTCTAACCACAGGAAAAAATAAACTATATTGCTATATTTATGTTCATATGACAGCACCTGGTGTTTTGGTAGTGCAGTTTCATCAGCAGATCCCACAGTACTTCAGTAAGCTGAACAGGACTCCTACAGAGAATCAGCGAACATGAAGATGACTAACCTGGGATTGCACAGAAAACTGACTGTGGAGACATGAACGGAATGGGTCCAAAGTGACTGAGACTCTTCATATTACTGAATGCTTTCTGAACGGAAAATAAGAGAGATTCTAGACCAAAAGGTAAATTCTCTAGAGGAAAGCTATTTCAGTAAACTGTGAAAAGAAAATTGAAGCAATCAAGAATAAATGCAAGATACTGTAGTTAGTGTGACAATGTAATTAGATTGCAGGGTGGAAAGAGATTCTTAATTCACAGCTCGTTTAAATACATGTCAAAACAATAGGTTCATGCAAGCCAGTAATGTACAATTACAGTTCCTGCTATTTACTAGGAAAGACTAACAGGTGAAAAGAGAAAGCAATCAATTTTGCATGTACACCCTTGTTTAAAGGAAAGAAAAGGCCCTGTTGCCTTTTCATAAATTTCCTGACTTCTGCAATTCCAACAATGCCAGTATGCAGCTCTCTCAAAAGATGTTCCGTGACAGAGATCCACAGACTACAGCCACAAACGTTAACATCAGGAGCACTACCACAAAGCTAAACAAAACAGCAAGGCATTTTATTTGTTCTTAAAAGTGTTCTTTAAACCTTTTTATCCCACTGCATACTAACAGCAAGCATCGGTACGACAGGTGTTTTCCAAATGCATAGAACTGATACAAGTTTCTACTTAGGAAAATATATTTCACTGGCTATTACTGCCTCTCTTAAGAACAGAAGAAATTGGGTGTGGGTGTTTGTTTTTCTAAAATAAACTATCTGCTCCCCAAAACAAAAGCAACCACAAAACGAAAAACAAATCTCAGCTGCAGGAAGAAAAGTGACACTGCAATAACGGGGCTGATGCTGTATGCTAAATCTTTGCACAGAATGTATTTTCAAAATGAGGTTATGAACTAGCGTGAAAAGAAGCTATAACAAACACTGAAACGGTAGTGACATAAACAGATGCTGCTATAACAACACTAATAAAGCAAGATGAGTTTATATCTTTCAGACAGATAGCAAGGAATAAAGGTGCTAAGCAAAATAAAACTTAGCATACTTATTTTGTCCACTCTTCTTTTCCTCATCATTTATAGCCCATTCTTCCTAGTGTTAATGGAGTATGATGGCTATGCTTAGTATAACATAGGCAAAATGTTGCACAGGATCAAAGCAGTTGTAGTAACCAAGCCACTAGCACAGTTGTAATTCTCTTCAGTTTCCTCAGAGAACACAGCAGCTGCACCCCGCGAGCCCCTAACGTTACTGGGGCATTTATTTACAGAATTGATTGCTAAGGCTGCATTCACTTGTGTGAACAATGATATCTGAAAGGATTTGTTCTGTTTTCACAGAACCATTAGAATCACGCTTGTCTGCATTTCAAGGCTGTTGTGCCGACTTGCTTCAATCCAAGTGCTAAGTCTTCCACCTGGGTTGTGGCAACCCCTGCTATCAGAATAAACTGGGGGATGTAAGAATAGAGCACAGCCCTGCTGAAAAGGATCTGGGGATACTGGTGGATGGCAAGCTGGACATGAGCCAGCAATGTGCCCTTGCAGCCCAGAAAGCCAACTGTACCTTGGGCTGCATCAAAAGCAGCGTGGCCAGCAGGTGGAAGGGAGGTCATTCTGCCCCTCTACACTGTGCTGGTGAGACCGCACCTGGAGCGCTGCATCCAGATGTGGAGTCCTCAGCACAGGAGAGACATGGACATGTCTGAGTGTGTCCAGAGGAGAATCACAGAAATGATCCAAGGGGTTGACCACCTTCCCTATGAGGAGGACAGACAGAGAGCTGAGGCTGTTCAGCCCAGAGAAGAGAAAGCTTTGGAGAGATCTGAGAGAGGCCAGTTAATATCTAAAGAGGGGCTACAAGATGGAAAGGTACAAATTATTTAGCAGGACCTGTTGTGACAGGGCAAGGGGAAATGGCTTCAGAGCAAAAGAGGACAGATTTAGACTGGGCATTAGATTTTTTTCTTTACTGTAAGGGTGATGAAACACTGAAACAGGTTTTCCAGAGAGGCGGTGGAACCCCTGTCCTCAGAGACATTCTAGGTGAGGCTACATGGGGTTCTAAGCAACCTGGTCTAGATGCAAATGCCCCTGTTCATTTCAGGGGAGCTGAACTTAATGGCCTTCAATGGTCTCCTCCAACTCAAAAGAGACTATGATTCATCCTTACTGACAATGAAGGAGGAACATGGGAATTGACAAAAAGGCTGTAGACAACTTTTCTAATTGCTGTGGCGGTCTGAACATTCATGACACAAGCATCAACTCACGTTGCTGCAGTTTATGATGTTTCAGGCTTCTACAGCTAGGTTCGGCTCCTCTGCCAGTGACCCTCACTCACTACATATGACATGAGGAAAGAGTGGAAATGTGGTACTCAGCTGAGTGAGAAGACAGTACTTCACCTGACCAGGAGCACAAAGAGGAACAGCAGAAGTTAGAATGCACTGAGATCATTCCGTAGATACCCCTTATAAGTAAGATGACAAATATTCTTAGCATTTTATTCTCAATTTGCCTCTTCTCCTTTGTCCAGCTTTGTTCTCCTATCACTCGCTGTTCTCCCATTTTTCTCCTTGCTCTTGGGCTCCAGTACTCAAAGGATACATTTTTCCTTCTTTCTGTTATTTTTTTTTTCCCTCTCTTCTTCTTACTCCTCTACTTCCACGCTTCTAGGCATTTTTTGTTCGCTTCCCAATACCTTCAATATTGCTCTCACTTGCAGCAGCATAAAATGTGGGTACATCCACTGATATCAGTAAACTGCCAACAGGGCCACGGCAACAAAGAGAAGGAAGTTTGCCTGTGATACAGGGTTCTATTCACTTTTCTTCCTACTTGCACCCTCCCCCAGCCTGTTTCATGCAAGAACTTCACATGAACCTGAAGAACTGCTAACAAAGAGAAGCTGCTGAACTTTAATCTACGACCTTTCACAGCAGCAAGGAGTGAGAAAACTACTCTCACCTTCTGGTATGGGAAAGCCCTGGTTGCTCTCCATTGCTCTAGGGTATTCCAGCCTTTGCTCCAAGGCTGTGATTTACCAGCCCTGGCTTAAGGCCCCTATTTCTCTAGCAGCCTACACAGCTGAAAGCTATTTAACCTTCCTCCAGCTTTGTACCCAACATAGCCTCCCGCATGCTCCCCTTTCCCACTTTCAAAGTTGGTCATCACCTCTGTAAAAGGTCCACGAAAATGGTTTGCTGCACCTCTCTGTGTTCAGTTAACTGTAAAATAATAATAATAAAAATCCTAAAACATCTGAAAATATTTTTAAGAGAATTTAAATATAGCACTCTTTTCATCTAGCTATCACGGCAGTAATATAAATGAAGCAAATTAATTTTAATGCTCCAAGGTACTGATTCTGTGTCACTGTCACTGATGGGATCCAGCCAGACTTTATGAGATGGCATTTGACTTTATGGAAGTGAGCACTGTGCACGCATTTACAATTTTACAGGGACTTTAAGCTGTCATGCTGAAAAATGTTTATAAAACATTAATCAAAAAATGCCTCTTTAATACAATGCATTGTCTGAAAGATGTTAGGAGGCACATATTGTAAATGGATTCTTTTTCTGACTAAAGTAATTTCTACCAAAAGCCTTTCCCCACTGCTATACAAGTACACAGTGTGGAAAGATAAAGAGCACTTTCTCAGCACATTACTACCTGATTCAAACACTTGGGAAATCACTAATGTACAGCATGCCATATTTCCATGTCACACATGACACATTTGTCTAAAATTACCCAACAGAGTTTGACATTGCAGCATATTCCATTGCAGAGCTTTCAACTGACATCTGCCAAGTAAGAACTTCAAGTAAGAGCTTTCTTCTTCTAACAAGCAAGCAAGAGTTTTCTTTTATCCCATACCCATGATGGAAGTGATAAAACAATAAGTACTGAAAATCGGGGTTTTTTCTCTGTTTTAATATGTTTATTTTATGCTCACTGAATGTGTAAGCTCCCATCAAAAGCAGTGTTTCATCATTTGTTGTTTTCTATCTCATTGCAATGGGTTCAGAGAACTTAATAGAACATTTTTATTACCACCGAAACGTAGGCCATTATCTCTCACACCCAGAGCAGAATTATTGCTACATGCTCTACTTACGTACTTTACTGCACGGATTTTTTCTCTTAAATGTCCTCACAACAAACAATTTTTCCTAAAACTTTATTGCTTACATTACTGAAGTGCATTCCAAATCACAAAACGCTCCAGCATTTCTTCTTAGGAAAAGAGGTTTGGTGCTAAACAAAGAGGTCACCGCTAAGGCTACGGAAGCGCAAGGAATCAGAGCATCAAACAACTGCAAGAGAGAGATAGTGGAAGTACTTAGAAGAAGATCCTTAATCTTCAGATTTACAATTCTCTTTTCCACTCATTTCGGAATTCTCAATTGCCATAATGTTCAATTGCAATACACAAAATGAAGCAGCTGTATAATGGTGGCTTCTCTGACACTGTGCTATGATGTCTTTGTGAAGAAACTTTACGGGCGCTGATACGAAGGGAACATCTCTAGGCCAAGTAATATTCCTTTTTTTAAGCAGAGAAAAAGCCTTCAAAGAGAAGCATATACTGCATTAAAGCTCTCTTAAAGTGCCAAAGCAGGGATTTTCTAAGCTTAGTCTTGCAAAGACGGAGACAAATGAGCACCTGAAATTTTAGCACATGGTTTCAGAACAGCATCACATGTGGCCCGGTGACTCCATGATGGGGAAGGGTGGTGAGATCAGGGAGCAGGATTACGAAGAGGCTGCTCACGCACATAGCTAGCAGAACACAACCAGCACACAGACACCAGAATGGCAGTATAGCATTCATCTCTTGTCGGCAAAATTTCTTCTGGATTTCCCTTCTTTTTTTCCAGGCAAATCACATTGCAACGGTTAGTTTTGAGGAGACAGAGGTTTATACACTGTGACTGTCCTCAGTGAAGGCTAGACAGAAGTAGAAGTTCACTATCCTTGCTGACATTCTGCTGTCACATGCCGATATCAAAATAGGAGAAGATGTTCCTGACAAAATACCCACTTAGGGATTATATTTACTTAACCACATCTTTTCCACAATATGCACTGAACTCAGGTTAAATGCTAATTAACTTAAGTTAATTGCTAAAACAAGCTTCTTTCAGGTGTGGAAATAGCTGAACAACATCTGAATTCCAATACCCATACAAACACTTGCTCAATCTCAAGTATAGCCATTTTAGCTGAAGAAAGAATAAAATATGCAATAAAATATCATATTAAGTTGGAGGGAGAACAGATTAATGGAAGCTGAGCCTAAAACAGGCGGCCAAACTCTTCCATGGGTGAAGGCTTCCTCAGATACAGTCTGGTCATCATTTTGCAGCACGACTCCACCTGCAACTCTAGGATTGCTTTTTTGCTCTTAGCCCTCACCAAAAGCTTGTAGAGCTTAGAGTCATTCAGTACTCTGCAGAGGGATCAAGACTGAAATAGTACGTGACATTCACTACTCTCTTGTCCAGAAGGAAGTAACCATACCAAACTCAGACTCCAAATCCACTATGGTTAGACAGGCCTGCACAATGGTTTGCAGCACTTTTGGTTCAATTACACTTTGATGACCCAATCTAACACTATCACAGAAAACTAATTCGTGCTGAAAGGGATAAGGAGACCATCCTTCAGCACAACCACAACTGCCAGCAGATAATACGACACTCAGTATCTGAATAGAAAGAACCTGCAATTGAAGTAGTATTTGAGACCATGTTCCCCTTGCCTTTCTACCCACAACCACATGTGCTCTACACAGAACTGTGCTTAAGATATTATCAGGGGAAAAAAAAAGTGTTATTTTTATTTGCACATTTTCATATTTCAGTTCAGTGAGGAGTGTAATGGAGAGCAAAAACAAACAAACAAAAACAACAACAGCCAGACTCATGAAGAGGTAAAAACAAACATGTGTTTAGGAGCTTTTCCAAGGGACAGGTGAGAGATTAAAGGAGTCCGGAATGGCTGCAAAGGAAAACTGCAAAATGAGTGGACCCCGTTCAGCTGAAGGTGTGCACAGACCCTAATCTTCAAACACTTTCACCTTTATCCTCCTCCTTGCAAAAGAACTATATTCAACAGGCCTTCACACTAGATGATTTACCTCTTTCTGGAGGATCTGAGTTACTGGAAGGCTTTGTACTAAATCAGAGTGCTGTGATCACACAGTGTAACCCATACCATTATGCTAGGATGCAAGAATTTCACTGACAATCATGCTATGTTGTAAGAGACTGGGCCGGTCTAACACTCAGGTAAAGAAGGAGAAAAAAGATGGAACAGCACATTCTGATTCTGTCAAACTTTTAAGTAAATAAATGTAAAGGATAGAAGAAAAAGAAAGCACAGTTTGTCTATTTCTGGGGTTTCAACGTGTTCAGATTGGAAGTGATGTTTAATGAACAACATAGGCAATCTTACCAGCTGCTAACAATGAAACATTTAACACCAACAACAGAGGACTAGATCCTCAGGCTCCAAAACATCTCCACCCACCTGACAACATGGTAGTAATCATTAGTTAGCAGGGAACACGAGAAGGAATTGAACCATCACAAGTCATACTTTAGATGTGTCTTAGCCTTAATTTGGGACCACAGTGCAGTCACTTCCATGTTGTAAGCTGATCCTAACTCTTCACTGCTTTTCATTACTTCAATTTCAATTCACTCTCCATACATACATATATGAGGCACAGGGTTAAATCTTCCCTGTAATTCACTGAAAATATCTAATGTACAAAGTTTAAATAGAGTTTAAGCAGTTCCTTCCTTTCTCTACAATTCTTGTAATCAATAGCTTTTGAAGCTTAAGCATGTTAGATCCACTAACAAAACAGTTTCTGGACAGAGTTTGACAGCTGAGGCTCATTTCTGTCTGTGCACAGAAGCTTTGATTATGTGGACTTTGTTTACGTATTTAAAAAAAACATAGCCACTGCTACAATTCCATTAAGACCTATAAAATATTCTTAATTGCTCTCAGTTTACCTCTCCAAGTGAGTGGCGTTTTATAGCCACTGGTACTAGTTTGGTAAATCTAAGAAAGGATTACACTCTAAGCTATCTTCTAACTAGATTTCTTTTTAATTTTTTTTTTCTCCAGCAGCCTCGATGCAAACAAAAACAATGCCACAAATTCATTATCAACTGTAAAAGAAAGTGTTTCTTTCAATAAAGAGACAAATCTTTCTTAGGAATACCAGCATGATTTTTCCTTCAATTTTCTCTTTACTTGATTTGTGTAGCCAAAAAGAAATGCTGTGACACGAGACCAGAAAAGCTTTGATGTTCCAGACATCACAGAAGACTTTCGGAGAAGACAGCACAGTACCTAGGAATACTGGGGGGTACTATTTCTCATCCTAAAATTGCAGGAGTTAGGGTTGTGTGCCTGCAGTGGTCACAGCAGTTTTCAGAGGATGACTCCTCTTCTAGATTCCCAAGACTGCACCATACTAAGACTGCAAAATTTCTAAGTTTTGCTGCCGTTGTTGTCATTTTTTTATTTACTTATTTATTTTTTACATCTTCGCACCCACTCGTTTCCGAAGTGTCTAGAGTCAACAGCTCAGACTGGCTGCCATGTGCACAGAGAGCGGCAAATGCAGATGCAAGTCTCTCAGGGAGACTCAACATCAGCTTCAATACTCGGCAGTTTTAGTATGGGTGACACTTGTAGCCTCTGCCAGATTGAAGTAAAAAAAAAAATCTTGAGTCATGTCCAAACGTGGATCTTCCCAAGGGTAACCTGTCAGCTGTCTGCAGAGTATAATGTAGTTTTTAAAAGTAGATAAATTAACTTCAACTGTTTTTGGTGGGGAGGGAGGGTTGAGAGGGCTCTAGTGTCATTATCATTTTACAGGTGGATACGTGCGTTCACTTCTTTTTTTATTATTATTATAAAGAGGCACGAGGTATGCTGTCATTAAAAACCTGCAATCTGGTTTTTAGCGTCTGATCCAATTATGTGTACATCTGGGAAGACACACAGCCAAATAAATAATTGGAGAGGTGCAACTCTGAAATGACAATTGTTATTCATCGATCTTTTTCTGTAAGTCGAGATTGAGAGATGTAAACTTCAAGTGAATGAGATCTCCTGGGTGAGATTCTGCAGTTCAAACACAGTAAACAACTGTTGTCCTCTGATGCACATTTTAGTAGTGCTGGAGGCAAACTTTCTAAATATTAATAAAAAACCTACTACTGGCAGAGTATACAGATGAAAAGGAAGCCTGGGAGCCAGAGCAGAATTTCTAGCCGCATCTGAAGTCTAATCAAAGAAACATACATGTCAGGTCAGAACAGAAAGGAGATCCCCTAATTTTCTCCAGTAATTCCCCTTCTGAAATCACAGAGAGATAAAAATTGAGTAAACTGCAAAATACTAAGCATGCTACATCGCAAGTCTGGTGAACAAAAAGGAACAGAATCAGCTACTCTGTATGCAAAAGCCACTAGAGGTCATCGAACTAAACCATTTCTGACATTACCATTGGCCTGCTGGGCATTTTCTTCCTGAAAGCATAGCTTTGAGATGCCCTGGTATGAAGGAGACAAGCAGTGGGCACTTGCCCAGCTGTGCACGCAAGCAGCAAGGCAACATAGAAGAGACGCTCTGATGCAGACTGTCTGAGCAACTACAGGCAGCTCAGAACCGTCAGTTTGACTTCTCATGGAGAGACTTCAAGTGAATGCTGGGCTCTATATTAGGGAAATGATTGCACGTGCCAAATGACATTCCACCTTGGGTGGATTAGGCAACGTGTGCTGGTAGAAAACATTTATACTGTTCTGATTATACAAATAGCAAGATGAGAACTACGCTTCTGTTTGGCCCAAAAAGACACAGTACCAAAAATTGTGGGAGGTTCCAACAACCACCAAATCCCCTGAGATCTCAGGAGTGGGTTTGGGATCAACAGGGCCCTCCTGTTGCTAACTCTCTGGCAAGAGTGAGGGGTATGTATTGGCCCAGATACAGCCTCCACAAGGCACTCGCTCTTTGCACCAGTGTTTCCCCCATAGACATCCCTTCATCTCCAGGGGTCAGCGTGCCACCAATTAGAGGCAGAGCAGTAAGCAGACCATTTCCATTTACATCACTCTATCAGATACCTGGGTAATATGTCTGGAACAGGTAAGCAAATATGCCCTAATAACACGAAGTATGATAGGCTACCAGCAGAAATACCTCCTGTTCAACACTCAAAAACACTAGAAGTCAGAAAGACAGCATCACAAGTCTTACTCTTGACAACTTCCTGAGAGTGCTTAATCAGGAATATTCTATAGATCTCTCTGGAATTATTCCTATACTTAAAAGCTAGCCAAAGTTAGTACCCTCAACGAATAGAGGATAATTCTCAGCCAAGAGCAGATAAAAGCCACTCCATTTCAAGAATATCAGAGTTTGGTTTGAATATTCACGTAAGGCAATGCATCTGATTTCATCATCTCACTTCTCTTTTACAGAATGCCTATAGCCTTTGTTGAATTCCATCCTGAACCTAGCTGCTGCTTATAGGCAATTGAACTGTCTGTGAATCAACTTGTGCACCACACAGTGCCATTAAGAGTTGTTCAGGGATAGACTATCAGCACTGCACTCATGAAGAAATAAGCTGAGTATTTCAAAAGCAAATTTGATTGAAATTAAAACACTACCAAGGAAAGTCAAGGCTTTGCCCTTTATTCCCAAAATTCTATTCTTTCCTGGAAGTATTGTGTACTCCAGAAACTTTGAGTGCATTACTTTAAGAATTCCATGACGAAAGGACTGGTACATTGGAAAATACAGATGAGGGAAAAATGCTCTATGCATCACAACCAATACCCTAATTTCACTTCAAAGGCTACTTAAAAAAAAACAACCAATGACAAGTATCACACTGACATCTACACTTGTAGTCGCCTGAAAAATGTAGCAGTATTACATCTTCTGCCCATAAAAAAAATTTACAGTAAATGAAAGTATTAAATAAAAACATTTACTGACAGTTTCAGTTCTTAGTTTTGGAGTTGAAACGTCTGTCCAGCACTTAATTGCACAAAAAATAATGTTCTGTACTCAGTTGTAACTTCTGTGCAAGTCCAAGCAACAACTGCAGTATTTTTTAGATGAGCCTCACTGATAGCTTTTCACTTCCTTGAGGCCTCTTCTCTTCTTAGTGAATGAACTCCAGGGAATGGCATTATGTCGGGCTCTCCAGATGGATTATGTGAAGCCATAGCTCAATGTCATTTTCAATAGCAAGGCTCATAATTAAAGGTCAAATAGTCACTTCATCTGCAATCAATCAATAGAAGAAGTACTAATACTAAGTACTAATCAATCAATGGCAAACGCACTAATAAAAGCCATGCATCAAATGTCTGCGTGTGTGTGCTCACATGCACTGTGCATATATGTGAGCAGGGAGGAGAGAAAGAGAACAAAGTGCGGGTGAATGTGCCAGAGGGCATTGTGAGTACTCTGTTTGTCTTCACTACTTTTAAGTTCTATCTTGTTTCGCTCATTACATGAAATCTTTCTTCTCTGTGCATGATACACTATATTAAAAAAAAAAACAAACACCTACCAAAGCTCCTCTGTTCAGAAATATCAGCTCAAGCTTCTAACTAAGAAACACAAAGGCACCTACCCTGCATAATTAGTCCTTACACAAACATGCCATGCACTCTGATCCTTGAGACAAAAAGTGTGTCAACTGTTCTGTCTACAAAATAAAACCCAGCATATGGGAACAGCACTCATTTCTGTGCAAAGCGAGCACTTATTCATGGATTCAACAGCAGAAGTGGCAGTTGGCCTCATGAGCACGCACTGCATGGGAATTTGTTGGTTTCATAATACGGTGTGGGAGAAAGTGACTTATAAAAGTCTTCTCATGCCTTTCCCATTACCACTTCTAAAGCTTTAAAGCTGTCAGCTCTTCTCCCACTTTTGCTGGTACCACTGGAAACTCCCCGGGGAAGGGACCAGACGTACCTACCTGGAACTTCACCTGCCAAGCTGAGAGAAATCACTTTCAAAGCGAAAGAACAAGTGCTGGGGGGTCATTTATACATTACCGCTGGAAACTTGAAGACAAACAAAGCAGTTTCACAATGGATGTGAAACCAGACCCTGAGATGTAGCTGTACTTTCAGGTAATGTAATGAAACGGTGAGGGAAAAACTCCTGCTACAGAGAACAGAAGGTTTCTCACTGAACGGTCTATAATAAACACCTCTGGACACTGAGAATGTGACAGAACAGCAAAGCAAAAAAGCTGTGTCTGTTCTTGTTTCTGCTAAGATCAGGGCAGACAAGACTGTGCTATAGATTTTACTGTCACTCAGAAACTGCTGATCCTTAAGAACAAACTATATCCTCTCTGCTGTCACCTTCAGTGAAGGAAAAAATGCTAGTTGCTCTGGTTAACAAATCTAGTTTACAGCATCAGCACAGAACCGTACCTCATCTTATTACAGCTTCACAAAACCTGATCCTTGTTACTCACACAGAAATGCATATTTAAGCAGCTCTGTCTTACCAGTACCTGGTACTAGTAGCAAACTAAGTAGCATACCAGTGGTCTCAAGGCCAGTCAGCTTCTGCACAGTACGCAGGCCTACGTCAAGTGAACACTGCACAAAGTACACGGGAGAGTGACGGTGCCTTTGGCCTTACCAGAGATGGGCTCCCAGAGACTAGCAGGGCTCACCCTCAGTTCAGCACTTAAATACTAAAAAAACAATTTGCAGTTATTCTCTTAGAGACATGGCAAGCTGCAGCAGGATTGACAGAATGCATAGAAAATGGATTTCACCAGGAAGAAAAGGAGGGAACTACACGTTTGTGCTGTCAAATACAACCAACTTCTCCTGTGTAGAATCACAGTTGTGTCCTAAGTTCCTACGCATCTCCATACAACAGCAAGAAAGCAGGGCGTTACAACTTAAGTGTGGGGTTGCTTTCTCTACATACAATTATAACTGTCCTCCCAATTACAATCTCATTTGATAGCTGAAGCTTCAGTTTCACAGAACCTCAAACGTCATTTATCTTCTGCTTTAAGTCAGAATCAGCTCCAATTTATCTAATTCCCAACTGAGGCTTGCCTACAATGATAAGGGATTCCAAGACATCAATTGGCAATATATCCCGTGGTCAAAAAGTTTTACATTAGAGTGGTGTTCTTGACTGTTACCTTAAACCTTCTTCATTGTAACAAATCTTTCTTCCTTTTCCAAGTCCACTGTGAAAGAGGCACTTGTTTTTCCTACTTTGCATCAACCATTTACTCATTTTAAGACCACTACTTTATATCTGTTGTCATCTCTAAAGAATTTTGGTTACTTCAACCTCCTTGAAGGGTCATGTTTATGAGACCTAGGATCATTTATGGTATGCTCCTCCCATCTCTTTTCAGTTGGTTCACATCATTTTTGTATCCCACAGACCATGCCAGTGTCAGAAGACATAATATTCTCAACCCATGTGACTTTTTCTACCACTGTGCAATCCACAGGACCAAGGAAATTTATTTAGTTTGATCTAGTATGCACTTTACAAATCTATGGGGCTGCTACTCATATTCTCGTTTCCTCTTACACTGTTAGATTTAAACATTTCAGTAGTTTTCTATGAAGCTTAACTCGCTGATCCATGACTCTTCAGCCCCTCCCCATTTCCATTTTGAAAGGAGGCATTATATTTGCCTTTCTCTTGTCTTCTAAGAACTCATTCACCTCCCAGCCTGCTAAGAGCCCTTGCTAACCACTCTGCAGCACAAGTCTGGCTGAAGCAGAGAATCCAGAGTTAAGTTTTGCCACATCAAACCGACCCGAAAAAAACCTCAGCTCTCTGAGTCCTGACTTGTTCTTCCCTTATTTCAGACTTAGCTCTTAACTTTCTTATTAACACCAGCTGCATTGATCTTTGAAATACAGATTCCCAAAAAGACTTTGTCACATGCACTTCAAGTATGTTTTCATATTTTCAAAAACAGTACAAAAATATTCAAGTACCAGCCATTTCACTGGCTGAATGTAATGACACAGTATCAGGTAGCTCTAAGCAGGACACTAATTTGGCAGTATTTTGTCATTTACACCAGAACATCTTATCACAAAGGGATTTTAAATGACAAATATCTGAATAGCCTTTCAATAAATTAACTCTAATAAAGAAAACAATGCCACAAAAAAATCTGCAGACTTAAAATCCCTATGTTTTGCTCATTTGCTCAGAAGACAGCATCATCTGCTTGTGATTTCTGAACGCACTCCATGCTTTGATTTTTCACTTATGCATCCCAGTTTTGAAGTAAATGATCTTTACTGTGAGACTGGGAAGATATACCTTAGGATGTTTTCTGAAACAAAGCTGAAATGTTATCAATACTGGCAACAGAACAGCAGTACAGGAAAAGAAAAGTCCAGCTTTCTGGAAGTGAAGAGATCTTATTGTACAACCACTGAAATCTCAGAAAACTCTGTTCCCTGCTCTGTAGTAAGCATATACCTTACCTGTGCAGAACTATTATCTTACTATTAGTACTATGCAGACAGTATTACTTTTCACACTAAAAACAGAACCTTGAAGCAGAAAAGCCAGCAATCAACAACCACCTTTTTCCTTCAAGAAAGCAAGGCACGGATGTTACTGCTGTTTTGCTTAGAAGCTTATCTCCTGACTTACCCAGGGTGAGAGATTTGTGTGTGGAACAGAACATGATAGCCACTGTGTCCGCTGGTGTGAAACCAGAGTCATTCCTAGGAAAAAAAGTTGTAATAACCTCTATTAGAAGAAAAAACTCTTAAAACATCATTGATCAAATGCATTACTCTGAGGATCCATATGCATATTCACATCCCTTTGATCAGTACCAGTGACAGAAATAATTCACAAATGAATGGTAGCGTTTATTTATTTTTAAGCAGAATTGTTTCTCAGTTGTGGCAATGTCTCTAATGAATACACTCCCTCGTGAAGGGGAAGAGTTCTAAGTATGCAGTATATAGGACAACATATTTCCAGCAGGGGCTACTTTTGCAAACAACCTATACCACAGCAGTGGCCAGCTGACCTTTGTAAGAAAAAAAAAAAGAGAAAAATCAACTGGGATTTCTTTTCCTAGCTTGCAATGACAGTAAAACACTCAATTTAGATAGTTTATTGATTCCACACTCTAAGCATTGCTTAGAATATACAGTTTTCTTCTACTTCAGAGAAAAACTTTATCCAAGGGCTTAGGCATTGGAAGAAATTTTAGGAAGGGTGGAAAAAATGACACGCAGGGGTATATACAACTGCATCACACCCTTTGGTCCAAATTCGGAATCACTTTCTGAGATTCTAAATACTTATCAGTGTCCAAGCTGGTTACAACTTAAAACATTTCAGATTTCAGGGACAGATTTTTGTTGGGACAGATATTTCCCCCAGCTCAGATACAGCCATGCAAAAGTTATTTAAAATTGCCTTCCAAGGTCCAAGTATGACCTTGTCACAGAAAAATGTTCTCGTGGTACTAAAAAAGTATAAGTAGCTGCAAGACACAGCTCCTTTCTTTATGATTCTCCCTTATAGATATTGTGTAATTTATATAAAGCATATGTCTGTTGTCTGCTGTATTATGGCCCTTTGCATTCAGCAGAGCGCTGCTAAGGAAAATGCTCCAGAAAGCACCAGAGGACAATGGTGGACATTCTACCTAGCTCAAGTGAAGCCTTTGGATCACTGGGCCTCTTGAGAACACCATTCTGACTGTTCTATTTTTTGAGAAGTGAATGTACAACTTTCCTTCCGACTCGATATTTAAAAAGAAAAGAAAAATATCTCTACCAAACGTTAGTTCAGGACAACTGCCTGTTAAGAATCACTGTATAAATGTAACACATTTGACAAGTACAAAGAAGACGGGACTGCCAGCCCGGCAAATGTGTCTTGAGATGTAAAAAGTCAAACTGAGTTCTCTCTCTCATATGTCATCAGCATGTCTGCAGGGCAAATTATACCTTCAGTGACATCTGTGCAAATCCATTTTTTTCAGTGGATGGGGTATAGCAGTGATTGATTGAGATTTAACTACTCTGTAATTAACACAAGAAAGGACAGAATTCAGGTCCTGTTCTCTTAGCTTAGGAAATGGTAACAGAGAAAAAGCAGCAAGGACAATACGAGGTATCAAAATGAGGTCACCCCTATTCAGAAATCTGCTCTTTAGACATTTTTGTATCATTTGAAACAAGAGCATCACATGCGCTCTGCTTTAGGACACTCAATTACCTTGTAGAGAAGAGGAAAGTCAAAAACATGAAGCTCATCTGAACAGAAAATACTGAAAGAGAAACAAGTTCAAATTAGACTTGCATCACAGCAGTACACATCCCTCAAATCTCTTTGAGTGCTGTGTACCTGCCTTTTGGACCTACACAAGAGATCAGAAGCCAGGCTGGACCAAGTCAATCCAGAGAAACAGACAGCCCTTAAAGCAGGTGTGATTAGGAAAATCATGTCTGGAAGAGCAACACGCATCACCACATCGGAGAAAGCTAGTGCTAGTATTCTGGCTACACACGTTCTTCTTGAGGTAACGTCTGAATTAAGTATTTATTGGAACAATTTATGACAGAGGCTCGCTGCTGCATGCTGCTCATCTGTTTTCACTAGTTTTGCTTATTGGGTCAACAACATAAAATTTGTTGGATGTGCTCTGGTTGCCAAGTATCTAAATGAAGTCCCATTCTATTTAACAGAAGAAAGTGCAATGTGTAAGCACGACTGCAATAAAATATTCTCACACACTGGATACATTACCCTCCAGACGAATGATAATAATTAACAGAAGATAATTACATTTAATTCCCTATGAGACAAAGGCTAATTCCTGAACTGGGCAGCGCACATCAGACAAAGCAGCTGTTCATTCAAGCTCAGTCAACTTTGTAAGCGTGGCTGTGTTCTGCACACACTGAGGGGAGATTCCCTCTCTGCCAGCTCACACAATACCTGCAGGGGTTCTGGGCCATGCAGAGCCCACACTCAATCCGTGGTGATGTTGGGAATGAGCTCAAGGAAGCAGTCTGCTCCCCAGCTGTGCCACAAGTAGCTGCTGGGGCTGCAGAGACCAGAGGGCAGGAACTCCCTGCAGAGCTGGAGGGAGGAGAAGCCCTATGACCTACGCAGACCTTTTCAGGGCCGGCGTATGCTATGGAGGGAGGGCTTTTACTTTCAGCAGTATCTGGGGTGAGTTCTCTTCCTTTTCCTTGCAAAACTTGTGAGTGCAATAAGGCTAATGTGCCCCTGAGGGTACTGCAAGCCAAGACAATGCATCTGATTGCAACCTGAGATTATAACTGGGCAATGTGGCAGGGATATTAGCTATTATCAGTGACATTTTCCATTCCCTTACGTATGTTTCCTAGGATATATAAATGTCACCTCAGCATGCACTTAATACTTCCTTCATGAACTAGAGAATCAATCCATTGTTCCTGAACTACAGTTTTTCTGCAACTAAGTACATTAATTTAATATGCACAGAAAAAAAATCCCTTAATACATACGGTCCTGTAAAGCAATATGCAAGCGCTGCTACCAATTATCCCTTGTGCACGGTTTGCTGTGGCTAGAATATTAACATAAAAACTACATGAAAACATTAATCAGCAGAATAATAAATGTGGTTTCATCTCAAAATCTTGGTGCTAATTTCCCTCTGTGGTATAACAACACAGACATCCAGCCAACACACCCAATGAAGGTACAGAAACTTTTGTCTGGATTACAACACGCATGTATTCATCTCCACAATTCCTTATTGTTCCATTTTATAAATATTTTAGAAAAAAACAGACATCTAGTATCTTCTCAGCAGCTTCAAGGCTTATGTTAATATTTGTCTGAAGAAGCTCCAATTATGCACACTGGAAATTAAAAGTACAGGTCGTGTACGTAATTACACACGGCACAAATGCCAAGCACCCTCTGCAAGAAGAAATTGTAAGGCAGGCAATGGAAGCAAACACTTTAGAACAACTGTTCAAGAAAGAATATGCCTTCTTATCTGAAAGGCAACTTTTTTTTTTTTTTTGAAGTGGTCATCGCAGTAACTAAATTACTTCTCAGTTTCTCTGTATGTTAAGGCAGAGATTTTTATACCTTTCTTTTTCCCTTAACAACTCCGCTCTTATTTAGGCTTGTGGCCCCTTCTCAGGTGCCTGTGCATATAATTATTTATCCCGTTCTGAAAAAGCTCATTAAAATTGCTTCCTTCACTGGTTTCAGAATGAAGTGTTTACACGGTACCAATTATAGTTTCATGTGATATTTTACACATACATACAGTTTCACAACCCCCCAAAAACTGCCACAATTACAACATCTAAGACAGAATAAAAACTGACCCACAAAGGACGTGGCAAATTTTCCAGTAACTTCAGCAACAGCTGAATTTATACAGGATACATTATTTTGGTTAGACAGAAACGTGCACATACACACATTTGAGGAAGGTAATGCACTGAGTTCTTAAAATAACAGTTTTAGGGAATTTGGGATGTGCTTTATACTGTAATATGCTGCATTTACTTCGCCTCCAAGCAAACTGAAACTGCCTCTGCAGTCTGAAATGAGCCAAGAATTTCCTACTGGGAGAAGAGACAGTGCCTGTATACCACTGCCCTTCCCTGGGAGGTAGCGATCTGCAAGTGTATTTTTAACTGATGGCAAAGATACCAGCAGTCTATTCTCTTGTGTGCATTACTTAAGGCTGAATGAATAGAGTGCTTCTAAAACAAACTCTGTACCAAATGTGTTCATCCACAGGAATGTATTAACACCTTCTAGCTCCCAACTAGTTTTGAGGTTTGTACAACAGTAAGCAACTATTTAAAAGTAAAACAATGTTTCTGAGTAACAGCTCAAATGCAAATGTTTCCTTTTTGTTTGGAATACTTCTAGGCAAATATGGCTGTTTAATAACCAAGCAGCCAAAATCTGAACAGTCACGAACACTTCGAAAGTGAAATCACACCCCTTTAGAAAGGAAGGATCACCAGGCAATCTCAGGGACACCTAAACAGCAGGGCTCACCCCTCTCAAAATGCTTACTCAATTTCCTAAAAGCATCCAATGCCTGAGAAGTCAAGTAATCTATTTAGTTTACAGATACATTCAAAGTACGAGCTCTAAACCCACGCCAGTATTCCCTCAGCCCCACTCCTTCCAGTATCTATAAGCTCACTGCCCACAAGAATTGCTGATGAATTAGATGCTTTAAGATTATACTTACTTATAAACACTATTATAATCAAGCTAAACTTATCAAGGTCGATATTTGGGTTGGCAAAAGTATCACAGAACGTAGTATAGATGATCATCAGGAGCACGCAGCTGCTGATAGTGCCAAATGGAGGCTTCTTCCTTTCAAGCCAGTCCTTGATGTATCTTCGGACAATCTGAAACACAGAAATCAACAGGTTGCCTCTTTTCAAAGATGCAGGGAGCCAACTTGGGCATCACAAAGTGAATCTGACAGCAGAAAGACACAAAGAGAAGAGAGTAATTTGGATGACGGCCACAGTGGATTTCAAAGCTTCCCTGCCACACAACTCTTCTTCTGGGGAATTTAACATTTGTAGTGCAACTTCCACTGGGCGTCCATAATGAGAGTATATTTTCAAGTACATTCAAATCCATCCTTAATCATGCCAAATGTTCTTTGCTAGCTGTCACCGAGACATGCCCATTAAGCCTCCCCAAAGTTTATCTCCTCTGCTGATACTAATGGATGTATGTAATTATCACAGTCCCCTTTGCATCAACAGACAATTCCAAGTGCAACTTTGGGAATCTTAAAAATCTGACATCTTCAGGAATTTTAGGACAGTAGATAATCGAAAGTGATCCATGGAACATTTTAATATTTAAATAGCCAGCGATGCACCAGAAGTTTTTAATTAAATTATAACTCAAGCTTGAAAAGCAAAAGTGCATGTGTTGTGGGAGTTTAAATAATTCAAACTCTGAATATCTAGAGTTTTTGTAAATCCAAAGACAAATGCCATTTGCACGCTTTCAGAATACCGGAATTAACACATGAAAACAAGCAAACCGGCTGTACTTTGCCTAACTTTTGCACTTTCAGGAAATTGAATCTGAAATTGTTTCTTAAGGTATTTTTTTCCTCTTTTACAAACATCTACAAATTTTCAAGTAAATCCTACTTTCAAATTATGCCAAGTACTACAGAACAATGCATCACCAGATACAATACATCTACTGCAGCCTTGCCTGGGGAGGTGCTTTTATTTTTTCCTCTTCATTTTGTATGATTCAAAAAAACTTTTCAAAGCTCTTCTCATACAGCTGTGATTTGTGTTAGTTTTCAAGTGATCACATTATCTTGCCTAATTTTTCCTGAGGCTCTCAATATTCTGTTATCTTATTTTTTCAGGAATAATAGCATAAGACCCTAAGACAATTATATCAGAATGCTCTAAAGGAGTTCCATTACCTTCCGTAGTAATACCATTAATAAATATCACCATTATCAGTTTATATTTTAGAAGTATTTGAGATGAACATTGAAGCATCATCACCAACGTTACCACAGAACATTTCTGCACACCAACTGCCAAAGCCACTGGATTGACCTCATAGCTGTCGGCTTCCTCACTCCCTTCCCTGCCTGTTTGCAGATGTCTCGAGAGAGAAGTATTCCAAGTAGCTATCCCATTAACCAAAGAAAATAGACCTGATAAAACACATAGCAGGCCATCTGCTAACAACTCCGCACGTGAAGTTAGAGGGCATCTGAGGAGTGGCTGAGGTCCCTAGGTTTGTTCAGCCCCCGGCAGAGGAGGCTGAAGGGAGGCCTGAGGGCAGTCTGCAGCTCCTCACAGGGAGCGGAGGGACAGCGCTGAGCTCTGCTCTTTGGTGACAGTGACAGGACTCAAGGGAACAGCATGGAGCTGCTTCAGGAGGGGTATTAGGAAAAGGTTCTCCACCACAGGGTGGTCAGCACTGAAACAGCCTCCTCGGGTAGCGGTCACAGCCCCAAGCTGACAGAGTTCAAGTAACATTTGAACAATATGGTTTGAATCTGGGGTGGTTCCTTGTGGATCCAGGAGTTGGACTCAAAGATCTACGTGGGTCTTTTCCAGCTGAGGATGGCTCACCTGACAGTACTCCTAAGCTTCCCACTGCTGCAAAACAACAGATTTACAAGAAACCGTAAAAGAAAACATTCAGTGCCACAGTGGAAACATTCAATTATAACCTTCCACACTTGCCAGAGGTTAAAGAGAGAACACAACTCAGTGATACAGACTGTAACACCATGGAAAGCATGGCAAGGACAACAGAGCAGCAAAGTCCTGGGCTGCAACAGGTGAGGATATGCTCAAATGCAACTGCTGTGAGCACAGAAACTAAGGAAAGAAACTGCTTACTTTCAGAAGGCCTCAGGTACACAGGGATCTCCAGAGAGATACCCTCACCTCCACTGCCAGCCCTTAAATGAGGTCTGGGAAGGGGTGCTTCCTGGCTCCACCCCTTCTCATTGCTCAGGTACACTGCATACACCTGAGCTCCCCTGGGTTGGCCCTGCCTTCTCACCAGGTGCTCCATCACTGCTTCAGGCCATGACTTGGCATTTCAGCTATGCCAAGGCAGCTGCAAGCAGGAGTTTAGAGTGCAGTACGATAGAGATGGAAAGTCAGGTTAGCTTAAAATGAGCAGATCTGGGACTTCGTAAGCAAAAAGCAAAAATTTTCACCAGTAAAGTAACTGTTTACTAAGTAAAAAAGAAAAAAACAACCTAATATCCCCTAAATTGAGGCTACACTGCGGAAAAGGTAAAGCTACTGACAAAGAAAAGACCACTTGTTCACAGCCCTTTTACAAAGCTCATACTGGAAGCAATGTGATACTGAAAAAGTTAATTAATTATGCCCCAGTGCAATTTAAACTGCAATTTAAATGCAATTTGAATACGCCGGAACAAGGTATAATTATAACATGTCTGTCAATAATGACTTCATACATGTATTCAACATACACTGATGCATAAGGGAAAACATTTTAAAGCTGAAAGTATTTAACTGAAACCTTCAATCAGGTGATACCTTCTTTAGATATCCGTCCCTACTGAGTCTGCAATTATTGTAAGCATGCACAGACATCAGCACAGCCTTTTACTGAGCTCAGTAAAACCAAAAGAGAAATAACAGAAGACGTAATCAGACCACGCAGAACTAAACTGCGGCTTTAGATATTCATCAGCTCACTTCTGTGTCACACAACATATATACTGTAAAACCACAGATGAGTACATCCTCCGTGACACAGAATCTGATACAGTGACCATCTCTCGAGGCTCAAAAATACGTAAAATTTCAGAGGCCAATTCAGCATATCATCACTGGTTCCAACTAAACCGAAATCTTACATAATTTCAGAGAGGAAAAAAGCAACCCAACAGGTATTCATAAGATTTTTCACAAGGAAGATCACATCAGCTGATTATTTTGGCTGACAATCTATTTGTTACTTATTCATGACCTGCAGAGTTGTTTCAGGGTGCTCTGAAAGCCTTTTAATTCTTAACCCAATTTTATAACTTTCCAGGGCTTAAAAAAACAAAACCCCACAAAACTGCAGCTTGCCAAGTTCTGTAGTGAAATAATGATAAATCCCACAAATACAATGGAGTCAACAACAAAGAGGTACAGAATTAGGCAGGGAACCTGCTGGTTCTGTAGTGATGGCAGACTGACAGCAAGCCTAATAGAGGTTGAAAAGCCACAAGCAGCACAGAACAAAATTATTAAATAAAGAATCCACTAGGTAAAATCAGAGCCTGAAGAGGGACATTCAGCTTCATTTGTCTGCAAATACAGAGAGCTAACAATGATTTTTGTGTGTTATGCGCTGAACCAAAGATGCCAGACTCAAGCACTGTACTGATGTGCTGCTTCTTTGTCGATAAACTCCAGTCTGGTATTTTGAAGTACACACCACTATGAGTGGGGGGCACAAGCACCAGTGAGACCAGCAGCTGCAAAAATGTCCAAATTGATATTCCTGTGAACAGATGAACTCGCAGCCTGGAGCAGAAATGGGAAGACATGACATCCAAAATAGATGCACTGCACTGGCACACAGATGAAGAAGAGCAAAAAGGACAATGCTCTTTAAATGCAATAATTCCACAGACCCCAGTGAAAGGGAATTCCTTACGTACGAAAAACCCAACACTTAGGAACAACACAGCTAAAGTAGGGGAAAAAAGGCAGAAAAGTAGAAATAATCAGTGTGAACCTTAAAAGCAGTTAAAAGCATACTTCACATGAGGAAACACTGCAGGACGCTACCTCATCACGGAGAAACCACGCACAATTTTTTAAGGCACAAAGGCCTTGCAACCCCTAGCCCTGCCGAGACCTCCTGCAGAATTACATCTACAAGGAGAGCTTGTGGCCTGTGGTAGCGATCCCGTTAAGCACAAAGAACTGCAAGGATTTTCATGCAGATTCAAGTGCCAGCCCCAAAGTGCAGGGAATTTCTGATGGCTTACCTAGAGGCTGCACGTATAAGAACAAGGCTCAAACTGGCTTAGTGGAGAAAAGCAAGGAGGAGAAGTAAAAATTCACAAAGATGTTTTCTAACTCAACTGTATGATAAGAGATGCTGAATAAAAAGAAGAAAAGATAGATGTTAACCAAACAAAAACACTTCCATCAGACAGCTGCCATCTAGCGCCTAGGACCTGGCAATTTCCAAAGGCATCAGCTCAAATTCGTTTCAAAAACAGTTCCAGGCTCAAACTTCCCTCTAGGCCAGAATTTAACTTCTAGCAACAATGGAATGTAATTACACATCAATTAACAGAATTGAGCCCATTTCAAATTAGTTCCTCTACCAGAATAGTTACGTGCCATGTACTTTTCCTCCAGTCTGCTCAGCATCCTGCTGTAACCTTCTTGTTGACACAACAGCCTTCCCAAGCAAATGGGCTGTTTATCTTCTTAATTCACTTAGCATGCCCTGTGCAAAGAAACACGACCTGCTCTTCCAGGAAAGCAGGTAAATACTGCTCATCTGTTATAAGATCATACATGAAAATAGTAGGAGATGCATTATAGAAAAACAATTATCTTATTATACCTTCATAACAGTCAAACTGTATACCCAGAGAAATCCATCAGGAAAATACGGTTAGACTGTTTCCACCTGCCTGCTCAAGTGCTGTACATGCAAGATAAAAAATGCAATAAACAACGTAATTCATTAACGATCATTATTATTTGATCTAAGTAGGACAAGGAGCTTTTTTTCCCCTTGCGTACATGGAATGGAGCCATCTCTGACACATGTAATACACTACACCTTTTAAAAAGTACCTCATTTTTAAACTTATCTTATTTTAAGCTCTTGAAGTTAAAAAACAAGAGGAAATGGTTGTGAAGCTACTTTTTCTCTTTCCACAAGAATATCTGCTGGTATTTGAATCATAATGCAAAGTAGATTTTTTCCTAAACCTATCAAAGTTTTGTGAGTGATGTAAACTGTTAAGGGAATTTAGGCTCTAACTGTATTTATGCTGTTGTTTTTCAGTTGCTGTTATGAACTTCAAGATACCCAGAGAAAACACCTGAGCTTTAACATTTCAGCAAAGAAACAAGCTACTTTTAGTTTGTGTTCAAACACGTGAGGAAGCTGAAACAAGGCTGCATTTACCACTATCCCTAAATGCAGTAGTTATCTTTCTTACTTTGTATCTTAAAGTAGGACTCCTTGCTAATTCTTTACTACTATTTTCACTACTAAAACTTTGCAATGCAAAATTTTCTTTTGAAAAGCTAACAGCAAGGCTAGAAAGATACTGGGATGGTTCAATGACTTCTCAATATGCCTTCCTATATAGTGACCAACCAAGAAGGAAGTCTGCATGGAATATCAGGAACAATATCAGTGAAACTTGGAAAATGACAGGGGAAAATATACTAAAGAAAAAAACAAAAAACAAAAGCACAAAGAAAGCAAACTAAGAAAATCACTAGAAAGAATGAGACATCAGGATGGAAGGGAGATGATATCGGTTGCAGTTTTTAACATATGACGTAGATAAGATGCAACTTCCTTCACAGATCTACCCTCCACACAACCAGGGGCCATACTGCAGTTCAGATGCACTGACTTTTCCACAGAGGAGTTCCTACCACTGGACAAGACCCTGTCCTGATCACTTGACAGGGACAGCACCCATTCTTACTCGCTCCTGGATGCTGTCCTACAGGCCCAGACACCTTTCTGTAGCTTCCCGGACATCCAAAAAAGTCAAATCTGTCCTTATTCTAGAATGTGCAATCTAACTGAATAGTTCTGAAGATGGGATTGGGAAGGAAAAAAAAACCAACTGTTTTTGAAATCTCGGGGGAAAAAAAATATATACATTTACAAGCCTCGTTTCCTTTCCTCAGTTTACCAAATTACTCTAAATGCTGCTTTACTTCATTCTCCCCACCAATTCACTCCTAGGAGATAGCTCCTGACACACATGCCTTCAAACTGAACTTAAAGCCCACATATGGCCATTTTGAAAATTAATTTTCACATCTTGGAGCAATTTACAACTGTTGCTTTAAAACACTACAAACAGGTGCAACATGGCAAAGAATGTCAAGTGACTCAGCAACAGCAGTACAAATATTTTCTGCATATTTTGTATTTCTCCAGGGACAAGGTTTGCTTTCCGTTGAGTCAAGTGTTAGGAGGGAGTGACCTGTGGTCCAAATGCTGCTTATCTGACATCTCAGTTTTCTGCCCCAAGGTTCTAGAAGCACTCGTCTCTCAGGATAGCACTCCTCCTGCTCCCTGCAGCTCCCTGGAGCCTGAAGAGGTAGGACTGCTTCTGTGTGGGTTTAAGTTACGAGACGGAAAGCATCTGACACCGCTCCCTTTTTATAGCAGTTGCTTTGAGCATTGTTCCCAACCCCCTCCCCACAATAAATGAGCATTCCGTTAAGGCAAACCGTTCCTTCTGCTCACTAGCAACTGCCACGTGTCTTTCCCTTTCAATTTCTTATTCTTTAAAAATAAATACATAGCTAAGCCTTTCAGCTTCAGTTTCACTGACAACTTGTACTGCAATGTAGCACTCCTTTTAAGTTGTGTTTATAAACACACCTCCAAAATGCTGATGGGGGTTCCTCTGGAACATTCTGGGCAATGATGCAGAAGGCACTTAAAATCCTTTACTTGTAGAACACAGATTTTTTGTGTGACTAGGTTCTGTTCAACTGCCTTCATTTTATAGATTAGGGAAGAAGAACCACGAGAATGATAACATTAATTTTAGCTTTAGTTAAGGTCTGCTTAATATAAAGTGCCCACTTTACACTGGCAGACAAATTACCAATGGGGCAACTAGAGAATGCATGAATGATAATGTACAGACAAGCTTTTTATTATTTATTCATAGAAAACAGTGGGTTTTGGTGTGCTGCTTTGAAAAATGTTCAAACTAGTAGAATATAATGAAAGCACAGTGAAAATTCTATTTCATTAACATTTAATCATAAATTGCTCTTTAATATAAAACATAAAATAAAAGTCTGTCATAAGCACTTAGGTGCAGAGAATAGAGAAAGTCTTCAAAATGGGAAAGGAAATATTGCAGCGGCTTTCACTATTCCTGTTATCTGCCACTTCAGAAGAAAGAAAATAAGTACAGAGACAACAGTCTTCAGCCAAATTATTAAGAGCTGGTCAGGAAGAAACTGTTTTAGATTTTCCTAACATTCAGACATTGCTAACGCCTACACACAATTAGTTTAGCAAAATGACAACAGCTCAGGAGCAGCAATCTTCCTCAGACTTCATCCAACTCTGCCACCCAGTAAAAAAGCAATCAGAACTTCAAGGTGCCAGAACAAATGCAAAAATATTTCCTACGACACATCTGTTACCATGTTTACTATGTAACAAGTACTCTCAAATTCCCCTTAGAGGTGTACAAGAGCAACGTACAAACAAGCTGTTACACTCTACAGACCATCAAGCCTTATAGTACACCAGATCTTATAAAATACTATAGATTCTACCTCTCCAAGACCACTTCTCAGAGTCATGTTAACTTTCACTCTGCAAATACAAATACAATACCATAGTATTCACAACGATTGGAATGATATCATGCTATCGATTTGCGAAATGCATCTACAGGCATGGAAGATGCAGGCCAGTGCAGACAGCCAAAACATCTGTGACAAAGAACAGAGTAATTGTCCTTATTGAAGGTCATCTATCAGCAACTGCTATCTGTAAGCATCAGTGGCTTCCAGATAACAGAATGTCTTACCTACATCTTAGCCAGTTATTTCTTTAGCAACTGGCAGCCACCACCTGAGCAGAGGACATACATGCAGCCCTTTTGACTTTTCATTGTCTGTGACTAAAAAAAAAACTATATCTTCCTGTCAACAGCTGTCTAGGCACACATTAGAAAATTCCTTAAGAAAGAATAGAAAATAAGTATCAATTACACTGTTCTAGAGTCTTTCTACCAGTTACCATTATAAAAAAAATCCAACAAGGCAACCAACCAACTCAATACACTGCCATAAAGCAAGAAACAACGCATAACAAAAAACGTCATCTGCTTTGCTCTTTTTCCCCAAAGGCTACTGAAGCAGCCAGCTTTGCAGCCTGCTCGGGAAACCAGCATCTAGGCAGCAAAGGTTTTCCCAGGTGAGATTTTTTTTTTTTCAAAGGAATATAACCCCCTTAGAGAATGCTGCCTTAAAGCAGCCTCCTCTGTTTTACAGTGATGAGGATCAAACATAAAACCTGTGTTGATCACAGCTGAGTTAAGAAGCTGAGCAACCCTCCAAGCAAACAGTTTCCAAGCCCAGTTTTTCCCAATCAAGCTTTTTGCTACTAGGGAACCTTAACAGGCGTTCTTGCACCGACTGTGCGTGGTAAGGAATTGACATTGCAGGCATGAAATGATAAATTAGAAGTAATTGCTGAGGCTGTCATTCATGAATTGTGGGCCATTATCTCTTAATGCATCTGGAATCCCAGAGTGAGCAGCTTGTGATTCACAAAGCACTGCTACGTTGCTGCGCCGCGCGTTGGGCAGCAGTCCAGTAACGAGTAAGTAGAGGTCCACAAATGAAACGCGCAGCTTCCCGTTTCATTCAAAGACGACCCAAGCTACCTCTGGCTGAGGCACAATAAGACACATCACTGCATCTCCTGCAGTCACCGCTTTTCCTGCTTACCGTTTTTCATTGAGTTACTTGCACGCTACGTTTGGACACCTGCCTTCAAAAAAATGGCTTTTATTCCTCCCTAAGCAGGATGGTTTACTTTGGTAGAGTTCTACCTGATCACAACAACGAATGTAAATCATCCTTGCGATTTGTGATCTGAAGCTACCCTTAGCATTTCCTCTCTTCCATAACCTCCGAGTAGATAGTACAGTAGCTCTAGAAACCAAGCTTTTATGCTTACAGGAAACAAGAGCTACTCCTTTTGGGTCATTCACTTCCAACCATCACTTTAAACATTTCTAAAGGAGAGAATCATCCTTTGCATTCATGAAAAACAAACTCTTACATAAATTCGTGATTGGGTTACACAAACTTTAAGATTCTCTATTGACTTTTCCTTCAGCTCCTAAATCACATCTGTTGTCATTTAAATCTCATCACATTTTTCATCTGAACTTATTCAGAGCACTTATAATGCATGCTTACTGCTCAGCCCCCATTAATTGGCCTTCCTATTTGCTGTAGTCAATAAAAAGCCATAGTCACTCACCTCACATAATTTCTTATAACAATTTTCCAAGACAGATGAAAGTCCTATTGCAATTTTGTACACGTCTGCTATCATCAGACTGATCACCCTGCAGTACATACTGCTGCTACTCCCTCTATCCCTGTAAGTTACTTTATTTTTAAATCTGCTGCCACACTACTTATTTCCAAAAAATTTGCAAATAAGGCAAGAACTTCAACTTTTGGGACCTCCCAGGACTAGAGGACTCAAGAAACTTTGCTTGTTATTCTCTGGATTCCTGAACAGAAACATTTCTCTTCTGAAGTGAGGGGACCCCCCCCCCCCAATATTCCCTCAATGCATTACTTATGCCTGAGAAAAACAAATGCTAAGAAGTATAACAGAATTAGGCTCCAGGTGTTTTGGTGTACAAAACAAAGAAATAATGGTGGACATTGTGAAGCAGAAGGAAAATAAATAATATTTGTGAAAAACAGATACCACAGACATAAGTGTCAGAGGAAGTTTTACTTTGCATTCAGTGAAGTATTTCAATGACTCTCTGTGAAAAATAAGGCCTTGTGTTTCAGTGTGAACAATGGGGGTATAAGACAAAATAAGGAACAACTACTTATTCCACGAATCCCTCCCATCCGATGTTACAGATGATAGAGGAGTCGCATAGAAAAAGAACTGTAACCACATGATTGCAGGAGCATGCAAAATAGATCAAGCAGTCTCAATTTTACTATTTCCTAACTTGGGACTGCTTAGCCTTCACATATCCTTCAAGACAGAATTTTTTAATTTTGTAGTTAGTAGCAGATACTACACAAGGAGAACATCACCATCCGGGCAAAGAACACGTGACAAAAGGACTACACAGTATCCTCAAAGCTCATTTGTATGGAGCTGCAATTTCTCACAGGCTGGGCTGCCATTTTTCCCACTTTATGCTCACAAACTCCCTTCTCGATATGCAGTAGCGTATGTTTGTGGTAGTGAGGGACAGATGCTCAATCTCAACAAAGATCAATGTGGCTCCAGGGAGTACTGTAGCATCCTCTCTCTGATATTAGACTTCACTATCCTGAGGCTGTTTCCTATGTGGTAGCTTGCCATGATGCTGGTCTGTCTTTAAGATAGCTCTCTTCACCTTATTTATTTTATTTATTTTAAGATGAGGATGTATATTTAAAAGACATACCTGTCCAATAATAAGTGGGACTACAACAGTCATAAACAGCTGCGAGAATATGGATGTAAAAGGCACAGAGGAGGATGATCCAAGCTACAAAATAAAAATACACCATTAATACTCAACTTCTTCTTAGTATCTGCAAATATATAGTTATCACGCATTCACATACTTTTATTATATGCATAAAAACTTGGAAGCATGTGCATGCATATTTAATTATCAAGTCCTAATAAGGCATTTGGTATTCCACAGTAACAAAAGTAAAACAATCCCTGGTTGATTATGTGGCAACGTAAAGGAATGGTTCCATCAATATTCATTTTAATGAAACCCTACTACACGCATTTGCCAAGTAAATCATACTAGCGTTTGTACGATGACAGTTTAAAAAGACAGGGAGTGAACATCTTTCTAACTAAGCTGTTATCTCAGCAAACCTTACTATTTATACATGTAGCAAGCAACAGAAAGATAGCGGTTGTTTTCAGAATAAAAACAATTGTAATAAAAAATAATAGTAAAGATATTTAGCCTTTACTTCAATACCATTACCAAAGAGCTATCTACAGAAAGCATATAGCTAATTCTTTCACCATGACAACAACAGGCTTTGTTTTCAAATAAGTGATCTCTTCATTACTATTTTAAATACTAGAAGTATTCTTTTCTTCAAGATGCAAGCAGAAAAGGTGAACCAAAGTTAAATGAATTTCTACGACGACAGAATGCTTAGGAAAATATTCACTCCTTTTTCTCTTATTTCATACTAGGTCATTTAAAAGTTTCAAGAAAATTAATTTCACATTCTTTTAACAGTAATGGAATATACATTAAGACAGACATAGTAAGACAAAATAGCATTGTCAGAGCTTCCACAAGCAACTGTTTGCTTCAGAAGTAGAGCAAATAACATTGAAGAGCAGATTTCACAGACTCACGTTATTCTTTATCTTGCACATCACTTGAACAAATGTCAAAATGGTAGAATTCAGATTTCTTCCTAAATGATGCTGATCTCCCAAAACATTCTCACATACGTTACTCTTATAAACTACATTCTGATTGCATTGCTCTTTTCACACGTCCACTACTGAAAGCTACCTGCAGGCATGATAGTCAAGGTGATCGTAGAGTGGGACCAGATGAAGTCTATTACAAACATACTCCATCACTTTCTTTCATATGTCCCTTTCTGAATATACTTCACAAAGAGAACTTATGACAAAGCATAGGCGATACAGCTACATGTTTCCTATGTGTTACTTTAACAGGCAACGTCAGGTGAGATTCAGTTCGGCCATTTAATAAATTAGAGCATCTCACCCACTTTGTTTGCAACCCCATCACCCCCATTTCTAACAACACAGGCACAGCAGAGGGCTGGAGGGGAGCAGGAGATGAGATGTTAGGTCTGTACGTAGGGTGGCAAGCGAGAGCACTCAGATTAGAGTTCGAATTTCCCACGGAGGCAAGAGGGAGAAGTGAGTGCCTACAGGGGAGGATTCAGATAAGCCACACAAGTACCTAGATCTAGACAGCATGGTTATCCCATCCCCAAAGGAAATCGGGGGCTTTCCGCATGATCCCCTGCAGAGAGCAGAGCTTCAAAACACCATCATTCCACACTTATGGTCATCTCCTTGTTTTAATCCTTGTGAGAAGCTTCTGAAATTTTCAAAAGTTGATAGTTTTTTGAATTGTAGACTTTTTTTTTTTGCTATGAGCTGAGGAGTTGAAAGCATTACTTACTGTGTATTCAAAGAAGCTTTTTCAAGTGAAAGTGAAGATTTTTAAACTTTAAAATCTGCCTGAGTCACAGAGGAGAGAATCTGTCTGAGCCATCCACATGCCAGGCCCGTCTGCGCAGCTTCATGAAACCGTGATGCTTTGACAGTGGCTCTTGTGTATTTTTATAAAAACACAGATTGCACTTCTCTGACTGTTTTAAAGTTTTATGCTTAGTGGGTGTGTTGTCAAGAAAGAAAAGCTGTTTAACAATACAACATACTGCTGAAAAAGACAACTAGTCAAACCACAGTGGCCTTACCAATTTTTTTTTTTAATATCACTTCAAATAGAGCATCTTCAAGTTGTTGTGGATTCATAAGCACTTAATAAATAGAGGGATTTATTTAGTTACTTTTTATACATCTAGAAATTGAATTACAGATACAGAGGTGTGATACTAGAGGAAATCACTCATGCCATAGCAGATCAATTTTTCTAGGAGAAATGCAACTATTCAAATAAACCATCTCCTACATCAAGGTCTGATGCACCACCTTCTCAACGTCAGCCCACCAACTCAGGCTCACCTTGCTGTCACCTAGACAAGCAGAAGACTATCACAGGTATTTCAGGTAACTGTTGTGTCCTGACTACATTTTAAATAATGCAAATATTCACTAATCAGTCCATAACGTCAAAACAAATAAATGGTTCACTGATTCTTGTTTCTCCCAGAGGAGGTGAGTTCCTCAGGCACACCTGGTTTGCAGGAATAACTCTCCTCCTGAAGAAAAAGTCTAATTTTGTTGCTTCTAATGTGACTCCTTCCTTTCCAGGACCACGTTATTTTTGATCCTGCTTCAGGCAAATAATTGAGAACCACGTTACCATGCACCTCCAGCACCTTCATGAGTTTCTATAGAACTGAACGGAGCTACCTCCTTTCTTGGGTCTTTTAGAGGTTCTGGTACTCAGAGGAAAAAGGCTTCATTACTCAGACTCTGGGCAAACAGAGGATAACCACAAGGAATCATACATGCATAGTAATCTGCAGGTAATGGATGCAGAACTTGAGTACAACTTCCTCAACATCTATAGTAAGCAGACTCATCAGCCCACCTATGTAAATGTCCCACGGACCTCATGCACTGCTCATGTTTCAAACTAGCTTTGAATCCAGCCAGTTAGTCATTTGGCGTTTCAGGAACAGAGGAAACAAAAGTTTATAATGATTCTGATCAAACCAGAAAGGTTTGATCCATAAGTGTACATATGTACATCCACAAGTATAAATATTCTGTCTGAATAAATAACTGTATTTTACTCACTTTAGCTGGATCAACCTAAATTCTGTACATTGTCTGCCATCATGAAACAAAGCACAAACAAAACCAACCTTAAACACACAGGTCTGCACTGCACTAAAATCAGCACTGTGTTAAAGTATCTGACTTGGCTGCCCTCCTTCTTGTAACGACACGTCTAAATATAAAATTATCTTCATAGGGAAAAAAAAAGGAAGCCCCATAGGAACAGATGTAGAAACATCACAGATTCAAGCTGCTGATTTACAGCTCTATAGAGAAGAGTCTGCTTGTAATCTCTTATGGAAATAAAATGTATTATTTTATCAAAAAGTCATCTAAAGTTTTCATGCCAGCATACTGTAAAAAGCGCTTCTTTATGTTTATTGCAAAGACATTTTTAACAAGAAGTTTGATTTTGTAAAGCAACAGTCACATGCTATACTGCATAGCAGCCTGTCGTTGAAAGTTTTATTAATGAATGAGGGCTGTCTAAATAAATACTCAAAAATTTAAAAAAGACACTGAAAATTCCTTCTTACAGAAAGGAACAGGCACTTCTCCCTCAATCTCAGTGATTTCAGGTTAACTCACATGAGCAGGGACTGCACCTTCCGCAAGCGTTTGCTGGATACAGCTGTAATAAGAGACTTCCAGGCAGATCTTTCTAAACAATTCTGTCACCATGCAGCATTTCAAACATGACCTGCAGCATTCTCGCTAATTCAGTCCTAGACCTTTCTTCTCAAGAGACTGTCTGTTTTAATAAAGCAAACTGTTTAGTGGATTTGTTTATGAGTTTTCAGTGGAAACACTGGCTTGTCCTTAATTGATAGGATGTACTTCACTGGTTGTGGTAAAAACAAAACAAGCAAAACAAACAAACAAAAACCATCATTGCATAACACTAATACAATTAGTTCCTCTCTCAGGCCTAGCCCGCTCCACAAGCCAGATGCTCCCTCCAACCATCCTTCTGGCTGACTGGGGAGGTATCACAGTGCGTGTTCCCATGCCTACAACAGCCACCAACTCAGAAGACACACAGTCTCCTACCAGTCATACCAAATTATAATCCGGTGTCACATGTGTCGCACATATTGAGTCCACTTCAGAGGCAGCTGTCCTTTAGGGCCTTACTTCTCCAGTGTCCTCCTCTGATTGGCATGTTTCCTCAGGTTATATCATCATACTCTACCACGCTACATCACCAGCCAACTTCAGCTTTGCCATTTGTTAAGCACAGAGAAGGGAGAGAGATGAGGTGAAAACAGTAAAGAACCAAGGGGGAGGGTCATGGGCTGCTCTCTTACATGAGATGCTTAATTTAAGTTTCTTTTCCACCTTTGGGTCAGGCTGCTCTGATACCTGTCTTTTTAAATTGTCTTCAGCACTGTGATGCCACTGCTGCTAGTCACTCTCATCCAGGCCAGATCCAGCTGCCCCGAGTCCTGCTAGGACCACGATGCTCCAGCCCCTTCATGTCCTGCTCCTGAAGTGTTAGGTGACGTGCTTCCAGAAAAAATGTGGATGGGACACTCTTCAGTAATGAAGAACAGCAAACAGGAGTGACCAATTTAATGTCTGAAGATGCTTCAACAAGGCAAACAAACAAAGGCAGCAGGCAATCTTTCTACCCTCCTGTGAATATAACCTTGTCCAGCTGCCAGACTTCAATTTACTCAAATCATAGGAATTGCAGAAGGTCAAGAGAGATGAAACAGCCATTCCTGCCTAACATCTCACAATAGTCTAAGTCTAGATTTGGCAATCACTATTTTAATAAATATATCTTTTATTGTTATTCTCCAAGATTAAATGCAGACATAGGTCTCTCTAGTTCTGCTACGGAAAAGAACAAGTGTTCTGGTCTCATGGCACATTCTGCAATTACTTCCACATTCTAGATGCTTTTGTGACCATGGAAGTTGATAAGGCACAAGCAAGGAAGTCCCCAAAAGCCTAGCTGTCTGCACATCATCTCCTGTGCTGTTAAAAATAAGTTCAGAAGTTCAAGTTTCATAATCAGATGTGCAGAGAAAGAAAAGTTGACAAACTCAACTTTAAAAAGTTACTTTTTTTTTTTTTTGGTCTTTCTTGATTGGAAGAAGAGCCTGGACATACTGAGTATCTCTTTGTTGAAGTAGTTAACGTTATGCTGGGTTTCTCTATGACATGCTGAATATCATACCAAGCCAAATACAGTTGTTAATTTCAAAGCCTTTTAGAGAGCTCTAGAAATAACTGTAGGTATTCTCTAACTGTATCAGGGCTCTCCCACTTACAAACAGGACAATGATCTTCAGGACTAGCGTAACAAAATGAGATCAAACCTATAGAGACATCTAAGCGGGAGTAAGATGGTTAATACCATAACAGAGCTGTGACTTCAGGACTAATATCCAAAGATTCTGCTACAAACATGGGGTAACTAATTGGAAACAAGCAGATCAGTACAACTTAGAATCTTTAGTGTTATGCTCCCCTGGAAAAGGCAGTGCTGACATACCAGAAGAAATAAATCATTTAGAATAGTTTGTACAAGGCTTGGATAAGCCCTTGTGAAGAACACTGTGCAAGAGTGCACAATTGGTTTTACCTGAGTTGAAGAAAGAATTTAAACTGGAACAGTGCAAAAAACACCTGAGAATGATGGGTATACTCAATGAGCAACGTCTACTTGATGTTAGAAATGTGTCGTTTGTTTAGCCTAGCTGAATGAAGTCTGGGAAAGCAGATAGGATGCACATCCTGTCTGAGCCAGGAAGATAAATCTCACAGACGTACTATTGAACTGTTTGTTAACTCTGACAACAAAGACAAATGGGTTAAAAAAATAAAAAGAAGCCTGTAACAAATAACAACTTGAAATTAAAAGGCTTCTACTTATCAGATGGTGGAGAGGGCAAACATCTTTACTTTCAATATGCTCCATGTTGAGAAATTGCGCAGCATGGAAAGGAGGAGGACTGGGTGACCTGGGACTGGTCCCTCCCAGCTCCTTGGTTCTATGAATCCTATGTGTGTGTTCAGTGTCTGCTGTGCGGAAGCAGGATGCGTACATAAGATTCCCTTAGCACTGTATACATGTAAAATTCCAAGAGCAAACAGAACCAGAAAAGAAAGTCCTCTGCGGAAGTGTTACACAGTTTAGAACCTTCTGCCTGGACAAATTCACAATAATTTGTATACATGTGCAGAAGAGAAGGACCCTCTATTATTTTATGACTGTCATAACACTCATTAAAGTTCTCATTAAACGTAATGGGTTTGGATCAGATCAGAGCATTTTGTCTTGTCAACGATTAAAGAGATAGCAAATAGTGAGGTAAATAACCAGGTGGAAACAATGATGCACTCCAAATCTTTCACATGAATGACCCGATCTGTTAACAGCTAATGCACTGTGCTGCTTCTCCCCCACACGCTGTAATCAGCCTTTTGTCACATACCAGTGAAATCCATTATCCACAACTTCCTTATCAACTTCCAACACTTTCCAGTTAAATATCTGCATATTTAACAATGCATTTGACTGGCATCTATTCTCATTTACAAATTGTGTGAGAGAAAAAGCAGTGTAGTGTGTAGAAATCCTGGGTTGGCTTTTTTTTTAAAGAAATGACAGCTACTTTTAATAAAAAGATTTACCTGAAATACTGTAGCACTTGGTAAAAACTTGAGAACCACCACCAAATTTCAAGACTAGGTTTTAATTTAAGGGTGGTGAATGCAGGGGGACGCTTTAAACACTGCAGTATTTCAACCGACATCTAGTTTCACCGATGTCATTATTCACCAGTTATTCTATTTCAGTTTTTAACCCAACACTTGGACAGAATTTTCTTCACTTACTACTCACTCCTGAATTTCCAGTACTTATGCCTTCACCACTGCAGTGCACCATAACTACTATAAAATGTAGAAACTTAAGAAGTTCCCAGGAAACAAAACATCACTGAATAAATCCGGTAACGAAGCAAGATGAGAAAGCCTCAGGAAGACTGCATCTTGACACAAATGTCATGGTAACCCCCTTTGGTGCAACAGCAGACACGGGAGCAGTGTGTGACAGTTACATGGAGGTTTTTGCCACACGTAGTTTTGAAAACACACATGAATTTTGCATTGGCTTTTTAACATTCCACGCTAACTGGTTTGCAGGCACACTTCTGAAGAATGAAAGATGCATAAACATCTAGAACACGTGCTTATCTGTAATATTTTCTTTGATGGCTTTCAATAACAGTTCAGATTCACACACCTGACTTTTGTTACTTTGATAGATTTTTGACCCTGTTTCCATCAGCTGAAGAAATCACTTCTGTCAAGGCACCCATCTTAACAGCAACGGTGATATTAAGACAGCAGCGGAGCTGGGATACCGTGCCATAATATACATGGCATCGCATTTGGCTCCAACACACGTGCAGATTTTTATATATTTTGACAGCAAATACAATCAGTGAAGTCATAAGACTTGGTAGAGTCGCAAGCCCACGTGCTCAACCACGTCTCAGGACAGAGAGAGGAACCGTGTTCAAGAGCAGCTGGAAAGAACTAGACCCATGCTCAGAAGAGACATGTCACTGCACCCACTACAGTATCTATTAAGGTTCCAAGGCACTGAGTAAACATTTTCTCTTGAGATTACCTACGAAGGGGGAATGTTATTAAAATCACAGAAGAAAAAGAACATAGAGAACAAGTCATATACTAGCTGAAGATGGACATTCCCTTTCTTATCCAAGCAATTATATTCCTCAGAATTACTTCATCAATTCACAAGCATCATTTATTTAGTTATTCCCAAAAGCAAAATTTCTCCTGCATTACCGTTCTAGTTTTTCAGGGGTGTTTGTTGTCTGTCTGTCTCCAAAACACTCATTTCTGTGTTACCTCTGGCTTTGGCTAAAGACCTGAGCTGACAAGAGGAAGCAACCTTCTCTCAGTGCTTTGTCACACAGACTCCTAACCATCAGTAATAAAACACTGCAGAGTGTTTCAAAGAAATGTGAGCAGCATAAACCCATGTTAACTGGAAACTGATGCATCTCAGTTGGTTTCAGCGCTTTTTCTCACCATATGTATGACCTTAATTCTATCATTTATGGGACACGGTCCATTTGTAACATCACTTCTGAGAACGTAATACATTAATTGTTAGTAACGAGTTAATGTGAAGATGATGATATTGCAGATTAATACATCTCCACGTTGAGATTCAATAGCTACTTATTAGGCGAAACGTTAAACAGAGGTATCCATGGAGAACGCCATGATTCTTCAAAATCCAGCTAAGCGATGTCAAAAGGATACTGTCTGATAATTGCATGCACAATACTTAGGGTCTCATTAAATCAATCATAATCTCTTATAACACTTCATTTTGAGTAAGCTTTCTAACCAAAGTTTTGTAGCAAATAGAACACTCCTCAGAAACGTAACCTATAATCTTACGTTTAAGGTAAATTATTTGCATTTAATGCATTATTTATGATAAGCCTCATGTCTTCATCAATGCTGTTTGGACAACTTATATTTTTCATTAACAGGCAATTATGAACTGGAACTGCAGTACAAATCAATATATACTCTGGTGCACATAAGGCAAAATTTAAATCATAACCATGACCACAGCTTAAGCTATATAAATAGTAACAAACTAATGAACAATTTGTTTTATTTCTGGCAATAAGGTGGAGCCTTACAAATAGGACCACTAATGCAATTACAGCATTCAGATTATCATGGTATGACTCTGTGGAAGAATTAATGCCAAACAGCACCAAATTTGTGAATTATAGCTCACTGAAGGCACTGAGTTCAAAGAACCCTCAATGTTATTCACCAGAAGCCCAATTCAGCTACTTTAGAGGTAAACGGGAGTTCTATTCTGAAATTTGAAAATTCCACTTGATATTAACTAAGCACTAAAACTTAGTTGCATGACTAAACTAATGAACAGTACAGAAAGATAAACCAGAAGATTACTAGTCGGTGTTTGACTGCACGTGAGATGCAGTACCACGTGAAACGAAGCCACAGGCTAGGAACATAGAAGCTATGGGCGTGATGCCACTATACATTGAGATCACACGTACCAAGGAAATTCAAAGGAAAACTGAAGCAGTTCACAGCAACTAAAGGGTTTGACGGTCCAAATCACAGGGTGCCAAGGTACAAAAAGAGTAGAGCGGGGCATGCACATTCAGTTTGCTGGCCTCCGTACCTGCTGCTGGATGACTCAACAGTCACAGAGAACCTCATCTTGGCAAGGTGTGCATACAATGATCCAAATGGCTGCTCTTTGCGTGTCAGTTCCTCAAAGACATCAAGGAGTTTCAAGTCTTTACACACACTAAAAGAAGTCCTCAAGTTTTGGGCTTTTTGACAAAACAGCTGCAGCTTTTGCAGCTCACCCATCCCCAGACTAGTTTACTACTCTGATGAAAAAGTAGCTCGTGCATTTATCTTCCCCCCCAAAAAAACAGATCCAAGTTCTGTTGCAAACAGCAGAACAATTAACGCGCACTTTACAAACTTCTTATACAGTCATCTCCAGGGCTAGTAGGAAGAACAGAAGCATATGCTTCTGGTTCTTACACACACTCAGATTTTTACTACCTCTACTAAGAATTAACAGTGACACCTGCAATTCATGGGACAGAATGTTTTGCTATCTGTCCATAAAGTCTCAGAAGGAAAGATTTTACCGTGCTTGAAAAGTCAGGCAGATCAGTCGTTAACATTTCAATTTCCACAAGAAATATAGCCCAAGGTGAGGCTACACAGAGTATCATAACTCAGGAGGGTAAGCCAGGGGGAAAGCTGTTAGGGAGCTCAAGTTAAAAAAAAAAAAAAACAAAAAAACCCCACAAGTTTCAGTCACTTAGAAACAAAGTCATAGGTGCCCAGATTAGTGCTTGCCTGGCAATTACACATTCTGTTCAAGAGGGGAGAAGAAAATAGAGAGGTATTGGTCTAAAATCAATTTACTTGGAGCAAGAACAACAGAACACCCATTTTTCTTGGAACAATTACATTTTTTCTCAATGTAAAGTAAGTATATGGTTGTACGTACGAGGAAAGCTCTGCTAGCATATATTGGTATACATGATACAGTCAAAGCTGATCTTGTATAAACATAGCTGTGCCAGATAAATGACTATTTTCTATAGTAAAATACACTACTGTAAGATAGAAATATTCCTGTGCAGCTTTACTGAAGCAGTAGCTGATGTTGTTATAAGCACTTGCACACTACCATTTATTCCAGTCCAGTAGTACACACTGCTAAATACGCATACAGTACATCAGCAGCTTAAGCATCCCTACTAAAAACAATATGATGTTTACAAATTGATTCAGATTAAGTCCACACTTAGTCCTCTTTCCAGAGTGCTGGATTACATATTGTATCATTAGTACCATAAACGGAAAAGACAAGTTGTACTTCTGAAATCAGTGAAGTGCTTCAGGCTGTTTCCCTGCTCTTCACAAAGCTAGCACCAAAATAACAAGTTCCCCACAGCTCCCGAATTCATGGATATGGGTGTCACCAAAGAACTATTATCTGCCTGTTAGAGTTCCTTCGTTCTGTATTTACTAACGCCCATTACCATTACGAAGATAAAGCTTGATCTTCACCCTTTTCTTCTGCCACACACTGCGAAGAACCAAGGCTTTGACTGAAGGCAACTAACACAACTTAGAAGGTCTTAAACTAACAAGAATGAAGTGGCATCAGCTTACTGATGTACAAAGACTCCAGTAATTTATCTTTCTGGTTTTGACATCATTTACATTTACCACAAAAATGCCCACGGGCACAGCTGCCCAAGAGTGCAGCTTTATCTCAACAGTGCTCTCTCCAATTGGCCTGTCATCCATTCTATATCTTTATAAGGTTTTCCAGCTTCTGCACGTGGAAGCTCTCCAAGCCATTTCTTAACTGGATGACCACCTTAGGCAGAAAGCCTTGGCTTCGGACTCAACTTGACTAGTAATGTACGACTTTGTGATGCTGCAACAACGGGTTTTCTTCCTTCCAGAATGAAGTGCAACAAGTGCTTATATTCATTGTGACACACTTCTACAGTCCTAATGGAAGGCAGTTCGTTATAAACATCAACCAGAAAAAAAATCTCCCGTTATTTAAGCACTGTTATATCACTCAAGTTTCTACCTTAAGTATACGGATTACCCATTAAAATAACATCTTAAGATCAAAATACTTACAAAAAGCAGAAGCAGAAGTGGAGTTAGGACAATGCCCTGGAAGAAAAAGAATATATTTATTAGTCAGGGAAGCAGAATACACATTGTACCTTGATGCATGGAAATGCACAAATGTCATTCAGCATTGTGAAAATTAAGTGACAATAAATTTAACTTCACCCTTCAGTGTACAGTTTCTAAAAAAACAAAGTACACCAACCATTTTGGGAACCATGCTCAGTACAAAGTTTTTAAATTCTTATTTATTTTCTTTTTTTTTTTTTTTTTTTACCTCTAGCTTTCCCCATTTTGGGCTTAAGCCCCTCTAATCCAAAAAGCCTGATTGATAAAAAAAATACAATTATCACTATAACTTTATAATAAATACCCTTCTCTACAAATAGAGTTACCTTTAAAAACACAATCAAGCCCTCCCCCTCATTGTACTGTATCTTGAGTCCAACAAGCCACCCCTCCTTGTGATCGATTCCCATGCTACCCAATCGCAGGTCTTCATCTGAGCAAAAGCCACATATCAACCGTGATGAGTTTGGTGCCGTGACTGCATAATGTGAACTGATATTCCCCAAGGAAGTGAGCTGAGATCTCAAAACTCACTTCACTTGATTAGACTTCATGTCTCACTGGTAGAAGACAAGTCTTTCATCTAATTTAATCACACAGGACCACCTCAGCTTTCCACAGCCCCCTGGCAGATGCAAGCAAAAAGATTTTTTGTCTTCACTGACAAGGAACAAGTTTAAAGCTGATGACTGGACAAAACAGAGGGTTTTAAGTTTCATGAGACCAATTCTTAAAATGAGTTGTTTGGGCTGGGAGTTAACATGACATGCTTCGGTTTCACGGCTGCAAAAAAGCAATTCCCCATCATCTTTCCATCTCACTTCAATATTTTATTATTGCTCAATAAAATTATTTTATCATTTAATGCATGCTAATTCACAGAGGTTGCTCAGAACTCCTCTAAAACAAGAGTGTTGTTCATTCAAACATTTCTCAAGGATAATTCCTTCAGCAATTTACAAACTTCACAGTTTCAAGTCCAAAACTTTCATATGTGCATCTATAGGGATGTATATTTTCTGTTTTGTTGTTTGCTTCCTCTTGCTCCATGTTAAAAATAATCCAACAAAAAGGCAGTTTTTCATCTGTAACACCCCTCTACTTCAATATTTTGGAAGCTAATGTAAAAAAAAAAAAAATCTCGTGCAATTAGTGTTCTACTTGTTTTCTGAGTCCTTGTCAAGAAAGTGCTCCAACAAAACACAGGGAATACACACCACAAGGATATAGCAGGCAACTCATAAGCTATGCAGCTTGAAAGCGCAGCAGAACTTTAGAGTATATTTTGAACTAAATACTATATGCCACATCTGGCTGCCCCACAGCTCAGCGATCCGTAATCATTTACCTTTTTGCAAATGTCACAACTGAAATAGATCACAAAAGACAAGATAGATCAAGAAAGACAAGCAACAGTAAGAATTGCTTTAGGGAGTCCCTTACTGTTTACAGGGAGACCTACACTAACATACAGACACAGTTATAAATAAACATAGGTGTTGAAGTACATCAGCTGAAAATGGAGAAAAATGTTGAGAAAAGGGTGGAGGCAGTAAGAGTTACATTTGTGAACGGCAGCATCTGCAATACTTGGATGGAAGAAATGTCAGCAAAATTTGTATAAAGTGGATGCGGCAGTCACTTCATAGAATGAGCAGTTATTATGAAAAACTGCTCAGTATACCAGAGCCAGACCTCCCTCTTCTTCCCTTTTCCCCATGGGTAATTACATTGCACAGCTCAAAAAGTACCAAGTGCCTGAGTAGTCCCCAAGCACCCCAAAATTTTGGGATAGCAGGACACCATTAGAACAGGTTTCCAACTTCAGATCCTTCTGGGCATGAGCAAAGAGAAGCAAAAATCATAGAAAATAGAAACACCAAGCTTGAAAAAGACTTCCAAGATCATCCAGTCCAACCACCCACCTATCACCTATATTTCCTACTAAACCACGTCCCTCAGTACAACATCTAAATCTTTTCTGAACACCTCCAGGTATCTTGTCACCAGTTATACAGGATAAGATACCCACCTCACCAAAAGCTTCTTTCAGGTAGCTTAAGAGAGCAGTAAGGTCTCCACTGAGCCTCCTCTTCTCCAGACTAAACAATCCCAGTTCCCTCAGCCACTTCTCATAAGGCTTGTGCTCCAGACCGCTCACCAGTCTCATTGCCTTTCTCTGAACACACTCCAGGGCCTCAAGGTCTTTCTTTTCTAAACCTGAAGGAACCTCACTGATTCAGCACAGCCACTGCATGCTCCATGCCTCAGGGCAAAAAAAAAGTGCAGAAGTAAAAACAAAACAAGAGCAGAAGAACCCTCCACTTCATCTACCTGACTGACAAAGACAGCATCCTTCCTCCTTCAGATGGGATCTGTGACGGTATATATTTGCTTTGGGAGGTTTCAGATACGAGCACAATGGACAACTGCCACTGAAAGTTCAAAGTTTGTAATGTCATCAGCCAAATACTACCTCTGTGATAGCAACGCTTCCTCATAACTCTGTAAGTAGAGAGGAAGAGAATCCCTACACATATTGACTGCTCTTGTTGGGAATCTAGCCTTCAGAAGGTCAGTTCTTGCAATTCTTCACGAAGTTTTGCAATTAAACCTGGAGATCTGAACAAGCAGAAGCATGTTTCCTGCTTTCTCATCGCAGAAAGGATTTACAAGGTTGAACTTGTCCATTTGCAACACAGGCAGTTCTCTGGGAAGATAAACAATTGCGTGGTAGAAGAGACATTCCTATTGAAAAACAGACGCTGTTGTTGAATCAAATTAGTTTTATGTTGATGTTTTGTTTTGATATGGATATTGCTAGTTGGAAAAAACAAGGACTATGTTAACACCAAGGATTTTTTCCAGTCAGTATCATTGCAGTGACTGTCACGGCTGGGTGCAAGACTTGCTAGTGGAGCGGTGGCTATCAGACTGACCTGTAGATAGGAGAGAACAGACAAACTTTGTGTTTGTAGAGCTCATCAAGGTGGGCTATGAAAACATTGGATGTGCTTTTATGCGCAAAAGCCAGCCTCTTCAGGTTTCTATTCCAGATTTGAAGAAGGGTTTCCATGACTAAGGCATATCTAACATAAGGTATTACCTTACCCTGCGCACAGTGCCTCACTCCAACTCTTTGCCTTTCCATCAGCAGTATGCTCTTCTACTTGCTCTCAAGCACCATGTGATGCAGTTCAGCCTCATACCTACCGAAGAATGTACAGAGTACATTCAACTTAAAGCCAAGCAATATAAGTTAATGACGACTACTTTCATTTCTAAGGCAAAAACAAAGAGTCATTCCCTCTGCAGGAACGGAGGATCACGGTTATCTGATCCCTTTCTGCTCGTGCGAGCAAACAAGGACCATGTGTTCTGCAGCGTGCACTGCAATTACCTCTGAAGGAAAAAAAAAAAAAAGACAAAGAAAAAAGGAGGCAAAAAGGAAACTGAAAAAGCAAAAAAATCTATGGCTTTAAAATATTTGGACTGTTAACACCATCAGAGAGAAAAAGTATCAAAATTGGACTACTCCTTTCCCTGATTTGCTTTCCAGGCAAGTGCTGTCACATAGTGTATAGAGATAAACAGATTGGAGATTAGCACTTCTAGCAGAAGCTGAGCATCTGCCCTTGAGATTGAAAGGTCATTACATGGTTTTAGCATCTTCAGAGTTCGGGTGGAGTGTTAAGTTTTCTGACTGCTGCCCACAATGGAGTCGAAGTTGTAAAGTGACTGCCGCTTGCTATCAGCAGAAAACTTTCAAGAAATCCATTTACACCTCTGATGTGAAAGACTGACTGAATATATTTCAACAATTTCAGTGGAAGAGGAAAAAAAGAATCTCAACCTGACCCGAGACACTGATACAAAATAGGAGCTGGAACAGCTATAGTAGATACCTGTAAATACACCTTATAGCAAGTATCATGAAACATGTCTTGATGTTGAACTCTCTTAAGAGACTTAAAATACACACGTGTCTGTGTGCATGCATGTGCACGTGCCCTTTAACAGAAAAGATGGAGCCAGAGATGCATTTAATCACTGTTTGCCCTGCATAGATAAAACATGCTAAGAAGTTGCTTAGAGGTTTCATTCACTACTGAACTGCTGCGGAACAGATACTAAAAAGTGTTCTCTTCTCCCAGGAATTATGTAGAATCGATATATGTAATTGGCTGCCAAATTGGAAAGCAAAGGAAATAACATGATGGATTGGCATCTACGATGGCAAATCATTGAGAAAGAAATTATGCAAACAGTAAGAGCAAGGTGGGCACAGGTCCAAAGGAACACATGGCAGAAGACAAGTAAGGATTATTGTAATGAGGCATGAAATACAGGTGAACTTTCCTTCCTCTCCTTTACTCACACGCTTCCATGCAATTTTTCTTCATTCTCCCTGGTCAGCAGTGTGACACACACATGTGGCAATTAGGAAGTCAGAAAACAAACAGAAAAGCAACTTCTAACCCAAGCAGCCCCTGGCTTGTCTTACAAAATACAACTGGAAAGCACAGAAAAGTATTTTTTCAGAAATCAATTACCATATCCTAAAAGGTACCTCAGAGTCAGGCACAAAAGGAGCAGAAGCGTAAGCAGCATTGAGTTCTAAGCTGAATAAAGGTTAGTAAAAACTGGCTGCACAGCACTTAGATTACTACTGATGAAGTAACATGAGCAAACTGGCTATGAACTCTGAAAATTTCTTTGTAGAACAGAAATAAATGACAAGTGAAACTACCCACATATGCGTACAACAGTTTCTCGTTTGTTCCACCCCTGCCCTGAGTCAGCAGCACTTTTTGGAAAAGAAAGATCAGGTCCTCACATAGCCCGCTGCCCAACAAAAGACGATCTCTGTAGCTTTGCTGGTCACAGAATGAGGCACGGGCTTTACCTTGAAACATTTCCATTACTTCCATTTCTTGTTGTCCCGTTTGCTCTTTTGGTTCTGTGCTTGGAAGCGGCACTCCAAGCCAATGCCATCTATCTGAACAAAGGAGCGCAAGCCTCCTTACTGAAGGCACAGCTTACTTACCGCTTACTGAAGGCACAGCCTCCACAACCCCACACTGCAACCCCAAGCCTGTATAAGACACCGCTTATTGGACAGGATATTACGTTACGTACCCTCTTCACTCAACTGATTTAAAACGTACCTGATCTATCCTGCACTCATCACAGTTTCAGACCTTACATAAAAGTTGAGTCCTACTGCCAAAACAGGGCTTTCACACACCCGGATAAACAGCCAAACGTTTCGGGAAGAAGTTGCCTTTACCCTTCTTCCACACACTCCCACTTACACAGAATGACACAGAGCCTCTAGACGAAGACCACAGAAAAAGTTCACAACCTTCCTACTGAATAAAGTTCCTTGGTTGCAAATCAGAAGAGCAAAAACAACAGCAAGTAGAAGTCGGGTCGGGATGGCCTGCATAAGTCCTTGTGAAACAACCATTTTGTGCTGAATGGAGCTGTAACAGAAAGATGCTGCGCAGGCACCTGTGTATTTTGCACATCAATTTCTGACTATTAAACTACTTTAATATGATTTTAAGCCTGTAACTGAAATAATTTGGAAAACATTTCAGCACATGATTTATTATATGAACCATGTGACTGCAAGAGCCTACGTGAGACAGTCTTTTTCTGGATTCTTTAAACAGATTTTAATATTTGTCTAAGCGTGGCCATAAAAAACTAAGCTGCTCGTTTGTTTCTACTTAAGGACAATATTGAAGATGACAAATTTTTGTTGAATTAGACGTTGAACTAGGTCTCTTAATTTCCATGCTAACACATGCTTTCCCCTTCTTTCAAACTAAATGCCCATATAAATGACATACTTATTAGTTTTTATCTCTTGCCATTTCAGATATCAAGTTAGAACCGCACTGCTATGCTTATCATTTCAGTCACTGCCCTCCAACACAACTCCAATGTTCTTGCGTTCATCCCCCACGGGCATCACAGAGGCTTCTGATGCCAAATAATCAGTTGTCTTACATTTTCCCATTTTATTATTTTCAAAGTTAAGTTGCAGAAGGCAGTCTTTTAGAAGTCCCCTACTGCACATCCCTTCTTTGTCAGCTACTCCAATGATATTGGATCTGAGAAGGCTTATAAAATCACAGGACTTTGGAGTGAATTTTTTAATTTAGCTCTTTATTGTACTGTTTTATATCAAATGATTGATCTGAATGCAGGGTGGGAAGAACAAAGGCTTTACGAATTGGTTTTTTTTTTTAAGGACACAGATGCACCCATTCTCCCCGCAGTGAATAATATGAAAATAAAGAAGCATACTGAAAAAAAGCATCAAGCATAACAAAAGCATTATGTCAAATTCACACATTTTGTTAATTCCACAAGCTACAGCACTAAGGCAGCAAATTATAAGTCAGAATTAAAAATAGTTTTGCACAACCCTAATCCAGGTATAATTATAAATACGTACCACAACAATAGCTGCAACTCATTCAATTAGCAAAGAAAGGATTTTAAGAACAAAACCACAACATTACAAATGCTGTGTCAAGTGGATTTTCTTTTATTGAGGGGACAACATAAACCACATTTCATATCACCTATGAGATCATGCATAGTGCTTTGTGAGTTGTTTCAAACGTTGCACCATCTTTGTTCTGTTGTGACAACTCCGTCCTCCACTATATGAAAGGAAACTTGAAAAAAGTGACAGCATTGAAAAGCACACCAGCAACAGTCCAGCGCAGAATACAACAGCATTTTCACAATTAATGTAATTACTAATTGCTAATTATTCCCCTTACACACATTTTATGCAACTATGAAATCAAAATGGAATCAAAAGGCATTAAAGCAGGCAGAACTCAGTACTTCCAGAGCAACAAAACCTGGAAAGAAACAGTGATCCCAAATAGCAACATGGCATCACTACAGCTGTCACAAATTTAGTTTAGTAAATAAAATCAAAAGGAAAAGTTTTTCTTTTTCCTCCAATAAGTTTGAAGGGTCAGGTTCCAGTACAGGGCTGAGAGTTAAGCAAAGAGTATGAGGAGTATTTCACAAAGGTAAAACTCCACATAGTTATAGTTTGCCTGGCTTCCCAGCAGAGGGCATCTTCAACACATGAGAAATTTTCCTCTTAGCCAGCAGTAATTCAGTAAAGACCCTGAACTTCTCAAGTAAATAAAATCTTGCTTGGGCTTTGAAGGCACTACTGGAGTAATATCCAGAACGATGCACAAAATACAAAGAAATCCGAATCCGAGTTGGAAATGGGTGTTTTCATAAAATACCATGAAGTCTCACAGCCTATGCTAGAACAGCAATGCTTTAACAGCAACCGAATAGAACTGAGTTAGACAGGAATTGTCTGGCAAGCAGCATCTGTGATAAGATAAGCAGAGGTTGCCGCTAGCTGGGAAAACTGCTCCTGTCTGCACTTGCCTGCAGTTGCAGCATTCTCTCTGCTACTGCATGTGACCAAGAGAGGTCACGGAGGAGACAGCCAGTTGCCTGCTCAAACATCTAGCACCTTCCCTCAAGCTCCCTGTTGGCACTCACCTGCAGGAGGCATCAAGGCAGGCGTCCCGCTGGCATCTTCTGTACATCCAGTGAACTGCCAAGCCTGCAGCTCCAGCCGCTTCCCATTCCCTCTCCACTCACCCTAGCTGACCGTCCACCTCAACACTTTCTCCCTCTCCTTTTACATCCCACCCAACAAGAATCTTTCGCATTTCCTCCCTGTGCATTTTCTCACCTACCTCCTTTCCTTTGCCAAAACCATTTAGACTCTATTGTGTTCTCCCTCCTATGCAAGAAGGTTCCCAGCTCAACTAGCACAGCGTCAATGGGCCTGAGGAGGAAAGCAACAGTCTGGAGAATTCAGGTGCCTGGATGTATAAGCATGCAAAATGAAGACAGAATACACTTAACATGTCTTTTGCACTAAGTGCAATGTACGCTAGTGCCCTGTTAATAACACATTACAATTTCTCCTTTGCTTTGTGAACAAGTGCACTAACATACACGTTTGGAGTTAAAGTTATTTCTCCATTTGATATTAAGGTGTGTTTTCCTGAAGATTACAGACAACCCAGATTTCTCCCATATTTGGATCTATCTAGATTAAGCATCAGGTCTTAATTTCAGTTAATAAGACAATATTAATAGCAAAACACGCCAGACACAGCATCCAACCAGCTGCCACCAAATCATTTCACAACATAAAGGATGGCACGCTAGATGGTGCTGTGGGACCTTCCAGAGGAAAGAACTTCCTTCTCAAAGACAAGTTATACTATCAAATCAGCCATCTAATCGATTCTATGTTTGAAACACATTCAGGAGTATTAAGTTACAACCACGAGAAAAATCAGATCTACAGAAAGTAAAGGAACGTGCTATATAAGCCTTGTTCTGACTGATACTACTTTTCGGAATAGTTACACGCCCCTTTTCCACTGGAATTATTTTTCACCTGTTCCCAAAACAAGAGAAAGCAGCATTTTTTATGTTCTACACCAGGGCTAGTTACCTGTAAGATAAGCTGTGACAAAAGCTGACAAATACCACAGAAAGAAGCACTCATCAAAACTGATTCTATTTCTTTCCTTCTACAGCCTCTCTTGTAACTGAAAGCTATTGAAATAGCACAGTGCCTGCACAAACACACCATTGATATTTGAACTGGAGCACAATTTATGGTAGTTGACATACTTTGTTTAAATTAACTCCTATCTTCCTCGTTTTTCTTAAAGCCAAGAGCCTCGAACAGTGAAAGTATAGAACACTGAACAACTCCTCCATGACATATGGAAGAAAAACTTGATACAATGAACAGGAATATAATGCCAATAAAAACCAATAAGCATTCAGTCACTGATCAGTAGTAGTAAAACAACTGGAACTGTAAAGGTCTCTTAGGACTTGAAATTCAGAAATACCAGTTAAAAACTGACAGATAAAGTGCTGGATTACTACTCACTCACCCATACAGTGGTTTGTTCTGTGGTAGAAAAGAAGCAAGATACCACCCCTCCTCTACAATCAAATCAACAGTACAGTTTGTCTGGAAATAGAGATAAATCAGCTCACTTCTGCTTTGTCAGGAAAATTTCTCAACAGCAAAGACACTTGCTACATTCTAAGATGAGACATGCACTCCAAATTCCTTTGGGAGAAATGTGCTTGGGACCCTGCAGGATCATTTTCAAGTCTGCTGGAAAGTTAAGCTAACAATAATTAGTGCATGACCAAGCTCACTCATGTATTCTTTTTGTTTTCTTTAGTACCCCAAACTGTTTCGTTAAAATGTACAACAAAGCTCATTCAATCTCTTCTCCTTTATTATTCCTGGATACGATTCCTTTTCACGACAGAGCATTTCACAAGCATTAAGCCAAAGCTAAGAAAAACAGACACACGTGTGCATGCGCACACATACACACTAACACAAAAACCCAGCCCCCAATATGGTAATCTATATTGCTTGTGTTCTTGTGCTGCCTGCCTGGCCCCAAGTCATCAATAATGAATAGACATGTACAGCTACAGCAGTAGCCTGTGTCATGGGCTTGTCAAGGATTTTTGAAAAGGAACAAAACCACAGGTTTGCCATTTGATTGCACCTTCTTTTGCAAACAGGGGACAGCAAAAAAAGGGTATTTCAAAAGGGGAGCTATGATTAACTCTCTTCATGATAATTGATGGTTTCTTCCACCATACGGAACTTAAAAATGATTTCCTTGTAATGCAACCAGTATTCTCCCAGGCCTGTGAATTCAACAATAATGTTGATTTTGAGCATAGGGAGGAGAGGTTTGGTTTTTTTTAATCTATTTTAAGATAATGAATACGTACTGACAAAGATTAAAATAGCATGGTTTACACAGAGGGAGGAAAAAAAATGGCTTTGTTTTCCAAGAACCCCAGCAAGTTCAGCCTTAGATAAAATCCTTACTGAATAAAGTTAATACATGTGAACACACATCCACAGAGCCAATGAAAGCAACAGCCCTACTACAGGCACGCAGATCTTAATGAATTAGTTAAATACTATTTAGAAAGGATACGGTTGCTTCATCTATTTCTTTTATGTTCCCACATACATTTCTCCAGACAGGGTGAGCGTAGTCTTGCAGACGTGGTTATGTGACATCGTACGACCACCGCCCTGGGCTGGGTGCACGGCACACAACAAACGTCTTTAGGACATGCACAAAGTAAACCCAGTTGCAACCCCAAATCTTTCTTGCTTTCTACATCTGCACTGTATTTTCCGAACATTGACTTCCATAGTAACTTCTGTAGCAGGTGAGTCATCAGTCAGTCTCTACTGTGGAAGATGTGACTGAGGATGCTTCTTTTCAGGAAGCCTGGAGCTAAATAATTTGTATAAGAAATGAAAGTATATGAGCACGTGCTTTCACACGCCAACCAAAAGCAAGACATCTCAATTCAAATAATGCTGTCAGGCCACCTTCTGCAGAAGCAAACAGCAAACAAAAGCACATGACTTAAAAACAAGCAAAGATTCACAAAGCAGCCATCAGTAAAGCACTACTCCATGAACTGACCCAGCGTTACATTGTGACAACTGTTTTTAATGCATAGAATGGGCTATTATAGTATTCAGCAGAACTGTGCATAAATTGCTGAACGTGCAAGGGTTGAATATGTTATCAGTGACTGAATATGAAAAAAGGAACATAAAGTACCTTTTTTGGCAGATAATAAAATAACTGCCTCAAACATCACAAATCACTACAGCACACTAAGGATAAAAAGCCCCAAATCACAGAGAAGTGGTTGCTCAGGTTAACTGGGTGCAAGCAAAGACTATTTAGTTTCAAACGAGATTTTATTCTGTCACCAAACCATTAGAGTTACCCAACTACTTCAAGCAGCTCTTTCTCAGTTTTAACCCCAAACACGCCTCAGCAGGACTAGATGGATTATCATCCATTTCACCAATTCTATGCAAGCTATAAAAAAACACTTCTGGTGACAGGTTTGTATGATCCCGCACATGCTCAGCTCCTCTCAACCACGCTCTCAGAGTTGAGAGCATGAAACTTCTGTTTCTTGCATCGTTTGTGCACTGTTTTGAACATCCTCACAGAGGTGACAATCCGTATCATCTGCATTTTTAAATGCTCAATGTGCACACTGGCAACAAGAAAACAGGTTTTTTCTCACCTGTAGTAGGGTGAGTCAAAATGCACATTCTTGTTGTCAGTGCCATACGGCCTCAGGATATCTCTCAATTTTATTTTTAACCAGTTGATTCAAAGATGTCTCGTTTTCAAAACTATTCACCAGATGTGGATCTCGTGGTCAAGTTAAAAAAATCTAAGGATTTGTTCAATTACACGCTAACTGAAAAGTCACAGACGACCCATTTGGATGCGGTGCTGCATACAGCAGCCTGCCCCTCAACCCAACACTCTCAATTTCTCATCTCGCTTCCTTAAAAAGTGACACTGCTTTGAAGGATGCAGGAAAACTGTTTGAACGCATGGCTCCATCACTTTCAAAGAGCTCTGTCTATAGTGGCCTTGCCTGGACAGGTCCCAAGAAAAATTCATCTCCCCAGGTCCATATTGGTTGGCTCCAGTGCCATCTCCCTTGCAAGCAGAGAGGCATGCTGCAGAGGCAGGCTCCAGGCCACCCAGTGCCCACCTCACAGTAGTCCAGAGTGAGACAACAGTGTGAGGCTGAGCAAGGCAACAAGCAAGAGGCCCACACACGTGCAATGAGAGTTTTGTGGGTGTCCTCTGCCAAAGGTGGCATGTCACTGTTCACCTGGGAACGGTGACATCTGCATACACTGAGCGTGCGGGAGCAAGTAAGATGTAGAGAACTTAGAACTCAGGCACAGGCAGCCCAAAGAACTGGAAAACAGAAAAAAAATAAAAGGAGAGGATGATAGAAAAAGGGGTGGGCTGAGGGGCAAAATAAAAACTTGGCATAGTATTTCAATTTCCTCTGTGGGTTCCACCGCTGAAACTTGCCGTTAGAAAGAGCCTGCTTTTCCCATCTGATAAAAACACTGGTTTTGCATTTAAATCATCTGCCCTGAAATGAAGATCTTTGATTCTGTAACATAACAGAGTCTTTCCAGAGGGGGAAAATTGTTTCTGAAAACAAAAGAGTCCTCGTCTAGAAGAGGCTGCACAGGCAGGGAACGGAGATGGCATGGGAGAGCAGAACCAAATAAAGGCAAAGTATTTCCTTCACAGCCCCCACAAAAAAGGTTTTTCGATTTGTGCTCCCAAGGGCTCGAATGGCAAGACAGTATGAACTTGGAAGGTGTTTATTGCGTTAGAGAAGGTAAAACGAGAGAACAATGGAAAGAAGTTATCCAAGACCTCTACCTTCTCCTCATAAGGGCAAGAGTCCTCAGTATGCAATGTAACTCTCTGCTCTCCGCCACAGGCTTTGCCCAGACTCTTCCTAAACCATGACTGCAAGGCTGGAAGTTCACACTATGGGGTTAGATCATCTGTGGAGTTCAACTTCCAAAGACCTCAGTTCTCTGTATCCAGGATAATTCTCCTTCTGCAAGTAGACTGCATTCCTTGTAAGAGTGAAATCCCCTACAACATGCCACACACATTCGGAGAACCTCATTAGCTGGAGGAACAACACATGTCCTCTTAAGGCTTTCAATTTTTTTACTGAGGATTTCCTGGCTTCTCTAAGCAACTATAGATTTTTTGTGATTAACAGCTTTCGTCAAGTGCCTCATCTGGCGAGTGGTAGAAGGTACTTTCCACAGAGTTCACGGCATGTGCAATTCCCCACCATCTCCTCCCCAAATAAGTGAATTTGAATATGTGAATTACTGAGAGTAGCAACTCTTCACACATCCTAAGATCAGTAACTGACCTGACTTTCGAAGTAGTTTTCAGGTGCCTCAATTGGTCAAACTGAAATCAAGATATGCCAACTCATGTTAGTTTTTCACATCATCGTGAATTAGCAGCTGAAACAATTTCACAACTAAAAAAAATAAGACATCACCCAGCTCAGTACGAGTTGTTAGTAACTAGTATTTACCCATTATAAAGCAGCTTTAGTCCCCATCTGATGGAAAGATTCAACAGCCTCATGCTGGTGTTCGATACAGATCCTGCTAGCATCCTGCAGAGGGTGGCTTACAGATGAGAAATACAACAGCTCCTGGCTGGCTAAGCCTGCAAGATAGAGCTCAGAGAGAAAATCCTGACCCGCTGTTTTAGTTATCATCACTTCATTACCAACGCTTCTTGTTAGAAGTTCCATTTCAGTGTGAAGAAGATCCCATTTCCCATTTGTTTCCTGAAGGCATACTCACACAGGTGGCAGAACAAAACACAGCTGCTTCAGTTATTTACAACTGGACATAACTGTTTCTTACTTTTCTGAAGCAATTACACCTCTAAGGCAACACAGCTGTATGTAAGGCAGGTTTGCATAATCCCAGGGGTAAATTAAGGTCCTTTTACCAAGAAGCAACAGTGTTGACAGCATTCTCATTTCCAGATCCAACACCAGAGATCACCCTCTCATTCCAACAGCAGAAACAACCACCCTGTAGGTTGGAAGCAGCAATAACTTGCCCTGAGTGTTCCAGTACCAGTGCTGTAAATGAGCTGCCAGCCATCTGACATCTCCACAAGTTTTTAACCTCCCTGTTCTGCAAAGGTACAGTAAGGGAAGAGCATCAGGATCCCCAAATGTGCAAGCAATCCCAGGGAGCAGCTTGCTAGATGCCTGCCAGCACATTCTACACACACACAAATAGCATGCAACAAAACTGCCGAGTTACTTTTGATACATCTCCTACAAGACAGTTTTTTTTAAGTGTAAATATTATATTTAAATTAGCATCTCTTCTTTGCCAACAATCAAAAGCCTCCAACATCACAAACCACAGCAACCAGGTGGCCTAGCAACCTAGACAGACAGACAGAGGGAGTTCAGTTCAGTCAGTCAGTAATAAAAAGCTGTGGCTGTCTGGCTTCAGGGAGAAGAAAATTGCTTGGATGATCACTTCAGTACTCTACTAGGTGATGCACTATTTTATTCTTTCTGATAGTTGCAGTTTAAAAGAACTCAAAACAGGAAAATGTACATGTAAAGGCTGAGCAAAGATGTGGACTGAAGCTTGATTTTGTTTGGTTCCAAATTCGCACTTTTGATAGAGCCTAGGGAGCCAGAGACAGAAGAAAGGTAACTGTCCCCAAGGGCCTGACAGTATCAGAAGTAAAAACAGTTACCTGCTACTTGTAGAGTGGGTTTCAGAGCAAAGCATTGTGCTGTGGGGGATGGCCTTGGTAACACAAGCAGGTGTCACCGCAGTGTACCTGCCAGCAAAGCAAGACCTGTTTATTAACTGCAACACGTGGTCACAATTAAGCTTAGCATGACTCACCACTAAGCAGGAAAACAGAGTTTCATTCTCATCACCTGCAATTTCACAGCAATTTTACTTGCCTGCTTACTACAGACCCAAGCCTAAAGGTGCTGAGCATTTACAGCTGCTCCTAGAAAAAGGCACATTGTGCACACTCAAGGGAAAAAAAAAGTGGGGTTTAATTTTTTCCCTTTTTAAAAAAGAGGCAGCACAGGGGCTGATAATTCCCCATACTTTTCATTTTTTTATTTAAGCAGTTACAGTGCTAAATTCTATGCTATTAAAAAGTTGCAATTTCTTCTGGCAATGTGGCGGGCCTTCCCCAAGCTCTCTCCTTACCATCCCTTTCTCTCATCTTTTCTTTCTTTCTCCAAATCATTTCCAAAAAGATTAAGTATAACCCTCAAGATGGCTTACTTCCAAGCAAACCTCACAATGGATGCTATATCCAGCAGGAAACTGAGGCTCTCCACTTTTTTTTTGTCATAGGTATTTCTTCAAACAATTCTTACTGATAAAAATCAAGCAATGCCTTCTGGCTTCCTTACTAGTTGAAAGAACTCCCAGTGTTATCTTGTCTTCAGTTTCTGGTGACTCCGGACTACTCGCTCAGCCCCCGAGCTGGGATGGCAATCAGTAAATAAATCTGATTTGGTCATTTATCCAGCGAGCACAGAGCATCAAGAGGAGCACTTGCAGATGTGACAAGTAATTGCTGCCTTAAATACTGCACGTGTACATCCCTCTGAAGTCGATGGCCCATCAGTAGAATACTTATTACTAGCAGCAATAACCATTCTGGCTAAGTGACCATTCTCTTCCAAGGGTTATAGCATCTGCTTACATAAAGGGATATTTTTGGCACAGTCTCAAGGTCTTCCTTCTTGTGCCACGCTGCCAGAACTCCGATGAGGTATGCAGGGCACCTACAGCACTCCAGGTCATTAGCCCTTCCACTGATAAGGGAGCATCTCGCCGAGCTGCAGACAGACAGGGTGCTGCTCGCTCCTTAACCCTCGGGTTTCCTTCGCGCATCTCTTAAGAAATTGACTGAGCGCCGCTCACCTTAAACTACTCTTTCAATGCACACCATTTAGAGCTTTCTAAATAAAATCATTTCTGAGCATTTTGCTGGGAGCTGAGTTTAAAGACATGAATTATCGATGTTTCAGCTAAAATGTATCCCTGATATTTCTTTCTTCTTCCAGCAGTTAAGAAAATAAAACATTCCTAAAGTGTTTCCCTGTGACCATCTTCACACGCCTCTCTGCTTGATAAATTGATCACCTCAGATAAAAACTAATTTACGCCCGTGGTTTATTAAGACAAGAAACTCTCGTTTGAAGAGAAAAAAGCTGCAGCGCGTGTCTGTGCTCTGACAAATGGCAAAAAGCACAGCTGATTTAACAAATGAGCGCTCAATCAATGGTGCACTGAGGCACATGACAAAGGGAAGTCAAAACCCATTACATTCAAGAACCTCCTTTAAATTCCACTTCAGTGCACTGACCCTGTTGCTCAATGCTAAAGACTTTACAAGGTTTTCGGAAACATTTAGAAGAGCTTTTGTTTTGGCATTCACTCAGCTGCACCTCACAATTAACACTGCCAGACTCCCTTCTAATCAATTATTCATTACGATTACTAGCATATCTTTTGAGCGCCTTAACTTCACATCAGAAGTGTGCGAGGGATGACACATGCATGTGTACTTTGCAGAATAAAAGGCAGACTCTAAGCAGGCTTTAACGCTAAATGAGTACAAGGCTAAAAGAAGCGAAATCAACACTTTTAGTCAAAGTTGAGCTTCAGGCGAGCTGCAGGCAGTGCACAGCATGAGAGAATTTGGCTCCAGAAAGTGCCCATGTGTTGACAGCTGAATAAGAGTTTGAAGGCTTAATGGTAAGAAATGTTCCGTCAACGATAATGTTACACGTTACTTACTCACTTAGCTACTCATCTTCTGCTGCCTTGACAGCTAATGACGCAAAGCCCATTCCACACAAGTTCTACTACTACCTATACTAACATGCTTTATCGTGGTTACCGAGGCTAATATTTTTTTCCCAGCCCAACAAAACAGAAGCAAATTTTCGAAGAATAACCATAAAGCACAACAGTACTGAGAAATTAAGGCAGAGAACTCTGAAGAGCCTGCTCAAACACAAGGAAAAATATGAATGAACTTGAGCGTATTTCCACACATCTATTAGCATACATGCAGGATATCTTTATGTCATGGTACAACTCTCTATTAAACACAGTGTGTTTACAGGGGAAGGATATTTGTGCCATTTAATATTAAGGCACGTAACTTAAACATATAGGCTAGGAGCCTGGGCTTTCCATTAAAGCTCCATCGGAAATCTAACTCAGGCACAAGTGAAAGAGTTTAAATGCTTCTCCTGACACACTACTGATGATCTCTATTATGAAGGTTGCAATCCTAGCTTCCATACATCTGTTTTACCTGGGTGATAACAAGCAGCCAACTGGAACCCTAAATAGCAGTTGGAAGCGACTAGAGAGCAACATACAGGAGCACCAATTCTGCAAGATCTGGATACTGTCGGCTAGGACTCGCGAGCGTTCAATGGCATCACTGGCAGCTTTATGCAACATATACACATGCACAGATCTTGAGATAAATACAAATCTGGTCGAATTGCTTATTATTTCTGCTTTTTCTCATCATCACAGCATGGGAAACGCTCAACAGAAATACAAAGGAAAAGGAGAAATAATAAAATTACTAAAAAAGAATCAAAAGGTAGAGCCGCAACTGTTCAAGTGCCACCAATACAATTAGAGTTGAACTCAGGTGCCTGAATCTAAATGAACTTGTATTCTATAAAATCTCACAGCCTCTAAGCGCAAGCAAGTCTGTGGCTACCTAATAACGTGTTAGCAGAATGAAAGAGGTAGCCTATGTTCCTCTGTTCTGTATGCCCTCAGCTGCTGCCATCTGAGTTAAGAAAAGCACCTTCATGTTTATTTTCCACACACAGAGATGAGCAATTTCTTATCAGAGCATTTACCAAAGGACGGATACTGTGTTCTGGTACCTGTTTTAACTTGACAGAACCAATAAGCAAGAACCAAGAACACCTGGGAACAGCAGCCACAGATCCAAGCACTTCAAAGTTAAGTGAAATGATACTCACCACATCCAGCTGCTGCTCCTTTGATTATCGAGGATTATCAAACCACTCAGATTTCCTGTGTAAAAACTGTTAGTTGGTTCGCTAAGGACAGAGAGAGGTGCCCAGAAGCATTTAGAAAGGAAAAAATAAAGTGGCTTAGGAGTGGAACTCCCATTGAAACTACATTAGGGATCTTCACATGTTTTGCTTGCAGCAAAACTTTGCAGAGCGCACAGAAAGTTACTAATGCTTGCTTGAAGTGACAACTATATTTCAAGACTACTATTCATTATTTCACATGCTGTAAGCATAAAAACAAGTTTCAATTCTGGTATATCAACAAGCATGCTCAAAATCTTGCCAGCTAAAGAACATACAGTCATCAGAGCAGTATTACTATTCTCATACCAACCATGAAGGGAGTTAAGTAATCCCTGCAGAAGCCAAAACATAAACCTGCTTGATACTTCAGAAACAGGGGTAAACAATCAAAAGACCAACCCAACCCTTGAATTACCAGCCAGGACTCTCACATCATTCATATACAACTATGGGCAAGGCAAACGAACACACATTTCACTGTTGTGATGTTTCAGCCTTAAATTATCATTCTAAGGACCATGGTTTAGTGGGCAATGCTGGTGATAGGTGAATGGTTTACTGGATTATCTCAGAGGTCTTTCTCAGCATAAATGATTCTATGATTTTAAATCTACAGATCCCAGTGATTCAGAATGGGCCAAAATGCAAATGGCAGAGTGATGAGATGAGCCCTGTCAGATTGTTTTCAGTCACCAACCGCATCATGAACAGAGCAGTTTTTAAGACGTCCCTTGTTGCTGTTGAACTTGCAATGATTTCATAGGGTTTGATTACTGAGAAATGACTATTTCAAGCAGAAACAGAACGTTTGGCTATATCCCTGCAAACAGCCTGCCACTGCAGCCAAAGTGCTGTCTGCATCCAGAGGGCACTTCCTTTATTATCCAGATTTGTTCAAATGACTCCGAAGTAACACCGAGCAACAGCATTACCTTTGTGCCAATTACCTCAGCTTTCATCCAAAGAGAAAGTGAACATTTAGATTTATACGCAAATCCAACATTCCTTTATGAATCTTCACGGCAATGAAACTGCAGGATTGTCATTAATGTAAGTTACAGCACTGCAATTAACATACATTACTGCAATTGAGTACACGATCAGATCACTTAGAAGAAAACAAGAGAACAAGACAATAAAAATCCTTAGCAAAGCACTATCAATATTATGTAGCGTCCAAGGCCTGAACACAAACCCAGGCTCTGCCAGGGTGAGCAGCAAACTGACAGCCCTTTTGAACTGCTGTGTGCCACTTATTTCTGCTGGAACACACAGGTCTGTTCCAATTACCAGTTGTACAAATTTTCATTGTCAAGTTCAACATCATCTGCGAAACAGATCAAGTGATACCAACTAAACACACAGCCCTCGGTTTATAGCTGTGTGCAGCCCTGTCCTCGGGGTGCATATAAGCAATGGGTAAAAGAAAACAATACGCACAGCTGATCAGACCAGCAGCTGATCAGTATTTAATCACCAAATCCAATAAGGAAACAAATGAGGCAGAACACGGGGGTGGAAAACAAAGGTAGGTGGAAAACGTTAAACGAGCCTCCGATTTATGAAAGACAAAAGCACTCTCGGAAACAATTTACAAAACAATTTTCTTTTTACACATTTAATAAACATTCTGTCAGAGTAAACGAAATCTCAGTAGCTGGAAGTTGAAAAAATCAATTAAAATGAAGTCACGGGAAATGGTGGGGAATTGTTTCTGGCAGTTATTTGATACAGTATGGTTAATATTTCCAGTCAGGCAAATTAACAGTTTGGCTGCTGTAGACTTGTACTCACACAATGCATAACCTTGAAGGGTTTGTTCCTAAAGTTAAAGAAATCTATCCGTAAGTATTCTTAGATAGCTACATTTGACACATACAGTAGCACACAGTAACTTACATACCGAGGAATTCTACACCGCCAAACAAAGCTGAGAAGAACACCTGCATCTAAAAAGTAACAGCACACAATTCCATGGGGCCCCATTCCACTGAAAGAATAATCTGAAAGCTCTTCGATAAAAAACCTACTTCTCTATCCATCTGTATCAATGGATGAGCCTTTCTTAAATACGATTCTACTGTATAATTTGTACCGTGCCACACTCGTATTGATTGAAGAAAATTCAAGCAAGGCAGTGTCAGTTTCTATTTCTACAGGGAAACCACTGAGCTGAACAGCCAAGCAGTAAGGTCAAATCAGGATCCAACCTGCTGTGTTATCTTAAAATTATACAGCATAGAGGATGAAAATACTGGTTTTGCTAATACACAAACACCAGGAGTTCATCATTCATCTTTTTGTTATCCAATACAAGCATTTTGAATAGAATTACTCAACTTTTTAATACTTTCTTTACCCTTCTGATGGATTGAGTCATTTAAATTTGCAAGCAGAAGCTGTACATTTGTACATTTCAAACTCTTCTTTCTTCTCTATGCTGCCTAATGCGGCCCCAGAAATGAGTTGATGTTCAGTCAGTTTACCAGCTTACCTGCAGATCCTGCTTAAGAGAAGCTGCTGCTCTTCAACCGAAGCAGCTCCTGCTTTCATTACAGACTGACCTAAAAGGATTTCACACGCAAGATGAAAGCAGCCCATCTTTTATCATACTACAGTCCACAAAAACATACGGATGGTGAAAGTAAGGGTAGGTGAACTGATCCAAGCTTTCTTTGTTCACAGGAATGCTCAGGGAGCAAAATGCAGGGCTGCACATACAGAGTTCGCTTTCATTTACACCCAACCTGTGTAAGCTGAGCAACCCATTGTGGGCTGCCACGGTGCTCCCCCTGCAGCCACCACACAGTGCGATACAGACTGCTCTACAGCCTTTGTGTACGGACTCCTGAATCGCTCAGCCAAAACACAGGACTCGTAGTCCTACTCAGGCTTCAGAAAACAAGGCTTCCCATGGTGAATCCTGGGCCCACAAAGCTGCGTCTCTGCTCTGATAATGACATCCCTCCAGCCCAGCTCTCTGCCTGACTGGACACGTGCCAGTTACCTATACTCCCTGATAAAAATGCTATCATAATATCATAATATAGAGTTGCCTATATTTCCTGAGCTTGCCCTTGCCTATCAGTAGTAGCTGTCCCCACATCTGCAACAAATCGCAGCGTTACAGACAAGTCCATTAGCGCGTAACTCAGAGTCAATCCAAACTGCATCAACTGCACCAAGCAGTGCATCAACTTGCTTTCTCAGTGCATCAGAAGTAGCAGCAGAACAGATCACTTACACACACTCAGGCTTTCAAGCTCTAATACAACGTCATGAATGCGGAGCTGAGAATACAATGATACGAGGGAAACATATCGATGAGGAGAGTGGCATCTGAACAAAGGTATGTGCGAACTAAAGCAAGATAGCACTTTCAGGTATTTCCTAGAAGCCAGCCTCTTCTTGTCCTGTACAGATCATACAAGCTATTGGTCCAAGTTGTGTGTAATGCACACGTGCTCGTAACAGTGAGCATACACTGAAAGGATCAGCAATATTTTGTTATGAGCACTGTGCTTTATTGTCTCAGCTTTCTGACGTTGTTCATGAAAAACTAAATCAAACAGGCATCTCTCACACCAACATCAGCAAGAAGCATATCAGAAGCAACGCAACTAAAACAGGATCTATGGAAATAATACCACAGAATCACAGAATCTTTTGAGTTGGAAGGGACCCTTAAAGGTCATCTATTCCATCTCCCCTGCAATGAACAGGGACATATGCAGCTACATCAGGCTGCTCAGAGCCCGGTCCAGCCCAACCTTTAATACTTGCAATGACAGAGTACCCACCACCTTTCTGGGCAATCTGTTCCACTGTCTCACCACCCATATGGTTAAAAAAAAAAAGCCAAAAAAAAATCTTATAATCGAGTTTACACCTCCCCTCTTTTGGCTTGTAACCATTTCTCCTTATCCTATCACAACAGACCCAGTTAAAGATTTGCCCCTTCTGGGTGCAGGATCATTTCCTTTGACCTGCTGGCCACACTTCTTTTAATGCAGCCCAGGATACAGTTGGCTGTGAGGGCACATGGCAGGCATACATCCAGTTTGCCATCCACCAGCACCTCTGCATTCTTTTCAGCAGGGCCGCGTTCCATCCCTACATCTCCCAGCTTATACTGCTAATGGGGCTGCCATAAACCAGCTGCAAAACCTCACACTGGGACTTGTTCAATCTCATGAGGTTCACCTGGGCCCACTGCTCAAACCTGTCTCTGTCCCTCTGGATGGCATCCTGCCCCTTGAGTGTTTTCCAACTCCACCACACAGCTTGGTGTCTTCTGCAAACTCACTGCAAACTTGCTGAGGATCGCACTGTTGATGTCACTGAGGAAGTAGTTAAAAAGCACTGGCCCCCATTACTGAACCCTGAGGAGCACCAGTTATCACTGATTTCCATCCAGACATGAAGCCATTGACCATCACCCTCCATCACATCTGAGCCGATTAAAAGAGCAAAATGATTTAGTCGAGAAGAATGTACACTGCTCAGATTTCATGCCACGTTAACTGGTGGCAGTGCGATTTTCTTTGTTGTTTTTGTTACTTGAAATTCAAAGAGCTCATTCAGTTACTGTTTCTTACATCTGTTTTTCCCTCTTCCATCAATAGCTCCATTAGGAAACGCTCCATTAGGAAACAGAAGAAATCCTCTGCATGTATGTATTTTCATCTTTATGAGATAAGCCTGTCAAGTAGCACACACAAGCATCTTCATGAGTGCACACATACAACTCAGAACTTTTCATTGAAGGTGTAATTGAAATTACAAGCATTTGACTGCTGAATGATACTGTTTTGCACAGAAGCTTTGTCTGCAGAATCAAGATAAACAGCTGCAATTATAAAATCAGACAAAAACAAACACATCAGGTTAATTCAAGCCAATACCACATCATAAATTCCTCAACACTCGTCCCCACCCATGCAAAGACTCATCTGTAAGAGGCTGGGAGGCACCTCTTGTTCCCCAGTGCAACACCATGCACCGCAATGCTGTTGCTGATGCTGCAACTACCAGGTTGCATCTTTCAGTCTCATTATCACCACCCATGTCACATTGCCAGGAGCATCTTCTCTAGCTGCTTAGCTGCTGCAAGGTAATAAGCAGTTAGGCACATTTACACCTACATTTGTTTCTGCAAAGCAAGACAGAACTGATTCAAAAAGCCAAACATAACCTGGAGATTAGCTCAACTCTTTGTAATGCGTTAAAAACAGTCAAAGAACTCCCTGCGAGTTTGAGCAAAAATGGTTCTGAAGTTAAATTAACTAAACCAAAATGGAAAGAAAAGCAGAGGGAATGGTTGCAGCATAGACATCTACGCCAGATGGCGTGCATCCCAGGGTCCTGAAGGAGCTGGCTGAGGTGGTTGCTGAGCCGCTCTCCATCATATTTGAGAAGTCGTGGCTGTCAGGTGAGGTCCCGGATGATTGGAGGAAGGGTCACGTCACTCCCATTTACAAGAAGGGGAGCAGGGAGGACCCGGGTAACTACAGGCCGGTGAGTCTCACCTCCGTGCCTGGGAAGATTATGGAACAGATCCTCCTGGACAACATGCTTGATCACATAAAGAACGAGCACGTGATCCTAGACAGCCAGCATGGCTTCACCAGGGGAAGGTCATGCTTAACTAATCTTGTGGCCTTCTATGATGGAGTGACGGCGTTGGTGGACGAAGGGAAGGCGACCGATGTCATTTACCTGGACCTGAGCAAGGCCTTTGACATGGTCCCCCATCACATCCTCATCTCCAAATCGGAGGGAAGTGGATTTGATGGGTGGACAACTAGATGGATAAGCAATTGGTTGAAAGGCCGCAGACAGAGGGTGGTGGTCAATGGCTCTATGTCCAGGTGGAGGCCGGTAACGAGCGGTGTCCCTCAAGGGTCTGTCTTGGGACCGGTGCTCTTTAATATCTTTATTAATGACATCGATGAGGGAATGGAGTGCACCCTCAGCAAGTTTGCTGATGACACCAAGCTGAGTGGTGCAGTCGATACGGCGGAGGGAACAGATGCCATTCAGAGGGACCTTGACAGGCTGGAAAGCTGGGCTCGGGTGAACCTAATGAGGTTCAACACGGCAAAGTGCAAGGTTCTGCACTTGGGCCGGAAGAACCCCAGGCACCTGTACAGGCTGGGAGGAGTTGTCCTTGAGAGCAGCTCGGCAGAGAAAGATCTAGGGGTCCTGATAGATGAGAAGCTTAACATGAGTCAGCAGTGCGCTCTGGCAGCCCGGAAAGCAAATGGGATCCTGGGCTCCATCAGGAGAGGGGTGGTCAGCAGGGATAGGGAGGTGATTGTCCCTCTCTACTCTGCTCTTGTGAGGCCCCATCTGGAGTACTGTGTCCAGGTGTGGAGCCCTCACCACAAAAAAGACATGGAGATTTTGGAAAGGGTCCAGAGGAGGGCCACGAAGATGATCAGGGGGCTGGAGCACCTCCCCTACAAGGACAGGCTGAGGGAGTTGGGTTTGTTCAGCCTGGAGAAGAGAAGGTTGCGGGGTGACCTCATTGCAGCCTTTCAATACCTGAAGGGAACTTACTCCCAGGAGGGGTGTAAACTCTTCGAAAGGGCTGATAATAGCAGGACTAGGGGAAATGGTTTTAAGTTAAAAGAGGGAAGATTTAGGTTGGATGTTAGGGGGAAGTTCTTCACTAGGAGAGTGGTTGGGTCCTGGAATAGGCTGCCCAGGGAGGTTGTGGACACCCCGTCCTTGGAGGTGTTCAAGACCAGGTTGGACAGGGCTCTGGGCAACCTGATCTAGTAAAGGTGTATGTTTGGTGGCCCTGCTAGGCAGGGGGGTTGGAACTACATGATCCTTGAGGTCCCTTCCAACCCGGGTCATTCTGTGATTCTGTGATCTCCGCCCAAACAGTTCCACTCTGTCCCTTACCCCAGAAATTACACGCTGGACAAATCTCGTGAAGAAAAGCATCTCCGTGGCAAACAACTGTCCTAACCAAGCTGCAAAGAGAAGCCTGTTTTTCTGATGCCCACAACATACCGAGGAATTAGAGCTGTGCTTTGTCCTACAGGTAGCTTTTTTTTTTTCTCTCCCCACCAAGGATTGCATTCAAAGGAATATCTGCTTTTGTTGTGTGTTAGCTACTGAGATACCAATGTCTTTTATTTCAAGAAAATAGCCAAAGTAACAACAAGCAAGAGCCAACAACATAGGGAGAAACAGCAGAAACTTCTGTTTCAACCTATGGGACAAACACTTATTATTCCACTTATTCTTTCCTTCCAACTGTTCATCTTTTACAACCGGATACATGCACATGGGCTGAAGAGAAAACAACAAGCTGACAGACAATACACCTGCTGAAATTTACTGAATGCACAGAAACTAACTTAGGATATGTATGAGAGAGCTGGAGAGTGTAAGAACCATGCTTTAATCCTCTGAAGTTTAAACAAAGCGTTCTTTAAATATCTGTTTTTGGGCACCGATGGCGAAAGAATATATACCTTTGGTCAGACCTGGAATGGGTAGTTTCATGTTTCCTGCAACATAGCTTCAACAGTCCATGTATAAACTTACTTTCCATGTAGGTCCATGCATGTACAAACCATCCAAAAAATTAAATTCTTTGCTTCCACTCAGAGTCACAATACAACCTAGCAACCACAAGTCTCGTGAACTTCAGAAATTAAGATAAATTAAACAGTGTAATTAATCAAAGTAAGCCATTAATGAATAATGGATCGAACAGAAAGCTCCTTAATAATCAGCAGATAAAACCAGAAAAGAACAGCGAGTTTAAACAGGCTAAGAGATCAAAAAGATACAAGAACTCCTTTTTCAGTGAAGGTACCTTTCGTACAGCTCAGGCAAAAATGCTGGAACCAACTACTCAACAGTACAAATATCAGTGAGTGCATCTGCACCTGCAACCCTCTACACTGCTTGGTCAGTCTTCTTCGAGAAATGCCACTTCTGTCAGCAATTAGACACTCCTTCAACCACTGCCTGAGTGCAGGGCACGTGCTTCATATATTTGTAGCTTCAAATTCATAACAGAAGGCACTTACTTCTGACTGAACGCTTCCAAGCTACAGAGGAAACACAGATCCTACCCACTCACCTTATTCTAACGAATCAAGATGTACCACTGGTGGCTGAGGGATGAAAAGTGACCATGAGCTAGGAGAACAGCCTCAAGCTCTTCCCTATTTATGCATTTCAGTATTACAGACCTGCTAGCAAAGCGCATCAGATTTTCCCTCTGCATGAGATTTATTCTTTTGGACAAAGGCAACAGATAAAAATAAATTCTTCAACAAGATCTGACCACTGATGAACTATGGCATACAAGAAAGAGAGGTTTCACACACAACCAAATACTTGAGAATCACAGATGACCAAGACGAGCTCAACACAAATGTACTCACAAACATAAGGAACTTAGAAAACTCAGAAATAAAGTTCATTCATATAAAAAAAGATTTTATACTATTAGCAAGTCTGCCCGCAAAGCTAACCATTCAGCTAACGGGTATATAGACAAGGCAAAAATACCGCAAGCTGCCACCATTTGAAAGAATATAATCATGTGTGATTCACAGTGCATAAGTGAATTATCTTACTGAAGTTGTACAGTCACCAAAATACATACAGCACAGCCATCCATGTACTTGTTTATCTCCATCTTGGGATATGCTCCATCTTAAAAAGAACAATAATAACTTGCCTAAAACAACAATTGCAAAAAAAAAATCAGCACCCAATACATGAACTGCACTGCCAGACAATTCAACTTCAGTGTATGTGCACTAGGAAAAATTTTCCAGATATGTGGTCGTGCATGTGAGCCACAAACATCAACACAGTTCCATCCAAAAACAGGATTTCATTACCCACATACTTGCAATTTGAAGGGAAAAAATCCACAGTCTGACTAGTCCTCTTATGCCAATGCAGCCCAAGTAGCAGTACTGCTTTCAACCTCTTGAACGAAGTACATTAAAAAGGTTTGATGAAGTCCTCTTTATGCAACATGTCACAGTCAGTGAATACAAATTGCTGACCCTGCCCTTTGCCCTGGCAAACTGTCTTTGTCTTCCTTTTATGAAATGGCATATTTGAACACTGTGATTTCCTTTTTCTATGTTGCCTTGATTGCATACAGAGAGAACAGAGGCAGGTAAATGTTAATTAGAAGACTAAACAGGGTTTCTGAAATGTTTCTGAGCACAATGCTACCACTCTGTCTAACACATCGTTAGTATTATTTGTATCATCCAAACGTAACATATAATACTATCTACATGGGTTAAAAAAGAAATTGCATAACCTCAAATCATTTAATAGTATATTAAAAACATAAGCGTTCCTTTCTGTACCAAACATCAAAATATTATCTTTAAAGGGAATACAGACACCTCAAATTTTTTTTTAATAATTTACATGCTATAGATGAGTTATTAGAACGCTGGGACTGAAACATACTGAAAAGCAACATTTCTTTTTGCTCAGCTTACCACGCAAGTGGTTGCCAAACAGCCAAAGAGCTGCTTTCACTGATCCTTCTACACTGCCAGTTACTCATTTTCTTATTTAATCCGTACACAACTTCCATATACTATCAGTAGAGAAATAAAAACATTAAAAGGAAAACACCAGTGCTTGCCTACAAATTATCAGGGGAACTTGAGCATTGAGTTATTTGCACTGTTTGTTTTACAGCAGCATTAACTGGTTAGATAACACAAGGTGTAAAAAACTGAGTTATATTTATTAGGCAGTATTATTCCTCCAAAGTATATAACCTGGCTTATGAAACACACATTAGAAAAATCCCAGAGGACAGAACAGAAAGCCAAGAGAGCTAGATATCTGAGGGGCTTTGCTTGTTTGTTCTGCTCTTTTTTGCCTTTTTCTTAACTGGATTTTTAACTGAAATCCCTGAAGAGTCAAGGAAGTTAGCAGTAGTGGCAAGAAGTGAACAAGCATGCCTATCAGTTTATGTGCTCCAGAATGGAAAGGATTCCGTAGATATATACAGTGAGCTCAAGAACAAGGCACAGAGATATGGCACAAGATGAGACTTATCAATGAATATCTACACCAGAACAGGTTTTTCCATTGATTTTTTAACAGGGCAGAAATTCTACCTCTTAAGTTTACTCAAGGAACTGCGCTTCAGTTTCCTCTACCAAAGCTTCAGTTTCCTCTACCAAAGCTGACTAATGAATTGTTATCCTGAGCCTCCTTTCCCTTGGCCACAGTTAACCACAGCTCCTCTTATTCAGGCTATTTTCTAAATGGATTACAGACACATTCCGAGTGGGGGGGGGGAAATTAAAAAAAAACATTTTTTTGGAGATTTGTTCATTACATTGTGCTGGCTTAAAACACAGCCCAAAAAACCAATGTATTATCACCTCCTGAACTAGCTTTGTCACCAGAGAAGTCAATGAGGAATTGTACCTAAGATTAAATTCGTATTCATAGGCAAATATTGTACGTAATATTTGTATTTATGTCTTATTCAATATATACATCCCATTTTACTTGATCATACTTCTCTTTTGACAGTGCTAAGTGTTGGCTGTAAAAAAAAAAAATATCTCTGACATTTGCTAGATAGGAGCATTTGGCATTGGAGCACCTGCAGAGCAAAACAGGGTAACCTGAACACACAAATACATTTAGAAAAAGCTATCCCTTATTTGAAGCAAGTAGTATGACCTCACATGTCTGCAGCATCTGAAGCATCCTTGCTTGCTGTGCTGCTTTGATATAGCAAGCAAGCAAGAAGTTCAGCACACTTCAAAGTCGCCAGGTATTGGCAGTGAACTGTGAACAGCTGCGATGTCATCACTGAAGTACAGAAATCTCCCTCGTGCCCATTTTAAATCTCTTCGGAAACCATTTTCCAGCCCTTTTTTTTTTTTTTGTCCCAAACACGATTAGCACAGTATTTCTTTTAAAAGGCCATTTTCAGTTGTTCTGATTGCTTTTGTAGTACCAAGCACCTAGGCAGCCCGTTTAAACTAATGAACTGCTAATGATCACTAATTCACGGCAAAGCGACTGTTTTGAGTTACTGCAGAAACTCTGCCCATAGCAGCCCATAAAACGCTCCTCAGCCAGCCATTTCAATCCCACCCTCGTTTAGAGCTTTTAAAGAAAAAAACAACAACCACCACCCCACAAGATTTGAAGTCCTCTGCAGGACCCCACAGAAAGATCTCACTGTAGCAGCTACTACAAAAAAAAAAAAAAAAAAAACAGACCCTGACCTAATGGTCTATAATTACACTGTTAAGTTTGGGAAAATGATATCACTTCCGACCTGATCACCAACTTGTTTCCTAACAAGGCCATCCTATCTTTGTTAGACTGAAGCAACTCTTTAATACTCCACGGTTACAGTGAAAGACTCAACAGATCACTACAGAAGACATGAGATACCCAAGATGCCATTGCCAGCACTTCCGTTTACTAACTTGACATGTAACTTATTTGGAGCTGCTTCTAAGCTCCTGCCTACTTTTCATACAGAACTCTGCCCTTTCAGACATTTTAAATTCTCATTAAAGAGAGAACATACCTGTTAACTCAGAATAATTCAAGAATATAGATCTCCCAGAAAAAACAATTTCTTCCAAAGACTTTCCTGTATAGAATCATAGAATTACTCAGGTTGGAAAAGACCTTCAAGATCGAGTCCAACCACAACCTAACCATGCTACCCTAACCCTAACAACCCACCACTAAATGACATCCCTGAGCAGCAGCACCTCCAAATACTTTTTAAACACATCCAGGGATGGTGACTCAACCACCTCCCTGGGGAGCCTATTCCAGTGCTTAACACCCTTTCTGAAAAGAAGTGTTTCCTGATACCCAAACCTAAACCTCCCCTGGCACAACTTAAGGCTATTTCCTCAGGTGATAGGATGAGGGAAGAGACCAACCTCACTCACACCATAAGCACCTCTCAGGTATTTGAAGAGCTCAGTAAGGTCTCCCCTCAGCCTCCTCTTCCACAGAATAAACAGTCCCAGTTCCCTCAGTCTCTCCTTGTAGGCCATGTTCTCCAAGTCCTTCACAAGCCTTGTTGCCCTTCTTTGGTCCTGCTGCAGCACTTCAGTCTTTTTTGTACTGAGGTGCTCACCGCTGAGCAAAGTAAAGCATATGCAATGACATGCACTGGTTTCTGTAGTACTTTTGAGTAGTTTTTTTTTTTTTGGCCTGTGCGTTAAGGATGAATATAAAGAGTTTCAGCTCTTAAACCTCAGCGCTACCACAACTATGCTGGCCAACAAAACTAGAACCCTCAGTGAAACCCAAGAACGGGTCACAGCAGTGGAGAAGAGCTCCTCTCCAGCACCACAGTGTATTTTCTACTTATTTTGGCATGGATCTGGAATGGTTATGGAGAGAAAGTCAGAAATTAAGACATGGGCTGGGACCTGAAGCCACCACCCAATCTGCAGCACCAGGAGAGACTTGGGAAACAGCCAGCTTTGAAACAGCTTCTTTAAGCAAAATATTATTTTTTTCTTAAAGCAAAAAAAATGTCCACTTGTGAATAAGAAACTTGTTTACTCAAGTCCATCATTCTTGCCTTTTCTGGCAAGTAGTTCCTGCTAGAGGTAACAAGAAAATTAAAGCCTCAACTCATCGCTAGGTGAGAGATAGCTTGTGTAAGGTAGACTAAAACTAATCAACAGAAAGAATAGGTTGGCAAAGACTAGAATAAAACCCCTCTATCGGTGTTCTCTCAGGCTGTACTGCTGCTTCTCAAATGGAGGCTAAGCCTACCCGTGGAGACCTAAGTCTGTGCAGAAACTCAGCAGCTCAGAGCTGATGCTTTTCAAAATGAAGATGCTGTCTCTGCGTGAAGTTTCTACTAATGGTAGAGCTGTACTGAAACACAGAAACCGAGTCTCCATTTTCCAGAGACAGCTGTTAAGATGCTGTGCCCCCCAGTACATGACCTTCCATGTGCCCCTAATGCTCTTCTTCGTCATCTTCCTCAGCGCCATGGTGTGTGTTGCTGATCTCCCAACTAAGATCCTGGAATCCTGGTTCCAAGGCCTGTGGGCCATGCTTCTTGGCTGAATAAGGAGACTGAGCGTAACTTGACGTAAAACACAGAAATCCCCCAAAGGGTGTGTGAGCCTGTGGCAGTAGGAGAAGGAATCCAATCAAATCAGGCCGGTATTTGTGACCACAAATCAGTAACAGAAACAGCTCAATCAGCCTGTACAGCAAGACACAACACACGCAGTGTGCCAGTCACACAAATATTTGGGAACTAGTGCCAGAACATGTAACTTGCTTTCTGTTACTGGTTCTAGGTGCAGACTGTTGTCTCCTGGCCCACAGCTAACTACGTTAGAACAGCAGTCAGCATGGCAAGCTGGAAGGTATGAATGAGAACAAATAGCTATTGTGGCATGCTAAGAAGAGGAATTCTTCACATTCTGTTCTTTTGCTGCCCTAGAATTAATTATAAGGCTATACCTCCAGTATCAATACAAGCCTGCCAGTAGCAAGAACCAAAGCAATGAAAGATAGCTTTGGCCCAGCCCTCCGCTGCAGCCCATTCCCCCACACTGTGGGTGAAAGTGAAGAAAAAAAATCTTTTAAACTGTCTCTTCTTCACAAGTGTTAAGCTGATCCTTCAATTATTGATAGCTCACTTTCTCAAGCGACCTCTAAGCTGGAAGCTGTCCAAATCTGGATTTATATTAACAGATAACAGTCAATGAGAAGTACACTTACAGCCACATTAAAAGAGAGACACAAGAAGGATGTAAAGCATCTTTGCAATCCGGAAGTGTACTCACTGCTTTCCACTATAATTACTCTAATTCAAAACTACAACAAACATTATACCTACCTGTACTTAAAAAACAGAGCCTTGTATTAAATTGACCTTTATAACGACATATTAAGACAGAAAATGAAGCTTTCTTAAATGCTTTCGCTTAAAGTGGCAGTGACGCGCTCAGTGTAAATCTGAATTTTAACTTGTTATATGGAATGAATAACACTTGTATAACATTACTTGCTACATTGCTAAGAAAAAAAACACGTGCAGGTGCAGGTTTGAATTGAGAAATTTCAAAAAGTGAAAAAACATCTCCAGAAGTCAAATGAACTGAAGGATAACTCTCTGTGGCTGCTCGTTAGCAGTTTCACCAGTCAGCCTCCTGGTTGCAAATGCAAGGAGGAGAAAGGAGAGTGACTGCATAAAGTGAAAATAAGAGTCTTCTCTTGTGATAGCCAATACATCTTCTTAAGACAGAAAAAATGGTCCCATAACATCCGTAACAACAATCAGTAATTGTCATTAAAAGCTCTCATTATATAGAGCAAGGGTAATTAGAGCATCTTGCCCGCACAGGGTGCAGCACACAGAGAATGCTGCAAGGATTCATAAATTAGTGCCAAATCAGTCTCACTCCCATCTACTACAGAATCTGCTGTAAGAGGAAAAATTGTATTTACACACATTAAGGCAAAGCCCACTGCCCTCTGCAGAATTAGCCTAAACATGAAATGCAGTTATTTGAGGGACTCCCTATTTCATTACGTGTCTGAGAAATAAAGGGATAAAGTTTGCCATCAATAACGCTGAACATATCTGCTGAACCCCGCAGATTCCAGGGCATTAATAATTTAAACTCTTATGGGAATTTTGTCATGGTGGAGATAGGACTTGTCTGCAAACGGAGCTCAGGGGATGTTCAATATGATCTATTCTTGTATACACACACAATTGCTACATTTATCATGATGCAGAGAAAAAGAATGGTTCCTTCTTAAGCACTTCAAGTGTTTTTTTCTGTAATTTACACAATAAAACCTCTGAGTATTTCTAAGAAAAAAATCCCAGCTCCTAAGAAGATTATCGTCTGAAAAATTATTATACTGAGAAGGTTTCCTCTCACTCCATCTCTATCACTCAAGCACATACAACGTTGTTCAACACATTATAAAATGGGATGGGAAGTCAGCAACCCAGCTGCCTGACAGCAGCACTGTCTCTGTGAGACACTACTGCAAGCGCAGATACCATTTAAAGTTGCAGCCTAAGCTGCAATGTAAATCAAGCTTCATGTTTGACTCAAATATTTATTCTTTAAAACGCACACCTAATGGCCAGGTATGTAATGTCATTTACGTGCACAGCCGCGAGACCTCCATGCAAAAACCCCCTTCCACACATGCCAATAGAAAGCACAGCAAGTACAGACCTTTGCAGTTACTTGCAGTGCTTTTGTAAAACGCACTGAACTCGGGTTTTTGTGCCACAGCTCACCTAGGCCAACTGCAGGTACGGACACATTTACGCTGGAACAAATGCATTTGTGTTCTAATTCAGCATACTTCTAAGGTTTTTGTTCTGTGACAGACGTACGCTCAGTGCTTCAAACAGTCAGGTAAGGAAAATCTTCCTTTTACAAACAACCCCTAATGCTTACAATAACTTTCCCAGGAAAAAAATCTATAAAACTTCAGAACCAATTCTGTGCACGCGCTTCGAACACCCTCACTGCACCTTTGCCATGCCAGACATGCATTACTCAGTGCATACCACAGCACCTGCATGGAAAAGGACTGATATTCTCTCACAAAGCTTGAGCACTAGAGAAGCTAATGCGGTACATGTAAATCCTGGAAGTACCGCAACATATTTAATCCACCACATTTCCACTTAAACATTTCATCCAATGAACTTAAGTCATAAGAACCTTAACAGCACAAGGCGAGCATCTCAGTCCTGCTGATGAGCTTCCCACCACAACTTAAAATAACCCCGACAAACCTGGAGAACAGCATCCGAAGGCTTTTCAAGACTACCGCATGATAATCTGTAAACACAAATCCCTGTGAGTTCAGTTCAAGAACCTGATCGTATAATTTCATAAAGCACTGATTTTTCTATTGGGATATTTGTAAGAGAATCTGTCCGAAAAAATCTAATTCTAAAGTTTATCACTACAGCAGCTGCTAGTTGATGTTCGCACCCTCAAGAGCCATGTTCTCATCTCAGCTGAAACACATCATGTTAGCGCAGGCTCTCAAATGATGATATGAACGAGGCCTGCGTTTGTCTGGCAAGGAGAAGCTGCAGGAGCAAGAACAGACAGGAAGAGGCTGTGAGACAACCAGGCAGAGGGAAGGAGCAGGACTGCTGCAGGGTGTGTGCCCTCTTCCTGCAAAGGAGCTGCCGATACAAGGGGATCCCCCCACCCATCTTAATCTGTATCACACTGAGTGAGAGGGCTTGAGCAGCTTTTGTGAATCGCGATGCTAGGACTGCAAGTGTTCCCACCCCCATAGTCACGATGGCCTCTTCTGCCTCTAAAAGAAAGCACAGTAATTATTTGGAAGAGTCTGTAGAGGATCTTCAAGGTCAGTTAAAATAATTTCAACAGAAACTGAACAAATTACACCATTTTCCATATATTACAGATGACAAGTTTTCTAACAATTGGTTGAAAATACTGCCTTGATGTCCTCCCAAACAAGTTCAGCTGGCACTGGAACGCTGCTGTCTGCGTTAGCACACTAATTTTAATTCCAACAGTTAAAAGACATCAGATGGAAAAGAAAAAAGGCAACATAATACTTTGTAAGCATTTGTGATGCAGTAATTATGGCCCAGCTTGACATAAGTAGGACTTTGATAATTTATTTTTCCAAACGTCTCTGCAGTGACATATCCCATTTTGACAGACCTTCATGAATGAAGGAAGCATCAGTGTGCCATTAACTCTTGGCTTCAGGGTAAGCAAATGGGGAAAGCAATGATGAAATTCTACTGTTGTTCCCTGACTCGAATATACAAACCAACGGATCAGACTTTGGAACTGGAATACAGAGCAGCTAGGACCCAGGGCACACGGGCTGGGAAGCCCACACTGTAACCAGAAGGGGAGCTCAACAACAACAACAAGCAGCAGTAGAACCACCCTCTTGCTTTGACCAACTGAACAAACCAAGCACTAAAGCTGTACTGCATATTAAGCAACAATGATATTTTATTATTTTGCAAACAGCTGACGTAGCACTTCTCTTAGATTGTCTTTTTTTTTATCTACCAAAAGTAAGAAAACAAATACATTTTACATCATTTCACATGAAATTTCTTCGTTGGGGACACAAAACAAATTGGCCCGCAAACTAAGAATGAACAATGGATAGAAGCTGCTTCTCAAAGAGGACAGCCAAGAAGATTTAATGAAATGCTCCATATGAATCAAGGCTAAAGGAAAGTCGGCACCATTACTTTGTTAGGTGCTTCATTACAGAGCATTATCTGGACTAGCAAAGCAATTCTTCTGAGGACTACCTATAATTTTACACCCACTTCAGGGAGCTTAATTCTGTATTCATGCAGAGATACAAGTATCACTGATGGAACAGAAATTCACAACTCGGAGCTCCAGTTAACAGAAACAGGAGAGAAATAAAGTCTAGGTGCCTGTGGGCAGAGGTGCATGAAAAACAGTGAAAATGACTGAACATCTTGGATTTATTCCTTGTTCCTATGGGGGAAAAAAAAGAGATGATAAATGCAAAACATTTATAACCATTTATAGCATTTTTGAATTTCAAATGACTGGTTCGCCCACTGGATGCTATCAATCCAAAATGAGGCATTGGAGAAACTCAGATATCAGTTCCACCCATCAGAACCAAGATCTCAGTTACAGACGGGATATTTATAGACACAGAGCAGCTCCTTTAGCCTGAGTAGAACTGCTGCCAGTCCAATTGCCATACTCTGTGAGCTGATGGACAAAACAATGCTGCCTATTTGAAAACAAAACATGGCAGTTCTTTAGTGACAACTTAGCTGTAGAACTAGCAGATCGAGTAACTACACAGCAACAACAAATACTGCACAAGCTGCCTTCTTCTTGAAGCCACTCCAAGGGACAGAGGACTGCTCTATGGCCTCCCCTGCCAACCAAGAGCAGCTCAGGCTGACCAACGCCGGGATCCTGCCTCTTGCTTCTCCCCTGACAGTCAGGAGCGAGCAGGAAATAGACCGTCCCCTGTGAGGTGACGTGCAGGGACCTCAGCACCGTTCCTCTTTCTTTAGGAGATGCTCTCTCTCAATCCGCTTCCAATTCCCGAGAATTGGGCCTCCTACAGATGGATTACTAGCTCCAGGCACCTGATAAAAAACACAATGAAATTGAATTCACAGGCTAGTACAGTTTATTAGCAGGTCACTGAGTTCCTAGAAGCAAACACGCTCACCCCCTTCCCAGTGCCCTCCTATCCAAAAACTAAGCAGCTTCACACCACTAGGGCACCAACAGGGCCACGCTGTCCACACAAAGGCTGTGAAGTCCCATGAAGAATGACTCGCGCATTAACACCCTGCACCACTTTCACAGAAATGCACTTAAGGATCACGTGTAATTCACTTTCCCCCTGCTGTGGATTTGTACGCTACTAACACTGCCTCCTTTACTCACAGGAAGTCTTTCTCCATTGCGTGCCCATGTGTTGCAGGCTCCTGTAAAACACCGGACTGGCGAATAAGCTAACATTACAAACATGTCCAGCTGCATTACATACTCCCTTCCTACAGGGAAGCTTACACACCGAAGCCAACTCTCTTAGCTGCTCATCACGTACTGTTAAGAGGACAGGAAAAAAAAAAGCTTATCTGAAACACACAAGGACCTCCTCCCTAAGTGCTGCACTGTTTCACACAATAAGATTAATAATTTAGCTACCTGCAACTTGGCATGTGCAGGGCACTGCAAGCGGACCAGTGGCATTTTCACTTCAAATTTATATAGCCTTTAGTCAGTACACTTCATCTGCATTTCTAACACCTGCTTCAGTCAGCTGTGAAGTGCTGTGTTATCTACAAAATCTTCTTTCATCTTTGTACTGTCCATCTAACAAAAAATTATATGATGGTGGATAATTATATGACTTTAAAAAGGATATGAAACTTTTCACGTTTTTGATCATCTCTTGAAAGACGTGCTCATATATTTGACATTCCATTTTATTAAAAGGTAGAGGTTTTTTCAAAACGGTTTTCTCATTATTTATGTTATCTAATCCTATGTAATATACATCTCCTTTGAATAGCTAACATTCACCCTCCATGCAGTAGTAAAAACGCAGGATGTTAACCACGCCACAATGAAGCACAGAGGCACAACAAGGCGTGCATCTTCAAGGCATTAGCACGTGCCTTACAGGCACCGGGAGGAAGAAGTTGCAGCGAATTTTCCACTCAGGTTGGCATCAAGGCCAGCACCTTGATGCACAGCACAGGACGAAAAATGAATAGAGAATGCAGAGAGGGTGAAACCACAGGCAGAATTCATTCAGTGCGTTTACGCTAGGCACAAAAAGCAGTTCCTAGTCAAGCAGAGGCATGATCTCAGGTTCAGTACTTGCAGAAAAAAGGTATCTAATGAAAGCGCTCACTGCTGGGCTTCATTGCGAGTTGAGAAATCAAAGATAGCATGGAACGTGGTTTACAAATACAAAATCCCACCTTCACAGACTCAGAAAATTAAAATTGAAAGCGAAAAATAAAAGCAAATTTTCGAATGCTTAGCTTGGTCAGAACTTGCATACCATTGTTTCTTGGTCATTTCTTTTTCCCAGTACAATCCTATTTTGGAGAGAATTTTGAGAGATAAATTCATATTATTTTCTAGCCTCCTGGCAGAAGATCACCACGTAACCATTTCGCAACAGGCCCTCATGCTGGAATTGACCAAGCAAAGTACCTTCCAGAAAGTTTAGAAAAGGAACTTTATGGTAGTTTCTTCATTTTGTGGGGCTTCTTTTGTTTGTTTGTTTTCTGAACAAATGAACAATTTAGTTCTCATCACACGGAGAGTGTTGACGCACCGGAACAGGTTGTCCAAGGAGGCTGTGGATGCCCCATCCCTGGAGGCATTCAAGGCCAGGCTGGATGTGACTCCAGGCAGCCTGGTCTGGTGGCTGGCTGCACATAACAGGGGATTGAAACTGGGTGTCCATCGTGGTCCTCTTCAACCCAGGCCATTCTGTGATTACAGGAAAGAAAACCAGAGGGTGGGTAGGACGGAGAACAGGAATAAAAGAGGCATGAGGATGCGAGGACATAGAAAGGGGGCAGATCTGTTCACATCTCATCCCAGAGAGGTGACACCCTCTACGAGCAAACCTCTCTCAGAAGGGATAGGAAATGAATCAGCAGGACAGCATGCATTTTTATTTAAGTCAAAATGAAAATCTATTCTACCAACAAATCAATGTTAAAAGACGACAGACAATGACACAACTTCACTTAAAATATTTTTCTCCTTTCTTCACAATAACTGGCATTCCCAAATATATACCATCAAGAACAGAAACTGTAGGTGGCTCTGATAGTTTGAAAGAGCTTTAGGAGAAATAACAGTTAAAAGGTGCCTCCCAACAATGCAAGCACAGCCCTACAGAAAAAGTATCATGAACTACTGCTGCCTCATACTGAAGGGTCAGAACAGTTTCACTTAACCAACTACAAAAAGGTCGGCAATAGAAAATAAGCAAGCACACATATCCAAGAGAAGCTCCAGTTTTGTGACAACCGTGCCTTCCTTGCTTAAAGGTTTCATGAAAGCTATCAACCTGACCACTAGCACTTCCAGAAAGACAGTATTTGTACCCTGGTGGCAAGGAGAACAGCTTCCAGCCAGCCAGAGGCTGGCTCACAGCAGCAACCGTGTCCCTCTTTTTTGTACACCAAGAGACTGAGGACTGCCGACCCACGAACTGCTGAGCTTTGAACAGACACTGTTTGGTCAAACAAAAATCCACCACAGGAAAAAGAAAATCAAAATCCTGGCAGAGCTCTGACCTGTTTGAGGTCAAAATCGATAGGTTTAATAAATAAATGGGGTAGGGAATTTTCTCCCTCCCCCAAAAGCTCAACTTAAGGTAAGAGAAGGTACGCATCAATGATACAGCACTAGCATGGCTCTTTGTTAAGCAGATGCCATGAAACACGCATACTGCTTTCTAGGATTCAACTGTCACTAGCTGCTCAACACATATTTGAAGAACACAGCAGGAGAAAGAGCTCCATGCTCCAGTACAGATTAGCACATCCACGTAGGCAACTCTCCAAGATATCAGACTGTATTTTAGAACAAAAAACAACGCAAGAAACACTTTCTCCATGCGGCGTCACAGGTTCAAAGTGCTGATGGATTAGCAAAAGACAAGTAATTAAGTACTTCTGCCCCAAATTAAGGGGTGATTTCTCTCTACCTCCCTGCAACCCCAACTCACTCTTCGCTTCTGCAAGAGACTAAAAGCTGCAGGACGGAGGAAGGTTCATATCTCCTTTTCAAGTTCAAGATAAAACTTCTGGGGAATACATTAACTGCAGATTCTAAAGAGATTTTCATTTCCTTTTGATGAACCTTTTAGAAGTGAGGGGGAAATTACATGTTTTGTGTATTTCCAGGTCATTCTTTAGGGAACATTTAGCTTTACATCAGGTCCAATGACTACACGCTTGTGAACAAGCACAGTCCTAAAAGAACAGAGCGTTCGCATCTTCTAGTACAGAATGATGCTATAGAAAGGGCAAAAATAAGAAACGAGTTGTCCTTCATACAACTTCTCGGTTTCTCCCTTGTGCACCAACCGAAAGCAAAGATCCAATGCAGTCAAACATCTGGTTGTCAAAAACACAACCAACCTTTGCAAGAATTTCACAACCTGTTTTATAAACAAACTGTTCAAAGTCTTCCACTGTAAACCTTCACCTTATTAAACAGAGCTTGCAAACAGACCAGCAAATACTTGTTGGAAACTTCATAAGGCAATACATCAACACAATCTTATTTTGTAAACCAGCTTTGAATATGGGATACACTGAATGACATTGCCCCGTGATACAAACTCAAGTCAGCCCCATGACCCCGACTTGACTAAAAGCTGAACACCTTCATCATAATTCCTAACAGAACTGCTGATATTTCTTCCTGACAGTTTTATTGTCTTTGTCTTGGAGGAAAATGACAAGAAACCCCATGAAAAGAGAAGACAAGAAAGTATCGCAAGAAGTATCAGGACCTTTTCAGCATTATTATCCACACAAGTTCCATCACAGTGCAACATCTTCTTTGAGTCCTGGCCATTAAGGAAAAGCACGCAGAACCAGAAAAAAAACAATAAGAATGCTTTCATGAAAACACTCGGGTTTCTGTTTTTATTTTACCCTGAGGATGGCAATGATCAATTCCACAAATGACGACAAAAGTAATGTTAGACAACAAACTGATCTTACACTACAACAGTGCATAGGCACAGATGCAATCTACATACCGATCCAACAAATTGGCTGATTATACAACAATATTAAACGCATACACTTCCTCCTCCAGACGTTCCCCAAATGATAGTTACCAAGGATGCATATTCTCACGACTGTTACTAATAAGCATTCATTTAAAACGGAACGAAGCTTTTTATGTTTTCAGTATTCAGCTTCCATTAACAAGACAGAGGAGTGCACCATCGTCAGACCGAGGGCACTTTCATCTCCAGTTTCCACGTACTGTGTGATCAGAAGAAATATGCCAGATCATGAAATTTAAGGTACTTTGAATGCCCCGTTTGAGCTCCTGAAACCTCATACTCTCTACTTTGTGATTCATAAATGACAATTGGTCTGGAAGAATAAAGAAGCTCCAACTCTCATGCTATCTTTCTGATTTACAACACACACACAGAGGTCTGCCTCTGAAATTTCTCCAGCAACTCCCACTTGTACTGCTTTCTTTACTAACTCAGGAAACGCTACTACTCAAATATTCTCAGAACATGCCTTTCCCTGAAAGCCTATTTAGCTACACAACTGGCCAAGATAGTGGGTAGGAGGTGGGGAAATCACCGCACTGTCTCAAAAACAGTCACAAATGACCACGCAAGCAAGAGCACTACATGGTCATGACAATCAAAGAAGTAGGTGCAAGAAAAAAATCCAGTCCGCTGTCAGATATTGCGAGGAAGCAGAAAATGCAGACTGCACAAAGAAGTTTATTTTCCAAGTGACAGCGGTTAATTAGCTCGGGCTACAAAAAGAATACTGAGAGATACATTTAATGGTCTCATTCTTGCTACCTTAAAATAAATTTCTGCGAGAAAAGACTGCCTGCTTGAGACCTGTAAGACCAAGGGAGATAAATTAATTAAATATTCAGTACCTAAACCTAATGGGAAAACTACGAAAGCAGTAAGACCAGCTACAGCCCACACCATTTATAAACAGTTGACAGCTAATAGATTCATTTTGTTCTTATTACGTGAGATTTCAACATGCTCTCCTCTAGGCAGATGAAAAAAATACAGGCACTAATCATTGGTATTCTAAAGGATACTCTTTTCTCAAGGTTTGATAGCATACTCTTTCCTCTCGGTTACTGATATCTGCTCCTCCTCTTCAAGACTTAACGAAAACAACTAAAAGCAAGACTGCAATCTGGGAACTGGTTCTCAGACAGTCTGTGCCACCCAGCTGTGCAAATCCCAACTGACTTCAGTGGTGTTTTCAGATCGACCAAACAGACCACGCATCATCTAGGCAATGATACTCCTGTTTCAAGTTACTCCCCCTCCACGGTTTCTCTCAGTCCCTTGGTAGCAGGAACTCACTTGCTTATTCCTAACCTTCTGAACATCATATCTTTATACAAAGTCAGCGTCAGCCTTGGTCAGCCAGCCCTGGCATTAAGTATGTGCACCAAGGACTCTTCTCTTCAGCCCACGCTAGCAGGTTCACAGGTCTCTATCACAGCAAGCTTTGTTACTCTGTATTGCTTGTCCCATAGGTAGCACGTGCTAACTCAGGCATAAGTATAAAACTAAGCGTGCTCTACACTAAAAGCACAAATACACAATAAGAGTGGAGACATATACACTTAAAATGCTGCTTGGAAGGCCTGGCAACAGCTGACGATGCCCAAACTTACACCTAGATTTCGGATCGAGCTAGCAGAAATCAAAACAAGGATGTCAAATAACAGTAAGGAAAAAAAATAAGGGAAGCTGCAGTAAGGCAATATAAGCGAATCCCAGGACAATTTGAATCCCCAGCTCTTCCTGTCTGGTACAGAATACCTGGCACAAAGATTCATTGCAGCTGAGGTCTGCCACCTCCTTCCTCTCAAGTAAAAACCCATCCTCCAAGGCTGAGGTGGCTTCCCAAGTGGCTGATTAACAGGTAGAACTCAGTCAGGGTTTGCGAAAGCGACGTGAAACAAATTCACAGCACAGCCTAACAGCATCGCTGCAGTGCTTCAGAGAGGAAGAGGAGACAACTGCAAGCAGGGCAGTGGCATGAGGCAGCTCCGCTTGGAAATTTAACATGACCGAATCCAGCACCTGTTGTGAACAGGCTTCCTTGGAAATGAAAATTTTTCTTGCAAATGACCAATGCGGTACAAAGGAATCTCAGGATACTGCTCTGCCCCTTTTCATGTTACAAAGAACAATTGGAGGGGAAAAAACAGGCATACGTTGGCCTAATGTTAGAGAATACTTATGCTTTGATAGAAATGATTCTCATAGAGAAGGTTATTCATCCCAACAATAACAAAGATAAAACTGCAACAACAAAACCAAACCATTCAACACCCGTGAAGGTAAAATAAAGCAAATAAATTCAGCCAATTGGTTATTTCCATACGAGTGGATTTCTTTAAATAGTAATAAAATCATTGCTAAAAAATCCATTGTTATTAAAATAAAAAAAGTTGGCTCAGCCTACCAAAATTAGATTTGTAAGTTGCTGGTCATTCCCATAATTAAATCTGTGTCACAAATTTGCAAGAAAAATGGACACTATGACTAATGCATTTACTTGCCGCACTAGTGCTGTCAGGCCGTGTAAATCATTATGCCTGCTAAAACAGAGTAGATAAGAATTCCATACATTTTCATTAACTGACTGGGCTTTGTGTATGTGTGAGAAGCCAACTTCCACACTCCCTTTTTGATTTAGCTATCGTTTGGAAGACGAAGTAAAAAAAAAACAGTAGCCTTGTTTCGATTAGCCAAGTGGCTGCTCCAAGAAGTGAAACATTAATCTCTTTTAACTGTACAAACCAGCTCTATCACCTTAGAAAGACATCAGATGAAACAACGAAGCTGTATCCACACACATACCTAATCTGGACAAAGAAGATTAATGAAACGATGCACACCTTGAATGGGTTCCCTCCTTCGGGAAGACTTACATATGCTGGACACTGACCTCATGTCATTGTGTAGGTTTCAGTACAGAAAGCAAAGCCGATCTACTACAGCACTGCAAGAAGCCTCAAACCAGCACTTGCATTCTCAGGTGCCCTTGGCTCTTTTGCTTTCAGGGGCACAACAGTTACCAGAGCACGGCTCTGAGTTCTCTCTTCTCCACTTCATATCACTACAGACCTTCAGATTTTGGTTATAATTCTTCACCTAAGGTGAAGCTGAGGGCTGCTCTGAGGACATCCTCGAAGTTTCCAGCCCTCTCCTTCCACACATATGGCATTATACTGTGACTGGAAACAAACTGAGCAGGCACCCCCACTACAGTTTAAGTGCAAGAGCAGCCTCTATGACTGACTTCACCTTGGTCAATTGCAAGCTTAAAAAGCTGATAAATCCATGTAAATCGAGTGACACCAGCAGAGAATGTTTGTTCTGGTTGTTTTTGTTTATTGTTTTTTTTTTCTTAAATATTTCTCTGTGCTCCAGACTTTAAGCAGCACCATTTTTCTGTTGCTGCGCAACTTCTACAAGCAGAACAGGTCTGCTTAGCGTAGCAGAAATGCTAAGTCACAGCACTTGAACCAATGGTCGGCAGGGCCAACCCAGGGCAGCTCGGGTGCATGCAACGTTCCCGAGTGACCAGAAGGGGAGCCAGGATCCACCCCTTCCCAGACCTCATTTAAGGGTTGGCAGCGGAGGCGAGGGTATCTCTTTGGAGATTAGGGCACATCTGAGGCCTTCCAAAGGAAAGCAGCTTCTTTCTCTTATCTCTGTGCCCACTGCTGTCAAGTTTGAGCAATTACTCACTACAGCCTGGGATCTCACCGCTCTGCTATCAGCGCTATGCTTTCCATTGTGTTACAGTTAAGCACAGCGATGGATACTATGTTAAGATTCTTGGCAGACCCATTCTTAATGTTTCAGTCAATTTCTTTAAAGGGACAGAAGTACTCTCTTTGGCAAGGGGAAGCAGTTTCCTCAGTGCTTTTCAACCCAGCGAATCTGCCATGCATTTTCCACGCTCCACCTCTACAGAAGCAGCCTTACTGATACCCAACCAATCACCCACTATTAGTCAACTGCTATCCGATTTTATTAAAATCTCATTAAGAGGAAAAACTGAAATCGCTTATTAAGTTCCACAATTATTGTAAACCAAACTGCTTAAGTGAAGGGAGGAGATAATGATATTAACTACCCAACTCCAAGCAATCCTCTGTGGTATGATTTTAAATATTCTCTTGGCTGAAATTTATGTAAATTGAATTCATCTATCATTAGTTATTACCAACCCAGCGACATAAAAACACTTCTCTTTAACAATTAGTTCTTTAAAATACTGTGTTTTAATTAGACCTGGGACATTATTAAACAAAATGTAAATATGTGCAATATCATCCCATGCATTTTTGACTGCATATTTACAGGAAAGGAGGTTTCAGAGGAGTTCAACGGGAATTACTTTGCTGTAGTTTGGTACTTCATTTCACATCTCCTTACCAGTGATAACACCTCCAGCTACTTATCCGAGACCATTTCTGCCCATCAAGACGTTGTGACACGCGAGATGCTGAACTGCCAAACGTGCCCTTTTACATCCACGTAAGCTCACCTCGGCATCACATTAAGCTGAGATTTTTCCTGCAGACATTTTGATTCACCATTTGTTTTAATCTCACTTATCAAGGATCATTTACTAGTTCAAAAGAAAGCACAGCCCATCTTCCAGCCCTTTCAAATTAGCTTGCTTTACACCCTCATACCCTGGCTCTGGCCCCACAGGGCATAGTCTAAGGACAGAAAACAACACACCATCCACCTGACTTCCTCAGAGCTACATGCAAGCCATCTGCCAAGCTGCTACAGACAGCAACAGTAACAAGGGACAGGGGGAAAAAAAAAAAAAAGCAATCTCACTAGTGGTCAGGTACTTCAAAACCATCTCTAGAACACGTGGTTATGGTCACAAAGGCACTCAAAAGCAGCTATCTGCGCACGTAACATGAAAAAAGCAACTGCAATATACATGCATTATGAAGCAGAGATGTACAAGAAATGATCTCTGCTTATAGCCAAGCCCAGACAAGCACTAACATCAACTGGGGGATTGCTGAAATAAATACCATGAACTTACACCACCTTCTCAGAAACACACCACTTACTTCCATAATTGACACAGGAGTTTTCACTTCAGACAAACAGCTCCACATTCAACTCATCTCAGGTGGTTTATGCTTATCAAAAAAGTAATTAATTACACCTGCTGACATTCAGGAGCCAGTCAACTAAAGGCCAAGTAGACTACAGCACCGTGCAATCAGTGAGCAACTCCGGCTTCTTCTAACAGTCCTCCTGGCACTACTGCATTTTCAGTCACAAGTTTCATTCTATCCATATCAGAACGGGAAAAGTTGGCCAGACCAAAGCATTAAGTGCTTTGTTCTCTGTCTTACCTATACGCATATATGCCCTCACATAATTGTTATTCAAATTACGATACTGCAGTAACTATCTAAATGTATGTATTCGTGACTTCATAGTGGCCACTTCCTTTAATGTTACTTAACGTTATTCTAAAGACGAGCAATCGAAAGACAAAGCTAGCTGGTACCCAGGCTCGATTTTTGCTAATCTTCAATGTTTTTTGCAAAAGCCTTTCCAGGGAATACTTTAAATGAAGTTTAACTCATGTACATACAACATTTGAAGTGAGTAAAACGTGAAATATATGTATTGTCTAGAGGTAAAAAGAACTTCCCAGAGATGAGTTCACAGGACTAAGCTCAAAATCAGGGTACTACATGAACACATCAGGTAGCCACGCTTCTTTAAGGCGCATCTCTTCAAAGACTGACAAACAGAATTTCCAGAAATTAAAATATGTATATGTTGCTGTGCTAAGATCCCCCACCACAGTCAGATGCTCTGAGGCCTAAATTCTTATTTGAAGTCAAAAGCCATTCTCCTAATGACAGCTGAACCGATGCCTTCGGGTATTCTAGGAAACCTCCTGAACTGAAGCCCAGGGACAGCAAAGAAACTGGAGCTCGTGCCAAGCCACTAGAGAAGATGCCAGGTGCACACAAAGACTTGAAACACCAGGACTCCGCAATTTGAGGCAGAAAGTACTTTCTTCTCATTAGAGAAAGACATGACAAGAAAAACAATTATTTGGGAACTGCCAACCCACCCCCCAACCCCCACCAAAAAAAACAGCAGCTTGGAGCACAACTTTCTCTGCTGGCACTATTTCTTTACACATCTGAACTCCTTAACTCCAGCCTTCCATAATGAAAATAAGCATTAAGTGAGTTACTTGATTCCTGAAGCTTTGATTTTTATTTCCTAAATTGAACCGAACCCTCTTTCCGGGAACAGAAAATTGGAAATGCAAACACTCACTTTAAACACACACCGGTGTCAGTAAAAAGGAACCAATTCTAGCCCAAGCTGCCCAAATAAATCAAGCAGCTATAGCGGCTTGTCTACGCATAAAACCCTTTCTAGTTACTATTCATTAATGTCTGCTAAGCAACGTATCAATAAAAGAAATCTATTCCTCTTCTCTTTGTAAATATGCTTACGCAGTGCTCTTTACAGGGCTGCCCGAACCTTGGCAGACCATCACGCCCACAAATCCTGCTTTCAGCTTTGTACAGAACCAACTGTATTTCCAGCGGGACTGTCTGATTGCTTTCCCCTATCTAGCTATTTTAGCGTGCTCCTCAGAGACACAGAGTGGCTTCACTGACAGTGAAATATGCTAAACAAATGACATGTCACCGAGTAAATTAGCATCTACTTTCTGATCAGCTGGGTCATGTTTTCTTTTCAAAATCCATGGCCTCTTGATAGAAAATAATGAGTATTTGATGGGCCTTATTAGAAAAATCAATATATTGATGCCCGCGTTTGAAACATCTGCATAATAATAGATTCAGTTAACGCATTAAGCAGAAAAGTAAGATGTGTTTACACATTATTAATTGACCATGATTACAGACAATTTATTCACTACTTTTCTCAAGAGTTTAACACAAAGAAAAGAAACTGTAGTACCTGTACGTAATAACACAGTGAACTAAATTCAATTACTCCAATTTTTCCTACACAAAGCACACAGTCCCATCACCGCTCACGTTAGCAATACCAACACTTCAGTGGCATTGTTAAAAATAAGATTCGAGCAGTCATCAACACTGCATTACTTACCAAAAAGCTTCCAAAAGCAGAATTAAATATAGCAGCTGCCTGAAAAGAGAAAAAAATATATATCACCAATGGTAAGGTAACTGTAGTACAGAAGTAAGAAGTTTTTGCCCTCTCAATCAGCTGTTCAATTCACCAAACAAGTACACAGAGGCCATAAAGTACATAACCACCACTTAAAATCTGCCAATGGCCTGTAACTTCTGAAGGCTGATAGGTTCTAGTCCACGCATTCATAAAAATGTGCCGCGATGGACAAAAGCAGGAGCAGAAGAAAAAAATCTTCACAGGTAAACTTATGTGGAATAGCCAACAGATCTGTCACACAGAAGATGAGTCTTACTGATTTGCCTGGAATATTTTTGCATACTGACCAATTAAAGTAAATATTATCTGTTTTAACTTCAAGACTACTTTCAGAGACATTTAACAGTTTTTGAAATAGAACATTAATTAGGTAATTGCTCATCGTAATAAAGTATTGACAGATGTTTCTATAGTTTGACAAGTTCCAAACAGGAACAACAAAAGCAAACAAAAGAAACAAGAAAACCACAACCACCCTCTACACACCTGAGGCCAAAAATATCAAACCATTACTTTTTACTCCGTACCCTATTTAATGAAAAGAAGCAATTTTGAGAATGACTTTTGAAGCCTTTGTGCTTACCTAAAGATCCAGGAAATGTAAGGTAGCAGTATTATTTCTTAACATTAACTCAAAAAATTCCAGGAAGTTAAAGGTTGAGTCTTGAAAAGCTTCCCCCAATTACCAAGAAAGAACAAACTCTTGTATGGCAGCCAGTCTGATGATGAAAAGCCACACAGCAAAGGTAAGAGGCAAGGGAGGAGGGAAATCTACCGTTTACATGAAGATTTAGAGCAGAGTCAAATTAATCAGCCTGGACGTTGTCAGACACAGATTAATAACAAGTGGATGCTAGCGAGCTTAGCAAGTTTGAATAAAGTCCAAATTCAGGGTAGGAGCTGTAGCTGAACCTGCCTTCTGCTCCATAAGAGGATGCAATGAAAATGAATGGGTAATGAGAGCCTTGGCTCTAGAGAGCTTAGCTTCCTTATTCAAGTTCATAATTAATTCAGAGCTTTGATAATTTCATTAGATTCCTCCTCTGCTGGCCCTATCAATAAAAGATGGCACCGGACCGCGGCTCCTCAGTGGCCCAAATACAAAAACAAATGCAGCCTGGGAAACCTTTGCTGACTCGCTTACTAACAGGGACAATGGCATATGGCACCTCGTGTTGCGGAGGGAGCATCTGAATAGATCCAGCTAAATAAAACATTAAAGTTGACAGTTGTAAACTATGCTAACATATTTTAACACCTTTTCCTCATCATTACGCTCATCTGCATTCCTCTTTTGAAGGTAAAAAAAGAGGCACAGGTCCAAACGGCTTCTTTTGCCAGAGATCACGGCTGAAAGCGGGAGTATTACTTAAAACAGTTCTTCAATAAGTGTGAATTAAGCCCTAAATATCACCTTGCATTTGAAGCTGCGCAGCTGATATTTTCACGTGGCAAGAGAGACCTTTTACACCACGCACACGACCCCATCGCACGGGATCATTTTCAGTACCTCAAGCACCTTTGGTAACACACCGATAACAGGAGCAGCAAGAGGGCTGTGATTAACAACTATCACAAAAAAATCCAGTCCGATAAAACCCAGATGTATAAAGCTGTGTAGAAATCAACCGCTGGATCTGAAAGAGGAGCATCTGGGCTCCAGGCCAGCAGCAGAAAGCTGGGAGGGAACGCACCGATCCCCACCTCCACACAAGCACAGGGAGTGCAGAGCAACAGCTACCTTACTGCTGACCATTAAGAGCTGCGTCAGTCACCCTCTGCAAGACATCTGGAGAAGTCTATGCCACATGGATGGAGACCCAGGAAAGTAGTCCTTCCTCTGTAATACACTAAGCTCAGCCTTGCATTTCAGCCTAACCAGTGAGATTTCTCTCTTGCTGCTCTCAAGCGTATCAGAGGTACTGAGGCAACAATCTTAGACGCATTTAAGGCTTCGAGCATTCAGCCAGTCTTATGCAAAAGTCATAATTTGCGACTGGCCCAGGGGTAATTAGTTAGCAATTTTTAATTCCTTTCTCTAAAGTGTCAGAGAATTGTCCATGGCCAATGATTAAACACTCATTATAGGCAAATGGAAGGAAAAAAAAATCAGAAGGAGCACAAATGAAGCTACATTCAGATGACTCGCCTCAGGGAGCAGGGACTTATATATGCCAACTACTATATTTGCAGTTCTCTTTAGAAACTTTCTTCTTGCAGATTAAACATAGAAGTTCATTTTTTCCTCACACCCACGAACCCAGAGTTCATATTTGCTATTCTGGTTTAGCATTAAACAAACTGCTAGTACACTGAATAACTGCTCCAATTTGTAATTAAACGTACCAAGCAGCAGAACCGTGTAGAATTTAAACACTCTTGTGCTCCCAACTCCTTTCTATCAATAGGGATAATATTGCCTACATACCTCACAGGGCATTGTCAAAATTAATTCACTGCTTAAAAAGCACTCTGAGATCCTTAGAGGCACGGTACAAACAAACACCAGCGCTGATACGTGATACGGAGTCTCTTCATTTTTTATTCAAAACATTTATTAGTCACTATTATTGTACAACTTTTTTTTTTTTTAATACTTGCTCCTCCTGTGCCGTAACAGTTACCAGGTAACAGTCAGCTCAAAGGAGACAATAAAAGACAAAAACATTTAGATGCCCTTATAATACTCCAAAGACCCGCAAGCGTTTGCAGACCATACATCGCCCACACCATCAACAGGAGGGAAGAGTTGTGCATAAAATCCGGGGTAAGATCATTTCTAAAAGGTAAACCCATAGCCATCTGACGCAAGGTCAGATCACATTCAAAAGCCAGGTAATAACCAGACCAGTTAGTCAAGCTTACATCAACTCGGAAACCACAGAGATTAAAAGTCACTGTCAGCACCCTTAACAAAACCGGTACAGAAGAAGACATTTAAAACAGTAATCCCTAGCTGTGCTAAACAACAAATTCACTTAACATTTAACAGGCACAATTTCAGCCAACAGCACGGCACTGGGCTGGAGGGAATGCTCCAGGGAATGGCTCACATGTCCAGCGAAGGTGACCGGCCAGCAGCACTTCCAAGGGAGACAGAACTAGCCTGCCTCTGAACAAAGCCCATTAACAGTACTTGGCAGAAAATTCCTTCTTCCCATACCTGACCGCAGTGCAAAGCTTCACTCCTTCCTCTCCCACCGCATCCTGAAACGTACGTGCAGAAAAGGCCAAGGTTTGTAACAGTGAGAGACAAGACAGTCCTCACAGCTACAAAGGTTAGGGAGAAAAACAGACCTAAGGAAAAAGCAGAGCTGTAACAGAGAGGCTGAACAACTCCCCACAGGTGGGTACCCAAACGCCACAGCAAGCGCATGCAGCATTCAAGCACGTGTGAGACAGCAGCAAGTCAAACAAGCACACCAAGATTTTGACAGAATTAAATACAGATACATTCCTGACTCCGTTCCAATTCATTCTATTTGGTATCAAGCCGACCTGGAATTGATCAGAGTCAGCATCTTTTCCTCATAATGTAGTAGGACTATATTAAAGAACGGGAATAGATATATCGGTAACATTAGGAATGCCTGGGTCAAAAAACAATGACATTTAACCATCCTTAGCAAGATTCAAATGAAATGGTTACGCACAACTCAACAATACCTCTATTTATTTATTTTTCTTTAACTGATTACACACACAAATACGTGTGTTTGAGTCCTGAGCGTCACCTGACAGCCTTCAGGGAGGTAACCTTCCCCACCATGCTTACCCCAAGGCAGTGCCCAGGCACCCCAAGGCGCATACCACGCACGCTAGGAACAGCGCGGCCCCAAACTGTCCCCTCTTGATGGAGAGGTCACTTCAGGGCAGACGCAAAGTAGTGAAACTAAAAGGCCTCAAAATATCCCCGTAGGAAGCAGGTCGGGCCATCACACAGCGCTGCTCCACACAGGTCAGCAAGTACCTGCAGCTAAATCTTATTTTCAGCCACGCGCTAGAGGGATACACAGTTCAAGTACCGCACGTAAGGCTAAGTATCTTATTTAACATGCAGGGCACAATGAGGAAGAGCAAAAAATGCCTAAGAGTAGAAAAGATCTGGAGAAATCAAGTGAAGAACTGAGTAGTGCTACCGCAGGATTACAAAGTAGAGGGCAGAAAATGTGACGTGTTAGTATAACGCAGTGCCCACGATATTCATGCCAAACGTAATACATCCATGTCTTGTATTTGGTAGAGGAAAACAATAAGGGAAAAAAAGGCTAAAGACAGTCATGGAAATGATGTGAGCAAACAGGACAAAAAAGGAAATTGTATCTACCCAAAGAGATCAGTGTAGTACGAGAAGGTGGAGGAAGAGGCAGGACGTCTGAGGTAGCTTGAATGAGACGGCAGAGTCCCTTTAAACAACTCCTTCCATCTCCTATTTAAAAATAAAATCTCACGTGAGTGTTACGGCAGTTCATGTCTTAACTGCTGTTCCCGTTAATAAGATGTTACAGCTCTGTAGGAATGTATTTGCCACAGCGCTGTTCCTGCAAACAGAATATAAATATACCTAATAAGGTTTAATCTGCGTTGCTGTTCATAACTATTCATCTGAGCTCAGATGGGAAAAAATATATATTCAAGTTTGTGATTTTGAGCACTAAATTGAATCAGGTGTCCTCTTCTCTTAAGAAAATTAAGTTGCTTTTGTGCAAGAGTGTTTTAATGAGAACAGAGCCTGCCGACAGTGATAAATGGGAATGACACCAGAGAGAGCATGTAAGCAGGACAATACGCGCACGCTACAGTCTTACAGGCCATTTTTCACTGACTATCCTGAATGACTTCGCTGTTTCTTAAGGGGCCTATTAATCTCAAATTTAGTTATTACACAACGTTTATTTGAACATATATTTTGCGGATGATGACAGTTAATAAAGGAGATCTTTTACAAGCTGTATTTTTACATATTGTTCCAACTGCAGCTCCCGGTCATTCTACCGTATTGATGGAATAACCTTGTTATGATGCAGCTTTAAAAAAGGCACATATATTCAGATTCTTTTCTAAGCACGCGGGGACTTTAAATAACGGTTAAAATGCATATAAAAATCCTACCACGGCACGGCAAAAATGAAAGAGCTAGCGTTAACCGCTCAACCAGATCTCTGCCCACACAGCTGCCCGCTGGCAGGCGAGCCTCTTTAACAACGCAGCGTAACCTCCCAGAAGCACATCGAGCCCCGAAGCCGTACGCATACTTCACATCGAATTCAACAGAAGTTTCAGCACGCACCTGACACGCGAGTTTGGCCCGCGTGCTGCATACTGAGCACACGGCGTTATTTCACTGAGGGGGATAAAAAAATGAAACAGACGTTGATAACTGAATTTCAAAAATAAGGACTGAGGTCTGAGAACTTCCCTTGAAAGCACCGCACGACCTGCATATTCCAGTGGAGGACTGGAACTGCACAGACAGGGTAATCCTCTGCAGGCAGAAACGCCAAACCAAAAAACACACTCCAAACAAATAACAAAAAGAGAGAAAAACCCACAAAGATGCGGAGGGGATTATGTTTTTATCCACTGCTACGTTCCCTGCGGTCCAACGCATTTGTTTTCTGTGAAAAAGATATCACCTAATCCCCAAGCTGCCTTTAGAGCGGTGCTGACAATATGAAAGCATTTCTTTATTTCAACAGTGTTCGATAACCATCGGTTTTATGGAAATGATGCTGCGACAGCAACAGAAAATGAAAACAGAATAACCAATATGCCGTTTGTTCTCTTTTCAGCGGGGAAATATCATCCAGAGAACGACGGCCCTTAAAATACCTCGCTGAGCTTGGGACGTGAAGCCGTGCACTGTGCCGGCTTGCTCCATGCTGGCAGAGGTTGCCATCACCCGAACGAGAGTTTGTGCTGCTTCAGCCAGAAACCAACTGGGGGCCGTGCTGGCAGGGACTTATTGCCTGCCGCCTGCTCCTGGACCAGTCCTTTCCGTTGAAAATCAGACTTTCGCTCCCCCGCTCCTGTAGCCCCTCATAACCATCACAGCCTGCTGGTAATAATATTTATAAATACAAAACCATCCATCAAAAGGATGTCAAAAGGCCAGCCCTTAGACACACTCCACAGCGTATCTGCTGCCCCACTGAAGATTTCTCTGTTTTACCAATAGTTTCAGCAATACGGAGAGAACGAAAGAAAACCGTCCCCCTTTCTTTCTTCACATCAACAAATGGTAACTTCTCTCTCTCGTAAGCAACTCGCACACCATGAGGGACTTCCAGATGGGTGGCGTGTTACTTATTGTTCGGAGGTAAAAACTGAGCATTCAGACCACAGGAACACCCAGGCATCAGTCTGCACATTTCCACTGATACTTAACAGTTTCTCCAGATCAGTAACAGGAACGCTGAGCAATGTTTAAAAAGCAGCGCTGCCCTAGCTGGCTGGATCCTCTTGCTTCAGTTGATTCGAATATCCAAATGAAATTAACGTGAAGGCCTTCAGAATCAGCGTGAGATAGATTCCACCAACAAAGGCACTGAGAACCTTTGTCGCAAGTCAGAACGTCCATTTCCCAGCCGAAAGGACCAAGCTGTGGTCTCCTCGGGTACAGAAGAGATGCATCATGAGGCATGAAGTGCACTCCGCCTGACCAGCCCTGCTACCTGCCATACAGCACTGAGCTTCGCCCCACAGACTCTCTGCTTTCCCCTAATATGCCACAGCTCCATTCGCACCAGATGCTTACAAAGCTGCGTAGCACACAGAAGTGGTGGGCTGTTTGCAATCCTTGCCAGGAATAAAGGTCTCTCCAGGCCCTAAGCAGAAACACAGCCCTTTTCTCATCTCATACACATTCCTTAAGGAGGTTAAGGCAAACAGAGATTTCATCTAACAACCACAGCCATTTCCTTACGGCGACTAGAAAGGCTGCCAGCAGAGACAAACGACAGCACTTTCCCTTTACTGTTGTCCAAGGCGCCTCTGACCAGCAGTCAAGCTCTTCAAGGTATCCAGAAGCTCAGCCTTCTCACCAGTCGCAGCACACCCCGCAACAACACACTCATAAGACAGAACACCTCCCACCACGGGGTCCTACATCCCTACCACCCCAACAGGAAGCAAGACGAATATCTACAGGGAATGAATACAGAGGAGGTTTTGTGGCTTTTTTCCTCGTGTACGTAAGAATTCTGAATGCAAATACTAAGTCTGCTGCCCAGCACCAGTGTAAACATTTAAACAAGCAGTAGTTTAAAGCTGTCAACCTTGTAACAACACGTGCTTTCTCACACTGAATATATGTGTAGCTATCTGCAATCGCCGTGCTCCAGCACCCGACTTCCTCCCCCACAAACTTCACACAGGTCCACCACGACAGTCAGATAACCAAACTTGTTGCCTTCATTTCTGCCCAAATGGAAAGCCCATTTCCATAATCCTCGTCGACACCAAGACACAGAAGGTAGCTTCTCCCTTCTACCAAGGTACCGTAAAGTACAAGCCTGAGCAGCCATACATTTGACATCTGCATGAGGACCAGAACGTATCACGCAAGACACTTTGGTATGAAAGCTGCCCACAAACCTTATTAACATCCTGTATTTGCAGTGACTTGAGGCTTACCACCTTAGCAGCGGAGACGCTGGCTCTCACAGCAGAACAAATGGACTGCTGAACAGCTACTTAATAAAAGGAAGCTCCGCTAAACCGTGGCATACGGCTAAGTCTGCCAACCCGATCCTCTCTTCTAGTCAAACCTTTCATAACTGTAAGCAACCCTAAAAAAAGAATACCGTAGAAGGTATCCTCAAAAGGATACAGAGCAATAACAACCTCCCAAACATACTTTTATTTAAGTTCACATTCTCCGAGATCTTAAGCTGCGATAGTAACACTTAAAGGTCCTGTCCCCTGATTCTCCTGGAGACACATCATCCATAACATGATTAGAGGTCTAGTTAAACAATGCATCCCACAACTCCAAAGAGTATTACTTCCCTGCTGAAGTGAAATGAAAGCACAAGGCCACTTTTTAAAAGGTGCCCTTTGCATTAACTGGAAGGCTGTGCCTGCACCGGTATCTTTCTATAAATATCCCACTGTCATACTGCTTTCTGGGCAGCAAGAAACAGAACGAGACGTTTTAACTGCTATGCCATCCAAACCAGCTCAGAAGGGCATTGTTATTCAAGTCCACGCCACCACAGCCACCGGAACAGCTTTGCTATTACTGGCACAACGCCAGGGGCTGGGAAATAAAACGTTAATCCAAAAAAGGTACACTGCGTAAAGGAGCCCAGTTAAAAGATAGGCAGATTTTCATCTGATCAACGAATGCCTGGCTATATCACAAGGAAGCTTATTTAAACATGGAGCAAGGTTAAGCTTTACTGTAAACTAGCATTGCGTGGTACAGGAAATTCCCCTTTCCTGAGGCGAGCCAAAGCCACGCGTGCTACAGTATTGCGGCAGAGGTGCAAAGAGATGGGAAAGAAAAGCAGAACACACTACAGATTAGCATTATAGCTACTGCCTAGAGGTAACAAGAAAAAGAAAACATCTGTACAACTGCAACAGTTACAACATTTTTAAACGGTGTTTAAAATGGCGCTCAGATACCTCTGCCATTCAAATACGCAGACCACAAAAATCTAATCACAAATAGTTCTACGCATAGACGCCGAGCAATCAACGAGGGGAGAAGCGTATCCATAGAAGTTGTTTATCTCAAAATATTGCCCAGAGTTCAGCAGTACATCAGCACAAACCGAAGCTCCAAATCTCACAGAAAAAAAGCTAACTGCACTATCGATATTTACCACTGCTCTCCTTTTGAAGCACACCCAAAACACCTTTAAATTCTAATCTGCGAGTCGGTCCCATTTTCCACAAGACCTGCTACGCCCGCTAATCCAAAGGGCCAGGGGGGCAGTCGGTCTTCCCGAAGGGCAAGGAAAAGCACTCCAGCATCCGTCAAGTCTGGGTCACGGGCTTGATTTCACAACTGCTCGGCTAGCAGCGGCAGTACATCATGAACTACAAGAACAAAAGAGTTCTTCAGAATTTTAATTCTCATCTGTATAGAGTACATATTTTTATTTTACATTTAACAAATAAGATACGTGGTGACAGCTAAATTGAAGACATTTTTATAACCTCCTTTAACTTAGGAACCCTAACCCTACAATTTACTTGATTCTCTAAGGGGACAGAAGATTCACAGACAATTTCATTCACGCTCTGCAAAAGCAGAGGCTCACCAAGAGCTGTGCTGGGTGCTTCTGGGTGAAATGCAAAAGCTGGTTTGACTGCAAGAGGTCACAAAGCTGCCAGGTGCACTAAAGGCACTCTCAGCGGCAGCACTCACTGAACTTCTACATCCTGCACTTACATCCTGAGTTGGCTTAAAACTGGACTATCGGCTGCTAGGGATATTCCAGCAGTTAAACATTTGCTTTAAGCCCAAGCTCCCTTCTCTAGAATCACCAGTGTCCATGCAACGTTTGGAGAAAAACAAACAGAAAATCCCAAACAATTTAACTACTTCTCGATTCCATTCTGGTATTCTGCTGCTTCCCGATCAACTGTTCAGGTACCCAATAGCAAATGGCCTCCGCTCCTATTCGTCTCTGCACAAAGCTTTTCCGGTAGCCCACATCCCCCCAAAAGCAGTTTCTAAATTCTTACGGGGCACTGGAAAGGTGCAGCCGAGCAGATCAGGTCCTCACAAGAAACATAGGCCTAAAGTATCTAAATCACAGTGAGAAATGCACAAGACATCAACACCATTTGCAAAACTGTATGACTGACCTCTGGCCTGAAACAAGACTACATACAGATTCTCCTGAAAGAGCAAACACTTCTACACAGTGTGAATTGCGCACACAGACAAGGAAAACAAGATAAGAACTGTTAAGTGCCCACTGAACGTGGCATGTGCTCAGTGCAAGGGCTCCAGGAGCACACGGGCAGTGCTTCTCTCAGCTCTGTTGTAGTTATTCATCATAGGCATTGACTGAGGCCAAGGAAGCAAAATTCTGTTCCATCACGGCATTTAAGTCCAAAACATAATGCATCTGCCAAGCCAGATCAAAGATATTTTGCAAAAGCAATCTAGATTTAGATTGCTTTTTCACCTTTCAGCGCTTCAGAAACAACACATCTCTGTGATAGGTAAATGGACAATATTGGGCAAAAAGCACAGTCCAGACCACTAGGTCAGAATTGCAAGAGCTGCTCACTTCTCCATACGGCAGGAGGTCCTGCTTCCAAGACAGACATACCGCCTTCACAGCAACACAGCTTATCAACATACGTGAGCACAAAACTGAGCAACACAATCAAAACACGCAAGCAACTGTAAGCAGTGGAAAAAAGTCACCTTCTGTGCTTCACACAATTCAAAATCACATTGTACGCAAGCACCAAACACCAGCCAAAGACAGCGGGTCACTTACCTAACAGCTTTATATCTGGCATAGCAGCAGTATAGGAAACACTGCTAAAAAGTTTAATTTAGGTTAAGAGCTACTTCTTTGAGTAGTCTATTATCAGCCTGTTTGAGGTGAAACGGTGCCTGGAGAGTATTCTGGGTCACGCGCCGCCACTAAGAGAAGCTCGTTAAAAGGCAGAGAAAGCCTCTGCATACCAGGCCATATCATCATCGAAGTGGGGTGGGAGAGGGAGAGGGGAAAAGAAGCTGTTCACGAACCACTCTTTTTCTTACATACATTCATTCTGAATCTGAGTCGCTGCTTAGTCGAGCCCATTGTAAAAGAGGTCTCAGAGACATCACAGCACAGACACCATCCAGTCGATCTGAAGTTCAATTTGCTCAAGCGCCACGACAGATATATTTCTACAATCCGTGCAGATATACTTATCTATAATATATAAAAGAATCAAATCAATCCTGTAAGCCACGGTGTGGTAATATAGTTGCAGATCATGAAACAGTAATCAAAGTCCTGAAAAATACACCACTGTCAGCATTGTGCACCGGTGCCGTTGCGTTACAGCACCTCGGCTTTAAATAAATCAACCTAAGTGCCTGCTTCGGTAAGCACTTCAAATTCAGTGTACATCAGCACTGGGGGAGGGGTAACGCACAGAGAAACAAATCGGAAAACGGGACTTGTAAATAACAATTCAATTAGCGGATTTACATTACTCGTTCCCTAATAAACGTCCTCTCCTCACCTACAGGAAGCCCCGCTCCGGCCTTCCCCCCTCATTTGCACGGCCGCGCAGGGCTGCTCTTTCTGCAGCGAGCCCCTTTGCCCTTTCAATCATGAAGTATATTACTCCGCTGTCAGAGCAAAGCAGTTCCTAACAACAGGGAACCCAGCTGGGATAGGCAGAGGGCAGCAGGCTCACGCATTACCATAATAATCCAACTGTGCTCCCCGGGCCCTCGGGGCAGACAGCATATTAGGCAGGCTTCCTGCCCAGGCTGCGTCACCTGCCCGTCAACCTGTGGCAGCCACCTCGAGGGCCCGCTGCCCGACGCCCGGCTCCGCGGCTGCTCACCGCAGCTGGCGGCATCCTCACCCGCTGCTCGGCCGTCTCCTTCCACGGGGCTTCCGCAGAGGAGGACCCAGGGCGGAGCGAGGCGGCACGGCAGCTTCCCGACCGCAAAGCGCTGCTCTACGGATGGGGCTGGGCTGCCCTGCCTCACCTCAGCCTGTCCCAGGGAACCAGAGCACGGAGAAGCCAAACGGAAAACGCAGGCCACCGGTATTTGAGCGCCTTGCCACACTCTGACAGCCGGTTCGGGGTCGGCTCTGTCGACCTTTTTGGTTTTCGCAACACCCGAGGGTGATGAGCTGCGAAGCCACCCCTCAGACTGTGGGACAAGGGTCGCCACCGTAAGGACAGAGCTCCTGCCTTAGCCAGCAACCGATCTGCGTGCCTCCTGGATTGAGCCCTTTAAAGAAAAGAAGTGTTCAAATGTATTACGCAGCCTATTTCAATGCCGTTCTGTCCCAAACCGTATTTACTGTCTGTACGCAGCTTCTACGGAGCACAAGTTCAGGTACCCAATGCACGTTCCACTAAAAGACAGTTTTCTCTATATTACAGGACAATCCCTAAGAACACCAGGAAAAAAAAAGACTTGGACTCTAATACAAACTTTAATTTCATTAAAAAAAAAACATAGGCTCCTATTCCTCTTGACAGAGGGAGGCACAACAGAAATGTAACGGTCTGCCGCAGACTGCGCAAAGCCAGATTTACCCCATCACTCGTGAAGCAAAATTCCCCTAACCTCATTAATTTTCATTTCTCCAGCCCTCTCGAAGAAGGAAATATTCAGAAGCAATTTTTTTCGTTCATTTCAATTGCTTGGTGTTTGTATTATCAGTACAAAGAAGTGTAATATACAGTAATCCACACCTCAGCACTCTGCCAGAGCGAGACCATAGAACTGATGCCAGCCATGCAATTTAAATATTTCAGAAAGCACCACTTACAGAAGCCTCCTACTATTCCTCTACTCCACAAAGGCAACAAAACTTTTGTGTCATTATCCAACCTGCAAGCAGTTACAAACAACACTCTGCTTTACAAGCCGTTCATTGCCATAACACGGCCATTTGTGCTCCTCAGCACAGGATGACTCCTCAGCAGCATCTCTCCCAGCTGGAGAAGGGGCAGCGGAAGCGAGCTCTCCGCACTGCATGTATTCTAGGTCACAAAGGTCACAACAAACAAAACACCAGGACGACATAGGGGTTTCTAAAATACTTTAATATAGTCAAGGGTCTTTTCTTACACGGTCACCAACTCGTACACCTCCCGCAATTAGATTTAGACTTTCAGCGCTTGCAATTTCGGGAAGAAAGGCTTTGCGAAACCACCTCTCCTTTGCCTCACAGAGGAATTCCCATCGCAGCGATGGTTATAAAAGTTAACAACACTCAGAAGATTAACGACAGGCCTTCTCCTTCACCGTTCCCAGATATCAATGACTTGGGTTGGCTGCAAATCAGAACAAGGAACTGATGATTTTTTTAATTACAAGACAGGAGAAAAAATATCCCTTCCACACACATAGTTCTGTAGAGCTTTGCTCTAATTAGCTCCCTTCCTTCTCCAGGACACGGGTCAAAAATTGCATAAACCAAAGTGACATTAAGGTGCACACGATATGCCAGAAAACTGCAAAGTCAACAGCAAGAACTCTGTAGCACAATCTAGTCCTCAAGCAGCTTTGGCTGTTTTTGGTAAGCGTCCCATGTTTATAGACACTTTACCAGTGACAAGAACACCAAACCGCATATTCCTCATGGTTCACACGAATTCCAATGCCGTGAATGGAACGTGTCAATGGACGTATATTTGCGAATGGAAATGCAGCTCTTCCATTTATACTGTGGCTGTACAGATCAGACTCGTATCTCAGTGAAAGCAGTTGGAGATTAGTCACTAGATTTTGCAGAGCCCAAGAGAGACAAAAAGGGGAAGTTTCTGATACGGGATATGCTCGCGCCATGAAGTATTTGAAATGGTGAATGAACTGACAACTACCGGATGTAAAGGTTGCACTATGGAGGAAAATTTATCTATGTTCTATTTCAATAATTCCCATGCCAACACCACTATAAAACCCACATTTCCCTCCAGTGTCAAACGATTCGCAAGGGCCACGCTGGTGAAGCGTTTCAGTTTCCTTCACAATTTATACCTCCCTTCAGTCACTCTTTCCTTCTTTCCATCTGCAGGACCGATCACTCGGTACAGCCCCCGCTCTCTCCTCCCACTGTCCTAGAGTTGGCTTCTTACATACCAGAGCTGATGACATTAAATACAACAGACAGATGTTTCCTTCCACATGTAGCTCTGCCAACAGAACAAATATCAGTCTCTAGCCCAACTGCTCCCACAGATTGGCAGGGGTCAGCCTCTTCAGTTCCTACGGTTTCCCTTTACGAAACCTACTTCAAATTCTCTTGCAATGGAAGCGTCCAAAAGCAAACGGCATCCGTAATGCAGTGTAAGACCTTCAACGTACAGAAATTGAATCAGCTTGTACACGGTATTTACACCTAACCCTCAGTCTACTGAAGCTACTGAATTCTTCTAAAGCTTGTTTTCCTCAAGTCCACATAAAAAATTCCTTCACAGTACCGAGACATTTCTTCAAATATACGTAGCTGAAGCATGCTACCTGAACAAGAAACTGAGTCAGAATCCAATAGCAGAAAAAAGAAACGATTGCACCAGTTGCAAACTCCAATTACTAGTAGAAGAGCCACGACCATCTCACAACCTCACCCTCCACTTCAGTAGCCGGCCAAAAAAACAATACAAACAAAAGGAAGAAGAAATGAAAGGTGTTTTTTACTACGGCATGCTGCAAATCCACTTGGTAGCACTTTGCCAAAATCTCAGCAATGAACGCAGCGCTGCCACAGGAAGCCTCTGTGCCTACGCAAGGTAATTGTGAACAGGATCTCGTACCAGATTCTGCAGGCACGGCTTCACGGACACTTGGATTCTGCCCATTCTAGTTCTGGCTGTGATCTGTAAAACGCTGTAAACAATCAGAGCTGCTGTAATACTGAGATTACAATTAAGATCCGAGACCAAATACAGAGTTTAAGGGGAAAAGTAAAAATAACACGTTGCAAGGACTGAAAAAACAGAACGGAGGAACAAGGAAATGGTTTCCACGCATTAGGAGAGCCTGCCAATCTTTTAAGCAGCACGCAGCTCCCAGCTTGCTACAGAAAGGCCCCGGTGCCTAGATAACGTCAAATGAACGGCAACGAATGACAACACATTGGTCCTCGCCTAGATGATTCCGGGTAATCCCAACCACCGGAGGAAGACATCTACTTAAGAGATGATAATACACTTAAATCACCCACTTCAACATCCAGAGTGCCAAGATAGATAGGGAAACAGCTACTCACACTTGCGAACCTCTCCTAGAGCAACTCCCGCTCTGTCCTACGAAGATTTCAGTAATGTTCACGCTATTAATAATATGACGGGCTACACCTGCTGACAGCCATAGGGTCTCAGCATCTCAATAGCACCGCACCGCCGGAAAGCTTTGCCCTCCCATTTCTTTAGGTGCCAGATTTTGTTGGTTTTTAAACATTGCTTCGAGTGTAGAGCAGAACCGATAACGTCTCCAGCAGAACAGGAGTGGGGCCAATAACGCAGCAGCTGGGGCCAAGCTGGAAAACGAGGCGGGATAGCTGTCTCAAAAGCAAAAGCGCAAGAACTCAACGCACCTTCAGCCAAGACAGCTTCTGGGGCTTCTTGCTTGAGTAATAGGTTTCGTAAAGAAATCCTCAGAAGTGAAACAGATAAGCCAATTCAATGTTTTAAATTGAGGATCCTGTCTCATTCACCGCTCCTTCAGAAATGCCTTCTGGCACCTTTAGGCATACGCAACGCAGGCAACAAACTGCAAAGCCACATTCACCGTGATAAGAAAGTCATACTGTCCGACTCAAGTGCGTATGTATGTGTATATATAGCCACCAATACACACAATACCACACGTGAACATCACACACGAAGTTACAGCAGTCATAACGTAGACACCAGATCATATCTGATTACTATAATTTGTTATGCAAAAGCTAACAAAAAATGATCCAAGTCTTCAACCGTACAACAGACAGCGACGCTACTTAACAAAATAGCCCGCCCATTCATAACCTCCATATTTTATCCTGGAGGACGAGAAACACAGAAGGCTACAATCAAATTTCCCTCCCCCTCTCATTCCGGTAGCCAGACTCTAAAAGCATTTCAAGAATTCAGAGACGGCTTACAATTTTAGCCCATTGTTTTAGAGCATAAGGCACAGAGAGCACTGAAGTTATTAATTAGCATTTCGCTAGAAATATCAATTTGGGAAAAATGCGGCGATGTGCACACGAGCTGCCTCTGGGATTAGATTTGAATTCATTTTTGATGAGGAGGCAACCATCTAAAACCTGACAAGTTAACCATCCTTACTGACACGATCCTGGACAGGAATAACATCAGCCCAAAGCACAGCACGGTAATCAAAAAGAAACCACGCTAATTTTTGCCATTCACAAATGATTACGGAATGGGCGACTCAAATACGCTTCCACGCGACACTCACAATTTTTAGTGGTTTTGTTTTTAAATCAACGTGTACTTTCGCGACGGTATCAAGAGCAAATAGCTGTTACAGGCAGAACTGCACCGGCAAGAAAAATTTAACCAACAAAAGGGTTAATTAGGAATACAAATTTTCTCAGACTGTTAATAATGGGAACAACACATAGTATGTGCCCATAAGTAATTTTCAGGTATCTTTGATCTCCAGCCCCAAGCGATCGCCGGTGCCTACCATAGCCTGGCCTCTGGGACTCTCTCAGAACCAGACATCTGGCTACTTTGTTGTTTTAGACTAATCTCATCCCAGGGGAGCTCAAGGAACGACACCAGGCAAGGAGGGTCCTGGCAAGGGAAAAGACATTACAGTATCAGCAGATTTCTAAGTGGACCGGAGTATCAGAACTGTCTTCAAATTTCTATGGGGAACCTATCGCCTCTCCGCTCCGCAGCTCAACTCTCACACGCAACACACATGATCCCATTTTAAGGAACCGCTAATCTCTTTAAGGAAGCTAATGAATGATAATCCAGGAGAGAACACGTGACAAAGGCACACCAAAGTACAAAACTGCACAGAACGGGGGATTTAATAAAGATTTTATTGACAGGTCAACACACCGCATAATCAAATAACGCTTTCACGGCCGCACAAAAATAACTCCAGCATCCCAACACCCTTTCTGACAAATTCACCGTCAGAAATCTTAGTCGCCAGGGACGTTATCGTTAAAGTACAACCCTGCGATAACAGCGGCAGTACCGGCGCCTGACTGCCCGCTCCGGGCTCAGGAAAGGCTCGGTTCGCGGAGCGCCAAGCCCACAGGGGTAACGAGACCTGCTAACACAAAGAAACAAAGGTTTAATTTTAAGTCTAGAGGTACTATTTCTATCATCAGAGCCTAACGGGGATCCATCTGTCAGAGCTCATCCTCCCCAAAGCGCAGGTAACATTAGATGTGACACTCGGAGCAGCTGGACAAGCACCGCTGTAGGCACCATGCCGAGCCCTCCACACTAACGCCCCCGTGCCCTGGGAACACCCTGGGCATGCCGATGGCTCGCGTCTGGCAAGAGAAGGAACCAAGGCACTTAGAGCGGGAAAAAAGAACACCCTCCCACGCCTTCTCCTCAAGGCAGAAATACTACGAACGTCACTGCAACTACATACTTCCAAACGGTGCCATTTGTGCAACGCAGGGGTGGCGCATAACAATCGTAATAAGCAAGAGATCACTTCCTTGTCAGCGTCTCTTGCTTCGAAAGCACCACTCTTCGCTTTTCTTCCTTTCCACTGGCAAACACAAGTTTAAAGCAAGGGACGCTAGACGCATCTTGTCATCGCCTCCTTAGGACAAGTCTGTCTGAAAGGGCATTTTCAAAGCACTCAGAGCCGAGCTTTGCAGAAAACTCCCAATAATCGGTCATACTGCATCAGCCAAGGAAACCGCTGTGCAAGCCTTAACTAAGCACTACGTACAGAAGTAGCTTGAATATCGTGGGCTGAACTTGACTAGGGATGATGTTCTAATAGAGCAGCCTCCTTTTCCTTTCTCTCGGCATTCTCAGAACGCAGACACCCATTTCCCTTCCGCTACAACATACCTCTCCATAGGAAAACGATACTAAAAGTCACCCTAATGTATTTCAGGTTTCTTAACGCACGCCAACAGCTGGATCAGAGGTAAAACCTGAGCTTCACTAGCTCCAGTAACACCACGCGAACAGCTAAACACCAAAGCAAAACAGCCACCGAGCACCTGAACAGTTCAGCTCTCTACTGAGATATTTCACTTTTTTTCCTGAAATACAGCCGAAGCAAGTCCCTCACTGCTTCCTCTCGTCAAACAACCACGCTGCTGAAGTGAACACGGGTTAGTCCAAGCAACTACATTTCCAGAAAGGAGCTGCACCAGGACACCTGTTATGTGTTCCCTCTACATGTTATACTTGCTCAATGAACACATCTCTTAAAAACTTTGCTAAGTCAGCCCGTCACAGCGTAACTGACGACTTCTATCACCCCTGCAGCCAGCAGGTATCCGTGCACCTCTACACAACGGACACAAGGCAGAAAAGGGCATAAAACAACCCATTCTACCATACTAATGATTTACACCACATTTAGTAGTACATTATCTACTGCTGAAAAATCAGGAGTGCAGCACTGAGGTAAGAACAGATTAAACTAGCGTGTTTAAAATGTAGCACGCGACTGTATCAACAGGAAAAACAAGAAGTAAACGCTACATGGAAAGTTAGTACTTCACGCTTTGTAAATACTGATTCACCTGCTGTCTACACACACCACAGAGCCCTTAAAGGTACATCCCACACACCTTCACCAATACCCTTCATCAAACACTATTCCGCACATGATTATGTACTATCTACTTCACAAAATACATAGGAAATGAACCGTCAATAAAGCCATAAAGTCCCTCGCTACTCCTATACATTAAGGACTTAAAAAAAAAAAAACAGAGGATGGAGTTAAAGCTTCTAAAGATTTCTCAGCGCCTAAAAACAAGCACATTTTTATAGCATCCCCTAACATACCAGAGGTACAACTCCACATGCGTTTTACAGACTTGTTTCTAAAGCTGTACACCAACACCGCAACGCTAACGGCAAAGTAAAAACTGTTCCGGACAGTAAATACTCTCAGGTTTTATTTACGCAGCACAGGTACCCAAACACTGGGAACTAATGCTGCCTCCCATTATACGATACAGAAGCAGGGTTAGTCACTAGTAAATACAACTCGCCCCAGCCTTTCCCCAGAAAAGTCAGCATCTGGAAGAAATAAGCACTGTGGGATGACAAAAACGCCAACTTATCCAAAACAGAGCAAATCAAATATGAAAGAAAACTACAGAAAAAAAAAAGGCCTCCAACGAAACCCACATTAACTCTTTCCTTAATTAGGAAATGGAGACGAATATCCTCCATTTATTGAACGTTACAGCAAAACAGAGAGAGCAAAAACCAGTTTGAACACCAGCAACATCTTGAGAACATCCAAAACTCCAACAGACCAACCAGTCTATATGAAAGCAGATAATGAACAGTACTTGAAACAGCATACAGCGCAAAAACCGAACGCACCGCAGAACCAAGGACTGATTTCCAACCAGGGCTCCCCATTTCAACACATACGTGAAACGCTACACATATAACTACTACATCCTATGAGGCCATCTTAACTAGAACATTTAGCAGGATTGCCCTACAGTTGGCTGCTAACCACACACATGCTACTCCGCTGTTCTTAGTTTAGATATTTTCTCGATGTCCCCTCTAAACTTCACATTCGCAAAACACAGATCTCAGCATGGACTTCCACCACCACAACACCCATTGAAGGAACAACACAGCAGGACAGTAAATACAAAGAGATTTCTGGAAAGTGCTAATGATTACTTCCTCAACCACATAGTAGAAAAAGCCCTATAAAAAAGTACTATATTGGACCTCATCTTCACCAATCAAGAGGAATCAAGTGAGCACAACACTCAAGGACAGCTTACCTACAGCGACCATAAAAAAGCAAAGGTCAGGACCTTAAGGACATCCAAAAAGGACGCACAGCAAGCTTGCTAAGCTGGCCTTCAACAGAACAATGTGCAAACTTCTTCAGGGAAACCCAACCAAACTTCAAGGAAAATATTTAGGATCCTCTTCTTCAAGTCCATACATACAAAAGAAAAAAAAAAAGCAGACAAAAATAGCCCAAGCCCAACAGAAAACAACAAAAACCACCCCCCCCCCAAACTCCCAAAGCAGGAAAAAAACAAAACACTCAAAGAGGCGGGGAAGGGCCTTTTTATAAGAGCAGGTGTAGCAGAAATGCGGAGTCACAGCCCAAAGCAGTGATTGCGCACCTGGTGGGAAGGCAGGGCCAACCCAGGGCAGCTCAGGTGCATGCAATGTACCTGAGTGAGCAGAAGGGATGGAGCCAGGATCCACCCCTTCCCAGATCTCATTTAAAGGTTGGCAGCGAAGGTGAGGGAAGCTTGTTCCTGATGCCTGCTTGCTTGGGGTCCTTTCTATGGTAAGTGTTTTGTTTTTTTTTTTTTTTCTTTCTCTGCTTGTAGCTGTTGTGTTTGAGTATGTTTTTCCATGTTGTAGCTTAGAACTTTTCTACTTTGCTTTAACTACTGTGTGTTTTAAAAGTTTTAAGAGTTGATAGTTGAATAGCACCATTTTACCCAGTGGGTTTATTAATAAGGACTCGTACAGCTGCCTCCAGAACCACAAGGGTGTTTAATGGTTTAGCACAGACTGGCATTTAAGTTTCAGAACATCATTAATAATCCAATATTTTTCTTTTTTTAGGTGTGGTAGCCATTAAAGGAAGGTCAAATTATTTTAAAGTAATTGCGGAAGGGAACAATCTTGGGTAACAAAAGCTGAAGGATGGTAACCTGGGAAGTTCATCTTAGCAGACCTTTTGGTTGAAGTGTAGCTTGGGAAGTGAAGTGAAGAGGTAAGTTTTCTAGTGGATGGAATTACCTCTTATTCTGTGCTACATAAAGAACTATTTCCTGTAGATGCTGATTTAGTATCAGTAGGAGCTAATAATAAAAAGTTGAATTTTTTTTTAAGTGACTGGTGAAAGGCAGGCTAGGAAAACAAGCAGAAACACATGATTTCTTGTGTCCACCAAGTTCTTCAAAAGCATTACTGTAGCAAGGCTTATTAAAACAACTAGGTGCAGAGATCAAAATCAATGGGGAAAAAAAAGAGGAGCTAAGGGTTAAGCAAGACTAATAGGTGAAAACATTTGTCTGGTTTCAATGCAAACGGGTAAAAACTATGTTCTACCCCTAGAAGTTAAAGAAATCTTGAATTTGGTATACTCAGGAGCTTAGGCATCAGGGATGCCTGGCAGAACCACAAATGCAGTCTTAGTAGAAATGAAAAGGAGGAGCTGGCCTTGTCAGGATAAAGCAGCACCCTTAGAGGATACAAGGCTGTAGAAGGTAAAAAGAAATAGCAGCTAACTTTTTGGAATGCTGACTATCAATAAAATGTTAGTTAATTGACTACAAGTATGGCATCCTAATTTTGCTGTTGACAAAGTAGGTGGCGAGAGCTTTTCCTAAGTACAAGATTTGAGGGCGATAAATAGAAATCTTGAAGATACGCACCCACTGGTGGCGAATTGATATACTAAGATTATCAACCTTATTAACCACGATAAAGAATGAGTAGGTGGGGTTTACTGTTATGGATTTGACAGATCGTTTTTTGGCCTGGTTTTGCCAAGGAGTCGAAGTTACTTGCTTTTGAAATAGGAAAACCTCTGTACGGGGAAAGAAGATCCAGTTAGCCTTGACATTGTTACCTTGAGCTGTGAGAACAGCCCAATTATGTCTGGGAAACGGTCAGCTAGGGAGCCCGAGACTCGAGCCCTCCATCCCGAGGTGGGACTTGACTGCAGTGTGTGGATGCCGCAGTTACAGAAGAGAACTGTGCCCTATAAACTACATTTGCTGTGTTTTCTTGGTTTAAGTGACTGTCAGGTTTATCAGCAGAAAGCTTAATTGATTAAAGGGAAGGAAGGAAGCAATTTGCTAGACTCGGAACACCGATGCAGAGCTACCTCTGAGTTAGCGGTGCCCGACTGCTTTGAGGCTGTCTATGTCAGCCGGCCGGGCTTACAGTAGGAACCACTGGGTTCCTGGTGAGGATTCTTGGATTCACTGATGGAAGCAGGTTTTTGACTGAAGGAACCTGTTAGGTATGGTATACGGCAATTGCTACTGATGAAGTAATCGAAGCAAAACCATTACTTGTCGGGGGGGGGGGATGGGCTCTCAGAAGGCTGGAATATTTTCTTTGACAAGAGCTTTTAAATGTGTGGACAGATTCTAAACATACATTTTTGGGGTCATAGTTGCTCACAGTAGCATCTGGGAAGACAGAGGGTTACAACTGTAAGAGCTGGGCTGTTACACATAGTGAAGGATGTGACAAAGGTAACACTGCGCAGGAAATCAAACATGAGATGGTGGTTCTGGTGGCAAAGCAGACAGCTGAAAGTGAAGAAACCGGTTATCCGGCTTCAATTTCAGACGGTAACTTTTCCACCTCTGAACCTCAGTCAGAACCTGTTAAGTATCCTTCAAAGGGAGGAATCTAATGACTGATTTAGACGGTACGAGAGCAAGCTGACAAATGGGCGCTTGCTCAGACAGATGCGTTGCTGTGCCCCTTCGTATCTTATGGAAGTTGGTTCTATGGGAACATAATAAAAGGTGTGGGGGGGGGGGGGGGGGGCGGATACGGGACATGACAGTTCAAGTATTTGAACAAAGTAAATGTACAATTCTATTTCTGGGAACAACATACGAGCACAGCCTATTGGAAGGTGGCACTTTCCAGGGCAACCGTGTCAAACACCTGTTCAGAGCTGCCAAGAAAAGTGGGGTTCTGTTATAAGTTAGTTCTAACCGATATCTTTTCAGGGTGGCTAGAAGCATTCCCCTGAAGGACCGCTAAAGCCATGGAAGCGGACCAAGTATTGCTGCAGGAAGTAATTCCAAGGTATGGGGGTTCTGTAACAGTATTCTCTGGCCAGGGAACTCATTTTATTTTGAAGTTGGTACAACAGGTCGATAAGCTACTGGGGATAAACTGGCATTGCACGCATCACGCAGACCACGGGCAACGGTCGCGTAGAGATGACTCACTTAAAGTACAGATGGTAAATCTGGGCTAGGAAGCTGGGCTATCCTGGCTCCGGTCATTGCCTTTGTTGCTTCTGAGGATGAGAACGGAACTTAAAGCCAAACAGGGGTTAAGCTCTTTTCAAGTACCGTATGAAAGGCCTTACGTATTACAAATGGGACGGGAATGTCACAGTACAAATCCGCAGACAGGGAATTAAATACTAACTCAGCATTTGGTAAAGCTACAGAAGCAGCTTTGGGGAATACAACCAGTGGTTCTGGGATCTAGGGCCCGAGGCCTCAGTGACTCGTACGTGATATTTTAGCATGAGACTGTCTATCCTGTACCCCTTTCGGATCTGCCTGAAGAGCCATAGTGGGAAGGACGGTTCCAAGTACTTCCAACCACCCACACGGCAATGGGAATGAAGGAGGTGTCTTCGTGGATTCATCACTCTGGGGCGAGGAAGGCTCTCAACCTCAGTGGACTGCTACCCTAACGGATCTCTGTAAAAAGGACCTCTGAAACTTAGGATGAGAAAGCAGAATGCTTAATGTTTATGTAACCTGTACAATTTCAACTCTTATCTTGGTCAGCAATTAGCTAAATAAAGCCAATTGAAAAGCTTACTGAAGCTTTGAATGTTTCAGATTTGTTAGTACGTGCGGCCTTCTCCAGAGGCAAAGGAAGGGGTACTAGTTCACGTAGCAGTTGCACTAAATTGATTAATATCAGACTGGAAAAGATGGAGAAAATTGTAAACAGGGGGAAGTCAGAGCAAGTAGGTGCCAGATTTGACTTGGCAGTCATCAATAACACGCAGTCCATTTTTTATAGACGGGAATGATGACAGCGCGAACCCTATAAGCACTGGATAGAGGGACCTGTCAGGTCTAGGGCGTAGTGAGGAATATGGCAATGCTGGGATTGTAACTGGGGGTAATGAGACAGCAAGGTATTAAATGCGATCCTAGGACAAACAGTGCTACGCTGCAGCCCAGAGATGACGCATCGTCTACAGCGGGAACGGGGACCGCATTAACGGCGAGAGTGACTGCTAGCCTTCATCCGACACCTGCCAGAGACCCTCACCACACTTGCAGAATGCACGTTGAGGAGGGTGGGATGACACGTGAAATATTTTTCAAAATTTTGACTGTGTTGTTTGGATGGTAATAAACGTCTGTTCATAAGCATATAAATATGTGGTTGCTGCTTCTGCGTTCGTGTGTGCGTGAGTTAGGAGGAGCTAGCCACTTCACACCCGTTGTGCTAATAAACATCCCTGTTTTAGAACCTCAAGTGGATTGTGTTGTCTGATTTTGCACGTCGCATACGGCTGAGTAGAACCTGACCTCACCCCTTTGCCTCCCACTTCCCTTTAGGCATTTGTAAATGCTGATCAGAGCCTCTCTCAAATTTGTTTTCCGATGGCTGGACAGACCCAGGTTTCTCTGCTTTTCCTCACGTGGGAGCCGCTTTATTGTCTTTGCGGCTCTCTGTTGGGCTCTTTCTAGGACTTTCTAGGAGACCCTGTCTTCTTCTGAATGAGAGACCACAACGGGGCGCAGTAGCCTAAGCGGGGTCCTCAGCGAGGCGGAGGAGGGGAGGTTTGCCCCTCTTGACCCGCTGGCCTTGATCTTTTTATCGTGACTGGAATTGTTTGTTGGAAACGAACATCATATTTACAAGGAGTAACCAAAAATGTAAAGGACACCCACTGACATCCCCCTAGTATTTTGGAGCAGCTGCACAGCAATGCTTAATGAGACCAGCTAGTCCAAATGCTGCTCGCTGCAATCCACCTACTGTGAATCACACGGGCCCAAATTTCACTCGCAACTCTTTCCCTCGTTTATCCGGTCCGTTGCTTTGATTTCAGCAGATGTCAAGCTGATTTACGCTGGGATGAAAGAGAAGAATAAGGCCCAACTTTGCAAGTACCGTCAGTAGCAGGCAGCACAGGTGTTCTTCGGCTGGTAGCAGCTGGCGCATGCTAATTGGCAGGAAAACAAGATTCATTTCTAGTTGCAAAAAAGAACATGTAAGAAGGGCTCAAAATAAAGTCTCAGCATATTACAATACGCTCCACTGGCATAAATAAGCTGACAAAATGAAATTTTCCCTTGCCTCGCACCACACAATTCAGGAGCTTGAAATTTGAAAGACGGGAGATCTCCTTAAAACACGCTTCTACGACAGATCTGCGTTAGGTTGCGGAAAAATTATTAGGGAATATGAACCGGCTTGCTCGCTCCCTCCCGCTCAGAAAGCAGCAGTAACACAAAACCAAACAACAAAAAGGCGCAATAAGCGATAAGCAAACTACGAACACAGCGCCCTGGAACCGTTGCAAAAGTAGCCATCTACTTCATAAGTTGTTATATGATAAGTTACAGCAACGAGCCGTTTGCCCGAGGAAAATACTCTCTGGAAGTAAGCACTGACTGCTACCGGGACCGACCAGTCCGGGCAGCTGGGAAATAGACCGCCGCAGATTTCGGTGCGGTTGCGCGTTAGTAAGGAAGAAGGCAAATCACACGCCGGAACTGACCGGCGATTTGAAAGGGGAGGGACGTGACGGTCAACAATCAGTTAAAGACAGAACGAAATGCTTCTGCGGGGTATGGTGCCTAAGAGGACGGGAAAGTTTTGAAGCGGGGGAGATTTGGGAGAGGGTTAAGCATAATTAGACGGAAAAAAGACAATAGGAAAGAAATGGTGTACGCTTAGAAAAAAGAATACGCGAGTACATGTTGGAATCCTGTTTACAGCACAAGAGTTCAGGTCTCAGACTCGTGCATTTTAGAAACAGAATCGCAAAATATATGCAGAGACAGAGAAATCCAAATCCGATCTTAGCTTGACTGCTGTCAATTCTTCAATTCCAGGCGATCGACAGGTGAACACCTATCAACCGTTGCGTGCTTCCCCTTCTCTGAGGATCGTTAGGAAATCATATGTGTTGGACATGCGAAAAGTTCACGATAAGAGCGTGATAATTTTGAACCAAAGGACTGCCGTTAAGCAGAACGAAACGTGACAGCGTTGCTTTTTTTAAGCAGACTTTCTTCAGTTCCAGTTATAAGAGCTTCTTTCTGTAGGATGAGTTGATGTTTCCAGAAGATCAAAGTAATTGAAACGCCTCTTGCATAGAGTTATCTACTTGTCATTTATGGTTGTAAATCAGGGAAGAGGGATGCACAAAAGCGGAATACTGAGCTCTGAAATTTTACCCGGAAGTGAAGTGGCACAGTAACTTCGGACAGTTCTGAATAACCTCACCGCAGGTGAAGCCTTCCTATAAATTCAGCAGCTCCGGGACAACGAACGCATACGGGGAGGCACATTTGTGAATACGGTTGCTTAATATTCCACTTTCACAAGCAGCACGACGCCGACGAACTCCAACGCTTCCACGAGCAACTACCCGGAGCCCTGCAAACTCTGAGCGCAAGCGATGTTGTCGTCGGCAGGAATGTTTGCCAAATAGTTCCCGAAACGCGAAGCAGCGTTCTGACTGAGCTACTGAGGAGATCGCCATCGCTCGCTGCTCTTACAGAAAAGCGTGCGTGCAAACGTGCGCAGCCTAGAAACGGCGTAGAAGTCTGCTGAATAAACGGACAGATGGGTACCTCTTCCCACTGACGGGATGGCAGCCCGAGTCACGGTTAACCTTAGTCTTGCTCACCTTTTTCTGTCCCGTGTAACTTTGAAGTTTCTGTTTTTCAGAGGACCGTCAGCCGCTTTGGACAGGATGCAGCATCACCGCACGGAAGAGTGCTTCGACTAACGCAACTACGACTGAACATCGCTGAGGTTTACTGCGTTCTGTTTGTACAGAAGGAAAGAATTATTGTTGTGAACCGAGGGAAGCGTTTGCCTCGACGCTGTCACAAAGAGGAACGTAGCTGAAAAGTAGGAAACTGACTTTTCAGTAAGGAAAGTCCGTGTAACACAGCAACAAAAAGTGGTGTTGTGGTTTTATTTTGTTTCCTTCCCCTGTATTTAAAGAGATGTGAATAAATTCATAATGGAAAGCAAAGCATTGAACTAATTCTGACCTTTGGCACCTGGGTTAGACCCTGTAAATTCCCCGGAGAAAACGTGAAAAACCGTGGATGTTTTGTGCACCGGCCCTACGTCTCAAAAGGAACTTCTCAAGCAGCATAACGTCTGAATTGTCTGTGTATGCCAAGCCTGCAGGTTTTGGGGTAGCTGTCAGGGCTCTGGGCAGGCCGTAAGGCGACCCAGCTGCGCTAACGAACCCATCACCTCCACGTGCTGCAGGGCTGCCCGGGCACAGCTGCGCCCTGTTGGCAGCCCTGGGCAGGGCCCGCCCTCCGAGCTTCTTAAACCCTGCCGGAGGCTGCTGGGAGTCACGGGGACTTCTCTGTGCTTCCCACAGCAGGAGGCTGCTGGGTTTGTGTGCTGCTTCTTGGGTGGCTGGTGGTGGTGCTCCTGTCTCGCTTTTTTTGCTGCGGGGCTCCTTGCTGTTCTTTTAGAGCTGATGTAGGGCTGCTGCTTCGAGGCTTTGGTGCTTTTGCTCTTTTTGGGTCTACGAGGGGGGGGTGCTGTTAGTGGGTTCTCCTCTTTATACGGCTAGCGCAGAGTGCCTACTGCCATGCTTTTGCTGCCTGCTTCGGGGCAGGTGCGGAGCAACCGCTGGGCGTTTCTGCACCCACGTGATGCTTCTGCCATCTGGTTCCACACTCTGCCTTTCTTGGTAGACTGGGTAGTTCGGAGGTGCTGCAGGCCTTCCTGCTCGCGGTGACGGAGTAAGTAGGATGAGGCTATGCTTCTTAGCCTGGTGCTGCTGGGGGTGAGAAGCAGCACAACGCTTTTTTTTGTTTGTTTCTTATGAAGAGAGTACGGTTGACTTGTTTAATGCTGTTGTTTGTCTTGCGTTCCAGACTGCAGACTACGGCGGGGCCTCTTGCAGCAGCGGTGGGACAGCGCCGGCTGTGCTCCCTGAGGGCCGTCCCGTGGCGTGAGGACTACCACTGGGCGGGTTGGTAGGGGCTCCCTGCCTGCGGCAGGAGGCTGCTGAGTCCCCACTCTGTTCCTTCTGGGGCTGGTGTAGTGGTAGTGCTGGGCTTTTGCTTTCTTAAAATTAAGCAGAGTTCCGGAGGGGGTTTTGGGTGCTTTCAGCCCATCTCGCTCCTGTGGCGGCAAGCGGGATGGAGTTACTGCTCCTGCCTTTCTGAGACCTGTAGCTGCTGGGATTAAGAAGAAACAGGGGGCTGCAGAAATAGAAGCAATGCCTGAGATGGGTAGTTCCTTTGGTTTTTGTTTTGTTTGTTGTTTATTTTTTTCCACTCCTGCAGTGGGGTGAGGGCTGCTGCGAGGTATTGAAGAGGGAGGCCCACCTTACCCAGGTGAGCAGTTCTGGCAGTGATGAGACTGAGGAGGTGGTGAGTACAAAGAAGGGGCACCTGTGGCAGGGAGCTTCTGGGTTCTCACCCAGTTCTTTCTAGAGTGGGTACAGGGCGGTTGCTGCTGCCAGGCTCTCAAGGGCTATTTTTTTCTTCTTGGGGGGGAGCTGGGGGTTAGGCGTGCGGGCTGTTGCTCAGCTCCATGAGCTGCCCTCAGCTCCCCCAAAGCAGTTTTACAGGTGCTGCGGTCTCCTTGCAGCGGCTGTGAGGATGAGCAGAATGCGGCAATGCCCTGCGCTCCCCTGGTTGCCCTGGTGTTGCTGGGGGTGAGAAGCAACACCAAGGGCTAAAAATGGAAGTGATGGCTGCAAATCTGCTTTTTCATCTTTTCTCCTGTTTTTATCCTTCTAGAGGAAGTGCTGAATCAGAATTTTGGCCTGAACCTCTCTGACTGACCACCTGAGGCGAGCAATGAGTCAGCCCTGGGAGCGCAGGTGAAGGCAATTCTCCTGTGCTGCAGGAAGGGGTGGAGGCTGGATGCGCCTCTCCCGGTTCCCATTTTAGAGCTGGCTACTGGTGGGGAAGGATCTCGTCCTGTGGATCCCTACTTCAGGAGTTACCTTGTGAGCCCAGGGCAAGGGTAAGCCCTCTATGGATTTCTTTTTGGTGCAATAACCTGCTTAGCCCAACTCTCTTTTTTTTTTTCTTTAGTAATGTTAACATTTTTATTTATGTTGATTGATGTAGAATCCTGGTGCAGAGCAGGGGCTGCAGCGAGGCAGTTTTCCTGCGAGGATGAGCCTGAGAGATGATGTGGAACAGTAATGGGATAACAGGTGAATGCTGGTGACCTGGGGATCGGATCAGTTCCCTGTGCTGTTCAGTGTTTGCAGGAGCTCACACCTCAGTAGCTTCTAGAAGGTGGCTGGTGGAGCCCTTCTTCCTGCAGGCTTGCAGTGAGGATCCTGGTGCTGTGAAGCTGCTGGTAATCCTTCAGAGTGAGGTGAGCTGTGCTTTTTTTTTCCTGTGCTTTGGTATGGAGTCTTGCTTCATGTGGGTGCTGGGGAATTGGAGTGCTGTGTTTTGTGGGTGCGATGGTGTTGCAGGGTGCCTGGGTCCTTTCTGTGCTTCCCTTTCAGCTTGGAAGGTGTGTAGCAGCTGGTGTAATGTGTGATCAGTGTTCTGGTGTTCTTGTTTTCCCTTTGTGGGGCTCTTGGGGGTGTGGCAGGGTTTTCTTTCACAGGTTTTTCTTTTGTTTAGGTCTGCAGTTTATTTTCTGGAAGAAGAGTTGTAGGCCTGCTGTTGTGTGCAGCAGTGAAACATGCAGTGTGCCCCTCCTGAGAGCCAGGGGAAGCTGAGGTGAGTCAGTGTTGGGGCTTTTTTGTTGGGTGAGTGGTTTGTTGTGGTGTGTTGGATGTGGTAGCAATTTGTGTAATCTGGGGTGGTTGTCTTGGTCTTTTTTGGGTGTTTGTGGGTTCTGTGGGTGGGGGTGTGGTGGTAGGTTGGGTGGTTTTTGGGGGGGGGGTGTTAGCTTTTTTGTTGGGTGCTGGAGGTTGAGTTTTGCACTATCTCTAAAGGGATATATTTTTTTTTTTTGGGAGGGATGGTGGGTTTGACTTTTAAGTGGCTGTTTTCTTGGGGCCCTTCCTGTGTGCAGGGGGCCTGAGGGGAGAGGGCCCACTGCCTTTAGAGGGGCTGAGGCTGCCTTGGTGCTGGGGTGCTCTGGGATGTGGCTGCTTTGTGGTGTTCCTCTCTCAGTCTTGGTGGTGTTGCTCTCTGAAGTGGAGTGTAGGAAGCAAGGCTGAGAGGAGGGGTGTTCTGAGTAGTGCATGATGAAGGACTTGCTTTCTAAGCACAAGTCAGGTGCTTTGAAGCATGTTCTTGGTGTTGTCATCTTGGTCTCTGGCTTGAGAGTTGCCTGTCTGTGGTAGTTTAGTCCTAAGGAGCACATGAAGACTTCTTTTTAAAGGGTTTTGCGTGTGCAGTTGGAGGTAGCACTTGCAAAGGGTGTGTTGTGCCTGTGCTGGATGGTATTGAGAGCCTATGAAAGTTTAGGCCACTGGAACAAGACAACAAATTGGACAAAGAATCCACACAAGAACTTGAGCGGGTTAGCAGTTTCATTGTAATAACATGACAAAAGTTAGAGTGAGGAGCCTCAAATTTCACACAAGTAGTAAGTAAACTGGCACAAATTCTACTACTGTTTTAACAGCCTATGGCTGTTTATGATGATAGACAATGCTCTCTGCTTGCTCATCTGTATTTTGTGCAAACCTCAACTTCTAAGAAGTCCCCAAGGTTGTCCAGGGGCTCCCCGTGTGAGTGGGGGAGTGGAAGCCTCTGCGCTAGCTGTGCTCTTGCTATCTGAACAGGAGAGCGCCTGGCTATGGGGGCCTTAGATGTAAGAAAGGGCTCCCAGGATGTATGCAGCTTTCCTTAAAAACTGGTGGCTTGCTGTCTTCAGATTGTCAGTGAAGGCAGTATGTTCCAGATCTTATACCTGAAGTAACGCTCCTGAAAGAGAGAAAGCTTGCTGCTCTGTTGCTCTCCATGCTTTTAGGCCCAAAGAGTCCTAAGGAAAACCCCAAGATTAGAAAAACTCCTGTAAAAATAAGATCAGGAAAAATCCTTGAGAAGTACTCTGTCTTCTGGGTGGAATTTGATTCAAGTAAACTAGTCTTACCTGCTTTTTTAAGTAGAGAAAGTAATTACCTGCTCTTTTTTATGTGGATAAGGTTCATCTTGTAGTTCTTAAGATACTGACTTTCCACAAATTCTGGCAATGGATTGCACTGATAGAGCTTAAAAAGAAGTTACCTTCTTAAAAATAAGTAACCTTCACTGTTATTAAAGGGATGTTAAGTTTGGCTGGTTGAAAAACTACACTCTTGAGATTATGGCAATTACAACAAAATCTTGCTTAATGTTTTGTTGCTGCGACCGGTTTATTCTGATGAATCGACTTGGATGTCTTGTACATCTGAAAAGGGAGCTGAAGGAGGCAAATAGCTGAAAAGCTGAATTGGCGAGCCTTAATCAAGCTTAAGTGCTTTGCTCCCTCTGGCTTGCAGGTGGTTACTGTGTAAAGAAATTCATCCTAGGTGGAAAGACTTATTCCTGACAGAAATACCTAGTGGCTTTTTTTTTTTTGGACAAGCAAATGACAGCTGTAAGCAAGAAGAAGCAATGTAATGCATCTCTTTATGAGCCCCTGTTCAGAGTATGCACGTTTCAAGTACTTAGAATGGTATCTTTGACTAAGGATACTCCTGAAGAGTAGCTTGTTACCTTGAAAGACACTTATTTTGAATTACATTTATCAGCAGTGAGCTGCAAGTGGTCTTAAATAAAAGGTATTTCTGCAATTTCAAAACGTTAGCAGTCTTCTATGTTATTCTAAACGTCCTTTTTAGAAAGAAATAGGAAAAGCCACTTTGGACAACCGATGCTGCAGCACGCTAGTGTTGCGGGCTTGCTGTTGGTTTCACAAAGACATTCTTTTGTTCAGTTACAGAAACAAAGCTACCGCCAGCTAAGCTCGACTGTGTGCAGCGCTATTCCTTCACGCGGGAGTCCAGGCCCCCTCAGGCAGCTGGGCACATATACAAAAGTCAAAGGAAATATCTACTGCGAGCGATTGAGACAAAGCACCTATGGAAGTAGGCTTTACTTAGACTGTATCACAAAATTAACACCAACGTGAATGTATGCTATGACTGAACCGATTCATCTACTGTCACATGAAAGTTAATAATAAACTAGTGTTTGTTTTGTAAGCCAATAGGTAAAGGACAGCAGACCCTGAGTAGACCGTGTTCCAGGGCACGGGTCCCAGCCGCCTGCTGCGTACGACTGAAAGGTAACCGATAGAAAGGACCCCTGTGCTGCAATACCTGTCATTGTGAAGTGACAGCTATGTGAGAAGCGCTGTTACAAACAACTTGCTCCTACTTTCTCATTGCTGTCACCTGTTGCCCATTTCTGGTCTTCGCTGCTCTCGGTCTTCTGCTTCAAGCTCTGCAGAAAGGTACGTTCTTATCCCTCACTAGGAAGGTATTTAATATTTTGTAAAGCAACCACAACTGCTGAACAGGTGAGGGGACAGAAGCTTGCTTTCAGCAGGCAGAAGACCTCACTCTGCAAGTACTGCAATACAAGCACTGCTGATTTATTCAGACGTTACCTGTGCCCGCTTTCTGCGGGTGACGCGTTTGGTAGCGTGCTCCTTGCTAACTAAGGTAAGCTTTCGCACCCTGTTTTTATGCGGCAATAACCTGCGGGGTGAGATAGAGAAACCAAGTTTTTACAGAGAGTGACAGTAAGACCCCTTTATTGTTCTGCTTTCCCTATGTCACAAATAGCTTTCACGTTTGTTCAGTGTCCCAGACGAGGGAGCTGTAAAAAAGAAAAACCTCCTCTCTGCAGCACAGGGAGAGAGAGGCCTCTGAAAATGCTTACCTAGTCAAATATAGGGCGGTGGGTCGGGCAAGAATAATCCTAAAAGCGTGAGGCTGCAAAGGCTCAAGGCAGTTTCTAGACAGGGCCCGGGTGCGTGGGGGTAATTCAAGCGAGTGGGCTTCAGCAACTGTTTGCTTTAGGGCAAAGCTATTAAAAGCACACTGATGTAAGAAGGCTTTCCAATGTTGTACAGGCTACATCTTCAAGTAGTACAGTTAAGAGACTTAGCATTATTTCTTTGCTTTCGTTGCGTTTGCCTCATTTTTCATCTGCACATCTTTCCCTTGCGGCTCGCGTCTGGTTTGCAAAGCTCAAGGGCATGGGTTTTTCTTATGGTAAAGAGGGATGGAAATGGGGTGTGCACAGCAACTAGCAAAGAGAGGAGGAAAAGAGCATTGCTTGTACACCCAGAAATACAACTACAGTCCTGAGAACTTGTGACAGTGAGGAAAAAAGGTGTCCTGGTGGTTTTCAGGTGAGTAGGAGACTGGATTTTCCCTGTAGATGCTTTACGAGCCGTGGGCTGAAAAGCTTACTTGAAAAGCTTTAGTAAGCGGATCCAAATTTAAACCTTCTGACACAAATCTAATTCGTTTGTTAATGGCGTAAGCGAGCTGCTCCTCAACTGGCTTGTGAAAACCTGAAGTTTAACACAAATGCGAGCAAAGAATGGGAGAGTGAAGCGCTCAACTGTAGCGCTTTCAGAAACCCCCCTATTAACCCACTGAACTGGGAGTAGGGACGAATGCTCTTTTACTTCTGCTTCAAACACTGAATCTGTTTCAGAGCTACTGCTGATAAAGAAGGGTGGAGGAAAAAACTAGAAGAAGCACACAACTGCTTGGGGTTACTGAAGACTGCAGAAGAGGAAAAAGAACTCCAGCGACTCCCACTGCAGCCAACAGAAGCGGTTACTGAGGCAGCTTAAAGCAATTACGATTGTCTTGCAAGTAATAATCTTGGCTCCTTCTATATGCTGATGGATTCCAAATGCCCTCACTGTTCACAGAAGTAAGAATACTATGAGTCAATAGATAGTGTGTGTTGAGTGGGTTGCTTTTAACTAAGGATATGAAGCAAACTCTCAGGATAACTCAGGAAATTAAGCAAATACAAAACAGAGTGGGTGAATTTAATAGTGTAACAACAGGTCCGCTGTGTGTAAAATGGTTACGCGGTTAGGTCTGTATAGTGGTCCGCCTAAAATAAATACACTGTACCTGAAGTAATCCTCTGGCACCTATGTATGTTTACCAGCGACTTCCACTTAGGATCTAAGAGCGGAATTAGTTATGCTGTTTTCATCTAGAAGTACTTTGGCTATGAGTGGACAATTCATAACTTACAAAACAGTTTTTAAAATTCATGTTAGGTTTTTCCTGCGTCAGTGTCAATTTTAAAGAATAGATGGAAAGGGGGCACTTTTTAAACCACAAATAGTATTAGTTAAGTAGAGCACAATTTGAAAAGTCTTAGGTGCAGTGGTGGTGAGTGTGACATATTTAGACAAGATACCAAGTCCTCAGACAGCTAAATACCTGCACACCTGTTCAGTTGAGATTGTTTAGTTAACGTCTAAGGGCAAGTGCGCTGTAGGCTGATACAGCGGTCTGTGACTCACCAACTGCCCCAGCTTGTGTTTCTTACTCTTTCTTTACTTTTCAAAGCTCTTTGAACTGTAAAATATTTTTAGATAAGTCAATCTGAGCAGCAATGTAGTAACGGTTCACCTTCTGGTTTTGTACTTAATCTATAGATTAAAAAGACACTCAAATAAAGGAATTTTCCAGGGCTTATTTTCAGTCACATTTAGCTGCTCTTAATTAGAAAAAGTTGTTTCTTTTTGACAACAAGAGGTAGGCAAAAGTTCTGAGATGGCCCTATTCTCCCCTGGTCTTTTCCTGTAAAACGTGGCTGTGGCCTGTCAAAACTTGTTTACAGCTTTATCTTCCATATTTGCTTCACCATCCATACAACTGATAAGTAGAAAAAGACCTACTTTTCCTCCAGCTTCTTTTTCATTTATATACCTTCGTTTCTCTTTCCTTCGTATGCCATAGCTCAAGAAATCAGAGAGCAAGTCAGGAGGACATGTAGTTTAACCACATTTGTGACTGAGATATAATTTTGAAGCATTAGAAAAACAAAAGCAGCCAGTATAGCTGCTGCTTATCAGTGAGTTCTAACATGACGCTTTGACTAAGCGCAGCTAAAACCAATCCCTTCTGATTAGGGCAAACGCTACCTGCTGAAACAGTAAGAGATACCACACTCATTCTTAGCTATAGCTCTACTAACTACACCCATTGTAGGCATTAACATCATAACACTTGATTTTGTGTCCTCTGGTGTACATCAAATTAAAAAACAGATCCAGAAAGATAAACAAGCAAGCCTAATCCCTGTCATCTTGCAACCAAGTTCACCTACTGCTATGCAGTAAAACCCAACAAATACAAAGCAACATACTCCTTTTACGCATTTGACCAAATACTCTATCGCCCTTCCCCAGAAGTGTAAGTGCAGCTTGCCTCATGCATTGCAGTCCTGATCTACTAACACTGTGGAAAGAAGTTGCTTGTGTCCAGTGCAGCTAAGCCTGGAAACATGCTCCTCTACTCAGTTTTACCCAACGGATTAGTGACAGAGGTTAAGCTGTAAACCCAGTGCCAGCCCCATGAATACTACTCCTGTGCTGCTAGTGCTTGATATTCCCCTTGAAATGTACAAGCATCCACGCTGACACTCAACCGTCACTACAACTTCAATATGACCCCCAACCCTCTGTGCTGCTGTAACGCTCGACCAGCATAGCTCCCACCTCCTACATTTCAGGAAGTCTGTCCAGCGTTTACTCAGCGTGCCGGTACCCAGCCGTGGCAGGACACCTCCCAGACTAACCGGCTCACGTGGGGCTTCTACGTTACATTGCTTCTGAGCGAGGTCATTTATCTTCACATTAGAGTATACACCCTTAGACAAACTGATTTCTGTAGGTAAGGGGAACCCCCGATGAAGCAAAAAATGTTTAGAAGACATGAACAGATGTTCTGCATATCTCTACACCTGACTCCCATGTTTAAATTCTTCTTCATCTCCAAACATTAATTTCAATTACAACAGGAAAACACGTTCTGTTCACATCAGAAAAACAAAGACAGCAGCAAAAGCTTAGGAGAGAAGCGGCAAGGAGCAATGAGAGGCTTTCCTGCGCCAGCACGAAGGATGCAGCAGGGAAGCATCCCATTTCCAAAACGTGCTAGCACTGGAAAACCCCTCCATTTCAACAATTACTTTGTTGCAGGCTTCATTTACAGCAAACACATTTAAAGGCAGTTTCTCTCCTGTATTTCTGAATCAAAAAACCCCCGAGCTGGAAGAGACCCATCAGGATCAGAGTCCATTCGATGTCCCAAATTCCTAGAAGCTGAGTGAGAGCTCCCAGTTCCAAGTACCTGATTCACTCTCTCCTCAACAATTCTCCGTCAAAACTAAATAAGTATGTATTTTTATGCTCCACCGACACCGGTTTAGTACAAAAGAACTGAAGGTTTTAACTTACTCTCGCAGTCACATACACAATTACTACCTGACCATCACATGACAGAACATCATCTGCTTTGAGCTGGAGTAAAGTAGAGACATATACCCCGCACCAACAGAATACCATCGCATAAAGGTAAACACATCATTGAGAAATTACTTCCCTCACCCCTGCACACAGACGCTTCACCATACCGCCTTCTACCAAAGCGTCGCACCTCATTTTTCCCACAGAAAACTTTCTCTTTGAGGCAAGGATAGAAAAGACACTGCTAACGCTGAACTGCTGCTCATTCGAGAGCTCGTTTCATCCACACTGACCGCCATGTGGCATTTTGATACCTTTTACAGCACCGAGATCTAGAACCGTAAGTACAAATAACTTCATTCTTTTGCTTAACAGTATTATTTCCCCGTTATTAAGAATAATTTCCTTATACTAACCAAGCGACTTCACAGCATCTACATGAGAATATTCCACTGCCCTTGTTTTCAGGTAGCACAGAGACAAGGCTATGCATGAGGCTTACACAGAATTACAGACGCTTGACTTGAGATGCTTTAGGTCTCTCTTCAGAGAATAGAGCAATTAGACAGCGCTTTGTCAGTACAAAATACAACTTCAATCTATTTCAGTGCCATCGTGCGTTTTCAAAGCTGACGCTGATCGGTCCCGAGTGTCTGAACTCGGAAAATGAGAAATACGCAACTAATGGCCATATTTTAAAAAAGCAATTCGCTCAACCTCATGCAGAAGAGCTCTATGGCTGAATTAAAGCGCAGCTCTAAAAAACTACAACGGCACCCCGAAAGCCTTACTTCAAAAACAACTTGCTTTAAAAACAGCCTTGTGAGTGCTGTGCTCTCCCCTCCTCACCAGATACCTTTCATCCAGCTTCAGCACTTATAAGGACGCAGCTCTAAAGAGAAGAGCCTCACTGATTATCACACCTGCATTCATTTCCTAAACACTAACCACCTGTTGCTCCTGAAAATTGCATTGCGTAGAGAAATGAAGACCACGAATGACATCAGCACCTGCCATTTCGAGGAAAAAATGTAAGATGACCAGGCTTAACACAGACGACGATGATATTAGCATTTCCTTTCAGCTGATACCTTTGCCCTATGCCACTGGCCAAGAACTCAGAATTCCCAGAACTTTGATTTCACACTCTCAAACGACGTTTTAAGACCTGAATAACTTATCAGGTCTGTTGTCTCGCTACATCTGCGACTTGAGGAACTCCTGCGATAAGATCCCTGAATAATAAACACCATTCAGGCGATCACCGCAAGTGCAGTTCTTCCCTCACTAATTTTACAGTCTACGAAAAAAAACAGTAAAAAGCACTAAATTATTATTATATGGCTAGGAATTAGAACACAGTAACAAGCAGAAACATGCTAATCCCAAACTCTAACAGAAACCTTTCGGTCACCTCAGATAACTGAGCTTCTGCCAGCTTGACCAACCCTGTCACATACCGTATCACCTTTTTTTTGATTGACACAAACACAACACCCAAACTTCAATTTAAGAGGTTTCAGGATAAGAGTTTTGCCACGCAATTTTATCAAAAAAAAAAAAAAAAATTACTTTCTGGAGCCTTTGTGCTTTACTTATATTCTTTTTTACAGAAAAGAGAAATAAACACAGAAAATGCTCACCTCATTTCCGCCAACAGCTTTGGTTAAAATTACCGCAGATGACACAGGAGGTGGCATACAGCCTACTGTCTGCAACCTAAAATAAGAGAAAAAAATATTACGATCCTTACAGGAGTAGCAGAAACACTAAGACACAGCCTGACGCAGTGATAGAGCACCTGCTAGGAAGGCAGGACTAATGTAGGGAGAGTTCAGGTGCATGCAATATACTTGAGTGATCAGAAGGGGTGGAGCCAAGACCCACCCCTTCCCAAATCTCATTTAAGGGCTGGCAGAGGAAGGGAAGGAACTTTGCTGGAGGTTCCTGTGTGCTTGAGACCTTCGGAGGGTAAGTAGGCTATTTAATTTTGTGTTCACAGCTGCAACATTTGAGCAACTTCTCGCTTGTTGTAGCCTAAGACTCCACTACATTCCTTTTATTGCTGCCCTTTTCAGTGCGATACAGCACTATGTTTGGTGAACCAGGTGGGTGTGACTGCAACATATTTATTTAGGACAGATATTCTTAAGAAAGTACTATGTTAAACTGTCACTGGGTTCCCTGTACTATGCAAAGTTATTGAACAACAGGAACCTGTACGGAACAATAGTTCCATTATTACAAGTCCTTCAAAAACAGCCAAATACTCGAATAAGTGGAATCAAACATTTTTGACAACTGAGAAAAAGTAGTTGTAATGTCTGCTGTAGTGTGGCACCTACAACCAACTTCTAATGTGTACCATTACACGAAGAGCAGAATGAAAGATATAGATCAGCTTTGCAAAGGCTCGTATCAGACAAACGGAAAATGAAATTACGCCTCTGACAGGGCAAACTGCCTTATCCTCAAATGGCACGTTCTCTCTAAAATTAAGAACCACATCATTAGAAGAGAGAAAGGAATTAGATCAACGGAATCCTTGGATCTCAGTTGAATCAAGAATAAGAAGAAAGTTAAGCAGACTGAAATCCAACTAGAGGATCCGGAAGCCTCAGGTCCCCTACGAAGAATACAGTAAGTTTTTTTTTTTTTTTTTTTTTTTTAAATAAGGAAGTTCGAGACAGACCAGAGGGGTTGTTACCCTGCACCACGTTACGTGTGACAGCAGGCCTGTACACGGCTGCCCAACTCATGGTTCACCATAACACAAAGGGCTTACCTGTAACCTAATCAGTCATTGGTTCGTGACATGAAGTGGTGGAGTATAGCAGAAATGCAAGTCGCAGCCTGAACCGGTGATGGAGCGCCTGGTGGGAAGGCAGGGCCAACCCAGGGGAGCTCAAGGTGAGTGCAATGTACCTGAGTGACCCGGAGGAGGGGAGCCAGGATCCACCCCTTCCCGAATCTCATGTAAGGCTTGGCAGTAGAAGTGAGGGTATCTCACTGGAGACTCCCGTGTACGTGAGGCCTTCTGAGGCAAGTTGATTCTTGCCTTTGTTTCGGCATCCGCAGCTGCTATATCTGAGCATACCCTTCCCTGCGGCAACCTAGGACTTGGCTACTCTGCATTCATTGCAGTGCTTTCCATTGCGCTATAGCATGACAACAGGTGGAATTCAATGCAACCTTTGAGTACTATGTAGATGGTCAGTTTGCATTGCAGTTACTGCCCTGTACAAGGCACCAGAATTTCCACGCTGTCTCTTATCAGCCCTGACATTCTATGGTTTGGTGAACACCGCTGTGAAGAGTCACGTAACTGTTTACCAAAAAGAACTTTAACCTCTCTGCAACTCCACTTCCCTGTCTGCGGTGCTGTATTTAGCATTAACAAAGATAGCTACACATCTGACTCAAAGACGATTATTACAATTCGTGTCCTGACACAGGTGACTTTATAACATCCTGACATGCAGGAGGTGGGAGGAAAAAAAAAAAAGTAACGATGAGAATGCTGCTTTTCTTTAAGAAGACAGTTCACCGCAGAAAATACTGACTGCTAAGAAAGGTGAGAAGAACCAAGCCGCTATGACTAGGCTCTCATTACGTTGTTTTGCATCAGCTACTACAAAACCAAGAAATAAGCAAATAAATAGTCTTATATTTCCCGTATTCCCATTTTCACCCACATAACTACTCTGTATGTGTATTAGCTCATTTCTAAAAATCTAAGTGTCCAAAAGCTACAGCAAACAGAAGCGTTAAATCCAGGGAGAAATGGACAAAAAAATTACATGGCAATGAATACGCTGTAAATACACAAACAGCTTAAATAGAGAAATAAGTAAATGACAGTGAAAGGGTTCCGTTTGTCAGCTAGACGCTGTGGAAAAGAAAGGCAAGGGCGTAAGCATTATATATATCTACATTATACGTGTGTGTGTGTGTGTGTGTGTGTGTATCCAATTCCATGAAGCACCTAGCATCACCTTGGAAAAAAAATGGGGTGCTCAGCTTTCGGTGAAGGCTATAAAAGCAGGGAGTTGTCAGCGCTTAGCAGGATAATTTTGCATCGAACAGAAGAGGAAACACAGAAAAAAAAGAAATGCTCTGGAAAGTTTAATGTGTTCCTTCAACTATGAATAGCCAAATGGCAATTACTGTAGCCATCCCTTATACTGCCTATGAGAACATAATCTCTCTTCTATGCGGTCATTTGGCAGTCAGCTCCTTGAACTTTTCACCTGCAGTAATAAGGAGAGATAAAGTTCAAAGTAACCCAGAGATATGAAAGGTATGCAAGTGTATTCAAGTCACCCGATGGGAATTTTCCACGCTATTAGAGCAGAAAGGTTTAATACTACGAATAGCTGCAAATGCTCTCAAACTGGAAATAATGCATTTAGAATTATTTTTTTTTAAAAAGCATCATCAAGCTATAGTTCTCAATGTCTTTTATAAAAAAAAAAAAATCTTGGTCCAATAGTCCAGAAAATGGCAGTGTTGTTAATCATGCATATAAAACATGTGTGCAAATAGCCTGATTATTTTTTTTCTTGCTTTATGTCTGCTAAATGCAATACTAGCAACACATAAATTCTGCTAATATTCCAACTTCACGTAGTTTAGATGTGTACCTCCCTAACTGTATCCTGTATTAGATCTTTGCATCTCGTGCCTTAAGCGCTATACGCTAAGAACAACAACAAGAGGTGAAACTGCACAATGACTAATAATCTGCATCACGCTTCTTTTCAAAGAGATCCTGTCAGTGCAAAAGCAAGATGGTTTAAAGAGAACCTCAGATGTGCTGTGTATGTCAGTTCCTCTTCTTTTTAATATATTTTAAGGTAACTGCGGAACTAACCTAGTATCACCCCACAGGTAGAGAAAAACAAAATGAACAGTAGACACGGAGATGAAAAGCTGTTAATATCGGACATAGCCTCTCAACTAGCACAGCAAACAGACTGCTGTGAAGGATGAAAGAATCTACCGTTCACGCTGAAGTCGGGCAGGGAACAAACTAGCCGTGGGCTTGACTGCGCCCTGTTAGGCATAGGCCAGCATGGAGAGTATTGCAGAACCGCAGGCCCCGAGGGAGCCAAAAGGGAGCTGAATACCCGTGGGAGCGCACGTCTGTTTTTTCAGGCCTTGGGGAGCCATCCGGCCACGTCCCGCTACAGAATGCAATAAACACACACGATGAGGATGCAGCTTTGCCAAAATCCCTGTCTTCGTTTGGGTACTATAATATTGGAAGGGAATAAAAACTGCTGCTGCGCACCATTAGGACGAAGATAATTTTACATGGAATTTCACGGGTGCCCGTGTATCCCCGTACAGATATACCTGCGCACACAAAAGAACACATCCCTGACACATTATAAACAAAAGGGAGGTACGAGACACAGGAAAGACAGGAAAAGAAGTAGCGCACAGAAGGGAAAGCACGGAACTCCTTGTAACTCACGCATCGGCAACTGAAGCTGCGGCTATGAACAATCCTGCCCCTATTCTAGCTGAGCAAGAACAACGATTTTACTTTAAACAATAACCTTCAGTATTACTGACCAAAAGCAAAGGAATGTTATTATGCTACCTTGTTATTACCCTAACGTACCAGTGCTGGTAAGCTGGCTGGTACTAACTTTAAACAGATCTCGTCTCAGATTTTGCCTTCTCAGCACACGTTGTTTTCATGGCAATGTAGCGTCTCCTACAGATACTCGATTCCATCTGTTTTTCCCCACTGTGAAGCTGTAGGCAGTTAACGAACCCCAAATCTGCACGGGAACAAGATCTGTTCACCGCAGATGATTTAGAAACAAAACAGGGCCGCTGTTTTTCTTCAGCTTTTTTTCTCGCTTTCTCTCCCGGTTTTTCCTCAAATCCCGGTACAGTACTTCAAACGTGTTTTGTGAAAGCCTAACCTGTTGCGAGGTCCCTACAAACAAAACGTGGCTGAGTCCACGTTCCTGAAAGGGTAGCCTTCCGCATGCCCCGTTTTCAACAGGAAAGCGCCGAAGCGCAGAAATGAACAGCATAATCTGCTCGCAATATTTCTTCAAACACTCACTGCAGGATAAGCAGCCTTCTAAGAAGAGAGCTATGAATATATTTCACTCTAGTAAGTTTAAACATACCCTTTTAAAAGCCATTCATTTATAGGTGTGATTGATAATAGCTGAAGAAAGAGCCATATTGCTGTTGGGAAGAACGCAAGTGTAAAAATCTGGACAAAAAGGTGGAGTTTCACGTGCATCAAAGCACTTGTCAGCTCCTGCAAAAGAAAAAGAAGAGAGCAAGTTGCAGTCATAACAGCTGAAGTAAAACCACGTTTATGCTTTTAAATCTAGCGTGATCTTTCTTTAGAATACAAAGACAGCGCGTGTCAAAAAGGCACCTTTAGGGATCATTCGATCGCCTCTTTAATAACAAAGTGCATCCTCACAACATAAAAGCTATGTCTGCTGCTGGGCGTTTTTCCGACATAACTGTCCAGCACTTCAATAGCAGCGTAGCTCATACCTGCAGCTTTTACTGCAAGCAGCCTTAGCACTGGGCTCCAAAACCTGCGTTAACTACATCGACGGCCTGTTTACTTTGTTGACTGCAGATATCGAGAGGAAGGGGAACTTGCAGTTCTGAGTGATTGTAAGCTTCCCTAGCCTAGAGAGAGCCACAGAGAAAGGGATCTTGACGTTAAAGAGAGTCGTCATTTGTACGTGGGGGAGGGCTTTAAAAGGAAAAACAAACAATATTGGCAAATACTTATTCCGTGGCAGATTTTGATGATCTAGCTTGCCACAGATAGGAAATTCAAACAGCAATATTACGCTGAGGAAGAAAAGCAAAGACAATTCCGAGACCATAAAACGTTAACAACAGCTAAGATAAAATGAAAAAGGCGTTAGAAGACTGAGAAAATAACTAAGCTTTTGCTGTTAACGTGGCGTCTTTCTTCGAAAGCACAAAGAGCACTCCGGAGAGGAGATCAAGGACCCTTACGCAGTACGCTCTCCTCTTAGTTATGTCTCTGTTTTTGTCTTTCGGGATGCTCCAGGAGCCTTCTACATAGTTTTCCTAGGGAAAAATCTTATACGTTTCAGCTCTCCTAGTTCAAGAAGAAAAATTCCTTTTCTTCTGTCTCGAGCTAACTTGCACCTTTCATTAAGCAATGCAACAAAAAAGAACCGACGGCATTTTTATTCGAAACCTTATTTTCTAGGATTCTCCATCTGCCTTACGGTCTGATACTTGAGATGCGTTAAAAAATATATATATATAAAAAATTGTACAGCAATACAGCATCTGATCACCATGTGCCACCCCTCAGCCTCAGGACAGCTGAATTTTTCTAACAAGCAAACAAGCTTTTGGATCCAAAAAATGCATACCGATGTAATTACACATCCAGAAGTATCAGCACCTCGCACCATGTCCTTCTCGACTTTTTTTTTTCCCAGATTTTTATTCATATATACAATTATCTTCCAAACTGGGAGTTGGGAGAAAACAACCTCCCACTACAAACTACACATCTGTTCGTAGCCCAAAGTTATATACGGTCCTGACTTGAAATGCACACCTCGATGCCGTTTTATCACAGAGGAATGACTACGTGCGGTTCTCGATTGATACAACTACCACTCTTCTATACTTAATACAGCTTTCAGGCAGGCCAGTGTCGCCCTGCGTGAAGAAACTGGGCCTTCTTCACACAAGCCATCACAGTACTTATTGTATTACAGACAGCTTCACTGTAGCTCTATCTCATCCTTTCTCAACAAGAAAGCACAAATGAAACGTCTAGTTTTCTCCCTTACGTGACAGGAAAAGATACCTAGAAATCTCTAAATTGAAGTGCATCTTCAAATGTAAACAATACGATTGAGAAAAATCAAATCCGGTGTCTTATTTCAGCAAAGCCGATTATTTCTCCCCTTTTCCTGCCACAACGTTTCCAGCCCCAGATTTCCTAGTGGATAAATCTCTGCTGGCAATCACAATATAGTCGTGTCCCACGCACAGAATTGCGACACCGGAACCCGAGGCATCATAGAAAATACTCCCCTCCTTCAGTACTGCACAAGTGTCGCTGCCTTTCCCTTCTTACTACTCGTACAACAGAAAAATGCCTTAAGAGCCGATCATCTGAAGAAAATCGTGTCACGCTTTCCTAAGCAAAAGCTAAGACAAAACCTGGGAAAGGTTGGTCACGCCTTCCGGTAAACAAGAAAGGCAACCGCAATGCAGCCAGCATACTACACGAACAAATGCTATACTAGCGGAACAGGTATTCGTGAATCTAAATGCAGTCTCTAAAACTCTCTAATAGTCTCATTTGATCCTTAGATTGCGTTAGCATAGAACAAGCACCCTTCGCCCTCTTTATCTGTAAGGGCTTGTCCCAAATACCTCCATCGCTGCACTCACCGGCTCTCCAAAGAGCAGAAATCTCAGCAACGGCGTTGGGAGCTGTCAGTTACGACTCCGTTCCTGAACAACAGGAATAAGTTCCTCTCCCGCTATTTGACACCCTTCAGAGAGCTTCCCAAAGCTTTCCTCCGGTCAGCGCCTGCTGCCATCTAGTCACACTAAGATGCTCGGGGCGAACTCTTCCGGGCAAGAAATCAAAGCGAATGCTGTTTCCAGGGGCCTTTCAAGCTCCTCACTGTAGCGGATAACTCAAGTATGTGATTTAATTTCTGGGGCCCTACGGGAGGCACTCTCCAGCGCAAACTATCCAGTCACTGAAAACTGAAAGAGCGTTCGAGTAAGCTGTTCTCGTCATTGCTAGACGGAGCTTACATCCATAAACCTAACAGAACACCTCCAGATTTGAAAAAGTAACGAGACCATGCACAAACGGGCTCTCTCTGAACACAGGCAATTATTCTGTGAACCGCTTTCTGAACGCGTGGTAACCACTTATTTTTAAGCATGCACCTTCACAGCAGATAAAACCGCAAATGCAACCTTAAAGGAGTGTCAGGTGGTACTAATTCCCTTAGATTCATCGGGAGGCCTCAGTTAGAACACGCACAGCTTTACATCGTTTCATAATGTACACTGACTGCTGTTTCGGTCTCGTTAACATACTATCTGGTAGAACAGCCAAAGTCGAAGGCTAAGAGCTAATCAAGACAGAAACAAAACCAACTTTTTTGCCCAACACAAAGACATTTTAACAGACTAATACTAACTTCAGGTCACGCCGTGAAAAATTAAAACACGACCCAAAGTATTTTTTAATAATACGATGAATTGGCCTCGATAGCAAAAGGCTCTAAACTGATGGCTCTAAAACAACTGATTGGGGATGCACTACCTGGACATAAACACCAGCTTCACTGCCATCGATGTGTTAGTCCTAGAACTACAGACAGAAGAAAGTAAGGCAAGTTTCCAGTGGGTCGCGATACGTCGCCAAGGGACCTGCCAGTTCACGTCACGTACATGGAGAAACTTTGTGAAGTATAGTCACGTGCAGAATCTAACTGAGACTGCCTATGCTATTGATCCCGCTCTCATTCACAAATACATCTTCACAAATAGCTGCTTCACAAAGAGAAAGGATTTGCAAATTCAAGGATTCAAGTTACCGAAACAGAAATAAATTTCACGTTTGCTTGGGGTTTTTTTTGTTTGTTTTTTTTTTCCTCTGCATGCAAGGATTCCTAAGCCTGGAAGCAGAAAAATTCACTGACATTTCGTACGTTATGGTCTTCTTATCTGTGAAAGGAAGTGCCTCTCTCTGCAGTCTGTTTACATTAGGATGAATTACTGTTCCGGGCAAACAGATAACGTGGCTGTCTGCTTCCACATTAGACTAGAAGGTTCTAAACAGCTGCTACACAACTGACTAAAGCTACTTGCTTCACTTCTGCAGTATCCAGGCAGAACTAGAGGTGCCAGTGCCAGAACCGCCTGCCGTCAATTCAAACGCTGCCCAAACTCAAAATCTTATCATTATAACCATGATACGGGGACAGATACTTATTTTTCCTGTTTGATATATGCTGTTCAAACAAACCCCACGTTATCCAGAAGATAACGCAACAGCGGGCAGCACAGTGATGTTTCCGGGAGGCGCTGGTATCACGCAACACCTGAACGGCAACACCTATTACATCAGCACAGCCAAGGGAGAAAAAGGAACCAGGAAACTAGACTAACAGAAACGTACCGCTTCCGTTCATCTCTGGTTACGCCTCTTCTTGGCACGCAGCCATCGCGTCCCTCCTCCTTCCCTCCTTTACACATCACTAAGAGGTTTTCCCCTTCACCTTCTTTTTGAAAAACGAGCAACGTAAATATTGTAACGAGTCTCAGCGCTCGTGATACACGGCAGAGCACGGGCATTTCAAGGCTCCCTGTCCACAGATAAATCCCAAAGGAAAAGACTGCCAAGGCCTCGTACCCGTACACCAGCCTTGCATCTGCAGAGGAATACTCTGTGTTGATACCGGCTGTTGTCCTATTCTTACACGGTGGGGGTAGCCTACAGCCCCTCTATCTTTGCTTGTGTCAATCCCGTAGTACCTAGCCGCCTCTGGTCTTACCCTGAGAACACACGGGCAGATGAGGTGGGCAAGAAAGGCAGAGAGAACTCATATCCCCTCTTCACATCCAGAGGCATGGAGACTTCACGAAGACCCTCTCTACCCAGATCCCTACAAATCTACCCTAGCATTCGCATCGTTCTCTGGGTCGTATCTACACTGAGCGGTGAGGAAACAGATGCAGAATGGGAAGGAAAAGCCTGGTGTCAGCGTGCCTCCGGGTCTCACCCCGATATGAGCTGGCACGCAGGCGGGGTGCAGCTCCACTCTTCTGCACTCAAAATCGCGCCCAGCGCTTCCCTTTAATCAAAGTTCTGCAAAATTAAGCCAAGTCTCTACGGATGGATGAAATTTACTCATGCTCACTACCATGTAAAGAATCTTCCAAAATCGAGGAACTGTTATGCAAACGTCTAATTCTCATCTCCTCTTGTTGGCCCTTCACCCAGCATCGACAAAAACAGCACAGAAAGTAAGCATTTCAGTCACTTTCAAACTTCATCAAAAGCAACACAGAACTTTTAAAGCAAAACAAAGATGAAGCAATGAGAAATTACAGTACCTCTGTTTTTAATGAGAGTCCGCTGTTAAAGAATATAGCTGAAACAGCAATGTAAGTTATGGTAATTTCTGGTTTCAAGGGTCCTAAAAAATACAGACAGAGAACAGAGTGAACCGCGGTCAAAAAGACAACGAAGCGCATATAAGTACATCAACGTAAACAAGATTCTTCATAACAATATCTGCAAAACAATATAATAAGTTTCTTTTTGGTAAGAGTGATGTTTCTATTAAGTTACATAAAGGGTGCTGTTCGATCAGTGAGTGAAAAGCAAGGTACGGTGTCACACATTTATTTGGCTTCCTCGATCACAGGGCCCTGGGAACTAATGGGTAAACTCTGTACATGTAGAACAGGAGGGAGCAGTTTTCAGAGTTTGTCATCAGAGCACACCCGCAGCACCAAAAACTACACACCATGCACTCAAATGGAAATATTGGCTGCTCCCTCCACAGGGGCATATCACGTACAAATCTACCTCTCCCTTCTTCCCCCATGACACACACATCTGTCCAGCTGTCTGCACCGAGGAAACAAAGCCTGACCTGCGATGAGCTCCTTGGGGCAATGCAATTCCATGTTACTCCCCCGCAACAAGTGGAAAAATGACATGTTTCAGACACGCTGCTGCAGCGAGATCAGCCAGGACAGACGCCTACGCCTCTGAGGGCTCTGCTATATCAAAAGCTTACCTTTGTGTATATATATATA
>JAPSGF010000002.1:38891530-38911708 GCA_035772895.1 Perdix hodgsoniae
CAGGGCGGCGCCGTGCCGGCCGCGCCGCGGAGCCCGCGGGCGGGCGCGTCGGCGGCGTGCTCCCGAGCGCGCTGCCCGGCGTGGGACGTGGCGGCCCGGCGCTGCGTTACCCCGACCCGCAGCCCCCTGCCCTACCTCCCGTGGGGGAGACGCGCCTCTCGTCATGACGCGCGGACGGCTTCTTCATCTCCGGTTAGCCCCCTGCCTTACGTACGGGTCCGAAGCAACCCGGCTGCCGAACTCGAGGCAGTTCCTGATGCGCGAGACTTTGGGTTTCTTTCAGCGCTAAGTACGGCCCCGGTTACACGCGGCATCGTACGGTCTAATGCCGGTGCTCAACCTACGCTGCTGATTTGCCGTCCCACCTTCCCAGCCCATTTCGTTACCCCGGCTCTGCCCGGCCCTGAGCCTTCCCTCTAAATCCCATTAATAAAGAAATGATCAAGTATAAAGCATTCCGTCATCACAGCTGCTCGCACCGCAGCTGCCCTGGTTCCGGGCATCTTAAGCATACCTCAGTCCTGCTGTGCCACTTCTAGCCATAGCGGTGAGTTCATACCTCACCCTCTCTGCACACACTCGGATTCCAAAAAACAACCACGCAACCGCTACGGATTGTTGGACCGAATAAATGCATTACAGCTGTTTCTTCTGTACAAGGCTGGGGTTACAACAAGCGTAGGACTCAACTGCTGCACAGGAAGGATAAGGTGAATCAGCTAAGTTGTAAAGCCAACGTTTGTTCTTTAAATTGTAAGAAACTTCTGTGCGGCCACTCAGCCCCAGGTGAGGTGGCTTTTCCCATCCAGCCCAGGCACTGCACTTCGCTCGGCCCCCAGGGGGCAAAAAGGGAAAACAACTTTGGAGTGATTCAGGAAAGAATTCAGGGAAGTAACATGTCCACCTGTCGAGGCTGAAAAGCTAGAAGCAGCCATGTTTTATAGTGAGTGAAGCCACTGCAACACCGGTTGCTGCAGGCTGACGAGTGGTTGAGTAGGCATGGGAAGCACTCAGGCTGTCAATGAAATCCTATGCTTTGGTAAAGATGGCAAGTCTCTCTGTGTGGTTTTCATATGGAGCTAATCCTGCTTCTCACTGCGTAGACAAACGCCAATCGCGAGTTTCTGATCTTGCCCACCGCCCAAGTTGACCTGAGGTTCATTCGGGAATGAAACTCTGGATTCCTACTTGTAGCTGAAGCTAGGCAGAACCATGACTTGAATACAAGGACTAAAGCTGCTGAGAACTCAGAACAATCATTTTAACCTACCTTGGGATTGCCGTCCTAGTTAAGGTGGTCTTCTTCACTTCTTCTCTTTTGGAAGCGTATCTCTATAAACTAAGGAGAACATCCTTTAGATCCAGCTTATCTCTTGGTTCACACCGTGTCCAATTGGTCAAAGTATGGAACCTCAGATTCTTCTCACTTCCTTCTGCAAAGGGTTACTCCCTCCCTAGAAGAGGATGAACTGTCTCACTGAGGATCAGAGTTAGACCAGTTAGGACTAAAAATGCTACCGGGCTGCTGACAGCCACCAGAAATCATGGGAAAAGGTTAGGTTTTGCTTATAATTGCAGAAGAAAAAGATTTAGCACTGCTCCATTGCTTTTAGCGCATTCTCGGCCTAGAAATTTTTCCCAGAGATCTGAGGTTCAGAATAATCACCTTTCTCCAACTGAGCTACAAAATACATGGATTCACAGGGTGGCCATCTTTTATAATCTTTAAAGGTCCTATGCAGATACAAAAAGCTGCATTTTTTTTTATTAAAGAGATATCTTAGATGTTTTTGAATAAAAGCTGTTCTTCAGTTATCGTGATAAGCATGTATGTGTATATATATATACACACACACACACACACACACACACTTTTAATGTATATATTTTTAATAAGAAATTGCTACCTCTTTCAAGGAGAAAAGCTCTGTAAGCCCTGCCCTACCCCACCACCACCACCAAACAGGAAGGAAGAGACCGCTACGGAGATACTTGCGACTGACGGGGCTCTCGTGTGTTTGCTAGACAGCACTGCTGTTTTTATAAGCGATTTGTCATCCATATTGAGGATGTTTAGTGTCTACAACCCAGAAACATATCCTGTAACATGGCACTTTCCTCATCAGGTTCCCATACAGATACTATACAGACTCTGATTAACCTCTGGGACTCCGTCGGGTCCCAGTGTCATCTGGCGCCTGTGTAAGTGCTTTCCCCATTGCACTGTACAAAACAATTTCAGGATGCATTTAGCTGTGACTTAGACACAATATAAAGCAACAATTTATCATCTAATTTCACAGGACCAAATTTTCATTTTTGTTCAATTGATTTCCAGAACAGAATGCAAACATACCTCAGGGCTTCCAGATGCTTTCTTGCCTCTGAAGGCCCCGCTGCTTCCTTTTGCATGACAAATAAAAGCACTGTGACGTGAGCAGCTATATGACACCACATCTTCCTTGCTCGCAGGTAAACTGGTAACACCAGCAGGACTCTCGTGCGTGAGCAGCAATCACTTGTCACGTTTGCAACTGGACAAAAATGGACGACACTATTCCGGACTTCACCTTAGGAAGGATCAGCCTTGTGTTGTTTGAAACTCGTGTCAAGATGCTGGTTTTCGTTTGTGCCACATGCAGCCTGTTTCTTATGTGTCCTCAGCCTCTTCTCTGCCCAACATACTTAGCTGCCTAATTACTACGCAATTTTATTTTAGGGAACGTGGTGGGATTTGTGTGTTCTTTAGAAGAAAGTGTCATTTTGTTATGCATTTAGACAGGAGAGATTTCAATATAAAGGAGCGGGGATCATGAGATAAAGGGAGCTTAAACGAATGGAAGAGTCTATTAAATAATTTAACTCGAAAAGAACAAAGGTATTCAGACTGAACAAGATAAAGAGAAGTGTTAATTATAAATAGGAAAGTTGAAGAGAAAAAGTGAAAATATACGGAAAACAGTTTACAACACATTTATATTTCCCACAGGCACTTAATCACATCACCCCAGCTTTTCTCAGCAGCCAGGAGAGACGGTTCTGCTGATCCCATTAGCTGCTTTTGCTCGCAGAAATGGAGCTCGCACCACTTACTCTGTCCTGGCCTAGGTGCTTATGCTTTCAATCGGTAAGGAATCTTTGGTTTGTTGCTACTGCACATTATAAACTGCCAGCGAGTGCCTACGTATCGCCAGCTACGGGACTTCCTGCCGTTAGCACAAATCTGTAGTAAGAATGATGTCAAAACTCAACTTAGAACAGTGCTCAATGGGACTTAAACACATAAATAGGCATGCTTTTCTACATAAAAACTAGGAGATGATAAAAGCTGTCTATTTCTATAGCGGTATGACTCCTCAACCCTCCCACCCTCCCAAAACTTTAAATGTATATCGCTTTTTGTCTGGGGTTTAGGATTCAGATGTTTTAGATTTTTTTTTAAATAAAGTAACTGTCACAATAAATCAAATGGCATGACAAAGCTGTGTTCGAAACCACTTACCGGCTTCTTTAACTGCAATTTTGAGAACAAAATTTTCAGTTTACTTTCTTCCCAAGTGCGAAACCTGATAAATTAAACAAACAAAGAGATAGCTTCTCTGTATTATTTCACAGTTAGCAATATTTGGATTTAACTTGCTAGACAAGACACTTCAGAGAGAACACTGCAGCGCTTTTGTACCCTTTTCTCCTTGCACTTCCCAAAATAACTTTTTAGTATTGCGGTAATACAGAACCTCCTGAAACATGAGCAGTTCCAGCATAGAAGCCTTTACTATTTTTGTGGGAAAGAAGCAGGTGATTTGTTCCTGGCTGTGTGCGCATGTGTGCAGATGCCAGCTTTTTACTACGGTATCGGAGCAATTAGCCACTCACAGTGGGCAGAGCATACAAGGGACAGGAAGAGGAGAGCAATCATCCCAGCCCATGGTACTTGTCACAAAGGTCAGGTTTGGAAAGAGCAACCCTCAGAGAAACCACAAATGCGTGAGACAGCTGTTAGGAGAGCGGTTTGTATAAAGGTGGCTGAAAACAGGCTTTTGGAAATTTAAGGCTTATTCTCGGCGAACGAACGTCCACGAGGAGGGCTTGTCCACGAAGTAGGTCAGCCCAGCTCCAAACTTTCAGATGGAGCACAATTTGGCTTGTGCCCGTCCCCCTGGATTTGAACAGGATCAAAGAGTTAAACAGTTCCAAGAAATGGGGCAAATTCCCTAGCTTCCCTGAGAGATGATGTCAGGGAATCTCCTTAGTTTTGCCCAGATCTGCCAATCCGACTTCAGACTACGGTACCTGTTGCTTCATGTTTCTGTGGTCCGTGCGTGTCACTGCCGTGCCCTGTCCGACCCTCCGTTGGCCCAGATAAGAGCCAAGTGCAGGGCTGTGCTGAGCTCTGATCACAGCCAGTTTGAATATTTGGGAAAAAAAACAGTCTCAAGACCAACGTGATGTACAATAGAAAGATACAGGTATAGACACATCCTTTGTGCTTAGCAACTTCGCTTTTGTTGACCTACTTTGAACATCGAATCACATTCACAAATTACAGCTCGACCATTCGCTCCTTGCCAGCCACCATGAATGAATTTCCCTCTGCAAGATGGGAACCAACAAGTTTGTTGTAGATTTGAAGGTATAGCTTTAGAAAAGAAGGTTTTGCCTGCCTTCCTCTTAATAAACCAAGCCATTCCAAGTGCTGGGAAATACAGGAGCTTTCAGTAATCTAGCCTGATGGTGCAGTTATTTCCCTACATCAAAGCAAATTTGACAAGGAATGTGGGGGGGGAAAAAAAAAAAAAGACTGAGAAGCATCCACACAGGAAGATCTGTGCATGTGCTAAGTCAGACCTGAGAGCCTTTGTTCCCTTTCATCCCCGTGGCACCAGGCTCCTCTGCGGCGCTGCAGCTGGGAAACGCCTTTCTTTTTTCCTAAACTTTTGTGTATACCAAGGTGGAGAATTCAGACTGCAAGGCTTTTTCACACCATCAGTTGTGCAAGCATAAATGCAAACGTGCTTGCACTGCAAACAAGCAACTGTGGTACACATGCAAAGAACGGGCCTCGCAAAGTCGAGCGCTCCTTAGAGCCAAACCGATTCATACCACTAAAAATTCAGACTTCAGTGCACACGAGGACCACCAGGCCAAAGCTGTCGGGTGTTTGCCCCTTGGCAGCGCACCAAATCGAATCAAAATCCAAACTCCTCCACTGCTTCCAGCGGACGTCATCACCAGCCCTGTCCTAGAGATACACGAGAGACCGCCTGGATGTACCAGGCCTCATCTACTGGGGATATCGGTTCCACTCCTGCATCTCCCCTCAAAAGTTTCAGAGTAAAGTGGAAAACTTATTTTAAATATGATAGCAGGTTAAAAAAGAAATAAAACAAGTGGAGTCAGGAAGGGAGATGAATACGCTTATTAAGGAGGAAAAAATATAAACAGAAAGGAGAAGATTCTTTAAAAACTATTTAATAACAGACCAGCTTCTGTAGATATTATATCTGCCAATACAAAATAAATAAATAAATATATCACAATGCTGACAACCCTTCATCCCGGAATCTGCTGCATTAATAAATGATGAAGCGTTAAAAAACTGGGACACTTTGTGCCTATAACAATATCACACGAGGACAGGGGAATAAAGCTGAAACAAAACAAAGGACATGATGGTGTGTTGCTGGCAAATAATTATATAAATGAAAAACAAAACCTCAGAAACAAATACAGTATGCCCCCCCAGTCATCAAACAGAAGAAAAACATGACTGCCTCTTTTTCTTCTTATCAGTAATCAGATCCAGATTTGAAAGACAGCAATGTGTATTAAAGTTTTGGATGCAGGCAGTATTCCAGCAACATCCAGCCCAAGCTGCTGAGTTAAACAAAGACAGAGGGGAGATGGGATGGAAGGGAAGATTTGAAGTGAAGTTGAAGTAGAGTTTTGGGGTACACCAAAGACACAACCTGAAGGGAAAGCTTTTAAAATCTCTAATTCCTGCAGCTTTTCAACAGCACGAATCAGTTTTCACAAAGCTTTCCAAGCAGCATCTCTGCTGCTGGCCATCTATGAAGCTTGTGCCACGCAAGTTGTCCAAGGGGAATTTCAAGTTGTTCTTTAAATGCCTCTCATCCAAGCTCCCTGGTTTTGTTTCACGCGAGCAGCTTAAATGCCCAAGTCTTGTGCCGTGGCAAGCATGGGAAGGGGCTCATCTTTGTAAGCGCAAGCAAGTCATAAAACACAGAAAAGAAATTAGAAACAAGAACAGCAGATGAATGCAAGGAAGGATCATCTTGTTATGTAGGCTGGGCTGAAAATTTGAAGCCTGAGGAGGCTGTATTAGGTAGGGCCCTCCTTTTCCTTTATAGAACATGCATTAAGAAGAGTTCTGCCTTGATCCCTTTAGGAAGCGAGAGAGTTACAACGGTGCCTTTTCCTTGGGAGCATTTCTAAGCTTTCCTCACAGGAAGCTTTCCTTGTGGTGAATTCTCAAGTAGATCAAATGTAAAGGCAAATCCCAATTCAGAATTAATTGGCACATGTTTTTTTTTTTCCAGGAGATGGAGGGATATTGAATTCCTTCTGTGTAGATGAACTCACAGCATTCCTGCGATCTCACATTTGAGGGACCTGTACCTGACTTTGTAAGAATGTGTAAGAATGCAAGCACTAAGCCTGCAGCAAAATATATCTTTCTGGTTTTGCCACTCCACTCTGCTATTCAGATGCTTCCCAGTCTGTTGTTCAGAACCCCCATTTACTCCAGAATTTTCCTGCGGCCTCAGCTTCCTCCAGTTTTGTTGTAGTTGTGGGTGCGGTGTCACAAAGCAAGCAGTGCCTGGCACTACGCAGCCCCAACACCCCTGCATGCTCAGAGCCAGATGATCAACGATGTCAGGAGCCTCCCTGTTCTAGGAGTCAAGAGTAACACCTCACTCGGAAGCACGTAGCACATTTAGCCCCAAGTTCATCAACACCACATCCTTAACTTCCGTTACTTTGTGGCAGAAAGTGAAGATGTTCCTATCATGGCGGACCACCATCCCCTCAAGCCACGATTCTGCTTTGAAAAAGGACTTATTTTAAGAAGCAACGGGGGGGGGGGGGGGGGGGGGGTGAGGGGGGAGGGAGGGGGGAGCATTGCAGCACATCCACTGCATAAGTACTGTCGCTTACTTACCCAGACAGGTATTCTCTTATCATCTGCCATCCAGCAGCTATCTGTGCATATAGCAAGCTTCATCTGAGTCACACAGTAATAATCACTGCTTATATACAAGATCCCTTGTGTACTGTATATTAATGTCTGGCTGGTAATTTAATGGCACCTCTAGGCATAAACAAAAGTTTATTAAAACAGTAAGTAAAATGTTCCTGAAGACTGGCCTGCACTTCTAATTTTCTACTCGGCATTCCAAAATACAGAGCAGCCTTTTTATGCAAAAAGAAGGCTATGGAGTTAACACCAAGTAGCAGCGTTTTGCTCAAGTTAGACACAGTGTGGCCCAGAGCAATAGGATACTTCATTTATATTAACAACCCTTCCTTTTCTTATCATCTCAAACAACCACCACCAAACAGAAACTTGGATTACTAGAAAACACGCGCAACACAAGAAAGCGGCAGCATGTCGATTACTGCACAGAACCCAGGCACTTGGCAGTCCTTGGCCAGGCAGCCGAGGCCTGGAGTCCCTGCCAGCAGCTGGCAGTGCCCTCTGTAGTTAAGAGCAGGCTGTGCTCTGAGCAGCGATATCTGAACACAATGCTGAGCCTTCCCCACGCACACATCTCCTTCACACAAGATGCACATGCCACAAATTTCGGTGTTTCAAAGACCAGAAAGTTTGGGGCTTTATGAAGGATAAAATCGCTTGATAAAAGGCACATACCGTGCCCTTCAGCTTTACTGCACGCTTACACGCTAAACTGAAACAGCGTGTGCTAAGGACTACAGCACCTCCAGCTCCCAGATGGTGACACACCCCATTCCCACACCAAAACACCACCCACTGGTGTTCCGTCTCCCTAAACACTTTGGTTTCTACAGCAAGGAATCTCAAACATTCACGCAACACAGAAGGCAGGCAGATATGTTCCCATGCCCTCCACCTACAGATGTTGCCAAGTCATTGCTTAGAACCCTGAAGCATTTGTCCTAACCTAGAGCACTTGCCTGCTTGTCAAACCAAGGCACGCAGGCATCTGAGAAGTCTCTTGCAAACAGCACCAAAGGAAGAGAGAGACTGCAGGTGCTGCAGAGGAAAATCTCCTAGATAAGTAAGTCATTTAACGCCTGTGTAGCATAGAAATCCGTTCTTTTGTTGGTGGTGGTGCACTCCTCAGTGTTGAGCACAAACCAGCTTTTTATCTTCAGAACACCATTTCCTCATTCTTGACACATCATAGTGAAAACAGATCCGCTACCGCCCTAGTAGCTATAACCTGCAGAGCTTGGTGTCTCAGTTTATTTATAATGCTTTAACCCTTAACAAACAGACTCTTGGACCTTTCACCATCTCCTTGAAGATTAGATGCCGAAGCACACAACTCTGTGTATAGGAACATAAGCCTCACACTTACCTGCTTTCTTCCGTTTGTCAGAAGCTGCTGGCACCGCTCGTGCAAAAGGAAGCAGAAGGCTAGGTGCCAGGGTCATTAGAGCCCCGGTGCACGCTTTGTGGTGTTTCACACTTACCATTAAAGACCAGGCAATATATTAGTCTTTGATAAATTGCCTGGCTGATATCGACCTAAGATAAAACAATGCCACAAAATATTCAGGCACAACGGAATACTCATACGAATAGGAGGTCGCAGGATCTAGCCCAGAAAATAAAATTAGACAAATTCACGATGCTGTTAGTGGCTTCAGACTTGCCATGGCAGCACGTCCCCATCCCCCAAATCCTCAAAGAGATCAAGCAGTCTTTCTGTGCAGGAGCAGAATTCGCATTCAAACCATTCCTTCACAAAGGATACTCGTTAAAAAGCTCTGCTTTCCAGGTCTTCTACAGAGGAGGATGGCTGCTTAGGACCCTCGCCCTTCAAAGAGAATAATCCTCACCGTTTTAATCTCCGTCTTGTGATTTAATGCCACAGTTCCACCCTACGCTTGGACAAATTATTAAGGTGATGTGGCTTACCCTTAGTTAGAAGACCTATGACCTTAAATCATATGCAACAGCCTCATTTAATAGCAGATATATAATACGTGTCATGACAGCAACCCACTGACTACTTCTTTTCTGTTCCTGGAGTGAAGAATGATGTTGGCCAGAGTCTGGAAGCTTTGCATATTCATACTTATCACAGTTGTTAAATGTTTGAAAATTCAGGTAATGAGCAGGCTGCCTTTGTACTGCTTGGGGGTTTGCTATTCTCGTAGTATCTCTACAGAAACCATTCTATCAAGTCAGGGTTTTTTTCCCCTCAAATTGAATTAACACTTGTACATTGAAGTTTTCAACATCACCCATAAGATTTTTCTGCTTGTCAAAAGAATCTGCACGGTCTCTAACCATGAATAAAAATGATTTTAGGTATCATCTTTATTTCAAGTTTTATTTCTTGGGATTAATTTAATTGATTGTGCTGGTGCCTTGTTAAGCAGCTGCTGAAATAAACAGACCATTTGTCTTTCTCTGTAAACATATGGGTACCTGGTTTAATTATAGTTTGTGCTAGAGCTGGGAAGGAAAAAAAAAAAACCCACAACGCAGAAAAGAACACCCCCTGTTTTCCAGAGTGATATCATAGATCAGTAGTTGTAAGGATTTTCTCCTAACAACAAATTTGTCTCCTTTTCCTCTAGCTGATTTTAATAATTCTTTTATGCTATCCGTGATTTTTCTTCTATGTATCTAAGAACTTTTTTTTTTCCCCTGCATGGAACCATGAGAAAAAGGCATTCATATTTTATCCTTTTCTGATATAACTCCGAGTAGCCCCATAAATCTCTCCTTCAGTATAATTTTCATTTTATGCTTTGCAGACGTAATCTTGATTTGTGTCTATTAAAACCACATTAACCTTGTTTTATGGCTGTATAACAGATCAGTCTAACCTGAGAACTTCAGATAAAAATCAAAGGAAGTGTATTCCACTGGATTTTAAACACATTTTCCTTTTCCCAGATGATTCTAATGAAGAAAATTGCCAACATAAATAATATTAATTAAAAAAACAACAAACCAAAGGTTGCAAATAATTCTTTCTAGACACTTTTTTTCTTCTTGCAAGGGTTATTTAGTTTCTTGAAAGTCTTTAAACATCCAGATTTTCTTAGTGATACACATTATACAAGCAATAGCTCACGGACTTAAGTGAGAGATGAGACAAGGAGAAGTAACTGGAGGCTGCAGCGCTGAAGCTAAACCAGGCAAGAAAAAGTCACTGCTGTAGCAAGGCACAAAAGCTCATAGACACATAAAATCAGTTATCAATAACCTTTTAATGCTCAGGTAAGCACCATCCGTAACAGTAAACATTTGCCACACAAATGAAGTAGTAATAACAGCACATAGCTATGTCTGAACAGTGGGAGTCTACATAAACAAGACCTACGTTACCCGCAGCCTCAGCTTTTTCCTCTCCACTTTCTCTCTCCAACCAGACCTTTTCACCAGATTTCTGTCACAACCTGTAGAAGTACCAAGAGGAGGGGATGACAGCAGTGGTCAAGGTAAGCTCTTCTGGACTGGTTCATTTGGAGGCCATCAGAAGACCTTGGAAAGAGAAGAATAAGCTTCGTTTCACAGGAAACATTTGGCCACAAGGAGCCATCATCAGCTTGAACCTAACCAAAAAATCCCTTTCCCCCACATCCTGATGCACCATCGCTTCTAAAAACCAAAGCCGTGCCACAGCAGACATACAGCTGCATACCTGCCTATGTGGACGACCAGACTTGAACGTTCAGAAGCGAGCTTGGACTCTGGTCCTCAGAAGGGCTGCAGGGCAGGATAGCCACACGTTCTACTTCCCTGCAGCCCAGAGACACGCCGGCTTTGTAAGACAAACCAAAGGTCTGCTTTAAAATGATATGTGGATGAAAACCCTGCTTTGAGTAAATAGAATTTGACATTAGTTAATTTGTCACTAAACTGCTAAAAATTCAGATAAACAACTAAGATGAGACAGTAACCCCACCATTGGCACAGCTTGCTGAAGGCAGCTATTCATCTAATAACACACAAACTACCCTGATTTTCTCATACCGGTTTATAATTTGGGGGCTATCTTGGGATATCCTATTTTTACTCTTAACGAAGGAACATACGAATTCTAATCAGTTCAGAAAGCTCCAGAGTCCAAAGGGAATTTGCATTTCTGCATAAAGAAGGACTGGATACAGAGGAATAAGATGGGGATGATGTAGATTGTACAGAATCAGGTAGGATGCTGCCATGGTCAGTTGTGACACAGGATTTAGCACAGTTACCTTTTCTCCCTCATTTGGAACAAGGCCAGTGGTAATTAGATGTTATAATGAGCAGGTGAGCAAGATGTTTCAATTCACAGCAGAGCAGGGAACCTGTTTTTTCCTCACTTTCAGTGGCATGTTTCTGCCCTCCTTCCTCATCTTTTTGCTGTTTTGTAGTTTGTGTCAAACAAGCCTCGTTCTCCTCATTACAGAGGAAACTCTTTGCTTGTCAAAGTGCTGAGAGAGCTAATTCTCATGGTTCTCACTTGTTACAGAGGCCTCCTGCCAAAGAAGCCATTTGGCTTAAAACACAGCAAACAGCCTCTCCTCCTCTCTCCCACAGCTCACTTCAAGAAGCCTGTTTCCATAAACACTGCATCTTGTCGGCACTGAACAGCGCAACTTGAAGTTGCCATATCAAATACACTTACGGAAGGCAGCAACAAAGAAATACCTCGACAGACTAATGATGACCTCCCACAAGCAAGGCGCTTAGGAGGCTCACTCGCTTCCCTGCTTTGCATCTTAAAAAGTAACAGCTGAGTGCTGCGATTGCCAGGCATACCTGTCCTGTTAGTCACAGTGGAAGTGAAAAACAAAAAAATCAGACGCCATTGGCAATAGAAATGGAGGTATCATTGACGAACCGTTAGCCGGGCAGCTTGGGGACAAATACAACTTAAAGCCAGCTAAGTAATAGCCCTTTAACAAGTCGGTGAGAGCAAGGGAGCTATTCAGAAATAACTAATGCCTACTTTGTAGGTGCTTACAATTCTTAGTGCAAGCGGAGGGGGCAGAAAATGCCTCGTGGCAGTAACTCAGAAGTTCACAGGCACGTGGTCTTGCAGCGAGGTCGTCACGATCATCACTGCTCGGCCCAAACACTGTAGGCAAACTGAAGATCCCTCAAGGAATTTGATCTGTTCGTACAAGCCCCAAATCTGAGCAGAAAGCCCCAGCAGGAAAAGCGAGGAGCGAAGTGTTGGCTCTGATCAAGTTAATAGGTGAAAAAAAAAGTCACAAAGTTCTGACCTTGAGGAAATCCCATTAACATTGCTGGAAGTAGCAGAGCCCTACACATCTCTGCAGAAGAACCTCTGCGTTTAAATGACTGAACGTCCCACGGTTACACGCCCCCACCAAACGACCGATGATCCCTTCTGTCAAGGCAAAAACGCATTGTTGGACGAAACTGACGCCGGCTCCTCCGCACACCAAGGGAATGATCAAAGACGTTAAAAACAGATGCAAATCAGGCTTTTGCTCAGAGATCAGGATTCACCCTTAAAAAAGGAAGATGGTAAGGATCACCCTAAACAGCAAACAGCTGTCCTGCATTAACAGGGAGCAAAACAACTGAAACGATGCTGAACCAAGCCACGATTTAAACAGCTCTGTTCTCTGTCCCCGAGGCATTTTTACTAAATAACAAAAAATATATCTGGAACCCAAAGTTACGAAGCTTTTGTAGGTGTCTGTTAACATGGTCCAACTCCAGCACTGTCTTTGGAGCTGATAACACGGTTACGCCCATGAGGCTTCTCACTGGGGTCTTCCAAAATTCCCGGCTTTGTTTTTATTTATTTTATTTTTTTCCATTTTCCCAGCCTAGATTTCCCTCTATCTTAGAAAGCTTCATAGACCACTACGTGCTCATCGCTTTGCTTTATTAAGATGCAGTTCATGTTTTCACCTGTGTTGTATGTTTTGCAACCATGAAATATGGATCTAAGATCCAAAAGATATGAGAGCGTAAGGAGCCTTTCAGATGCACATGCTTTTGGAGAAAAACACACCAGGCACGAGAGAGGTGCTGCACTGTTGCCCGCGACCTACAATAGCTTCTCATATAACAAATTGTTTCAGGTGTTATGTTAGAATGAGTAGAGAGCTCTTTCAGCATTTTCATCGCGTTCTGCTAAAATCCCAGGTCTGACAGTGTATCTTGACAAGCGAGTCCACATGAAATATGTTGCTAATTATTTATACACCTCTTCAAAGGCTCGGCACTTCTACTTGCACTTCTTGCTACTCCTACCTACCCAAGCCCTACAGCTGTTTTGCAATCACTGAACCGAAACCCCTTAGAGTAACAAGTTTATAATAGAGGTTCATAAACTCGGCAGTGATTAACAGCATGGGTTAATCAAATGAGTGTAGAACAGCCTTTCCCCCCCTTTTCTTTAAAGAGAACTGGCCCCAAGTGTTTTTTTCCCTTATTACCGCACAGAAATAATTTTGCAATTAACTTTTACTTACCGGTGTCACAGCAGGCTCTGCGGAGCCCCAGCAGAAGCAAGAACCACTGTGCTTTGCAGCCCCTGGCCACGCAGGAGCCATCTCCCTGCAGAGGAGACGCAGCAGCACAGCTGTGGGAGTTCAGTGATGTCCAGGCATCCTTGGGCATTACTTGGTTCCTTAGGAGAATCAGCGGTGCCAGGCCTGCCCACAGCCAAACCTGCTATGACAAACCTCCAGCGAGCTCTGCTCAGGAGCTGTTGCTGAGTTCAGCTACTTGCGACCAAAATCTCACAGCTCACCAGGCAACAGCAGGAGAGGTGCCCTGCTATCACTATGGCAGCACCCCAAACTCTCGAAAGCTTAGAGCCAGGAAGACATTGCGGCTGTAAAACTGTCTTTTAATGGCTCTTTTCTAAACCCTGAATATACCTTGTTTGTCTGCCACTAACCGTGGCATTTCTGTTGAGAGTTTTCCGGAATGGGATTTGGAAACAAATCAGGCTGAAATTGCAACACAATTCAGTTCTGAAGAAGGAAAAAAGAAAACTCCTAGAATGAGTTAGTTAAGGAAGGGATAAAAAATACTTCACTTCTGAGCCAGAACTGAAACGTTTGCCATTTATTTTGTCTCATCCAGTCAGCACTATTTTCTTGCAATACATGCTTCTGGAAATAACTATCAGCTGTCAATCAATTCATTAGGTTTTGTGTGCTGCTATCCTAATCACTGCACACACGTGTTTTTTGCTGTTGCTTAGACAAATCTACAGGTTCTCCTGAGAAGCACACGCTTTCCTCCAGCATCCTGCAACGTGATGCCACCATCCTTCACCCAGTACTGTTCTTCACAGATTATGACAATGTAGGGGCAGGAAAACAAGCTCACTCACACATTAACTGTAAGTAGGCTTCAAGCATGTTCTGAACAGCACCATTTTGGTACTCTGAAGTAGACAGAGACCAATTCAGGCCAAACATTCTTCTCTTTCAGAGAATCTTCATGCTTGGACACATTTAAGAAACATAGTGTAAAAACAAATAAATGAGAGAAGACAGGCTAAATTTCTCAGTTTTGTCCTCTCCAGAATGGTGGGGGTGCTTTACCCAGAAAGTGATGTTTCCCCTTGTCTGCTTGCACTTACATGACACACACCAAACAGGGAAGGTGAGCAAACTTTCTGCTTTCACACCAGAAAAACAAACCACCAAGTTTGTCACAAAACCTCTGTATAGCACAAGATATCACACCATACAACACACAGCACAAAGAGCCACAAAGACACAGCATAAAGCTGAAACCAGGCTATCACCAACTGTATTCCTCTGTGAAGAAGCAACTCCTGCCTGCCTCTAGACCCTCACCTCATCGGGCACAGCAGCATTCTCCCTCTGCCCCCACAAAATTGGGAGATAGAGGCAGCTCAGAGATAGTAAGCTACCAGCACACAGGGCTTCTGCAAGGCAGGCAGCAGTGCCTCGCTGGGCCCTAATTAAGCCATCACACAGCTGTGGGCACTCACAGCTGACGAGGTTTAATGCTTGTAAAAAAAATAATATAAATATTATAATGAAGATGTCAGATACTTGTAAAACAAAACAAAACAAAACAAAACAAAATAATAAAATAAAAATAATAAAAACATTTTGTCTTCTTTTAGACTGCACTGTATGGGCCCAGTGAGCACGTTTGCAGAAGCAGGCAAGCGCCCTGGTCAAGTCATTGTGCCAAAAGTGCTGGCATATTTTAAAGAGCGTTGCTAATGATGTGCAGTAACAAATATGCACAGTTCTGGAAAATGTGCTGGACTCCACCAGAAAAACAGACATTTTGTTCAGGCGAGTGCTGTTGAGATTAGCAATCTGTAATCTGATGTTGCATTTGCTATGTACATATTTATAAACGTGCACAGACGTACACAGGTGAATGATGTACTCTTAAAAACAACACAGTCCTTGTGCTGTTTCTGGTCAGAACAGGCAGTGAAGCAGTTCAGCACTACTTTAGTTTGTCCCACTTCAGTGAAGCATTTGAAGGTGGATGTGCATATTATAGGGGCTTTTCTGGACAAGTTGCCTCCATGTGTATTTACACGGAACCATTTCGTTGTGCCCGGCTTTATCGCTGAAGCTCCCGTGGAGCTGCCTGGTTGCTCTGGGCAAGAGCCCGGGTGCTGGAATCACGGTGCTGTCTCGGCGCTGTGGGAGAGTCGTAGTAATGTCCTACCTGGTGATTCCAATGGGAGGCGTTGGTGAGAGCTACAGTGTTGTTACACAGAACATCTCAGCCACAGAAAAGGGCTGGGGGAGCAAGCGTAGCCAAGCAAGATTTGAGAAAACAAGTTTCACCCCCCCAAAAATCACTAGCAAAAAACCCAAACCAAAACAACAACTGCTACCAAAACAAACCAGGGAAGTCTGAACTGCAGAACCAACACCCAGCACAGTGGAAAAGAGAGAAGAGGAATTGAAATTTACTTTGAAAACAGTGCTGAGGAAGATGGAGGACCTTTAAACAGTTGGAAGAGATGACCGTGTCAGCTGAGGACACGTCAATGTCTAATGGCCAAACCAAAAAAAAAAAAAGAAAGAAAGGTATTTTTTGAACTATTACAAGTCCTGAAAGACAGCTGCAGTGCAAGAAGCATCTCTGGCCGCATCAGGTGTGCTCTGAGCACTCGCTTTCACTTTGCTCCACTGCCATTGCACACACAGAGGAAGGAAGGAACTTTGTGCTTCTCTAAATGGGTGTGTTTGGAATATGATTTGTGAAAACACATCTACATCAAGTGAAAATAATGAAAATAATTAACAATGGGTATTCTAAGGTACCATGGTTTTGTGTAGATCTGCAAGAATAGAGTCCTGACATCTATCTGCCTTGAATTATGGAATTTGTTTTTAATGATCAGGGAGTTTTTAATGTTTTCAGTACAAGGAGTGACTTGCGAGGAGGCTGAAATGGCTATTCGTAAGGTGAGTAGGCTCCCTGAGAGACCTGAATTTGAGTTTCTTATCTGTTTCCATAGCCTAATACTTTCTTTCCCTCTGGAAGCTACTTCATGTCTGCGGATTCTCTTCTCTGTGGCTTTGCCTTTATCCAAAAGGAGAAGCAGACAAGTTTGCCCCAGCTTTGGTGGCTCTGATTTCACACAGCGCTTGGGAAGCCGTTGTGTCTCAAAAGCCTCAAACTGAAAGGCGGACAAAGTGATGGGCTTGCAGCATGCCGGGGACCTTGAGCTACGAAGCATGCAGTGGAAGGCAGAATCAGAGTGGATGTGTAAAGAGGACTTGTGTGCAGCCATGCAGGAAGCCAAACGGTGATGGGTGACGCTGGCACCAGCTGCCACTGAACAGCACGGGGTGGCCGGGGCGGGAGAGCAGCGGTGCTGCCGGGTTGGGTCAGGAGCAGAAAAGGCCTCGAAGGGGCCCTCCTGGAGTGCTGGAAGAGCCCGGGGGTCGGGGGTGAGGGGGGGAGGGGGGGGCATTCCTGGTTTCCTGCTGGGCGGTCTCGGCTGGGCCCTGCTCAGCAGTCTGCTCACATCCCGCTCACGCGGAGAATACCCAGCTTCCTTTGTCTAAAGTGTTGAGTGGTTATGAATAGTAAGGATAGACTATCTGTAATTATTTTTAAATAATTAATGGTTTTGTTAGATCCCTTCACTTTTACATTAGGTTTCTGTTAATGTAAGTTAAATCAAAATGTACTTCGCTTTCCAGGCAGCTCCCGAATGTATTTTTCATTCTTTCATAACATTACTTCAAGCACTCTATGAGGTGTCTGTGACCAAGTCGGCTCCCGAGCCGGCAGCCTCCCGTCCTCAGCACCTCGGAGAGAACCCCGTCGGGCGGCCGTTCCTCGGGGGGCGATAAGGCAAAGCGGCGGATTCCCTGGTGGCTGCCGTGTGCCACCCCCTGGGCGTGACAAGGACCTCGGCGGCCCCAGGGCTGCCCTAAAGGCGAGGGGAGAGCTAACCCGGAGCCCCCCTCCCGTCCCGCCGCCCCCTGCCCGTGCGGAGCTAAACGCGCTCATTCAACACAAACGCCGCTAAAACTGCCGGGATAAATTATGCAGAGGGATTTCAGGATTTCTTTCAAGTAATTAAGTTTCGATTTCTTGCGTTTATTTCAGTGCCAGGAAGCACGGGGCGCCGCGAATGGCAAAAAGTCTCCATTGATCGTTCCGGGCTGGAAGTTTGATTTCGTGACCGGACCCGGAGAGGGGCGGGGGAGGCCGCGGGGACCCCCGCCGGGTGTGGGGACAGCGGGCCGGGAGGGGCGGCGGCGGGGCCGGGGATGTCCGCACAGCGCAGCCCCGCGGAGGCGGTCGGGCCGGGCGCTGCCCCGCACCGAGGTGGGGTGCGCTGCGAGCGGAGCCCGCATCCGAACGAATGAAAAATTCATGGGGCGCATTAGGTTCGGTAAAATATGAATGCGCGGCTTTAAATTTTAATCGTAAATCAGAACGCGGATACATGAGAGGCGACAGGGATTTCTCCTCAGGTGTCCGCGCGGGTCAGGCTGGGGGCGTGGGCTGGGGGGGATCTCCCTTCCTTTAGGGCCCGCGGCTCCGGGGGCTGCCGGCCGGCTCCTGCCCCCACCCCCTCTGGCTCCGTCCTGCCGCGGGGCGGGAGGCAGCGGGCACCGCTGTGCGTCTCTCTCTGAAAGAAAAAAATAAAATAAAATAAAATAAAAAAAAATAAAAAGAAAAAGAAAAAAAAAAGAAAAAAAGAAAAGAAAAATCACAATTGAAAGCCACAAAACCAATCGTTCCAAAAATGCGACCGCCGCGCCGCGGGCAAAAAGAGACCCGAGCTGAACGGCGGGCGGGGACCGCGCGCTGTGACCGGGACGGGGGGTGAAGGGGGGGGAAGGAGCGGGGCGGTGCCCCCATGGGGCCGTACGGGCTCTCCGCGCTGCGGTGCCGCAGCGGGTGGGGGGAGGGAAGGGGGGGGGGGATGCGAGGAGAGCCGCTCCGTGCGCCCCGAGCCCGTCCGGCCCCGTCCCGACCGCGTGGGGCGGCGGCGGTGCGCGGCGGTTTGCGGAGAGCTGTCAGGGGCGATTACGATCCAGATTAATTCATATTAACGATATGCATCCTCCGCGCTCCCATGTGACGGCATACATTAGAACAACTATTGCAAGTAATTAAACTCAATGCGGGAGGGGTTAAAGATACGTCGTGGGGAGATTTGATTGCGATGGAACTCCTCGTCAATGTTGAGCCGGAGCGCAAGGCGCGCAGAGCCCTTTCCTCGAGGCCGCCTTCCCCCGGACCGCCCGGCGGAGCGAGGTACTTCTGCCCCTTTCTTTGCTTCTTCCCGGAAAGCGGGGGGTCTCGCCGCAGGGCTCGGGGCACGGCGAGGGCCGAGCTGCGGCCGGGGCTCCTGCGCGGCTCCTGCGCGGCTCCGCGCGGGCCGTGGGTGGCAGCGCCCGGAGCCCCGCGGAGCCCGAACGGTTCTCGGTGGAGTTTTGTCGGGCGTCGGAACGGCTCGGCGGTTTGGGCTGATGAGCCGAGCGGAAAGGCTTCTGAAGATTAAACAAATTGGACAACCCTCGTTAATTAGAACATAATTTAAAGTTTGAAATGATATCACTCACGAAGTCGCCTAATTAGCATGGCGGCGTGTTAATGGCCTGCTGAGACGCGGGGCTGCGGCGTGAGCTCCTCGAAGGCTCCCAAGAAAATCCTCTTTCCTGTGTTGTCATTAATAAAAGATTTCTATAGACTTCAGCCTTTCAACGGTGACACACAATTTATAGTACACACAATGCATTAGCCCATAGTGCCGCTCGATTTTTTTACTATTATGAAAACTAATAAATTCGTCAAGCTGAATTAAGCATACAAATCAGATGAGGCATAACAGATTACATATTGAAGCGCGGTGTCTCCCGAGCCTAAATGAAATTTCAATCTAATAATTCCTTCCTGGCCCGGCCGTAATTTGTTTAGAGATGTTGTTCTACTTCTTTCCAAGCGCTATTCGCACCATAATTAAATGATACTCAAGCTTTTAACTTTGATTTATTTCATTTCTCCGAGCCGGCGACAGTGAGAGCTGATACAATGCAATTTTTTTCTATTTCCCTGAAAATTACCAACTCTGCTGTTTAGGTGAGAAATTAAACACCTAAGCACTTCTGTTAACCTTCCCTCTGCAAAGTAAAATTCCTGAAAGCAGACCCGGCCGCTTCGCAGACCTCCCTTTCCCTTCCCCTTTCCCCTTCGGACGCGGAGCCCTGTGGGACCCCATCCGGCCCCGGGTCAGACCCGGCCGCCGCCCCGCGCCTCCCCCTGAGCCCTCGTGAGAAGAGCCCCGCCGGGCGTCTCTGGGCCCGCGGGCTCGTTTGGAGCCCGGACGGCACTTTTCCTTCCGTTTCCTTTTGTTTTTATCTTTCCCTTTCTTTTTTTTCCCTTTATTTATTTGTTTATTTTAGGTCTGATTTGGGGTGAGGGGGGAGCGCTTTTCCTTTTTTTTTTTTCCTTTTTTTTTTTTTTTTTTTTTTTTT
>JAPSGF010000002.1:38911808-39058105 GCA_035772895.1 Perdix hodgsoniae
TTTTTTTTTTTTTTTTTTTTTTCCTCCCTCCCCTCGGAGGGAGGCGGCGGGGCGCGGCGCGGGGGTGGGCGCGGGGGCTGCGGGGGGCGGGCGGGGAGCGGCGGAGGAGGGGGCCGGGGCGAGCGGGCGGGCGCGTAGGGCCCTTGGCGGAGCCGGGCCGTAGTGACAGGCGGGAGGGGAGGGACGGAGGGGAGAGAGTAAAACCCAGCGGCGCGGCGGCGGGGAGGGCACTCGGCGAGCGGCGAGGGCCGGCGCCGGAGAGGAGACCGCGGCGGACGGCGGCGAGAGCGCGGGCGGAGGGCGGGAGGCATCCGCGCAACCCCCGCGCAACCCCGGCGCAACTCCCGCGCGCCGCCGGCTTCCCGGAGCCGCCAATCCCGGCCGCGTGCTGCCCGGCGGGGCTCGGGCGGGAGGCCGGGGGCCGATCGGGGCTTTTCGCATTTTTCCTTCCGCCGGGGGAGGGGGGGTCGGGAAGGCGGGGGGGCTCCCGCGGCTTTTCCGGGGGGTCCGGGCCCCCCGGCCCCGCGCCGCCGCCCTCCTCCCGCGGGCGGCACGATGATGTCCCTGAGCAGCAAGCAGCCCTTCGGCCTCCCCCACGGCGGCGGTGGCGGCGGCGGCGGCGGCGGCGGCGGAGGCGGCGGCGGCCTCCACGAAACCAAGTACTCGGCCCTGCACAGCGCCTCGCCCTGCCCCTCGGCCGCCGCCCCCGCCGCCAGCTCCCCCGGCGGCACCGGCACCGGCGGCACCGCCGGACGCGGCTCCGGCTCCGGCTCCGGCCCCGGCGGCGGAGGCTCGGGCTCGGGCTCCGGCTCCGGCGGCGGCGGCGCGGAGGCGATGCGGCGGGGCTGTCTGCCCGCCCCTCCGGTAGGTGCCCGCCGCCCGCCGCCCGCTTTAAGGGAACCCCCGGCGGCCCCGCGCCCGCTGATGATTTTTTCATGGCCGCGCAGCGAATCGCCCGGCCCGAGCGGTGCGTGCGCGGCTCCCGCCGCCCGTATGAATTTTGATGACCCGGGTGCGGCGTGGCCGGGCGCTGCCGCGCGGCCGTGTGCAAGCTCCTCGCGTTCCTCTCCCCTCTCCCCCCTTTTCTCTCTCTCTCTCTCTCTCTCTGTCCTTTTTTTTTTTTTTTTTTTTTTTTTCGCCGGGATTTCTCTCTTAACATGCGGGGAAGGTCGTAGCGGCGCGGCGGAGCGCGCGGGGAGGCGAATTCCCCGCTGAGCGTTATGTGCGCCTTCTATTTGCAATTGCAGAGCAATATATTCGGCGGTCTGGACGAGAGCCTGCTGGCCCGCGCCGAAGCCCTGGCAGCCGTGGACATCGTCTCTCCCGGCAAGAGCCACCACCCGCACCCGCCGCACCACAGCCCCTTCAAGCCGGACGCCACGTACCACACCATGAACGCCATCCCCTGCACGTCGGCCGCCTCCTCCTCGTCGGTGCCCATCTCGCACCCGTCCGCGCTGGCGGGCGCCCACCACCACCACCATCACCACCACCACCACCACCACCCGCAGCCGCACCAGGCGCTGGAGGGGGAACTCTTGGAGCACCTGACGCCGGGGCTGGCGCTGGGCGCCATGGCGGCCCCCGACGGCGCCGTCGTCTCCTCGGCGCCGGGCCACGCTCCGCACATGGCGGGGATGGCCCCCATGCACCCCGCGGCGCTGGGCATGGCCCACGCGCACGGGTTGCCGGCCCACATGGGCTGCGTGAGCGACGTGGACGCCGACCCGCGCGACCTGGAGGCGTTCGCCGAGCGCTTCAAGCAGCGCCGCATCAAGCTGGGGGTGACCCAGGCCGACGTGGGCTCGGCGCTGGCCAACCTGAAGATCCCGGGCGTGGGCTCGCTCAGCCAGAGCACCATCTGCCGCTTCGAGTCGCTGACGCTGTCGCACAACAACATGATCGCCCTCAAGCCCATCCTGCAGGCCTGGCTGGAGGAGGCCGAGAAGTCGCACCGCGAGAAGCTGGCCAAGCCCGAGCTCTTCAGCGGCGCCGAGAAGAAGCGCAAGCGGACCTCCATCGCCGCCCCCGAGAAGCGCTCGCTCGAGGCCTATTTCGCGCTGCAGCCGCGACCCTCCTCCGAGAAGATCGCCGCCATCGCCGAGAAGCTCGACCTCAAGAAGAACGTGGTGCGCGTCTGGTTCTGCAACCAGCGCCAGAAGCAGAAGCGCATGAAGTACTCCGCGGGCATCTGAGCGCGGCCCGGCGCTGCGGCTCCGCGGGACGAGGAGAGGAGGAGAGGGGGAGGCGGCCGCCGGGCCGCAGCCGGAGGTACCGCGGGTTCGCCCCGCCGCGCCCGGGGCCTCGGGACGGGGACTGCCGGCGGGAGCCGCGAGAGACGTCTCTAAAGTATTTTCATTTAGATAAGAATAATAATGATAAAAAGAAAAAAAAAACACAAAGGCAGGCTTTTCTGCATTTACACTGCGAATTATAAATATATATATATATATATATATTTTTACTGTGGTTCCTGCCCCCGCCCGCCCCGAAGTTGTGACGCTGAGGGAAGAGCCGCTCCGCCGCTCCTCGGAGCCGCCGGTAGATTGCCGCCCGACAACCCCTGTAAATTATTGATTTCTCTCGCTGGCAACTTCATTCCGTGTTCATTCCAATTAATTACACCTCCTCCATCTAAGTCTTGAGAACAGTAAAAAAAAAAAAAAAAAGAAAAAAAAAGAAAAAAAAATTTGCTTAGTGAGAATCAAACATTTTGTGTTGGTAGCATCGATGAACGTGAGCTTTCCTCCCCCGCCCTCCCCTCTGTAAATTCCCACCCGAGATTCCGCTTCGGTTCTCCTCGGGCGGCCGTCCCCGCAGCGCCGTGCGGGCTCGGTCCCGTCCGGGTACCCGCGGGGCTCCGCTCCGCGCCCCGCATCGCGTCGCACCGCGGCGGTGCCCGCCCGGCTCGCTCCCTCCGCTCTCCACGTATCGATTACCCTATTTCTTTGCTCCGCCGCTCGGTTCGGTATTTATTTATTTATCTACCGTCTTTCATCGCAATGCTTTTACACGGAGGAAAGCCCCCTTTTTTCCGGAGGTCTCTTTGGAGCAAAGCCGCGGTTCCGTCGGCACGGAGGGCAGCGAGCAGCGCCCGCCCGTCCGGCCCCGTCCCCGCACCGCCTGCGGGGAGCGCCCGTGGAACGGGGCCGCTCGGAGCCCCGCGCTGTGTACACTCCCCGCTTTCGTTGGCTGGTTATTTTGACTTATTTATTTATTTATTTATTTATTTTGTTAATAGGAGGTTTATTTATTCTAGTAATGTACCGAGTTATTTTTCGATGGTGTTGGATCGTCTTTCATTAAAAAAAAAACCAAAAAGATGCTCGCGTTTTGTTCTTTGGAGCGACGCGGGCGATGCTGGGCTTCTTCTCCCTTCACCGTTCGGTCCGGCAGCACCGCGGACAGCTCCGCACCGAGGGGGAGAGCGGGGAGAGGGAGCGCGTTCCGGCGGCTCAAAAAGAGAGAGAGAGAGAAAAAAAAACAAAATAATTAAAAAAAAAAAAAAAAAACGAAAATGGAACGGAAAAGAAAGGGAAAAAAATAAAAGAAAGAAAACGGAGCGGAAAAGGAATTGAAAAAAAAAAAGGAAAGAAAAAGAAACAAAGTGGTTTCGCCCCGCGGTGCTCACAAGAGCCGGGAGATCAGGCACAAACCGCCATGAAATATTCATCTCTCCGCTCCCCGCCGGCTCCTGCTGCACGGCCACGGGCACTGCCAGGGGGCCCCGCGTCCCCGCCCCGCCCCGCTCCCCCCAACGCCCGCCCGCCCCGAGGGCTCCCGGGGTCGGGGGGCGGAGGCGGAGGGCCCGGGGCTGCCCCCGTCGGGCGACGAGCCCCGGAGGGCCCGGGATGGGGTGACCGGAACCGCGCCGTGGGAGTCGGCAGAAAGCCCCCGGATTGTCTTCAAATTGTCCCCAAAATCGTTCGCAAAGCGTCCGCACAGCGCGGAACGCGCAGTCCCCGAACTTCCGCTTCGCCCTCCTAAATGAGCCATTCACTTAAAGGCTATTAGGGGCGAATTAATAAATTACACAGCGAATTATTAAATCCAGATAATTACAAGGAATAAGTAAGTAATCATTAGTTATCTCAGCTAATTACTGTGGGTCAGAGCGAGCGGGAGTGTGAAATCCTCCTCGGGAATTGAAATTAACTCTGCGCGTCCCTGCGTGACAGCCCGGCTGCGGGCACAGCTCCCGCAGCTCCTGCTCCCCGACTCGGAGAGAAGGGAAACGCGGCCAGGCGGCGGTGCGCTGCCGGGGAACCGCACGGGAAAGCGGCCGCGGTGGGTTTGGGTTTTACCTTTCGCTGCCCCGGGATGAGCTCTGCGCTCTCCCACGTGAAAACCGGGGCGCGGGGCTCCGTCCCGCGCAGGTTGGGGGGATGTGGGAGGAGGGGAGGCGGAGGGCAGCGGGGCTGAGGGCCGCGGGCGCTTTGTTTTGGGAGACAATGCCCCGACGAGCCCCTGCCCTCCCTCCGGGCTTCCACCAGCTCTCTCCGGGGCCGCCTCCCCCTGCCGCCTTCCCCTTCCCCCTCTACTCCCGTTTCCTCCGGGTGCAGCTTTGGTGGCGGCTGGGGCTGCCCCCGGCGGGGCCTCTGCGTGCGCGGGGTGGGAGAGATCCGCGCTCCTCCGCCTTTATCCGCCGCGCGGAGGCGGGCAGCCTCCCCGGTCCCCTCGCCCCAGCCCGGGATGGTGATTAAACATTAATGACGCCGGGGAGTAGCGGGGCTCAGGCTGGGGACGGCGGCACGGAATATTTTAACTGTACGCTCACACCGAGTGTCTGCCTTCAAAGACGTGACTGCTTTTAATCTCGAATTAGAAAACCACGGACCCGAAATTAAATAGCGGCCCCCTCCCCCTCTGCACTCCCACCCCCTCGCTGCCCCGCACCGATAGCACTCCACGCGCCTCTCGGGGCTCCGGTTACACCGCCGTCAATATCGGATGGCTACGATAGGGTGCGGGATTGCGGAGCTCGGGGATTTTTTCTTTTTCTTTTTCCTTTTTTTTTTTTTTTTAATAGGGTTAATGCAATATTAATTGCTCGGAGCTGCTATAAGAACGCGCCGCGTTTTCCCAGGAACAAATCGATGGAGCGCGGCGCGGCGCGGCGGGAGGAGGCGGAGGCGCGGCCCCGGGGCCGCCCGGGTGAGTACCGGCCCCGTCGGGGCTGAGCGCGGAGCGGGGCGGTGCGGGGGAGGCCGGGGAGCGGGGCTGTGAGACGGGGCTGCGTGTGTGTGCGACGTTTTTTATCTCTAAATCCCCGCCCCGGCGGGTGCGGGAGACGGGGTGGAGGCGCGGCGCCCCCCCTTTGTTGTCGCTGTTGTTCTGCCAGGTGACCCCCCGCGGTGCTCGCAGCGCAGCGCAACGCAGGAGGGAGCCGGCCCTGTCTCGGCGCGCCCCGCACAGGTAACGCTGCTCGGGAGGCCGAGTCGGGGAGGGGGGGGGGATCCCCGAGGAACCCCCGCGTGGCTGTGGTCGGGCCCTCCTCCCGGGCGGGTGTGGGCCGGAGTCGGGCCCCGCCGTCACTTGTTGCAAAAAAAAAAAAAAAAAAAAAAAAAGAAACCCCCACAACCCAAATAATGAAAAAAGAAGAAGAAAAAAGAGAAAAAGGAGCCCATCCCCAACTCAATCCCAGCTCCGGGCGGAAAGCGGCGCGCTCCGGAAAGGCGCTCCCAGGGCTGCACGGCTCCATCCCGCAGCTCCTGCCCCGAGCATGTCCTGGCTCGCAGCTGTGCCCGGCCCGGCTGCTGCCTTCCTCCTCCTCCTCCTCTTCTTCGTCCCGCAGCCCCGCTGTGCCGCCGGGCGCGCTCGGGACGGGAGCGGGCGTGGGGCGCGGGACACGCGCAGTTTGCGCGCTCCGTCCGACGGCCTCGGCGTTCGGCAGCGCCTCGCCTCCCCGTTTGTGCAGAGCGGGATCATTTACATAAAGTCCTTAAGGCAAATAACTGTTGGGGCTCTAATTTATATCTGATCGAAAATTAGCCGTCATTATGCGCTCCATTAGCAGCGTCTTTAATGTGCTTCTAAGCACCATTTGTCAAGCGGCTTGTTAATATCCTTCAAGTCTTTAAAGTCGAGAGCTCATTAAAGAGTGCGCTCTGTTATTGATGTAATTTAGATGAGTTCGGAGGAGCAGCGCCGCGGACAACCTGGGGGAGCGGCAGCAGCCGGGCCCCCCCCACCCCCCCGCGGCTGCGCCCCTCACGGCGCGGGGCGGAGCGGGGGCTCCCCAGGCCGGGGCGCGGCGACCCCGCTCCGGTACGGGCGGGCACGGCGGCGATCCTCCCCCCTTCCGCCCCGCGCCGTCGGCCTCGGGCGGGAGCCGTACAGCGGTAATGAGAGCGCCGGGGGCGGGCGTCATTAACGGGGAGGAGGCGGGGAGCCACCCGCGGCCACCGGGAGCCGATCCCAGCGTGCTGCCGTGGGGCGGGGGCACCCGGCTCGGTCCTCTCCTCCCCGCGGTGACCCCGCACTGCAGGTCACACCGCCGACCCGCGGAGCGGCCCCGGGCGGGCACTGCGGGGCCGGGGCGGGCTCCCCCTGTGCTCGCTGGGACGAAGGGATGGGGATTCACCCGGAGACAGCTGTTCAGATGCTCTCATGTAATACACAGCTCTGTGTTAGACTCAGTTCGACGGCTGGAGGCTGAGCTGTGCTGGTGGAGGTGTAAAACCCGATCCCTGCCTCCCTGTTTCAGAGACATTTAGTCTCGAGCGCTTTGATCCAAAGGTTCAACTTGTTGTGGCATATTTATGTGTCTGACATTTTCCTTCGCTCCTTTATTTCTTTATTTATTTTTGCAAAACACAGTCATTACGAGGTTCTGGGAAAGAAAACGTGCTGGCCTTGCTTCCGCCGTGCGCTGCTATGGGCCCTCAAGTTGCAGTGTCCAAGAGCAGGGGCAATGCAAGGGAAAGGGATGGATTTGTTGGAGTGTGTGTGTGTGTGTGTGTGTGTGTGATACCTTGTGCCAAGGGCTCTCGGTGGTACTGGAGTGCCACTTTGTGTGCCCAGAACAGCCGAGAGGTTGGCCCACATTGCTGGCCATCTTCCAGCAATGAAATTGCTGCCACCGGGGTCGGATGAGGAGCTGAAGCGAAGCATCAGCAGAGCAGCTGGAGCAGGGGTCCACTCTGCCACCAGCAGCACCTGCAGAAAGCCGAGCCTGTGATGTGCTTGAATCTTCCTCTCAGGATATGGGCAGAGGGATATGCCCAGCACACACCGCCTTATCCCAACCTGCCCCAAGGAAGGGCAGTTCTTCCAGCCGTAGCACAGCCTGCCCAGGTTGGCTGCAGCAGGAAGGCTGAGCAGCAGTGGGTTCATGGCTTTTAGCTGGGTTCCCTGGTGTCAAATCAGGCACAAAGTCTGACTGATGCTTTTCCCGGGGATGGAGCATTAATAAAACCTCTTGCCTGGGGCAGGTGTGCATGTGATTTTCTGCCTTCTCCCTTGTGTGGGATGCACATGGAGTCTGCCCCTCTGTCAGCTGCCTTGCTGCACACGATCTGTGGGGATGTGCTCCTGTTTAAGCCCTTTCCTGCTCTTTTCTGCTCCATTGGTTTCATGGAGCTGGGTTTCAAATGCATGCTGGGGAGGCACAGAGATGCATGGCCACAGCCCCCAGCGTGACTCCAGGACCCATCTCAAGGCCCCGAGCAGGAAGCACTAACACTGACTGCTCCATCCTGTCCCCAGCCTTTCTTCTCCCTTCCTCACCTTCCATACAGCGCTCCTTCTCCCTTGGGCTCTGCCTTTGCCCACAAGACCTAGCTGCTGGTGTCAGTTGTTGAGCTTCGCTGGGAAGTGGCCTGACCTGAAAAGGCACTGGCTCTGTGCTTTGTGCTGGATGGTCCTTAAACTGCCAAAGAATCTAAAAAGAATCATCAAGGTTGGAAAAGACCACTAAGATCGCCTAGTCCAACCACCAACCCATCCCCATCTTGTCCATTAAACCATGTCCCTCAGTACCACATCCACACGTTTCTTAAGACTCTCCAGGGACAGTGACTCCACCACTTCCCTGGGCAGCCTGTTCCAATGCTTTACCACTTTTTCTGTGAGTAAATGTTTCCTAATATCCAGCTGGAACCTCCCCCTGTGCAGCTTGAAGCCATTGCCTCTCATCCTATTGCTGTAACCTGGGAGAAGAGGCCGACCCCCACCTCACCACAACCTCCTTTCAGGCAGTTGTAAAGAGTGATAAGGTCTCCCCTCAGCCTCCTTTTCTCCAGACTGAATAATCCCAGCTCCCTCAGTCACTCCGCATAAGGCTTGTACTTAAGGTGCTTCACAGCTTCATTGCCCTCCTCTGGATATGCTGGTTCATTGCCAGGTCCAGCTTTCAAGGAAGAAGGTGCTGCTCCATCTTTCCTCACATCACTCAAAGACCACATCAGCTGCAATTGCCCATCTAAACTAAATACATGGGATTGTGGCCTTTGCCATATCGCATCTGTGCGGCAAGTTTTTCCGTTGTGCATCATTCAGTCATGTTGGGACAATTTGTTCAATAATGTAGAGGCACTTCATCACAGAACAGCATTTGAGGTGATTTACGGTTTGGTCTTTTAGCAGCACACCTGTAAATTGCTATAAATAATGCTAACCCCTATTAAAGAGACATCAGGGTGCCCTCCAGTTAATGGGGAGGCAGTTGTGCGTGATGTTGGATGAGAGCATCACTGGTTTATGGCTGATATTCAGCTCTGTGAGCGTGCCCCTTGAGCAGACCTGGAGGTGAAGGTCCTGGTTTCTGAAGGGCAGAACCTGCAGGCGTTCAGCTGCACCCTGCTATACAGGGATCGATGGCATCCTGGGCCCCGTGCCTTCATTTTTCTGAGGGCATAATATAACTTGTACTAATCAGTTGCCTGCAGCAAAGCTTAATTACAAATAGCTCAGCACAGATGATCTTCTCAGCTATACCAAGTCTTCATTCAGCACCATGCAAGATTACAGTGAAGGAAGGCTACAAAGAAATGCAGGTAGACCAAAATCCCACTTAATGCAGGGCAAATTCATCCCCGAAGGCTTCCGACACCTGAAAGCCAGCGGGCAAATCAGCTAGGAAAATCAGCACAGCTAAACAGAGCAGGTCCACCTCCCATATGCAGGCAGCCAGCGAGTTGTGCCTCTTCTCAGCAGTATGGAACAGTTTCACCTTTCCTAGCAACACAACAGCCCAAATGCCTTTTTTAAAATGCAGCAATAGCAGATGTGAGTAAGTGTGAAAAGAGGATCGGGCTCCTGACCAAGGACTCAGCCCTGATAAAACAGAAAAATGTGTGGGAGGGTCTCTGTCCAGAAATAGGCAATCACTGTGCAGGGATGCAAAAGAACAGCCAGAGACAGCAGAACCACTTCAAACTACAAAACAAACTTACTTGGCTCACAGACCGCTTATGAATACTCGCACGTTAAAGGTGCTGAAGATAACTGAGAGGTAGAAATTCAGAATCCCTGGTCTGCGACGGGGAGGCTGAATTTGTGAGGGGGAGCATGCCATGCAGTGGGCCCAGGCCCCCTCCACCCTGCCATGGGTAGATGCAGCCACCCCCAGGTTGCTACAGCTGCTCCAGTGCTCCGAGAGATGCCTGCTGGATGGCAGAACCCTGAGGGCTGTCACTTGGGGTGTGGAAGCCCACTTCAGTCCTGACAGGCTCATTGCATGCAGCTCAGGAGCCTGTCCTTGGTTTCACTGCTCTCCCAGCTGATGAAGACCACGCTATATTTCCAGCATCTTTTTCCTTTGAAAAAAAAAACCAGTCAACTCAGCTCCCACTCCCGGTCCTGAAGATATTTCACTCCTGTCTGATATTAAGAAATGTGCAACTGGGACTGCAGAAATGAATCACATCGTCTGATGGTGAGATTAAAGCCAGCAGCTTTTGGGGGAAATGCATTATCTCACTGATGGACACACAGTAGCTCCCTACTACTAGGATGGAGGACTTGGGAAGAACACCGGCGGTGACTAAGGAAAGCATGCTTTTTGTTAATATGTTTGTTTAGCTTTTTATTCTTTTATTTCAGATGCACTCTCAGCTTAGTTTTTATCTCCTTTGGCAGAAGTGAATTTGGAAAGCAATTTTCTAGGCAGGTTCCACAGTCCTGTGATTCTAAACGCAGGAAGAAAGAGGAAAAAACCTAGAAACTGAATCAGGTGAGTGGCCACAACCAGCAGCACCTACAGCAGCAGCAGCTGGATGCTGCCTGTTAGTGCTGCATTTCAGAATGACAGGAAGGAGTCAAGGTGCCATAAATCCTGGCATCTTTCTGCACAACTGTCCCCATCTCAGGCAGTTGTTCAGCCATTTCTGCCAAACGCACTGCAAAATGCAAATGCTCTGGTGATAGTGCTCTGCAACAACAGAGGCTGGAAGGGGCGATGTAAACGCAAAAGCTCTCGTTCATCAAATATACTAATATGTAATACAGAGCCCCTCTGAGAGCATCATGGCTTGGTGGATATAAAAGCTCTCTGCAGTTCAGAATGCAAACATTGAAGGGGCTGCTGTGATAGAGCAGGAGTCAGAAGTCAGGTGATCCTGAACTTCCTTATCACAAACACTTTTCATCTGCACTGTGAGCACAGCACCGGCTGACCTGCCCAGAGAGCACACAGTGATGTTGCGTGGAAAGAGAGCAGCTGATTTCCTGATTCAGCCGTGCTGGGAGGCAGAGAGCTCTTATGAAAGAGAACAGGAGAAAATAACAGCAGACACTGTGCTTTGGGGAGAGCTCCTGCAGGATGTTTTTAGAAACACAGCTAGCTCCAGATTCAAGTAATCCAATTGCCAACGGAGACCCTGTGGCCAGATGGAGCAATGCGTTCTCAAGTCCCTCAGGAAGATGGGGCTGCAATGCTCTGCGACAGAATAGGTCAGTGCTGGGGGTAGCAGCCTTTCAGAGGTGCTGCACCCCTTCATACGAGATTGTTCAGTTAGGAAAGCTGGTATTTCAAGAAGCTACCTCCCAGGGACAAGGCCTACCTCTCAGTACGAAGCTGAGAAGGAGCCAGAAGCTGTTGCTGCTCCCCTCCTAAGAGCGGCAAGTCCCCAGACCAGACTCCTGCTGAAGATCTGTTTTTCCACATGCTGCTGAAGATCTGTTTTTTGCTGTCGTTCTGTCTCCCCATACTGCAGATGGCCATCTACAGAGCTGACACAGAGACTGGATAGCTGCTAGAATTTTAGACCTTTTCCCCTCCGTCTGACTACAAAGAATGGAGTGATTCTTCCAGGGCTGCACACTCACACCATCTCCCAGAGTCTTCAGGTAGGGACTCACTCTGCTTAGGTCTCACCCAGATCAGCTGTGCCTGGAAGCTGCTCTAGTCTCAAGGCTGCCTGACACATCTGTGTCAAAAGAAGACTCAGACATGGAAATATTCATTAACAAGTTTTATTTGTCTTCAAGAAACAGCACATAAATTCTATTCACCTACGGGCATAAGTGCGGAAAATATAGAGGTATTATAGAGATACACTATCAAACAAGACACCGTTTTGGAAAAAAAATACTTCAAGATATACCTTACTGATGGTCAGAAAACATGCTTTTCATTATTATTAACACAATCCTTCCTGAGGACAACCTTTCCCTCTGTTAGGAATCGCTAGCCAGTGCCATCAGATACATGCACAGTGAAACCTACCAAAATCCAAATCCAAACGCAGCCTTCGTTTCCAGGACTCAGATACCATACTTCATTACACAGATTTTAAACGCATCAACATTACCGCTTCGGAACAGTTCAGAGACTGATCTGCTGTAATACGTTTGGCAAGCCTTTGTTTTGATACAGTCTGCAAGGAGCAGAATGGCCACATGCTGCCCAGACAGACAGCGACTTGTAGACAGAGTTTCTGGGAGGGACAGCAGGGTCACACAGCTCAATAAACATTTCTGCTGGAATTTCCTGGCTCTGGAGAACACAGCTTGCCATTGCAGCATTACAGGATGGTAGAAGCCCCCTTACTTTAATTAAAAGCTTTATGACCATCAGGAATTCTTATGAAGTATGGGAGAGCTAATGCTTTAGAATTTAGAGATGAATTTTGTGACTATTTCCTCACAAGTGTATAAAAGTTATAACTGGCAGTGAGTTCAGATTAGAAAAGTTTAGTGATGATTATGGATGCTGTTTAATAGAGCTGCATAACAAGTTTCCGGGACATGTACAAACAATGTTCAGTTGTAACAATGTACATGAGGTCTGACACTTAAGGATTTAGAAACTTGTCCTTGAAAAATTGATAACCAGCTCTTCTAGAATGTCAACTTCTCTCAAGAGATTTTATATGCATATTTTTTTTCCACTATCAGTGATAAATTCACATTCCTCACTTTTTTCCAACAACTTTCTCATAAAAGTCTAAGTCTCTAAAACTCACTAATCTCTAGAACTAGTAACCTCTTAAACCAGTCCTTCTCTGACTAGAAGAGTTTCCAGATTAATGTGATTTTCAGATGTTATTCCCAGTCTCTGTGCAGTTTTTCTATTTTTTGTTTTGTTTTGTATCAATAGCATTAAAATATAAAGTCTAAACTGTATACTGCTATTGCTTATTTCATGGTCATGTTTTCCTTCCTTGCCTCAATTGTTTCATTTTCTTAAACACTCGCTAAGCATATCTGTATGTTTATATATGTGCGTAGGTATGTAGGAAAATTCCAATACAAATTCTCAGCCTTCTGAAAACATTCTAAATGAAAACTTGTAATAAGCCTGGTATTACGGCAATAAAGACCTCTAAGTGAAAGAATAAAATTATTATTACAGGTATTTATGCTTACATTGATCAAAAATGGTCTCATGTAAGCTAGTTAATGGTATATTTTTCACCACTCCTTTAGAGGCAAAACCCTTTTGTCACATGTCAACCAGTTATTCAGATTGCAATCCTGAAGAAAACCAATGAACTGAGTTATTACTATGGCAAAACTTACTGCTTGCTTAAAGACCCTCATAGAAACTGACTACAGATCCAATGGAGCTTGCTTCAAACTCTGACTCTGAAAACCTCTGATTAAAGACAAGAGAGGTCAATTACTGGCACTTATAAAGTTTCAAAGAACAGGCTTTCTAATTGCCATGTGAAATTACAAAAGCTTGAATCAGTTTTCCTAAATAAAACCCGCAGGTTCCAAACTCTGCTTTGCCATATACTTTGCAAGGCAACAGCTACCTCCTTCTGTCCCTTAACTGCTTAACTGCTCTTGGGGGTAACAGTGACAGCAGCTGAGAAATACCTCTGACATCTGTGAAGACCATGGGAGTCAGACTGCTGTGGGTCACTAGAGGAACCTGTTGCCTATTCAATTCAGGTCACGGTTGAGCCACAATCGTTAAGCACAGATGCTAAAAATTATGGGAAGCTCCATAGAAAACGCATCAAGCTTGGAGTCTATTTTATCTGAATGGGGAAATAATTCGTGATTAAAAGAAGATATTCAGACATTTAGAAAGTGATCTTCCAGCATACTGAGAACCTTGGGTTCCCATGCACTTCAGCAGGCATATAGGTTGCCCGCTATCTTAACGCTTTGAAAGACAGTAAGTGATACAAACAACAAACATGCTGCTCTATGTTACTCTTTCCTTTTGCATTTATTTCAATGACAGTAGCTATTTTTTATATAAACGTGAAGCCACACACATGACATTGGTCATAGAAGGACTTAGAGCTAACAGACGTTGCAACAATGTGCTCCTACTTAAACAACAAAACTTCCATCAGCGTTCTTTCTTTATTGCCTGAGTTTCCAGAGATCTCCCTGAACTCACGATGTTCATCTATCAGCTCTGCTGCAAGCAAGCAGGTGCTTTCTATAATGAAAAATAAGAAATAACAGAGAGAAAGTGTTGTAAGTTTATGCATACTTCTTGTATGCATACCTACCTATTTTATGTCTGACTTCAGCATCTAGTTAACAGATTTGCTTCTGTCTCAAAGGCTTATTTCTGTAAATTAAAAGCAACTACATAATCAAAAGTAATTGAATTCTAAAACCAGAGAAAACAAGAAAAAAAAAACGTGAAGGAAACATGAATTTGTTTACTTACAAGCAGGAAAAATATTGTTATTTAGACACAGTACAACAGTTGATGTGCAGTGGGCTGCCAAAATCTGGTTAAATTTTGGTACCAATGACATTTTGTGAAAAATCACAATGTTGTTAAAAAGAACATGGATTAAGAGCAAATACTGTACCAGGAATGATCTAGAATTTGGGTCTCTGGAGGAGATTCACAGGGGCTTGTTTCTGGAGGAGGCTCACATGGGCTTGTTTCTCTATCGAGCTCTGTTAATAAAAACAAACAAACAAACAAACAGAAGTATGTTAGTGCTACAGGCTCACAATATTCCTATTAACAGTAGTAGCTCAGAAAACAAGTAACCATGTGGGAAGTCACAAGAGAGGGTAATCCTAGACAACAAGTGAGGTGAGCCACATAAAATACAGACTCTGAATCACACAGCTGATGGGAACTTCTTTTCTTCTGTCACTCCAGAGCGTTGGCTCTCAGAGAGGGGCTGGTTTTGTGGGACACGTCCAGGTGGGAACAACTGGAGAGCCAACAGCCAAGATGTATGTGGGGGGGTGATATCAAAGACAGCACCGAAAGATGGCAGGGCAGCCAGAGGACTGTCTAGGGCAAAAGCGAACAGTGCAGAAGGCAGAACAGGGTGAGGAGTTTGGATAAGAAAGGCTGCCATCTCTAAGCAGTGTACTCCTAATGGGACATGGTCAAAACAGCAGCTGTCTGCAAGGCGATTGCTCGATTCCACCACTACTGCCAGCCAGATGCTTCCCTTGATCCTATGGCCTGTCATCCTCAGCCTTTGCTCCATTCCTGCGCCAAAGTCCCACCTCTGGGCTGAGCTTCCTGCTCTGTTCCCAGTGACCCCCAGCAGTACACCTCCCTCTGCTTAGTTACAGCCATGCCATCCCTGAGGGACTGGATCCTGTTTGGGAAACTATGGATCACATCCTGAAACAAAGAAAGTGCACGTATATCTAGTCCATTACTGACGTATATCTAGTCCATTACTGACATCAAATTCATTCTCAAAGCCTACTGATGAAGGCTCTTTCACAACGTTTTGAATCTCTCTGTTTCAGCACTTCACAGTGTTATAGCTCAGTTTCTTCCCTAATACTGAGGAGAAATATTTATTGCAAGTAAAGCTGATATCTTTCCTTGCTCTACTTTTGATAGACGTGAACTAAAAAGAAACGCTGTTCTCTTTCACAACAACTTATTATTGATTTAAGGACTATTTTCATCATCATCATCATCATCATCATCATCAATATATTTTTAAAGGATAAGCAAATGCAGTCTCCTGAATATCTGTTTTCTAACCTCTGTATTATCCTTAGCTGGATCCTTTTTATTTGTCACTACCTTTCTGCAGTGTGACGTCTAAAACTGGACTCTGCCTTACAGCCAGTGGTTCTTACATAGTACCCTCACTTAATTCATTTCCAAAATATTTATACTGTTGCAATGGAGATAGAAAGCAACATTCAATGCAAAGTTTGGAATAGATGGAAACTACGTCTCAAAACTCAACAAAGTTTATATTTCATCATATCATGGGCTTTTATTATGCATAATTTTTAACTAGAACTTCACCCATACTTGTATGCAAATAAGACTGGGATAAATACATGAATGAAGATAATCTGAGAATTAGCATAAGTTATCAGATGAAATCTCATTTTGTACCAGGGCAATACCTTAGAGGTTCACTCAGTATTTAGCCATGTAGTTATCCAGGTAACATTTTCTGAAACCACTCCTGAAGTACATAAATGGCAATACTTTTGCCAGCATAATAAGTGGGAAAAAAAAATCCAACAAACACCAAAATCCAATCCAATTCATCAACCAACCAACCAACTCTAACTGAACATGAGGATCTCTGTATCTCAACCATGAAAGACAGATGCAAGAGTGGTGGGTAACTCAAACCAAAAATGTGATTACATGTGTACAGGACAGATGTATTCATAATGAAATACACGTGAACGTGTGTGTCTCTAACAGTGATGTATCTGCCATAAATGGACACATACAAAGAAACAGTGGAGAGGTGTAAGTGACAGATGGGGAATTATAGCATAAATTGCTATTCTCATGCACCCTTTGGCCTTTTGCCTTTGCACTTGGACACCAAACTGTTATTGCCTGATTAACAGTTCTACCCTCTCAGCAAATATGAAGCATATCAAGGATAACTGATGGAATACTGAGCCATAAATGTTTTCTTGGCAGTTTTCTGCTATTTGGGGACAATAAAAACATCTCATATTCATAATGGTAATACATGTGTACCACCACAGATCACACCATCAAGCATTCTCCTTCTATCTCTGTTGGGTAAAATGCAGAGATAAACATTAATATGTATTAATAGTATGTAAATATAATTAATCATAATAGGATGTTCTTGGCACACTATCAGTGCTGTTGATAAAACACAATTAAAATTGTCTGGTCAAATCTTTAGTGCAGCTAGAATTGGCATCTCTGTTGTTTTAGCTGTTTACATGTGTCTATGTAGAGACTGCTATACCTCTAAACACCTTTTTATTTCATTATGTTCCTATGAGAACAGCTAAGCAGAACCGTGAGTCCTTTTCAGAATATAATTAGTGAGAAGTCACAGAAAATAATAAAAGCCACAGCTACAAAGAGTTAAGCTACAATGATCAACGACTTAGAGGATGGGACAATACAGGCAACCTAATCTCAAAAGGTTATAAAGAAAATGGACAACAGCTGCGTTGCTGAGATTGCGGGCTCATGAGATGAAAACACTCAAAACCAGAACTCTGCTGAAAAGCTGCACAAACTGATGAAGTGAGCTGAAAAATTCTTTGAAAAAAGAAAAAGGCAGTATTTTGAGGAGATGACAAGAAAAGCAAGAATGAGAGTAACATGCAGAAGGTGATGCAGAAACCATTTTTCACCATCTCTTCCAATAAAAAAATGAGGTAGGAGATAACAAAAGCAGCAGCCTGTGGGCTTGGAGACAGAGTAGGAGTTCCTTGTGCGTGGCTGACACACTGGTGGAACTCCTTGCTGCAGTGTGCAAAGGATTCCTGATGGCTGTGGGCTCAAGTGACATTGCATACAAACAGGAGAAAGTCTATGTCCTCCCCTGCTTATCCCCTGTAGCTCAAGTGGCGTAAAATATTAAAATACAATGCCTCAAAATTCAGCGTGTTTTTCTTTACATACATATAGGTATGTATGCATGCAACAAAACATTTGCAGATGCTGTTAATGTGAGCAAACTTTTAGTATTTTGTATAAGCAAGAGAAGTCATTTAAAGCAATACAGTGTTTTTGTTACATCTCTTTTCCTTTGATGCAGTGGATGTCATGTGTTCAGGGTCACTATTACCTAACACTGTATTTTTGTCCCAGAAGGAAGAGAGAGAGAAAGAAAATTTCACTGTATCCTTTATACCCTAGCTGTGTGATTTGATGGGTATGATACATTATCATGCCAGCGTAATGCATGTGATGAGAAATGATCCATTATTGTCATCAAAGAATTACTTGCGTTTTTAAAGGTCATGCAGCTGTTTTCAGTTATATAATCCGTAGTATGATGTAATGAGGTAGGAATAAAACTGCAGGAGCAAAGAATACAACAGCCAACAACACAGGCATGTCCCACCCTTGCAGAAGGTTTTCCTATTTTTTCTGTCTCGATAAGCTGAGAGTGATGCAATGATTGTTTTAAGAGCTGTCTGGGCCCACATGTTTAGCCACACATGCTGACTAGGTTCACTTGAAAGGAAGGCAGTTGTACTCGGAGGTTTTATGAATATAAAGATTAATGAATTTGTACAATTTGGGCATGCAAAGCATATTTATCAGGCATATTCCATTTAGCATAAGCAGTAAACCATATATAAGGGTTGTGTCAAAGTTTACTGAATAGGGCCCTTGGTAGCTAATGCTACATTTCTCCAACAAATCAAAGGTATTGTTCTATGCTCACATGAATATACAGTAGCCATTACCTTAAATTTAAAACTCACTGTGAGCAGCAAACACACTGTGGGGATATGAAGGCCATATTGTATCAGTGGAGTCTGCAGAGATTTTCTTCATATGGCCTCGCCTGGTTGAAATATACGTTGCAGTTGAAAGCTAAAGGGATTACTTTTGAATAGTCATCACAAAGGTTGATTATATTCGTATATCATTTAGCTGGACCCTGCAGGCTATTATTCCATTAGCTGTGCTGGCCCTGCACTGTCAAAAAGTTGATCATATAATGCAAAAAGGTTACATGCTCTGTTAAGGTATGTGAAGCAACTTGAAATAGTAATCTTTTAAGAGCACTGCAGCTTTGTACTTGGAAGCAGATTGCATTTAAAATAAAAATGTGCAAAATGGAATACATACAATAATCCTACCTCTGTTTCCTTTTTTTTTCCCCTACTTTGAATAGGCTGTGTGTGATTCGAGTAAGCTAATGGTGCCAAATTAGATGTTGGCTGTAAAGTATTTTTCAGCCTCAGATCCAAAGAACTTCACCTCCATATAGCTGTGTCTTCAAGTGAAACATCTACTGAAATTACATTTCCGGTGAAAAACATTTGCTGATGATGTTTCCCTTGCACATACAAACACACAGACACATTTTCTTTCACTGCTTAATAAAATGAATCTTCAGACAGTTCCATTATCTGGATGCCTTAATATTATTTTATGCTAAAACATGGACAGCACATTAGATTGAAAGCATCTTACTGTACCACAAGGCAGAGTAATCACGGGCTATCCCTAGACAGTAAATGCTCCCACTGGGGAAACAACGCAAACAGCACAGGCTAATGAATCACAGTCATTATTAATCGCAAGCATTTCTAAGAGCCGCGTGTAAGAGAGATGAGCTCTCCGGATTAGAAAGGTTAGAAGGTGGGACTGAGAAAAGGACAGATCGTCCAATTGCATTTTAGAGTAAGTGTAGGGATGGGCTTTTGCTTCAGTGCAATTGTGCCTGTGTTAGCGTCAGTCTTTGCAAGTAGGCAGATAGAGAGAAAACATTTAGTCAGCTTGGTTCACTTGGCTTTCAGATCCTTGTAGGACGGTTTGGCAAAAATAAATAAAGGCATGCAAACAAGACCCTTAGGGCTTATGGCCCAGCTAGGAATGAGACCGCTTCTTTTATCAGACAAAGTTGTTCAATTGAGATTGTAAAAGCTAGAGTTGGTCCTCTTTTCAGTATATCACATACGTTTTTTACAGCAACAAATGAATCTTTATGAGAACGAAGGAGAGCTTTAAATGAACTACAGGAAGCATATTGAACAGGTGAGTTTTACTGAAAAAAGGCTTTATAGATGTGTAGGTTTATGAATGAGAAGCGGAATTTATTGTAAGCTATCTTAAAGAGTCTACTTAGACTACGGCAACGTTAGGGAGGGATTTTTAAGTTTTGGATAAGAAATTTAAGTGGGAATGTGATTTTTTTCCCCACCTAATAAGTTCTGTCGTTTACTTCCTCATATTCAGTCATCCTCAGACAAGTTACTCTTCCTCTTATGTGGCAATACAACATAGCGGCATCTTCTTCACAAACCATTTGTTGAGTATTAACTCTAAATAACAACTCTAGCATGTCAGATGTTTTACTTGTAGGCCATCAAAAATATATTTTCTCAAAGCCAAAATAAGACAGTGTATTTTTCCTACATGGATGTTAGAGGTAAGGCTCAAGAATTACACAGAAATTAGGATGACACAGAAAAATCATCATTGAGATGGTCATTTCAAATGAAGAACTCTCAGAAAAATAGCTGCCAATCTTAGTTAGTAGTTTTACCTAATTTTGAAATTTCATATGAAATCCAAACTATGAGTTTAAATTTCAATACAGCATCTCACCTCTGGCTATACTCCAGACCAAGTCTGGAAGAAATTAAAGAAGCTGTTTCAGATTTACAATGTTTAAGCCTTCTCAATCTAAGGCAAAGTTTTCAAAGCAGGCTGAAAGTCTGTCCAGCTGATTAAACAAAGTTTCCACAGCGCCAAGGAGATTTGCCAGAAGACCAAAAGAAGGACTTCTTTGCTTTCACCCCTCACCCAGAAGTAGAATCAAGATCACAGCTAGAACCCACTTGCTCTCTCCTAAAGACAGGATAAGCCTTGGGAGAAGTCCCTGAGACAACAGAGCTCTGAGAAAAGTGAAGGCCCTCAGTCTTGTGGTAGATGCCAACTGAGCCCTGCCTGTGCTGAGGAGCTGGCGAGGGAAGAACATAAAGGTAGCATAAAAACACTTTAGACCACTGCTTCGGTCTCTGCTGAGAACAGTGAGCCACCACCAAAACGAGAGTCCAAAAGCTACTCAGAACTCCTTATGAAACTTAATTCTTATCTTGCTTGCAGACGTAGTATTTCATATTCTTGTAAAATTTCTGCCAGCTTTTTTTAAAGATATTCCTTTATACAAAAACGTGCACATCTTAATGATATACACACGGACATTATAATACACATCTTCAGAGTTATGAATTAAATCTAATCTCACTGCAAAAGGCAAAGAAAAGGTTAGCGGATGTTTTAGACAATAGAATAGTTATAACAAAGGAAGTCTATTTGTGCTCAGTTTTTACTCAGAATTATCACTAAGTTCATTTTAAAGAAAAGCAATGTTTACCAGGTACTCCCTAAATGAGTAAAGCACAGTTCAACATAGATTTCAGACACAGCAATGACTCTAAGATCAAGTCACACCCAAGACAGTACACTGAGAAATTCTCACTGCCTTCCCCCACGTACTTGTTCCAAAGGCCCAATTAAAAACTGCAAGACAAGGTAGCAGGACAGTTCACAGTGGTGCATTTTGTAAACACCATCTTCTACCCACTGAGCAAAATAGGAGGAGCTCAGTGTTTAAATCACTGCCTATCAGAGAGCACCAAGCACCCCTTTCTCTAAAATTCAGGCTCCTCAAAGGTGTCCCAAAGGGAGGCAAAGCTCAAATAACTTAAACACTTCCTCCTGCTTAATTATGTGCCATTAGCATACTAAAGTTCAAATACAGTTCTGGATGTCTCTGATAAGAGCTATCTACGATTTTAGTTCTTTTTTCCCTTACCTCTGTATTTTGACATGAGTGCTGTATGTAATTTTGTTGAGGATATCCCTTCCTGCAGATCTCATTCTTTACATTCTAGTTTGGTGCTGCCTCTGAAGGATTACTTACTCTTCTACAACTATATGTAAGAGTACTTTTTAATGGTTGAGATTTTATTTCAGCATCTCCAGTGCTACCTCCAGCTCTGCCTAGTGCCTCACAAACTCTTTACCATTTGAGGCCTCAATAGAGCACATATTTTTTTTCCCCCCTCTCTATCTCCATGAGAAAGTGTCCTCCAAGAGCTTAGCCAACGGTATCTTCTGGGTACAGAAACGCCAAGCCAGTGAAGCCGAGAAAATCTAGCAATGCATCTGCATTGAAAAAAAAAGAGAGGATGCCAGGTACACTTTTTTCTCCCTATTTGACTTAAGCTTTACATACACTAACTCATCTTAGGCACGAGCACATCCTCTCAGGCTGGGGAAAGGTAGGGGAAGTATCTGGAAGGGTATGTTTTTTAAAGAAGATACAAATTCCCCTACGGAAGTATCCATTTTGTTGTCACTGGGGCTTACTGGAGATAACATCATTCCCTGCAACAGCTGAAGTCCTCCTCTAAGACTGGCGCAAAGTGCTCCTACTTCTCTCTTAAAAAGCATCTAACTTCATGTAAGCAGAAATCCCCATGTAGGTGAAGGCAATCACTAAGCGTACAATGTTCTTGGAGCAGATCAGTGCATACAAGGGTAGAAAGAATTGAATTGCTTTTCCATGAATTCTCTATTATTGTGAAGATGCCCTCAGAAAGGTGGTACAGCAGCTACTCGTTGTGTAAGCCTTGACTGCTGCCCAGGCAGAAATGTGCTGCTAGGAAGCTAGAGAGAAGACAAAGCCTCTCTCCCTTCCTTCTAGTCCAGCCCAAAGGCTGCTTTGCCTACTTTGAGAATTTTTGTGGAGGCATTCTTCAGACTGCCTCCCACGCTGCCCATAAATATCCATCAAACTACCACATGACACTCATACCTGTTTTGCAAAAGGGTCAAACAATGTATATAATATATTAATATTAATCACACAGCTCTCATCAAGGCAACAGCTTTCTCTGCAGCTGAGCATCGTCATAGTTTCATACTGCCCTTTGTTTGCAGCATCACTGCAGAATATCCAGCTCAAACGAAGTCCAACTATCATCCAGGTCTACGGTACCACTGTACTACAAATAAGAAATAGTGAAGCTGCTAGAAGTTAAGGTCTAAACTCATGCAGAGTCCTTGCATTTATATATGGCAATGTGGATATAACATATGTGAGATATCTCTCATGTATGGTTGCACAAAGTGTCCCATGGACAAAAAACTTTCCCCATCAGTTTTCTTTGCTGATTTTACCAGCAGAGTGAGATCAGGTCTAATTCTCTTTCCCAAGTGTTGGGAACAGCTGGACCAACAAATTGTTGGTCAAAGCAATGTTGAGTGTTCAGTTTCTCTCTCTTAGTTTTTGGATTTATGGCCATATTCTTCCAGATAGCATGGGACAACTTGAAAGGCTTGTCTTCTTGTCTCCTTACAGACAAGTAGAGATCTTCAGCTTTCAGATCAGTCATCTGGTTCTTTTGATGAGAAATAGATTCACATGAAAAAAAGATTATGCTGAAAAATGGAAATGGATTTTTCTGCTTTATTAGCAGTCAGTATAAGACTTGTGAGCTACGCTGGAAAGATATAGAACCACAGAGATTTTTAAGAATGTGCAAGTAGAAGCTAGAAGTTAAAAATAAATGCTCTGGCTACTCTGGGCTGGATCCTCAAGTCAAACAACCCCTGAAGTCAGCATGGTTAGGCCAGAAATGCCAGACTGTTTCAAAACAGATCTCTTTTTCAAAAACTATTTTACTTCAGTAACTTCAAATTCACTCTGAATTATGTCATACTAACAATGCAGAGCTTAGAAACATCCACCAGACAAACTCAAGTCCTCCTAAAGTAAAAGATATCACCCTACCCCTCCAATCTTTGACTGATGAGTGGTGAGACCGGGATGAGAAGCACTGGGTGACACTGGCTGCGTGGCAGAGACTCAGAGCTGCTATAGGGAAAAATGGGTGGAGGGAGAACAGAGACAGACAACCAAATTTCATCCAGACCTTTCCCCCAAAATTACAAAGCAAAGGGAGAAGAGGAATCAGTTATTTCTCTATTGCTGCCATAGGTCAGACTGTTAAGGGAAAGATTTCATTGACAGCCCAGTCCCTCTCAAAGGCATTGGTGGAAGTAGTGGCAGACACTACTTCATTTCCAACTCCTGCCAGTTTGAAGGGCCTTCCTAGAGTGTGTCACAGACGTCATACAAGGCCACCAGCTCAGGTTTAAGAAAGGATTTTTCCCCATGGAACAGATCTGAGATGGACTCACACAGAATTTGTTCTCATTTATTTATTTATTTACTTATCCTGGTGACTTTTCTCATAATGAAATGTGTTTTGTAATTGACCATTTCTGCAACACTAAATCAAGTGAACATGGTATTTGAGAAGATTCCAACCTACCATCGTCCTGGGATGTGCCATCGTACCCTTCCTGGGGCAGAGTGAGGCACCTCCAGAGATCACCGCTTCAGCATGCACAGAGGAGCGAGGAGGTCACAACAAGGCTGCTCAGCAGGCAACAGTAGGTTGGCAGCTTTGGAGAAGTTTCCTTGCCTGACTGCAAAGCTCTCCGGCAAACTGCTTGCCGTGGCTCTATTTAATTCTTAATCTTTGCTTCTCTGTTTAATTCCTAGTTGCTTGGAAGGCCTGGTGTAACAAAGCAGTTAAAAAAAACATCTGTATGTACTGTTGGGCCTCCCCAAAGAGCACTAACTTGACACGTGGGCCATGACAGCTGGGCTTGGACTACTAAGAAACCTAATCCAGGGTTTCCATCATCTCAGTTGTTGCCTTTCTTTCATTAGTGTTTGACTCAGCCCCTAATGGATTCAGCTTTATAAGATCAGAAAAGAGGAAAGAAAGCAATTTATTCATGTTTCACTAGAGCTCACAAAAGACATGAAATTTCTCTAAAAATGCAAATTATTTTGTGCCACACAAGTGAGACTGGGCAGCTAAAGCTCTTAGAGGAAGACTCTTTCCCAGGGCTAATATATTTATACCCTGTGATTGAACAAATCAATTTCTTTATTATCACATCTCTCTCTTTCTTTTTTTTTTTTTTTTTCTCCTTCACAAGAATATAAGGAAAGGTATACAAGCATCCTTTTTAATTCTAAGAAAATTGATTATGCGTGTTAATTTTGTTTTCAATCCCAGACATACCAAAACAAACACTATAAACATATGTAGCAGAAATCAATCTCTCTTAAGCATCAAGATGGTAAAAACAAGGATTTAGTAAGAATCCAAGATGTAAAAGACTAATGTACAAACTAAGCCCTTATTTATGTAATGTGCCTTTATACAAGCTCAATATAAACCTGAAAGAAACTATTTCGCGAGAGCAGAAATGGTTTACTTGTACTGCATCAAAAATGACCCCATAAGACCTCCTTTACTGAGATAGCCCAGATATTTAATGTGAACTTATGTTTTTAAAGGATTTCCTGTCTTATGTCCAGTCATTCTTGTTAATTCATGGGACAGCATACTGCAGATGTGCTCTTCTTTTATGTTACATAAAGCAAAAATTACATTTAACAAGTGTAAGGTTGGTCATAAAAAATAAATAAAAATATACTCTTAAAAGCTGGGAAATCACAAAGTGAGGCTATCAGTCATTATTATTGAGAAGGGCGAGGACAATGTGAAATAAAACTTGCACATCTATGAACAGACATTCCTAAAATGCCAGCACTTGGCTGTTATTTCACATTCTCTATAGGTTGCTTTCATCAGCCCAATATTTCTTTCTTTAGGGGAAGCTGCAGCACACTTTTACACAAGGTGTCCTTTTTAGTCGCTGACTTAAATTTCAATAGTAATTAAATTAAACATTTTTGAACTACTCACAAGTTTGTGTAATTGAAAAAACAGAAAACAAAGTCAATATTGTTTTTTGAGTGTTGTACTTCCAGTTAAGATCTCTAACTATGTACTTGTTTTAACAGGAGTATTCTTATCCTAATAATTGTTTAAAACACAAATAATATATTTTACAGTAATTAGTTTCCTAATAAAAATCCAAATCTGCATATACATCTGTGCATCTTAGTGGTACGTATGCCAATTTTACCATTATTACTGGTATTTATTCTGCATGGCATTAATCCCTGCTGAGGGCAAAGGAAATCAGCAGTATTCTTAAAAAAAAAAGAATGCTCTCTTCCATTTTTTGATTGATACAAAAGATGCCCATCTTATATATAGATATATAAGTTTTTATGTAAGTTTTATATACTTATATGTATATGCATACTTTTCAATCCAACCTCTAATCTCCACCAAGCATCTTCTTAAATTTGCATAAGATGGCATAGTCAAATATTTACTGGAAGGGATTTCTACCTAGAGCTCCTCTTAGAAAAGTAGAATGGTTTAAGAGCAAGGCATGGAATCAGAAAGGCTTTTGAGGCAGAAAGGTTCAATTTCCTTTTACCAGAGCACAGGAGACAGATAGAAATGTTTCTCCTTCAGACTACTCATCACCATTTGACACTGTCCAACTGTACAGTCTCACCTCAGCAAGATGGATGAAGTTCACAGCAATGCATAAGCCCAGAGTAAAACTTGAACAATCTGAATCTTTCCCAAAAGCACAATCCCAGCAACAGCCCTGCTATCTGCAATGTTCCACAGGGATTAATTCTGCTTTTACTTCCATAACATCTGGGCGCAGCCACAAAGAAGGGTCAGATTAGATAGTATCAAATACCAGCAGTACGTGAGTGACTCACACAGACTGAGAGACTCGGAGGCATTCTGAAGGTCTTGTTTTGATGCATTATTTATAACTTTATTGGTAATGTTACCTGATTCAGGCCAGAACAACTACACCCATTGAGACACATCTTCACATCAGCTACAACGCTTCTAAATTTTGGGCAGTCTTTCTTACTATTCATTATTCTAGATACCTGTGGGAAATTCAGAAAGGAGAAGATTTCTGCTTTCTTCCAGGACACTGTCAGCTTAAAGAACACTAACTAAATTCAGCTTTTTAATAAGGATAGACTTCTCATGCACATCTTTTTATATATATTTACATTCACATTACTGTTAGCAATGGCAAAAAAACAAAAAACAAAAAACAACAACTTCACTATTAATTATTATGTGGAAAGGTTTTGTATGAAATTGATTTTCCTGTCTCATAGGGAAAACACGTTGCAGAGAACAATATTTAAAGCTCAGTTCCCTGGGAGTTTTTAAATAATGCTGTAACAAAAGAGAGTATTTTATTATAACTTACTCTGAAGTTTAATTCCAAAAACAAAGAAAAGATTTACAAATATGGACTACAGGTACTGGCATTTCAAAAATAACATTAGTAGAGAAGCTTGAGTTATGAGATATGGGAGATTTATACTTATCAATCAGAATCTGTTTACGGTCAATCGTATGATTAAGACAAAGCTAATTAATTATTTTAAAAGTAATGTGTTTTCTAAGGAAATACTCATCCAACCAAATCAAAGAAACAAACAAATTACTGTGTGCTGCATCACTGCCAAACAGTCACTGAGATGTGGGCTCAATCTTGACTGCAGAACTTTGCAAGTCCCTTCATTAATCACTGGGTGGCCAATGGTGTCTGAAACACAGTGACCTCAACAAAATGTTGTCTCTACATCTGGATATTCTCTATGAAAATTTGGGTCAAGATTTTTACATTGCACTCACCACTAAGGGATTCCATCTCTCCCCATCTATACTAAGATTAAAGTTGAACTTCACTCCTAAAGATGTTATTTAAAAAACAAACTAACAAACAAGCAAAAAAAAAAAACAAAACAACAAAAAAACTAACAAGAACCTCAGTTGCCTTAAAACAGACTATAGACAAAGATGGTAGAACTTCCACTGCAATTTCTTCAAAATGAAGCATCATCCTATTTCATAGAATAATATGAGAAATCTTTTGAAAAAACACGACTACTATTTACTATTCTATATGGTTTGGGGATGTCTGAAGCGAGAATTTCATCCAATGTGAAAGTATCATATGAAAGACCTTACCCCAAAAGGTTAATGAGGACGATGTTGTTAAGAAAGAAGTCAGTATCTTGAATAAAATGGAGTGATGAAGGGAATAATAAGCTTATCTCCCAAAACTGAATTAGGCATCAAGAAATCTTGATATTGAGGTATTATTTTAAAGTTTGTGATCTTAAATTTGTGTCCAAGTATTAAATCCTACCTTAGCAAAAGTTTATTTAATGCTTTATTTCAAAATTTTCTTCAAGATGTCACTACCTTTAATTCCTGGCCTACATCTACCAGTGACCAGCTCACAAACATCTATTCATGTCATCACAATCCTTGAATTTGAAAAGGTCTTCTAACTTGGTCTTTATTCATTAGCGCGTCCGGAGTGCTCACAATCACACCTGTATATACACAACCATTTCTGCTAATCACGGTGTGACTTGGAAGGGACAGTATATTTCTTCACATGCAGAACTTACAACAAGAAGCTTAAAGGGATGTCTCTCTGGTTGGTTTACTTCTTTATTTTTATTCTTTAATTCCTGTGTTATAAGTGCTACTTAACAAACTTGAGAGCAAAGATACCTTACAGCTTCAGACCCAGCCTTAACCAACACAAAAGGTTTTGAAATATCAATCTAAGGTTACGTCTCAACATGCTGCAGAGGATGTTCCGCATCTTCTGAAGATTTCAAAACACTCCAAGGATATTCTGGGACTCCTTTACAAACAGCGGATCCCACAACCAACCAAAAAAAGTGACTGAATGATCACAAACTGAATTTATGATTTCTTTCAAAATCTTCCTTGCCTCTTTTTGGGTGACCAAGGAGAACGCTCAGAAGATACAAATCTTTCCTTCTTTGATCACTGATGGTTTATATGGTTTCACTACAACTCAAGCATTCCCAACTCCTCTTCTAGGATAGCTTCTCTGAACAATTTCCTCTATTCATTTTCTCAGAGAGGTTCAAATTTTTCCTCCACTGGCTAATCAATAACTAATGCAATAGTACTTGCCTAAGTTGGCAGACAACGTAAAGCAATGTTTCTTGAAGAGCACGCCGCTTCTTCCTATCCTAATTTGATTAAGACGTTATCTCTGTATCCAAAGAACAACATTTTGTTATCAGGACTAACTTTGACTCTGATTATTTAGCTGCAGCTGTGAGAAAAGGACTGTGAGTGAAGACTCAAGTCCCTCTGAGGAAAGAAATACAGAAAAAAGATGGAAGAAAACCCTGAAGACAGAAAAACGTGAACAGAAGAATGAAGGAAGAAAGTGTGGAAATGGTAATGAAGAACAGAGCATTTTTTTTTTCTTCCAAACAAGAAATGTTATTCATACGCCATAGACTGAAGAAACAATAAATCACAATATATTTAGTTACCACGTAAGGATGTACTCAACCACTTATTACTGTGAAGGCTTCCCTTGGACTTCCAACATGTAAGAAGCCACAGAAGTCTCCAACATATAGCTCTTAATTGAAAGCAGAAATGGAGCCCCTGTATTCTCACTTGCTTGGCAGAAATCCCCTTGGATAGCACAGACAAACACAGCTGTTGAGCAATTGCTCTCTATCCTCATTTGCCACTGATACAGAAGCCTGCTCCCTGTTACAATCTGAGAACATCAGTGTGACACTATCACTGTGCCTACAAACACCCAATGACTACCCTGTTTTAACCTTAACTTTAATGTTAAATTTCACATTACCAAGATACTGGAGACAATTTTCTAAAATATAAAAGCTGAACGATACCAGGATGTTGGCATAATGTCTTGATCTATTGCCTCATTTTATGTAGACAAAAAGAGCAGATTTCAGGGATCACATCTCCACAGACTGCAGTTATTCCCATTTCTACGTGTGTTCTTGCAATGCAATAGGTGGAATAAGTATATCTGCATGCTTCTTTTAAATATTTTTTCTGGTAAAAAAAAAAGACAGAAGGAGAACTAAAGTAATGAAAGATAACAGCAGAAAGGCTAAATGCATCCTTAGGATTGTATTTATTAAGGAAGACCTCCAGCAGAGATCTCTATCAGCATCTCTGTTTCCTAGATAAGCATGAGAGAAACAGTTTCAGACTGACATCTCAGTGGAAGAGTGAGAGAGCAAACTGAGAAATGAATCTGGAAATAATACGGCATTTGTTTAAAAGGTTTAAAGGATGCAAACATAGGTATTACTTAAATTAGCCTCTATACCAGTATAATGCAAAGTACTGAACTAAATGTCAATGAAAAACAAGAATATTCTGTGGGAGGAGAGAACAGGAAAAATCAAAATCCCATACGAGGCATGTTAGCTTTATCTATAGTAATGTATTTAAGGATAGATAGGTGATTTAAAATGTTATAAGATATCAAGATAAGGTTTGTAGAGGTCTCACAAGGTTATTTTTCTTTTGAGGAACTAATGATGATCTGGCTGAATATTATCTGGCCAATTAGATTCCCATAATGCATCAGATCTCTGGGTTAATAAGTGGTTAAAAGTAGTAAATACAGGTAAGAATGGATGGACTGATATTTCACTCTGAAGACAAATCAGTAGCAAATTCTAGAGTGATCTATAGCAAACAGCCAAGTGACAGAATCTACTGCTGATAAATGATTACACAGGAAAATAGAAATCACAAAGAACCTCAAAAAGATTTCATAACTGTGCAATAATGCACCACATAAAATCTGATGTTGATAAATTTTAAATTAATGCACATGTGGAAAACAGTCTTTTATGCACAGGGAGATTGCAAGCATTAGCTTGACAGAAAGACGACTGACAGGATGTAAAGAGATGCACATGCTCTCCTATGTTTTCACATGAAGAAAGGGGAAATTGTGACTCGCTGTTTCTTGTGGAACAAAAATTGAATAGCAAGAACTGAAACTGCATAACAATGGGCTAAGAAGAGACTCAAGAATGCTTTTTTTCTTCCTAACGTCAAGTGATAGAGTTGGGCCTTGAAATTCATTGCAACGAGATGCCTTAGCTGCCAAAGTTATGCAATAGTTCAAAATACACAGGAGAAATTAATGGACAATACAATAAAGCCTACTATATAGTGGTACCTACATTCAAGGTGCCAGGAAGTCCTAACTTGCAGGTTGTCAAGATTGGAGATGATGTGGAGAGATTACCAGACAGAAGTATTACTATCATCTTTTCCTCCCTTTTCCTCATCTATTAGCCGCCATTAGACAGATAAAAGACTAGATGGAGCTTTGATTTAGCTTGCTACTGTATTTTTTCTTCCAGTATGCTACTACTAGTAAAGCAGGATCATTCTTGGAGACTAGAGAAGGGTTAAGATACGAAAATCTACATAGGAATGCTTCCAATTGTTCACTGTTTGAAGCTAGACTTAATTTACCCCTGCTGTACATGATGCCAGGGTTTTCCTTACTCTCTAAACATGCTATTTTTAGCCATTAAAACTCATTATATTAATATTTACATTTTCTGAGCATTAATGTCTGTTTGGTTATCATTTAAAAGCTAATAACAAATGATGGCACACAAGAGCTGATCTTTCCAACATATCAATGACTCTTCTAACTTGCAAATATAACACTAATTCTATCTGCTATGCTAATGTAAAGAGACAGAGAAGATTTTCTTTCAGAGAAGATCCCTCGCTACATACACTGAAATTGGGAACTCAGTACTTTGTTTCCACAAGTCCCAACCCAAGCACTGATGTTCAAAGCCAGGAGAACCATTTCTTAGAGCAAGCGAAGTTTACAGGCTAGTCTTCAGCTTGCAGATCATCTGCAGCAGCCCTGTGGGAGGATAGCTTTTATAAATAAAATATTTGTGAACAGCGGTAGACACAGTACTATTACCAAGTCCAAAAAAAGATATCAAAGGGCACTGTTGCATGTGTTGAGCAACAAGCCTGTGTTTCCCCCCTCCCCCCCGAATGGTTGTATACTTCTGTAGTATGCCCAGAAAGAAAGAATTTTTAAGGTAGTTTAGAATACAGTGCAGGACTCGTTTTTTAAAACTAGTGATATTATTTTGTGCATATGTGAAATAAATATTGCCCACCAAATTAACTACAATTGTTCCTGTTTTTACGTATTTTTTGACTGGAGATTCTGAAGTCATTGCTTAGGCTCTATCTCACTCTCCCATTGGGGCAGTGAAAAGCTAGGCGAAAGGCTGAGAAATCCTTTTAAAAATGAGGAAAAATGGCTCAAATTTGGCAAACTCCTGTGGGCAAGACTCAACGCACACAAGGGCTCTAGCTCAAGCTCCTGGCAGGGACCTGAAACAACTGTGGAAGAACCATGGAGAATAGCAGTAGGCAGAAAGAAGTCCACAGGAAAATGAATTAAGCTCTAGACTGGCTGGAAAGTTAGTGATGTACATCTTTGTGCTTTCAAGCTATATATACCTATCCATAGTCCTATTTTGTGAGGGACTTGGATCCATTAAGGAAGCACTGGCCTATGAGGCCATGAGAAATGGTTCACAGGAAAGATTTTTAATTAAAATATACTGAAGATTGTGCAGTAGTTTGCTATGCGTTTTGAGGCTAAGCAAAGCTAGCACTGTCTAAATGACTTGGGAATCACCATGCAATCTCCCATTTTTGTGGTTTAAGCCTGATCCCTAAGCATTCACTGCAGAAGTGAGGAAGAATTAGATAGGTATAGCTTTCATGTTTTCTCTAGTCATGCAAAATGCTAAAGCATTATTTGGGTTATAATAAGGCATTGAAAAGTCTTATTTCTGTGGTATTCTCTCTAGTACCAAACAATGTACTGAAATTGGTGTTTGAATGAAGTGCTAAGTATCTCTTGGGTTTGAAAAAAAATGTTGATACACTAGAAACCTATAGAAATGTATAAAAGCAAACTTGACAAAATACATCATCCAGTGTGAAGGATATGCCAGCAATGAGTCCAAAAAACAAGCAGTCAAACAATTTGACATACAATTTTAGTTCAAAATTGCATATCAAAATTGCAAAACAAAGACAATTACACTGAGTCGATGAATGTGAAAAGCATGGATGATCCAAGAGCATGCTTTGAGATTAAATGTTACTACCAGGCCCATACATTTTTTGTTAAAATCTGGCAGGATTTTTAATCTTTTAAAGTACTGTTACTGCATCACAGCCCAGACCTTCAGAGATGCTATCCTGGTGATAAATACATGCACCTTCATTGATCTTGTTTCCTTCCACATAATTACATTAGCTTAAAGTAAATACAATAAAATATAACTGGGCCTCAATTTTGCACGATCATTAAACATAAGTCTTATGAGAAACAGTAATTTACAACAAAATTTGATGGCAATCTCTTGGATTTGTGTTACTCTCCATGTAAATAGAGATCATTGATAACCAATACATTTGCATGCAGACTTGGGCCAGAGCTCTCAAAGAATCTCCAGATCTCATGAAGTTATCAATGTCAGTATTTTAAACAAATTCTGGAAAGTTTTTCTTGCTGGACTAAAGGGACAGGTGCTCAGATCACTTCCCAACAGTTATTGTCTACAACTGAGCATGACAGAATTGTGTGAGAAGGACTGGACGTGAGTCTCCCATAAGGATGTGATTTTTAAATCACTTATTTGAGAGCAGTGCATACCTTAAGCTCCCCAGAAAAGAGTTCCCACCTATTTCTGAGCATGAACCGTATGCTGACAAGGCCATTTCCATTCTTTGTGCCTTCAATGGATAGATTTCTCTCAAACAGGCTCTGCCCATTCTCCAGTAATGAACATTTTTAGAACAAATCTATTTAACAAGCTTCCAATGCTGATTTTGTCCCCCACGTATAATTCACTGTTGAAACGGTAGCTACATAGAATATTCCTGGATTACGTTATTCAAGCTGGGGGTCGAAGCCGCCTTGTATTCCTTTGGGTAGGCTATGGGATTTGGAGAAGACTTTTGCTGAGCATCAACCCTAAACATTTTTTTTTTTTTTTTAATAAACAGATTTGTGTCTGTTGTTCCCCTTTCACTCACTCTATCTATGGCGTAGTGTAGTATACATAATTTAAATAACCAGGGAATCTCTCTGGGCTCAAAACCACCTGCTGGCTTATATTAGCTAATTAATGGTGATTTATCCAAGTTACTAATTCGACTGGAGCTGACTGCCTTCAGGAATTTTGTGAACGTTGTAAGAATTCTGATTATAAATTATGCTTATTTGACAGGCAGTCTACTTAAAATACTTCAACTGATTTTTAACTATGCCAAATAAACGTTTTGGTGCCGTTTCTTACTTGGGAGCATTTATTTAGGTAGCTTGCTAACTTTGCTCTTCAATTTTATCTATGTCTTCCTCCTTGTAATATTCGCTTTTATATTAAAGTTTATTTGCCTAGCTTTGAAACAATGACTGTTTGAAAAATAGTACTGATCTTGAACCTACCGAACTTAATCATTTTCACAAAAACTAATATAGCAGATTCATTTTAGCCAAACTTCTCTGTCATGCTGGCCTGATTCCCAGGGCCTGGAAGTGTGAATTTAATGGTGGAATGATGTCTGAAGTAAGAATATAATAGAAACCTCTCAGCAGTACATCTATTGGATCAGTGCAATTTCTTTTTCTCTCTACTGGTCTCAATGTCTCTTATGGCAATCTACTCTGCAGACAGTGAAGGAGGTTACTTTTCTCTTTTACTGTGATCCCAGTGCTACTTATACTAAACAAAGAATCAACTCCCTCGATAAGGTATACAGTAGACATTTGTTAAACACATAATCCTAGAGGAAAGTTATTAAAAAATTTATTCTTTAGCTATGAATTTAATAGGATAATACTACAAGGCCTATTCTGAAGACCAGAAAATAAAGTCATTACACTCCATTCATATGATTATTGTTTTATTATATTTGGGGAGAAGGTGTTTTTTTCCTCAACCACTGTCAGGTGCTAAAAAACGAGAATGAACGTTCTACATTCTCTAGGAAGTAAAGAAAGCCTGGTGACAGACATGTAACAGACACAGTAACAGAATAAAATAATTCACCAAACTGAAGCAGTTGTTTCCAACGCAACTCATGGATGAGAAGTTCTATCAATTTGCACTCTGCGTGACCCAGTGTAAATGTGCCCTTACAGTTTCATCTTTACACAAATCCTTCTGACAAATCCTTACAACTTATGATATGAAAGAAACTGTAAACAAGCCTCATTGAATAAAGCCACAGTAAATTTCCTTTGAAAAAGAGTATTTAAGAGTTATAATTTATAGTATCTGTAGAAATGGAGTACTACATCTGGGCATTTAATGGCCACACCTTTGACCAAAAACCAGGAAGCATAAGATAATAAAAAGATAAAAAGTATAAAATAATAAAAAAGATAATAAAAAACAAAACAAACAAACAAAAAAAACCAACAGTCCTGGAACTTTTGATTAGAATTGCCTGTACAAGTATCATTTTTGACAGTTAACTTTCTTATATATTCTTTCAAAACCTGGAAAAATACACAGATTTTATTCTCTCCCTAGGCTTGAGTAAAGGGTAACTGTCTCAAATTGCTTTAAATACTTAGGCATCACATTCATTGCCTACGTATAAATAGATAATATTAAAGAGAACTGACCTTAGATTTCAATAAACTCTTTTCTCTTCTTGAACAATGACACATTAGGATATGAATTAGCGAATAACTGTTCTTTTCAGTGATTATTTAAGAAACAAACAACAGCAACAACAACAAAAATCAGAAATAACATAGAATCATAGAATCACCAAGGTTGGAGAGTTTCCAAAATTTTCAGAACAAATCAGTGGCCAGGAGGGAAATAAACTCCTGCCTCATATTGCACAAATCTCAGTGCCTTGGCCTCCCCAGTTAATTGCTTTATTTTTCTCTGATAGTCTGATAGTTCTTGCTGTATTGCCAAGCGTTGTTTGGTGTGAAAAATCAAACTCCACCATTTTTATCCAAGATAAGCTGCCCTTTACTGTTAGGTTTTTCATCTCTGAGTGGTGCTGAATGAAATAAAACAGGAAATTCCAAAGTAATTTTCTTCACTGCTCATTCATTACAATGATCTTACTGTTTTGCAAAAAGGGAAACAATGAACAGAGCTGTTACCATTCACTTCTGCAGTTGAAGTGCTGGACAACAACTAAATCTACTGTTAGTTTTTCTTTTACTATACATACACACCTTTTTTGGCAGAAAAGACAAAGCCTACAGTTTCTCTACAATTTTTGATCTCTTAATTCTCCTTCCTCTTCCCCTTGATGTTCTGGTCTCTCTGGTCTCGGTTCATCGCTATCACATACAGTTGTATAACCTCCCATTCACAAAAGCTTTAGGACAAACCAGGCCTCATTCTTCATCTCCAGAAAGCTTTCATTTTCTTGAAAACGAAAAGCCAAGCAATTCCATGGTCTTCTTTTAGACCAGTTCATCAATGGTGTTCTGCAGGACTTGCATTATGGCTATACAAATTCAATGACGATATCAGTGAATCAAACCTGTGAACACTTCATCTACAAGGTTTTGTAACCATGAAGCACACGTAAAATACATGGGCTGCTCCAAAAATAATGCTTCCTATTTTATTAGGTTGGCCCACAGTGTCAGAGGTGACTGTTGGTGTTATGGCGGTGGAGGCTGAACCTTTCCACCAATATCCCATTCCATGCTGTTGCTGTCTGGCAAAATGCCATCTGACATGCAAGTGGGTATGAAGCAAATAAGTAGAATTGTATTCCTCCACGTGGAGAAAACGGCACCTATTGACACTCCCTGAAGTTTGCTGAATGTTTATAGAGACTGAATAGTGGATGTAAAAACAGAAAGGCATTGGGTGGTGCATTTCAGCAGTGGCAACAGCAATGTGAAAGACAAACCATGTTTCAGGCAGCTGTGCTGATTTTGTTCAGAGCAGCGTGCAGACTCTTGTTCAACTCTGGTGAAAATGTACAGTTAATGGTGGTTACTATGTTAAAAAACGGTACTTTGTAGCTGAGAATTTTCTCTATTAGATAGTGTTATTGTGCTGTTTGTACACAATGTAGTTTCCATATAAATAAATAGGAGGCGTTACTTGTGGAGTGACCTACATAAAATACAAGGTATTCTTTGTCACATTATGTCACCTATAAAGCACTGCATAATTTATTCCACTCAATTGCTAGCAGTGGACATCTGAATCTTGCTTAATATGATAACTTAATGCTCAGTTTTACTGTCTGATAAAAAGGTCTTACTTTCCAGCAGCCGTCTGACAAAAGCGTAAGCAGCCAAACTTTCAAAAACACAAGACAGATGATGTACCTGTATTTTGATCGCCATCACTAAGAATGGAAGCAGGAAATGAAAGTGCAAGTTGCACGCAATAACCTCAAAGTTTGCAGATTTCCATGTTCTGAGCATGTTGCTGCAACATATGTGGCATTGTAACATATGGAAAATTCTTATTGATAGCCCCTATCATTTTATCCTTCTCTCAGATCCTACCCCACAAAAATGAATATTTGGACTTATTAGGTTAGATATTTTTCTGAAAATCCACTGTAGAATGGGATGAAATTATCCCCGTATCTCTAACTCCACTGCAACCACTAAAACTAAGTAGAGCTGGAATTAAAATCCCTGAATATGGGATGAACCAAACCGATCTGCTGTAGGATATATTTTATTTCGGCTCTATTCACATTTAAAACATCTATAACAGTTTGGTATTTTGAACACAGACTACAGAAATTAACTACACAGCTTTGGACATAATAATAATAATAATTTTTTAAAGACTTTTTGAGAGAAAGCACACGAACTCATAGCTACCATCCTGTGCAACGTACTTATTAAAGAGAGCACATTCCTGTAGCCCAGAGGGCTGACAGCTTCCTCCAAAGTCGTACTGCTGCTCCCAGCTAACCTCCAGGGGCTACTCGAGAGCAAAGCAATCTTCATCCTCTCCTACTGAATCTGAACATATCACATCCACTACAGCCTCAACCTCAGCTATCCCGAGAAGTGTTATTCCTAAGGTGGCTTCTGAACTCCACTTCTGGCTAAGAGGCACTCTGACTAAGCAACGAATTAAAAACTATCACTTTCAAAACATTTCGAACAATGTAAAGATAAATAAGAACATGGATTCAGTACAGCTGAGGGCTTTTTTTCCTCCTGTTCAGACACAGGTAACATTTGTTCCCCTTCCATTTGTGACTTTTTAATCTCACATGATGAAAATATAACAAAGAAATAGAACTGCCAAACTCTGAGCATCACAACATGGAATGCTTGCAGGCAGCACTGAGGAACAAAAAAAGCGCTGAACAAATTCAGTTCAAAAGGACCGATCATGTCCTGAGGTACAGCTAGCTTGTTGTTGTCTGTCAGAAGTGGCACAAAAATCTTTGGGGAATTTTTCCTCTAAAGATAGCATTTCTCTAGCTTGCTAGATACACTGTTTTACTGTGCAGGAACACCTTCTTTGACTTCAAGTTCAGCCTTGGGCTGGTGTCACTTATCTTTGTTTACAAAAAGCCTTCGTATTTGATTGTTGCATTTATTAAGCCAAACTCTGAACCAACTTTCATCTATCTAAAGCCCTTTTCCTCTTCTCTTCTTCCCCCAGAATGTAAGCATGCACGTAGTTAAAATGCTTGTAGGAAACTGGTAAAACCACAAACACATTTTAACCATAAAGGAGTGCTCTCTCAATGCATTTTTCAAATACTGCTCTCAATTTCAGATCTATAGAAATTTCTTCAGACCAGAAGATGCACAAGATTTTTAAAATAATAATTTGAAATACAAATTATATTTTATACTTGCTTACTTTACCTTCAAGTTCACGTAAATTTCTTTGGTTACAGGCCTGCTAATAGCCAGCAGAGGGAGAAAAGATAGAATCATAGAATTATAGAATTGCTCAGGTTGCAAAAGACCTTAAAGCTCATCAAGTCCAACCACAAGCCAGCCATACTACCCCAACTCTAACAACCCTCCGCTAAATCATGTCTCTGAGCAAAGAGATTGCAGACCAAAAGAATTTCTGTTAAATTCATCATAAGTTGTTACCCATGACTGAAGATCAGAAATGGGTTATAGTAAAACAGAAACATTTTTAATGAGAATAATATTATATCAAAAGTCATACGGACATTTTCTTGCATAGAAAATGTTTAACAAGAAAATACATTGCTTGGTTTATATCAACCAGTTGACGCAAGCATTTCAATTAGAGCACGTGCTCATTTTTGGTTGCTAATTACCAGTGGCTCTAGGACTTGAAAAAAGGATATTTCACCTCAGAGTAATATTAAAACCATAATCATACAGCACATTATTTAGAAAATATAGCAAGCTGAGATCGATTTTCCTGAAATATACTAAGAACAAGAAAGTGGAAAATAACATCCTGCCCAAATTCTTACTTCTAAGCTATTCACGATACTCACACCACTACTGGAAGTTCATTTAGACACATTTTAAATAGGATTTGTGATAAAACGGGGATGCCGCATTCAGATTTTCTGAAGTAACTTCTACAAAAGAGTTATCAGTTTCAGTGTTCCTCACAACACCAGGACAGGGCATAAAGATGTTGTAGAAAGCATTCAGTAGTTGCACCTCTCTCATAGGGTTTTTTTTCCTACCATTAGCAGAAAAATAAAACCCAAAAACCCAAACACATTCACCAGTGCATGCATACATACACACAACTCTCTATCGCTCCAACTTTGCTTGTAATGAAACCCCTCATGAAAAACTCTGAGGAATATACTGATTCACTACTAGACACTCCACCTCCCACCCTTTCTGTCCAAATCTGTCCGTATTATCCTTTAGATTCTATGCAAAAATGATCTCGAAGACACTGTGTTCTGCCGATCCCTTATGACAGGCTTTTCACTTTCTATACATGTGTCCCAAAGAACAGCAAAAAGGGAAGTTGCCTATTTAGAATACATAAGTTCCCTTGAGGATTTGCATTGGAAAACGTACCCAAGGTAAAAAAAGAAGAAAAGCAAAACAACAAGTCAAACTCACAAAACTTGCCTAGTCAGTATGTTCACGAAAGTGCCATTAATAGCAAGAGTGCATGAGGTCACGTAGATGGCTTAAGCCCCAAGGAGCTGCTGCTCTGGAAGAAAACACAGATAGAAGCTCAAAATGACTGCGTTTACTTCCCGTAGACCCAGCAACCCAGAGCCTGATACAGCAAAAAGAAAAAAAATGGGTTGGGCAGGAAAGTGAGCAAAGGATATATTGGCAATTCAAGAAGGCTGACAAGGTAGGCTTGCTGCTCTAGCCAGAGAGAAGGCATGGGCAGTGGGAGGAGGAAAGAGCATAAACTACAGCTCTGAACCGTAATCCCAGAAGGTGAAAGCAGATTTCACTCTTCAGGTCTTTGTAGCCTTCTTTCACATTAAACCTGAATGTGAAATTGATTCCAGGCTCTTCAACAAAAGGCCAAACAGAATATTTCAGCTCTAAGAACCTGCAGGATGACAAAATTCAGTACTTTGGTAGCTTCAGAATGGTTTCTGCAGTGGACAAGAAGAGGGATGAGAAGAAAGCACTGGAGAGTCTCCAAGGCGGAAAAGATGAGGAAATGAAAGGAGGTGGGAGAGGAATATCCATCCCCCCATCACTCATTCTCCTTAACTTAAGGCATGAATGCATAAAAATTAGAAAGAATAAAACAATCACACATCATCTTAATGGCAACTCATAAGAAACTGAAATGTGGCTTCGGTAGACATCACACAGTCAGTTCCCCAAATGATTACAAACTGTTTTCCTGCGGTTAATCAGCATCATCCTTCTGGGTAATTGCACTTTTTTCCTGGCCCACTACTTTTACTTCAACTTACCATGGAAAAAGAGTAAGGATGATGATTTATTTTCTCCCCTTCTTCTAATTCTGCATTTTGGGTCTTCCCTTGGTCTCTTCTGTAGATACAGAAGCCAAAAATCTACCATTTATTTTTTAGTCATTCATAACTTTGAGTGTTCGTTCAATCTTACTGAATTCTTTTTACAGCTTGTCTGCATACTTCATAGAGCACAATAACCAGAAACGCTGCAATAATAAGTTCAGGCCTTTCATACCCTCGTAAGAGGTTTGCAGTTGTTAAAACAAACTGACATTTCGTTCTGGCTCAGTTTGGGATTTATTTAGTGCAAGACTATTTCTGTTGTTTGTTTCTTTCCTCCACATCAAAATCGGCACTCACTCCCTTTCTATGACTATGCACTAGATTATTCTTGTTTATATACAGACACACACGTTTAAGAACATTACAGCATGTCTCCCAATTTGTCAAGATCCTTTTGAACTGCAATCCTTGAACGTGAATGCTTATGTTCCTTCCCTGATTTGTGTGATCTGCAAAGGTAATAAGCATACTCTCTATTCCGGTCTCCAGATAAGGAATGAAAATTCTGTACAGCACAGACTTGGATTCCTGTAAAAGCACATGCTAAACAGACTTATATTTTAGCACCAATTACTAAGAGATTTTTATAGTCTGTTTGCTTGCGAAAAAAAAATATATATATATACATATATATATTATTCACCCACTTGACAGTACTCACATAGCCTGCACTTTCTTACTTATTCATGAGCATGGCTTATTTTAGGTGAAAAATTTTAGACAGGCTGTGGCTTTTATATGTACTTCTGCTTTTTAATTTCTTTGCCCAGAAGCCTTGTTAATTGCTCTGGTTTGACAAAATTTGTTTTTGAGAAATCCATTTTGGTTGCCAGAAGTTTCCTTGTTTTCTCTCTGCTATCTATAAAACACTGGATTGTACGCTCCAGTATTTTTCCGAGGCAGGACTTAAAGTTGACCTGTCTAAAATACCTTTGCTCACCCTCTTTCCCTTTCAGAAAACACACTTCACTTTGGTCTTTTTCCATTACTCTGGAACCTGACTTAACCTCCACGAGTTTTCAAAAATGGCAAAATGGCCTTAAGAATGTTCCTGCCAGCTATTTAAGTGTAGGACGAAGCTTCTTGGGGCCATCTGATTTGAAGATTCAGCTCCTCCAGGTACTCCCCAGCCTACTTTCTCCTGTTCTAGCCCCAGATCTCACTCTTTTGTGGCTGAGATAAACTCTGGTTGCGACATGATCCCAGCTGACCCTTTCAGGGAAGATTAAAGCAGGAAAAAAAAAAAAAGCATTAAAGCACGTTGACCTCCTCTAGGTCACCTATTAAGAGTTTCTCCCCTCTGTTGTAAAGCAAACTAATACTCTTCCTGATCTTCCTCTGGCTAATAATGCTCTAACAGTTTGTTATCCTTGATGTCCCTTGCACAAGTCTTTTATTCTCTGCTGCATGCTTTACTTTTTCCATCATGCTGCAGTCCATGTGATTTTAAAGGAAGCCCAACACGGGTATTCTGGTACATGAAAGGAGATTTTCTTCTTAGCTGCAATAACATATGCACTTCTGCATGAAAAATGTCATACTGTTATCAATTTTTCAGTATTAGCAGAAACAGAGGTATCATATAAACAATGCTTTAATCATTTATTGATTGGTGCTTTAACATTATCTGACTCTGCAAAAATCACAACTAGATGACTAGAACGTCTCCTGAATATCATTGTTTTGTTTATTGTTTATTGCTTGTTTATATATATATAGATGTTGCAATGCTGCTGATTTTGTAGACTTGAGTTAAGGGTTGAAAATAGGTGTTAAGAAGCAAATCAACTGGAAAGAAAACATTACCAAAATTAAATATGTCAGCACTGGGCTTTTGGCGTGTTTCTTAGTGGAGCTATTGAGAGGTGGGTGTAACTGAAACAGTTCCCCCAGGGCCTGGCAACAGCAAGGGCACTGTCTGGGCTCTGCGGTTTCAGAAAGCATGAGGAAGAAAGGGGAGGGAAGACTCTGGAAGGGGGGATAAGAGGGAAATGTTATGAAGGGAGATGACTGCCATGGCAAGTGAGAATAAGAGAGAGGGAGAGGATGACAAATATTTTGCTACCTCCAGGGCCTGAAAGAGCTCCTGGTACCTCCGTCCTTCCACTGTGAAATTTATTACTTAAGTCCCAGAAATTATTTTTTTCCTTCTCCAAAATATGTGTGAAAGAAGTCAATAAGCACGAATGAAACAGAAAAAGAAAGAAAGAAGGAAAGAAAGAAAGAAAGAAAGAAAGAAAGAAAGAAAGAAAGAAAGAAAGAAAGAAAGAAAGAACGAACCACACAGAAAACCCCACCACAACCCAGCAACAACAATACAATAGGCTGTAGCCCTTTAAAGCTTATTTGAATCTTTCAGATGAACTGCTTCTGGTATTGAAGTCTACTACCGACCCTTACTGGAGTGAAACTATTCTTATGGTCAGGGGCAAAAATTGCAAATTTGCTTCCTATTTATGCCTGTATCAAAATAAACTGGATCCATTTTTCTGCACTTTTCACAGATACAATATGAAATGATGAAGAAAAGGTTTCAAAAGAGATTATTTCTGTTTATCTCAAGTTGGAAAGAAAACAAATTAATAATTTGCAAACCAGCCAGAAAGCAACCTTGAAATGCCTCTGGTCATCAATTGTTGTAAGAAAGGAAAAAGAAAATGCAAAGAGAAAACCAGGGGTTACATTTTACAATCAAGAAAAGAACAGCTTCTGCATAGAAGAAATGTTTGTTTTATACTCTGCGTAGATGCTGTTCAAGCAAAATTCTCAGTATATTAATATAAACTGTCTGAAAATATTCAAGATGATTTCATAAGCCCAGCAAAAGCAAAACAAAGGGAAGCGTGACGTTTGTGGGCTTTTTCCTCCAGCACAGCCATGCAAGCTGAGCTGGGAAACCGTGATGGAAATATTAGAGCTGTTGTGCCTGAAAAAACGCAGTGATCATTTCATTCTTTCTGTCTTTTAATGCTCCAGGGTTTTGGAGACGAATAGGAGCAATAAGTTCACTTTGCAGAATTAATGCTGTAATTCTTTATCATAAGAGCAGAGCATTACCTCAATCTGATTTTTCTACAAAATGGTTCAAAGTCTATTTTTAATGATGGCCCTAATTTGTTAACACCTTTTAAATTATTAATCCCCTTTATATTCAAGTAGTTATTGCATGTCATAACAATGTATCTATGCAGGGAAATTTAATAGTATTTTCTGCATGTCAAGAAAAGGCTTGTTCTGCAAAATGCTATTAAAACTGATAATGAGCTAAATATTTGCCATAGCAAACAGTGAAATTACTATATCAATCAACTTTGGGTTCTCTTATTCAATAAACAAAATTTAACCTATTAACTTTGCCTAATTTTAGGTAGCAAAATGCTTGTTTTCAGGCATATCTTGCCTTTGACTTCATATCTTTATCATCTGATAACTACATTTTCCTGGCCAATTAAGCCATTGCTCTGAATCAGATGTAGTAATATAAGCATTCTATTCTGTCTTGAATGCAACTGTATTACTAAACCCTGAATGCGATTTTCACTGAGCAATCTTGGATCAGATTTTAAGGCACACACATATATATCACAGTGAAATGATAAACTGTTCTCAAGGACTCCTTTCACAACACAAAAAAGGAAAAAAAATATATATTCAAGGGATTTTTAAGAAAGTCAGAGTGTAACATAAGGTTTTATTTTACTCATCTCCAACTCCTCAAATTTCAGTCTGTGTGGCAGGATGTTTGTGTTAATATTTTAGGAAAATAACTTCAAAACTATAAAAACTACATGCTAACATCACGACTGACAGGCACAGGGGGAAAAGCATCCTCTCTCACAAGCATCCAAGAGATACATCTGCATGCTCAGTGAATGCCTAACGTCCGATTCAGAGAGAAAAGAGGCTCCGTCTGCAGAAAACACGAGCTGAACCGGTCTAGGGCGTAAAAGGAACCTTGCCTCAGCAGTCTGCTGTTGTGCGATGCTCCTGCTCACGCCTAGGTAGCTGTATAGTCCTGCTCCCCTGCTTTTGTCAGAGCAAATCGCTGCGTGATCAAGAGGGAGCAAAGCGCACCCTCTAGAGGCTGAAGGAAAACCCAGGGCACGGCTGCAAGTCAGCAGCACCTCGGCCTCCCCCTCTGGGCTGTATGTGGCCCCAGACCGCCTCTGGCAAAGAAAACGTCGAGCGACAGTCAGGGGACGTGTGTTAAAAACACCAGTTCCGCACTGGGGTCTCGATGGTAGAACACCAGCAAGGAATGCTCCCTTCTTATTATTTTATGTCCTGCTGCACCTTGTTGCTGCTAAAACATGCGAGAAAGAATCCTCGTTTAATTTGAGGGCAAGAATACTAATAGACTATTTTTTGTCTCCATAAATTGCATGGAGAGTTGACTTAGAAGTACCAAAATTACTCACAGAGCAATACTGTCTCAAGTTAATTCTCTTACACTTGTCTCTCCAATAAAGTACTCTGTTAATTAAGAAATATTTCTCTATTAAAGATCTTATCATTTCCGATGATTAATTAAACTGGTGCTTTTTAAAAGGGTACCAAGGAGTGGTCATAACTGTATGTAACATCCTAAGCTCCTTCATGAGTTTCTCTGGTTTTTGAGGCAGATCTCATTTTCATGCACAAGCATGCAATTGCTATGCACATAAAAAACTGCACTTGGTGTAACCAAGGCTGAGTACACAGCAGGAATTTGTGTGTAAAAACAATTAAATGATAGCAGCAATTACTCCACCAGGGAACGTAGCAAAACTGGGAAATTCTGAATTACCTTAAGGTTAAATGAAAAAGAATTTCATTTACAGGAGGATTGCTGTTGAATGTTCAGAAACAGTCCCACTGACATGCAACAGGCAAAAAACTACCATTAGAGCCAACCCAACCATTTGAGGCAGCTGTAATGAATGAGCCAGTGGCAACCACTGTGGACTATTCTTTGGACCAACATTTATGTGATTTTTATTTGCTAACAATGATTTGAGAACCACACTTTCAGCATATAAAAGGCTAATTTCTCTAGTCTGAGATCTTAACAATATGGTATATAGCAAAGCAAACATGAAAGGACCTGATGGGTCTCAAGTAGGTATGAGAATGGGGGCAATTGCCATATATATATATATATATATGCTTTTTTTTTTGTGTGTGTGTGTGTGTGTGTGTGTGTGTGTGTGTGCAGCCTGAAGAACTGCGCTGAAATCAGTCAATAAATACAACCTTAAAATAAGGGAAGAACTATGAAGAGCCAGAACGAATTCAGAGAGTGAACTTGGTGGAAAAGAAAATTAAAACATTAAAAAAAAAAAGCCAACCAACCAAGATCCCAATTACCCTAAACCATCAGTTATCCATTCTGAAAACGTGACCTGTAATTTAGTATATGGAATTAAAACCAAAGTTTCACCTAACTCTTGCAGCAAGTGTTCCAACTCCTCAGTGTGGTAGAATCACAATTAAAACATCACTGCTGGAAGGAAGGAAACTATTTTCATTTATTTATTTATTTCAGACCACGACACTATAGAGCACAGTCCTTCAGTCTGCTAAATAACCATCACTTCAGAAGCTCCTAAACTCTCATCTTATTCAGAGACCGATTCTCAGGTGTACAGGAAATCTCTCCCTAGTTTAAATAAAATGTAACACTCTTCCTGATCAGACCATGAAGTTTTGAGAGCACTGCAGTTACAAGGTCAGAAAGAAAAAACATTTTCCCCTTAACTAAACGCAAGTGTTTATGTCTGATATTAGCAGGTCCCATACGTTTATCCTTGGATGCAATCACTTGAAAATGCGTGAGTATTCAGTGCATCCCTAGCCATAATGATTGTGAGAACTTAACCACAAAGTTCAGGTTTTCAGAAATCAGAACAGACACGTTGACCATTATTGAGTGACAACAAAGTTTATAGACAATTTTCTTTTTGTCAGGAACAACCCTCTCCAAACACACACAGTAGCATCTCACAGTAAAAATAAACAGCACAACAGTGTGCATCTCTGCAGTTCTTGGTGTACATATAAGGGAGGGGAAAAAAAAACACATCATTTTCCTCAAGAGAGAGACCATCCATCAGTCTGGAGCAGAGTGAGGTGACTGAGATTGGCTGAAGAAAATCAAGCAGACATCTATCTCATGTGGAGTGAAAGAACATGTTAAAGATCAACTAACTGCCTGGCTGCGGTTACTTCCACAGAATACTCCTGCTCAACCATGATGAAGCCATTTTCCTAGTGTCTCCTCTAGAGAAATGCTTGGTTTTATTGACAGTTTGATGTATCTGAAGCTTGATGCTTTTTACACTCTAATGTCATCCCTTAGTTATAACTTCTTCAGAGGACACAAATATGGATAACCTGAGACATTATTCACAAAAGGGTTTTATGCAAACAGTAGCCTTGCCAGCTTCTAGAAGCTTCTCTGTAGGATGCAGTAGTTTACTAAGGGAGGCATTCATGGTTAAATCTCAGCATAGAAAATGGAAGCCTTTTAGAAAAGAATGTGACTTGAGAACCTGGAGCTAGGGAACTGTTGTAGAAGAGACTAGAAGGGCTCCAAGGCCAGAAAAAAAAGCCAAAAAAACTCTAAGTTGCCATAAGAAGAAAAACGACACAAAAACCCACAGGTTGATGAGAAGGAAGTAAAAGCATGTGATAAGGGCTCAAAAGACGATTCATTTGGCTTGCAAATATGTTTTGTTTTCTCTTTACAAAAGAGGCAAAATGGGACACAGTACAGTCTTAAGAGGATTGAGAGCTGTGAAAGCACACTGCAGTATTAAATTTTATTTAATTAAGGATATGGATTTAATTGCTGAACTCTGAACCTGGACAAAATCTGTATCTTGTTTCTGAGGTATGTAAACACAGGCTAGGATAAATAAAAGACTGTTCAGATCTCATATCCGGAGCTTTAGAAGAAACATCTTCAATCATAAGAAAGTATCTAAAACACTTCTTTTTAGTTCAGTTACATCTCTGGCAAGACATGAAATATGAGCGGATTAACTCAACAAGATGAATTCAGAAATTTGGCTGCTTTTCTGCTTTAGGAACTTCTTTAAAAGGGAGAGTCCTGAATTATGTAAGAGACATTGAATAACAAAGTTTCCCAGCACTTAGTGAGACCATTTGAGAATAAGCAGGATCCATTCCCTCCGCATCCGTTTATTTCTTGCTGGTGAAACCCCTCTTCTTCCCATTCTTTTGGAATGGACAGCTGTCTACTGATTACTGTGCTCAGATGACTGATATGGACTAGTCCTATTGGGTAATATAACTGGAAAATACATAAAAAGAAAACAGGATCCTCGCATCTGCCTTCCCCCAAAAGCCACACTTGTAAAAATGAACTACGTTCTTTCATATCTAATCAAATATCTTGAGTATGTAACCCTAATAGACTTTCCAGAAATCACCACATTATTTTTCTAATCCCCAGCATGTCAAAAAACTCCTTTTTTCAAGGTAACTGCAAAGCTAGAGGGAATACTGGATAGAAAGTAGGGAGGTAAAATCTGGATAGAACAGATACTGAGTTTGAAACAGAAAAAAAATATATTTGTGCAGAAGCATCCTACTTTTTTCCCTTTTCCTGTATCATTTTACCCTTTATAACTGATTGCTCATGAATGCTTTGGAAAGTTCATCACCAGATATTTTCTGAGGCAAGACAAACTTATCTTGGATATGAAAAATACAGTTCCTCCTGCCTTGGGGCTGGAGTAGATGACTGCTTAACATCCCTTCCATTACTGTTTTCTATGATCCTGTGTTTATTGTTCTGGCTCATTAAATTCCACAGTTCTGGAAGTGACTAGAAGTGATACTGCCAAGGTGATTTGGGTATCCTCAAATTAACCCCACAGGCTTTGGCATTGAGAAATAGAAAGACAGCCAACTGCTCTTTGCATTTTTCCCTAGTCTGCCGCTTGATCCTACCAATTGGCATCCTGTCAAAGTAAGACTGAACTTGTAAATCTCTGTGTTTAAGTGAATCAAAGTCCCATCATTATGTTAGAACCAGATAATTTAATGAAGATTATATCCACGTAGAAACTGAGTGCAGCTTTGACTGTCCTATCCAAATATGTCTAGAGTAACTAAGACCATTGTCCAGTCACTTCATCATATTCAACCCTTATGTTCTGGGTATTTTCATTTTCACAAGAGGTTTAGATAAGAGCTTTCTCCATCAGAAAATTATTTTTTCCACTTTACGGATCTGACTGAGGACAAATGTGTTGCTAGAATTGTAATTAATGTGCACTAAAAGAAAGCTAGAGAGCACACACAAAGAGGTAGTTGGAAGGTGTTTTATAATATATGATAACAAATAAATTGAGTGAAAATAAATGGTAATTATATTAATAAGAGAAAATGAAAATATTATGCAGCTGGAATCAGACAACAAAGTAGCAGACTCCTTACTTGGCTTACAATTCCAATGGAAGCAACACATTTGCTTCTGTATCAGCCTTACCACCCGAACTCAGCATTGGCTGTCCCTACTCAGGTACAGATAAACTGTTAGAAGGTAAGAGCTCCAAATAGAAGGCTAGGGCCACACTATGTACTACTGCGGACCTACTGAGTCAGTGCAAACCGTGTGTTTTAAAATAAAATCATTAAAAGAAAATTTAAAAATATATATACATATAGCCTTAGGACATGTAGCCTACAAAACAAAAATAATTAAAAAAAAAACCAAAATCCCACTCACTGTTAAACAAAAAAAAAACCCAACAACGACCAAAAGCATCACACAAAACAAACCAACCGATCAAACAATAACAACAAAACCTTTTAAACGCTGATCAAAGCTTAGGGCTGCCTCAGAACCTCCCAGAAAACACAACCCGGTGAGAGGAATTGATGCCGGCACATTTTGTTGCAGTCCACAACGATGTACACCTATCCATCTACATCTACAGAATAAATAGATACATACACACATGTATGTATATACACACACCAGATTTCTCACTTAAACGGGGGAAAATAAGCTGAGAATAACACTTATTCTCTCTTCAATCAAAGGCTAAAAGGCATTCATCGCTGACTTCGTCCACTTGCCAATTGTTGACAGCTGTCAATACAGGGATTTGATTTCTTTATCCAAGCATCACAAACACTACATTAGGATCTTCAGAGAGAGATCGTGACTGTGAGAGCTGCAGTTTCACTGCCCCAACTCAATTACTGCATTCTTGAACTGCAATGTATTCATTTGCGGGCACTGGGGCAGCCGGTGGGAGGGTATTGATTGGAGTATAATGTCATGTGTAGCAGGGAGAGTAAGATGAAAAGTGTTTTCTGCTTAATGGCTGGTATTAAGTAGGTGGGAACGGCTTCTAATTAGCCAACAATTGCCGTGTTTCCCAGTTTCCCTCCTTTCCCTCCTCCTGTCGGTCACCAGCTGCCAATCTCCCTCTCCTTTTCCCTTTTTGTGTGGAGTTCATTGCACACTGCAGTGAAAGCCTTTGTTTAAAAAAGAGGGCTCCCAGGGTCTCATCTGCCAGGGTACAGCTTGCTGCCTGCGATGAGTAGCAACTGTCAGTTTATTTTATCTCAACCTTTTCATCATTCTGCTGAAACTGGTCGAGTGAAACCACCTGAGAGACCTGAGGATTCAGTACCTACAAGTCATTAGCCAGGACTGCTCAGTCTCTCCCCACACAGCAAGTCAACTGAACACTGCTTAAAATGTAGTCCACTTTAACCCCGTATTTTCCTACTCTGTGCAGCTTCCTGATTTTGAAGTCCAAGATCGTTCCTTAAATGTGATACAAGCATGACCAGCAAGTAATTTAATTTTCTGTGCTGCGCAACAAAAATGCTCCAGGATCACTCTTCAGAAATACAAAATGTAATATGCTAAATTCCACTTATTAGAATACCTTTAATCTGAACCTCCTTTTTACCCAAACCAAGTTACGTCCCCCAGCACGAATGTCATACCCAGCAACTCTCCCAATTATTTGAACCCCTGCTTACCTAAAAGTGTTGGTAATGCATCAGATGAAAGGGACAGATTCCTCTCTCAGTTACATCTGATAGTTACATTGTGTAAATCACAAAAAAATCAATAAGATTTTTTGGATGTAATACATTTTACTATATAGATAGTATTTCCTTCTCTTTGCCATCTAGATTCTCTCCCTTCATCGACATACATATACACATATACGCATCCATCTTCACAATGGAATTGTAACATAATCATTAAAAGCAAAGTACACAACAGAATTATTTTGTTTTGGATCAAAACCAAATAAAACTTACATAAATGAATTTCCAGAGTTATTAGCCTGAACAATCTTTCTCTGTGATCATGGCTAACTTGTTGCAGTCATTACTAGCAGTTTTAATATAGCAGCCGAAACATTGCTTTTCCCCATGTAAACAATGAGCCCTTTCAAAGTGTGCAAGAGATTAGAAGAAAATAGAATGAATTATTTTCTAATATTTCAGTTGATTTCCTAATGCTCAAAATAATCAGTGTTTCATCTGAATTCTTTTCTGGCTTCAGCATAATCATACATACTTGAATGAATAGCAACAAAATAAAATATGATTGCCTTTATTCTTACTCTCAAAACTAAGACTACCAGTGAGGATAAGGTCACTTCTGGGGAATGATGCATTTCAAGACTCAAACATTCTGGAGTCAAAGAATGAGGCTCCACGTGACCCTAAAGTGACATTTTCCAAAGACACAAGGAAAAGTGAAGGTTGCAAGTGTTGCACTCAGGATAAGAAATCAATGGATAGTCTAGAACTACCAACACCTTGCAGTAGGCATTCCTCTTCCCCCCTCGTTTTGATCAACTAAAACATGGATTTTCATTGGCAGTAACTACTGGGGAGCTTCTATGCCTCAGACTCCTTGGGTAAATAAAATAATCACAGCAAGGCTACTATACAAAATATTACTCCTACAATTTTCAGGTTCCATTTTATATCAGCAAGGGGTTGAATGCACAGTACTGTTACTTAGAAGCTCCAGTGAGATGTGTAGACATGGACGGCTAGCGGTCTAAGCAGAACTCATTGTGTTCATAGGATTTGTAAATAGCAGGCAGTATGAACTGCACCTTCAAAAAAATTAAAAAAAAAAGAAGAGATGGTTGGAGTATCTCCTTTCATAGATATTATATTTAGCATATAAATAAGCACAGGGTTTAGATAAGACAGGTGCTGGTCACTAACTGTTCCCATTTCAGAACCTATTACAGAAGATGAATTTCCCATATGAGGTGATAGTGCTTACATTATGTTGGACTAACATCCATAGCAACTACACTTCTAAATTATGCCAGAATTTTTAGGAAAAATGAGTTGTATTAAAACATTGTAGCAACCATGCAAAAATATGAAAAAAAAAAGAAGTTGATTCAAAACAATTTTGCATTGGCCTATCCTAATCTATTACTCCCATATTTAGTAATATCAATATTATAAAATAGTAGCAACTATTGTGTCCAAAGTGATGTACTTCAGTGACATCCTACAGAAAACGCGGTGCATTTACTTTGTTGAAAGACTTACATGATCTCTTAAATGGGAATATTCTGTATTACAGATAATACTGAATGCTTAACTGAGTGAAGAGAAACAGGTGGGTGAGCCTGGGGGAATGGTCATCTACTTTAGTATTTATTTGGGTCTTTAAGCTAATTAATCACTTTGTTGTACACTTAAATGTAGCCGATCCATTTGCACAGGAGATCAAGATCTCTTTATGGGCTATTTTGATACTTTGCTATTTTCTATTAACCGACTTACCAAGGTGTTCAATATGAAGTGTGATCCTTTCCAAAGAATTCTCAGATCATAAAGTAATAAAAATGCAAAGCACGAAGAACAGTGCCAAAACAGTAAGTATGGGAAAACTGACACACCACTCTTAAACAAATCTATTGATTCTGCAGGAAGCTCAAGAGAGATACCTTATAAGGTACAGATTGAGATGCTGGCTACTGAGTATAGAGCTAACTGACTCATGTTCCTTAAACACTGACTGCAAACACACACAAAATTGGGGTTCAGAATGAAGGTGAGGAGCCAAAAAGGGAGAAAGATTTACAATACAGAAGTAGAGAATAGGAGAGAAAACAAAGGAGAAATAGGGCACAGAACTGACAGGGAAGGAGGAGAGATAAAAGGAAAAGAACTGCTTCAGAAACTATTCACCAAAAAAAAAATAAAAAGAAATAATAATCACAAAACACTTCTGATGATTACAGAAAAGGAAAAGTAGAAGCGGACTGGTAGGTAAAAGATGTACAGCTTTGTAAATCCATTAATTGTGGAAGTACAGTGTTTTGCTTTATTGAATAGATTGGATCATTCTAAAGGTAAATAATTTTCAATCCTATCTTCGGATGACAGTCTGACTAAAAAAGCAGATTGTTACTTAAATATATGATGAACATGAAAGGATGTGCCTAAGCAGGGAAAGCCATCTTAGGGGAAAACAAACTAACAAACAAAAAAAGAAACCCCCACCAAAACAAAACAGAAATAAATAGATGCAGAAAAGAAAAGAAAGCTGTCTTTGGAGACCAAGGAGAAAGAAGGTGTTTGATACACTAACTGTGACACCTGAGATGACCTAAGGTTTCTGTTGCAGGAAATATGCACTGAGCAGTTGCTTGGTCTTGGCTTTGATTCTGTGTCCAGAAATTGTTGGCAGTTTTTGATAAGGATGGGTTTGCAGCAGAGAACCTCTCTCATGTTGGCCTGAGGTCAGTTTCTCTGAGTTGGCGTGTTTGCAGATAACACCAATAAAAGGTTCTTAATAAAGTCTAAATGACAACAATCTTCCCAGTATTAAACAAAAAATGTGAAAGTCTGTTCTTTGGTCCTTTCTGAGAATCAATTTTCCCTTCTGGAAACAAGAACATGAAGTCAGAAGAGAGATCTCTGTTCACAAGTACTGTAAAGGACTGGGGCCAGTGATGGCACATGTGGAGAAGCAGAAGCCCCAGGGCCTCACCAAACTATGCCAATCAGTTATCCCTTCTTGGTCCTGCAACTAGCTGGGGACTGCCAGAGCACTGCAGCCACCATCTATTCTGCTTCATGATTCTTCTCTTTGTAGGTACATGTCTTACTTTCTGGACTGCGAGCAAATCTAAAAGTTCTAGGTATATCAAAAACAAGGATATCTCCAGAAGTGATTTAATGCCACTGGGTAAGAGCTGCCACTTCTTTTGCACCACTCAAGCGTTCCACAGGATCAAAACAGAACTGAGCTCCTGCCCTGAGGATTTTCACTTTTTAAATTGGTAAGGAATTAAATTTTTGATGGCAGTACTGTGCAGCTACACTAGTTCAGTGTATAAATCTACACTAAAAGGTCTGACAACATGCAGTAGTTTCAACAACAGTTTCAATATTTTTTTCCATAGGAAATAACTATCCACCTTATTTAGAGAACTATTTTCTGCTGATCTAGAAAGCTTGCCTTAGAAAACACAGCTGGATGCCAAAAACATTTAACACAAGGATGCCTCTAACCTAAATGCATGGTGAGATTTAGATGCTTCCATATAAAGTATCAGATGGCAGAAAAATTCAGAAGAGACATCCAAATTCTGCTCTGGTTGAGATGCTCTTATGTAAGTGTAGATGACAAGGACAAGCACAGTCACATCAGACAGAATGATAGTGAATTTTTTAAGTTATAACACCACGCAGATGTGCAAGAACTGCCGACTCTCAGCAAAGACCATGAAGACATTTCTCCTAACATATTCTGCAAACCCTCTTCTGAAATCTGGTACTGTTCATCCACAGACCTGGCCTAGGGCCAATCCTCTGTGGAAATTACCAGTTATTGTTTATAAAGAAATCACAGGACAAAAACCACACAGCGTCTAAGTACGAAACACAATAATACTGACTTGCAGTGTTACCCTGCATTTTTAACCACTGTATTTTTCAGAAGTGAGTAAATTATTTTATTTGATAGCTTTCACAAAAGCATGCAGAAGGAATCCTCTGAATTCCTGTAGGGAACACTAATGTGTTTGAGCCACTAAGATCTGAGCCTCTGTGCCTCTTACACAAGGACAGGCTTGGTCACACACTCCCATTCCATTATTTAAAAATCACAGTTCTGATTTAAAAATGTCAACAATTGGCGTTCACAAGCGGTTTCTGAGAAAACATCAAAACCTGTCCCTAAAATCCTCTTTTTCTTTATTTTGATCATGCGAACAATATGTGCTGAACAACCAAATAAACTCTGCTCCTGCAACTCTGTATTGACATAAATCATAAGCACATGGGCCACGAAGCAGAGCCCACTAGGGATTCTAGTTCCAGGTCTTGCACATCAAGTGCATGACTGAGAGGACAGAGGGACCGAGAAAGTCAACACAAGGCACAGCCATCTTCACCATGTTCAAAATGAGGATCTGAATCAATTCTGCCTTCTTTATGACAGTGAATAAGAAAACTGTGGTTTGATCTGCCCAAAGTCGGTCCAGCTTCTTCACTGACAGCATGTATATTTAATTACCTTTACTCAACAAATTAGATACAAAACCCACTAACATACTACCAAGTGGAGACAATGTAGGAGAACTCAATAAAAGTGCAGGTTATTTCAGTCACCGCACAAGCTTATATATCTTCTTCTGTAAATGCAAACTACACAACTGCACACATAAATACTTACATAGCAAGCAATAAGTCAGCCAAGTGACAAAAAACACAGGAAGAGTGACTCTGAGGGAGTGCAGGCATGTGCACAATTCTGGGAGTCCTACAGCAGTACTAGGATATACCACAGTCCATGACAGAGCTTTAGATTTGGAATACACAGTGAAAGGAGTCTCCTATCACAAGCTTCTACCTTTTCACTGACATCATATAAGAACAGATCACAGGACGCATATCCGTGTAAGGTATGAAGACTTGTTATTTTTTTAGTTTAGAAAAGATACGGTGCAATTCCTTTTCTCTTAAGTGATCTCATATCAACGAGCTTGCTACCACTGATGAACATGCACTAAATAGAAAAAGTACAATTTATTATGCATGCTACTTTAGGAAATAAAAAAAAAGCATTTTTCATTAGGAAATACAAGTATTAACTAACATCATTTACTGATGGAGGGAAGATAGGATTTGCAATGTTAGAGGTATTCCTGGAATTAGTGCACTCTAGAAAGAAGAGACAGTTAAAAAAAAAAAAAAAAAGCAGTTTTTTACATTATGCAGCAGACTGTGCTACTGCTGGACAGTATTATCACATTGGCCCATAAATTACATAGTCGTGGTATAAGTTACAATAGAGAAATTTTAACAGAATTTGTTTAGTGCAATCTTTCATCTTACATCTCACTTCTGACTTTACGACCCTTTAGGGATAATCCTTTATTAATGACGCTTGAAGTCACAGATAAGCACAATCTAAAATTAATTTGGCAACGTCTCCATTCTTCACCATGTTAATTTTATTTCAGCCACATCTTTCAAGAATGTGAATTGATAGGAAGACAACTTGACTTTTTACAGGACAAAAAGGACCCGTGCGTATTACAGAATGTACTATTTCTTACATCTGTGAGAGTGGGAGAAAGAATATTAAGGGACAATGTATTTGGGAGTATGGAAGAAAGCTCATTTCACTGCACTTTCTAAGCTATAGTTTTAGCTGTGCACACATTTTAGATCACACTGAATGCTGCTCAGGTGTAGAATGCTAGAAATAGTTCAAATCATGTTGAAAAATGGAAGCATTAGTGGGACAAAATATTTCTATTGATCACAAGACTTCACAATTGATGGTGGTGGTGAGACAATCATTTGTGCTGTGAACATGCTATTATAAAACAAACAAAAACATACTAACAAAAAACCACACAGAAAATCCTATAGTAAAACATGTTAATTTTGTGAAGTTGCATTTTCTAAAAATCAATGCATGTAAATACAAATTGTGGTTGGAAGAACATAACATTTCTCAGGAAAACAACAGAAGAATTTTTAGCATGAGGAAAATAAAATATCAGACCTTTAACTTTACTCTTAAAAATGCCTACATGATTTTGGGCTTCCAAGGTCTCTTGATGAAGCATAGCCCCACCAGATGCAATGACCTGGATCAGGTGTTGTCACACTCACAGAAAACACAGTTCCTGAGCAGCATTACATGCAATCAATATCCAAAATTTGATCCAAATTTTTCCTGCCTTCAGAATCTTTATGTATTGCACTCCCTTTCAGAAGGCAAAAAGTCAGGCGATTAGTTATCAAGAGGTCAGAGTCATGCTAGATGATAGAATCAGTTATCAAGAGAAATACTTGCTCCTCAGACAATACTGTGGTTTCCTTTTTTCAGGCTCTAGCATGGAGTCACAAGAATTTTTCTCCCAATTTTGCTGATAATTTTTTGCATACTTTTGACAAAACAAAGACTAAAAAAACCCCACATTTGTTCTTGCAGTGGCATCCCACAGCGGCATGAACCCTTACAAGTGAAGTCAGCTGACTGAATCAAATACAGCAAATAGACACACATTCACCTTTGCATTTATGAACATGGTTTTCTTACAATCACATCCCTTTTTTTCCACACAACTTTGGTCAAAACATCCATTTTATTAATTACTCTATTTACCTCAACCTTTGTTTCGGTTTCTTCCTGCTTGGTTATTGAAATGATTGATTCAGAAATTACATCTTTGCTGAAAGATGTAAGGTATCTGGCAGTATTCGCATTTAAATGTTGTCACTCCTCCACCAGCCTAATTATTTCTTTTGCTAAGACTACAGAAACTACTTCTATTTTTTTTTTTTTTTTGGTCATAGAAAAATATATCCAGTCAGATCAGTTAGAAATGAAAACTTATTACCTTCCTTCTTCCTTTCATTAAATTCCCCTGCGGATTAAGAACTACTACTGTATCTTGTCTTGAGCAGTTTTATCCTCAAAAAGACTGAGAAAAATCTAGCAGATTATCAATGCTGAGCTGTTTGAAAGAGCAAGAAATACTGTTCTATTATCGCAGCAGGAATTTCCAAAGCGGTAAGTTCATCATAGGATGCACAGACATTCTGCTGGATGATAGAATAAAGGCTGTACCTGGAACTGAAAGCTGGTGAATCCTAATGCTGAAAAGGTGCCAGCTCGTGTTTTGCCAGAGAAAAATATTAACAATGTAATGCCAGCTCTAGCGAGAGATTTGGCACACAGAACATGAAGAGTGTTACAGATTGTGCTGACAGTGTGACACTATGTTTTCCTGGATGTAATCTGGGTATCTTGAGAGTAAGCTTGGAGCACTAATGAGAAAAATGATATTGAACTGGAAGAGCTGTTAAATATGCAGTAGCCACAGGGTTCCTAGAGTTTACTGGAACTAAAATGAAAATTGTAATGCCATCAATAACACTGTAAACTAGGTAGAAATGCTGAAGGTAAAGAATCTCAGCAGGCAAAGCTTGTTTCTGCTACCATGCTTGCCAGGACATAAAGAGCTTCTCTAATAACTCTCCTTTTATCCCTGAAGTCTTGTTAAAGAGAAGCAAGAAACTTGAGCTTAAAGGAACACACACATTTCAGGATATAAATGAACATCACAACTAGCTAGAGAAAACTTGGTAAAAGCTGAATGGAAAACCATGTAGGGGCAAGAAGTAAAGCACATACTGAAGATACAGAGATTGTTCTATTTCCTCCTGTCTCCATGTTTTATTTTTTAATGTTGACACTGCTGACTTTTGTTGGCAGTGTATCTCTTTATTGCAGATACAGCTAATGATTCTCATATGAAACACATGCTAAGTTGCTTGACATTGAGTTTTTACCATCTCTGCTGACATTCTCGTCATCTTCACTACATTCTGCACTGAAGGTCTAAAAATTCACCTCTTTGCAGAAGACATGAACAAGCTAACTCTGCCAGCTAACAAAATTTGTTTCTGATAACGATGCTGGGTATTCACTTATCAAGGAAAGAAAAACATAAATATACGTAAAAGGACACTGACAACGAAATGCATTGTCATTAAGGAGGAATGGCCCTATTAGCATCTCTAGAAAGTTAAACAGTTCTTAACTCTTCCGCATATCAATGAACACCCTTGTCTCATAGCTCTCCCTTATTTCCAGCATCTGATGTCCTGACAACTATGAAACTGTGTATTACCAGGCTACTGACTATTTATTCTCTATATGCAATTACTTACCAAAGCTATTCTTAACTTTCCTATTCTATGAAAGAAAAAATTACAGAAGAAAGACAGAGAAGCAGTTCTTTGTTTTTGAGACTATAAGGATGGGGGGAATCCTGGACACGGGACCTATGAACAGTAACTCTGGATCTCCAAACTTCCATTGTGATTTTGCCCTGGCAGAGCTCTCTTTCCACTTTACACAAGATTCTTAAGTATACAGAGAAGAAAATTTTAAACAAGTAAATTTATCTCTTTCTTCCTCACTGCAATACAGTTTACTTGTATCAGTAAACCGATAACGGATAATTCAGTTTGTCTTGTATTTACATATACTACAGGGGGAAAAAAAAAAGACAATGAAGATTTTGCCAGTGAAGAAAGAAATCTACTCCACACAAAGTTCTTCCCTCTTCTGTATCTGAGACAACGAAACACAGTGAACAAATCACAGAGTTTTTCCTCCTCTCCACAGTGTTGCTTACATACTAGGATAACAAAAATAAAACAGAAAGTTCTTCTGAATTCATTACAACGTGAACGATGCTAAGTCTTACTTTGGATAACAGGTAATTTATTTTTGGATCAACCTAAAGAATTGACTGCAAAGTAAGATTTTTTTTCTTGTTAAGTTTAAAGCCACTGCATTTGACTAGACTTAGAGACCAGCTTACCCAAAACTGTTATGTTTTGGAATAAACAGCACAGAAAAAGTTATCTTCCATAGGAACTACTGCTGTTTCTCTCTGCTATATTGTCTTTAAACGTGTTTAATTCTGTCTTTAAAATAAGCACACAAAGGAGAAAATCTAACCTTCATTCAACACAAGGGTAATCCAATAGGGTTAAATACAGGAAATAATTTAATAAAACTCTACAAGAAAAATGACTTAACCACTGAGGACAATACAGCACTAATGTGCTTCATAACCAACGTCTTACCGACTGTGAGAGGGTCAGTGCACATGTCGCTTCTGTTCTCCTTCCATGCCAGCAAGTACTTGAGGCTGATGGGATCTTCTGCTTCTATGTGGCTGTTAAATGCCACCATCAGTTTATGAGCCTTTGCAATGCCACAATAAGTCCTTGTTTCATTAGCTATGGACAAATTATTTAAAGTGTTTGCTGCCTCAAAAGCCTGAGTGAAATATTCAAGAGCTTTGTCATAATTCCCCTAGCAAAGGAAAAAAAAAAAAAAAAAAACCAATTGTAAAAACCACTTGCAGTCACCTGTATATTACCTTGTTATTAGAACCTGCTCCTCTTGCACCTGGGAGATTTTGCAGCTGAGAGGCCAACTCATAGAATGATTCATGGCACAGCATTAAGAAAATCACTCTCCCTTGCAGTTTTATTTTTAAAATACAGAAAAGAATGCTCATTTCTTTATCAGGAACTGGATCATTTTTAGTTGCCTGGATAGTATTTTGAACATGCAAATCACTGTTCCGGTGTGAAGCATTAATACCAATTTCAGCCAGGCCAATTAGGAATTATCACCATTGTTTCACTGTCATACCTGCAGGAGGAAAAGTCCTAATTTACCACTGGGATAATAAATTTTAGAAAAGAAATATTTAAAAGGAAAAAAAACCAAAAAAAAACAAATGAGGCTAATGAAGCAGTGAACACAAAACAACAGAAAGAACAGAAATGAAAGCCTAGAGATTAATGGGAGGAAAAGTTTGTGTTCTCAAAGACATTATTCCTAATTAAACAAGAAGAGAAATAGTAGGAAGGAAAAACATGTCAGCCATTCCTAAATAGAGAAAATCCAAAGATTTTATTTGTTTATCTGAACCATGCAGAAACCCAAAAATGCATTAATCCAGTAAAAAGGAGTATAAACTATAGCAGATGACACAAACACTGCTCTGAAAATAATGCCTCCTATTTTATTACGTTGGCTCACAACATCAGAGGCAGCTGCTGGTGGGATTACAGTAGAGGCTGAACCTTCCTACCAGTATTTGACTACATGTTGTTGCTGTGTGACAGATGGCAGCAGAGGGGCAGTCTCACAACATGGCATCTGACATTGAAATGCTTATGAAGCAAAGGTGTGACACTGAATTCCTCCACATGAAAATAAATGGCTAACATTCATCCACATTTGCTCAACATTGTTAGAGACCAAACAGCAGATGTGTGCACAGTGAAGTGGTGGGTGATGCGTTTCAACAGAGGTGACAGAGATTTGAAAGGTGGCCATAATATTTTGGTGAGAGTGGGATGCAGGCTCCTTGTTCACTGGTGAAAACACATAAGTAATGGTAGTGACTACTTTGAAAAACAGTTTTCTCTAGCCGAGAATTTGCTCTATTCAATAGTGTTATTTTGCTCTTTAATATCTGTAGCTGTTTCTGTGGAAATAAACAGGAGGCATTACTTTCAGAGTGACCTACATACCTTGAAAAGAGTTAGAAAAGTATAAAAGCTTTTTTTTTTTAATGTAAAGTTTAGAAAGAAAACTGAACTTCCCGACCAAGCAGGAAAGAAGAAAATAGTAAATGAGTGTAATTATATAGAAAAAGTTATTTGTACTGATAGCTCTCTCCCCTCCAGGGATCACTTGTGATGGAAATCCTGACCTCAGGCCTACAAAGAAGAAAGTTTGATATTTTTCTGAGCAAAATAAACCAAAAAAGAAGTCAAGAAACAAGTCAAAGGGAAAAAAAAATCTCGGGAGCAAGTCATTATATTCATCTCCTAACTGATATTGAAAGAACTAGTTCTGGTTCCAGCTAGACAAATGATCTCCATTATTCATATTAGTTATAGCTGGCCTGCTCCATGGAAGGTGCCTCCTAGCTCTCCAGTTTGTGAAGAATTCTGCTGCTTTGATGCTACAAATTGACCTGACTGAAACTATGTTCAGAGATGTCTTATCCTGTCACTCTCTACTTGTTACAGTAAGACTGGAATTCCCTTCTGCATTGTAGAGACCAGAAGTACAGCCTACTTTCATACTTGTTGATCTTGATACTGCTTTTGCGGATCAAAATTTATGTGACTGCTAAAGGCTGTCTGAAATGTTAAAAAAAGGAAAGGAAAGAAGGAAGATAAATTCCTGCTCAAAAACAACAGGACAGCAAAATTAGGCATATCAGCACTCAGCAATGAATAAAGAACAAACAACCCGTTTAAAGAATTTCTGCCAAAAGTTTGGCAACAGAAACAGAGCTATAAAGCATGAGGTTTACTGCATATGCCTGTGTACCTACATATATACAAGCTGAAAACTTCAGCATTTTACTAGTAACATGTAAGGTGCTGTTCAGAAATATCCAGCATGATTTAGAAAGAGTATTCCTGTGTTTACTAAAAGTGTTTCCTAATTTCTGCACTGTCCAGCCTGCTGAGCAAATCCATAGACTGGCACATGGCTCAGAAATAAGGCACCTCAAAAGACCTTAGGGACCCCAGTAAAAGAAATTCTTTGTTGCCCTTAGCTTAGCACTGTCTGTCACTGCCCATCCTCAGATTTAAACAGGCCAAATTGGAGCCATCGGTTTGGATGGAACATAAAGAATTGAAAGCCCTTGTACTATCGATACCAACCTTTGGCAAAATATTTGCTTCATTTCGTAAGTCTGGCTGAGAGAATGTAAAGAAGAAACCAAGCTAAGATTAAAAACTGCATATTAATATGCAATATAATATATATTCATATTTTAAAAGCATGACATTTAATGTATAATAAAATTTCAGTTGTATTAACTGATGGCTCTTTAAGAACATGTATGGCCCCAGCTGTGATTGGGATCTGTAATTTTCACAACACTGAAAGGTTCTTCTGATCTGAATTTGGACTTTCCATTTACCTATTGCAGAACAATACCCCATGTATTAAATATGGTGTGAAATGTTCACCTTACCCAAAACTTAAGGCAAATTTTACTTACTCTCTCATTGTAAATGTTCCCGATCAACACACATGCATCCACCACACTTTGGCTTAGATGAGCATTCTCAGCAACCTTCTTAAACTCTTCTAAACGCGTAAGACTTTCAGCCACTTTTCCCTGACTGAAGCAAAGGACAAGGGACAGAATTAAATATTCATCCAGATGGTGACTCCAAATGCTGAGGATCTATGCCCCTGTTCCTCTTTGAATTTATGTTATGACTCATCTGCTTTGTGGTAAAACTTAGACTGTAGATGGTTGCTTCAAAGCTTCCCGTACCGAGACCAGTCCATGCAGAACATCCGAAGGCAGAATCCCATCTTTTTGAGTGAAATAAGAAAAACCCCAAACTTCTTTAGAAAACCGTGCCTTATTTTAAGGACAGTAATTAAAATGCTGCTGACAATTTTGCAGGGTTTTTAGAATTTCCATTTATTACATCTCTATTTATTTTTTTTCCATCTGAGCAGCTGATAATATTTTCAAAACAACTGGACCTCACATCCTGACAAGGGGAGAAAGCAGGAATGCTAGCTTGCCTAGCTTGGCTTTTCCTCGCCACTTCTTGCTACATAACCCTGGCAGCAGCACTATAACGGTGCTCTCTTAATGCTGGGGATGACTTTTCGTGATCATAACACTGCACTTTGGCTGGGCGGATCAAAGGTTGCTGGAGACACACAGGCAAACCTATAAACTGTGAATTGCAGGTGTCACCTCCAAATCCCAGTGAGATCAGATCAACCTGAGGTCACAGCTGAATCTAAGTTGAAAATTGGCTAATGTAGATTGGCAATAACACTTGCAGATTCCCATGTTATTATTATTTTTTTAATAAAGCCGGTCTTATTAACAACATCAGATCTCTACCATATGGTTACAAGGTATAATAGACATCTAGGCTTTCCTGTGAGTAAGGTATTATGCGCTTTTTCCCTTTAAGGCTGAAGTGTTACTGCAGCTGACCTCAGCAGGAGCCATGAACTTGAGCCACTAACGTAGGAGTACAGCATGTTAAATGTCAAGCTACCAAGCAAGATAGAAAACGCCGTCTCTTAATTAAGAAACTCACAGAAATTTCTGTACGTGACAAAGAACTATGATTTATTTTCTATTTTAAAACATCTCCAAGTTATATTCCTTCCATAAGTGACTAACTAGGTTTCATCTATATTTTGGCTTTTACTGCAAACCACATTAGTGATCTGTGCTTTCAAAATCACACACGAGTCTGCAATTTTCTGCCTTATAAAATGAAGTAATTATAATAGAGTCTTCCACTGGAGAGGGAACACAGTAAAGCATCACAGCAAATTTACAATTTTTCAGTGATCTCTATGCGACTGAAAAGGGCCAGACTCCTACAAAAGGATGCTAAAACAATGGAAACTAACATGTTTGAAATGTTCATGTATATACTTCGAAGCAAAGCTTAGTTGTCAGTCAGCAGAGCTGAATTTAATACCATTTCCTAATTTAAGTATTTTAATGAGAATATTAAAAACGTGCCAAAAGTCAAAAGATTACTAAATTTTAGACTCAGAAACCTCTTTTTTTAACCTATGCTTTTTCCAAAGCAGAGAAAATTGAGTGTATCCCAACAGAAATCCAGCATATGATTTATATAAGTTAAAGGACAAGGTTAAAGTGTTAGACAAATATTAATTCCAGTTTTTCTAGTTTTCTATATGCAGTGCACAGGTGCAACTTGAAGAGCATATTATATGATACAATCATTAAATCCATTCAACCAGACCTTTGAGAGTTAAAAACATATATTCTGAGGAAAAGGACTCCTCGGTCCAAGGAATGAGAATGAAACAGTGCAGAATATTTGTGTATCAAGGTGATTCCAGTTTCCAATTGGGAAAACAGGACTGTTAACACCCACATCCCCTGACAACTGTCCAATTATGTATATCACACTTGGCCTACTGTTTGCAGTAGAAGTAATCAATAAAGGATGTGGTTGAGTGAACATAGATTTTGGTTGAACCAATGCATGAAAACTTAATCATTTACTCAGAGTGGAGAAATCAAATAGAGCAGGGATGAAACAGCCACTGAGGGGTTTGTTGATTGTGCCACCAAGTTTGTGGGCTAGAGGCTGAAAGTAATAAAGCAAATGGAATCAGTGACAGGAGAAAATGTAAAAAGGGTTTCTTAATTTCATGAATTGATAGAAATGTTTTGATGTATTTTTGGTCATTTTTTATATTTCACATAAAAATCTATGTTCCGTGTATAGAAAATATAAAAACTGTTAGGGCATACGATATCTTGCAAGCAAGCAGAAATCAATTTGACACATACTGGAAAGATGGTTCTCAGTGTTAGGACTTCACTTATGCCAACTAGCAGCCAGTTGGTACTGTTGACAATTTTTTCAAGGAAGTACTTTTAAAAGCGCTACAGCTTCAGGTATGTAAAGTATGGTAGAAGGATTACTGAAACACTTCATCCTGCACATGACCTGAGAACATGATAAACAGTCTTTCTTGTTCAAAGATCTAATATTTCATAGTTCCTTCAAAACTCGACATGTTATTTTTTACAGCCATATACTTTCTCCCTCCTTAGACTTCGCCTTCCTAAATGCATAAAATGCCATTTCCTAAAGATATAGTCATTCATGATCCCACAGAACAGTTATGATGACTTCAGCAGAAGAGATTACACATCTACCGCAACTCATTTTCCAGTTTCATGCTAAAATGCCCTATGAGATTTTTACTCCTATTAGACTTTTATGAAAATATGCACCTTTTATAGGATTGCTCATGTGATTGAATTGGATGTATAAATCATGCGTCCACAAGAAGTCATTACCATGGTGGACACTGGCAGAATAAGTCAAGAACATGATGCTATTATGTCAGATATTTCCCTGGAAAATGACATGCCTAAATGCAGATGATAAAGATTTTCTGTTTCCTGTGGTCTGTGGAAACATCTGTAGCAAAGGTTTTTAAAAAATTTCCAAAGCTATAGACAATTTCTGAGCCATAAGGGAGGGCTCTGCCACTTTCTCCAATATGTCACAAGGCTTTCAGTACAGACTCTCACAGACATTAAGATTATAATGCACTGTTTCAGAAGCTAGAGAAATAGTCATCTTTTTTTTTTTTTTAAAGGTATTATCCATCAAGTTTAAAATGACTTGCACAAGTCTAGTCTAGGTAGGGCTAAAAAAGCCCCATAAAACAGATAGTGATTAAGTTGAGTCTTGAGACTGCTACCAACAGTAATTATTAATGCATTCATCCAATATTTTCTAAATTTACCAGACATTGACTTCTTTGCTATATCAAGCAAATATCCAAAAGTTTAGTATGAAAGTAAACAGAAACTTGTATTTTTTCCCCCAAAAAATTTAACAGCCTTTCTTTACATTGGCTTTTTCTACATAACATTGCACTGTTATTTCATGCCTTCTCTTCCAAGTACCAAGGAAGAACAAGCAGAACTGGACCAGCCCAAACTTTTTTAATGAAAAGTACTGCTGCTGAGTTTTGAAAAGTGAGTTTGTCTGAAATATCATCTGTCATCCTGGTTTACAGAAATTTTTCTATTAGGGAGCAACACATAGCAAAAATGCATTTAAACAGATGGACTTGCGTAAGACAAAGATCACAGGGCCACAGAATAGTTAAGGGTTGGAAGAGATGGATATCATGTCCATCTGTCTGGCTCAGAACAGGGTCAAATAGAAGAAGATTGTGTCCTGGGGGTTTTGAATAACTTTTGAGGGTTGTTTTGATCCAACAACCTTCCTAGACTACCTGTTTCAGCATTCACCCTCACGATAATTTTTTTGTGTCTGTTTATTGGACTCTCATGTATTTCAATTTGTGATCATTGCCTTCTGCCCTGTCAGCAAGTACCACTGAGAAGAGCCTGGCTTGCTCTTCTTTACTGCTGTTTGAGAGGGACTGATTAGATCCTCTCTGAGCCTTCTCTTCCACAGGCTGAAGCATCCCAACTCTCTCAGCCTCTCCTCCTAGGACAGATGCTCCAGTCTATCATCTTTACAGACCTCTGCTGGTCTTGGTCCACTGTGCTCAAGTCTCTCTTGCAATGAGAGATACACAGTGCTCCTGAGGCGACCTCATCAGTGCTGAGTAGAGGTGCAGGATCACATCCCTTGACCTACTGGCAACCTGTAATGCAGGTTGTTTTTTCCATGACTTGACATTGCTGGCTTCTTGGTCTACTTGGCTCATGGTCTCCTGTTAACTAGAAAACCCAGGCTCTTCTCTGCCAAGCTCCTTTCCCTCCAGTCAGTCCACAGCCTGTACTGGTGTCTGGGGATATTTCTTCCAGGGTACAGGACTTTGCTTCCCTCTCCTGAGCTTCATAAGACTCCCACTAGCCCTTTTCTGCAGAGAGGCTAGATCTGTTTGAATGGTAACACAACCATGTGGTATACCATCTACCTCTCCTCAGTTTTATATTAACCACAAACACGCTGATGGTGCACTTGGTCACATCATCCAAATTGTGAACAAAGGTACTAATCAGTGTTGGTGCTAATATCAGCCTCTGGTGTCTTGCAGCCTACTGCTTGTGACTGGCCTCCCACTGGGCTTCATACTACATACATGTAGGTGCTTTTTATTCCAGAGTATCTAAAACAGAGAAAGGAAATCAATATGCATTTTCTAGGTATGCCCTCTTGATTGTCATAGTCCAGTTTTTACTCAGACTACTGCTTTTTGCAAGTTCAAGGAACTCATGAATGCTCTTGAGAGCTCAGACACCTCACTTCTACTGTCTCACTGTATCACAGTAGCCAATTATGTAAAAGTCAGTCATAGCAATGGCTGCTGTACCAGCGACAACATCTTTTGCAGTTAAGCTTACACAAGTTTTGAATATGGGACCTGATCTTTTAAGTCTGTTTTGTGGCTTTTTGAATGTCTTATCCTGTGTGTTTCTTTAGAATGTTCAGAATATGAACAACAAACTGTATCAGAGTGATGAAGCATACTATTTTCTTAGAGTTTTTCTGTCTTTTTGTGCCTGAAAAATATGCCTGGATTTCAGTTCTTCAGCAAGACCTTTCCCAATTTTTGCAGGGAAAAAAAAAAAAAAAAAAAGAAGAAAAAAGCCCTCAAATTATGAGGGTTGGGGGGGGAGGAGGGGGAAAGCATAACTCTGTTTATAGGTACAGAAAAGCTTTGCATCATACATTAAAAAAAAAAAAAAGAGTCTAAAATAACTTTCAATGAAAGGGTCACTTACTGCAAGAAGGGCGCTGCTTAAAATTTAAGCAGTCAGTAATGGGAAGCGACAGACCTCTAACAATTTAAGTCTTTCACAGTCGAATGAATCTGCACTGACAGCCAGACAAGGATGTGCTAACCTACCTTACCAGGATCTTGTCTATAGCTTCATATGCTCTTCTTAGGCCTGCAGAATCACACAGTGCAGTGAAGATTTTTATAGAGGTGTCCAAAATCTGTGAAACAGAAAAATAAAACCCAATAAATAGAATGCTACAGATTTCCTTCTTTCTTTCTTTTTTTGGGGGGGAGTGTGTGCGTGTGTGCGTGTGTGTGTGTATGTGTGTGTGTGTGCAATCCTTGTGCTCATATAAAATGCAAAATTATATTTTTCCGATATTTGCATTTCATTTTTTAATTAGTTGGAAATGAGTGGAAATGGAAATGAGTTTTTGATCATTGCTTGTAGTTGTTTGAAATTACATAATAACTACAAACTAAAAAGATCAAACTTGTATTTAAATGTCTCCGTTTTGGAGCTTTGCAAAAAACGAAGAGATGTTACCAGATTCACAATTTAAATTTCCTTATTCATAATTTAAAATATTTCAAAAAGCTGTGCTTTCATGAATTTCTATGAATCACTACATTAAGACAATACCCTTTGTATTCATAGAGTTTTAGAAAATACATTCAAATACAATTTATTTATTTTTCTTTCTTTCAAGTATCACTATTAGAACTTTTTTAGTACAATTCAAGTGTATAAGAATTGATTAAATTACAGCTTACATGTTTAAGCAAGGATTGACTTAGATAATTTTGTTATATTTATGACTTATTATTCATGCACACTAGCAACCTGTTAATACTGGGATAAACTCTTTTATTGTGACCTCTCATAACTGAGGGCTTACAGCCACTGCACAAAAACCTATGATCTTAATTTAATTTAACACTGACATCACCTGTATTGCGTAATTTCTCTTTTTAACCTTTTTTTTTTTTTTTTTTTTTTTTTCCAATGGTGGTGAAGGGAGAATGCATATGAAATTAAATCCTGTTCTTTCCTTCTTCTCTCTTTGTTGCTTGACCCAACCTATTACACACATGAGAACACAGGAAATCTCCGAAGACTATCTATGGAAATCCTTTTTGCACATTTCCAAGAAAGGAGTAGTGAATGTCATTTACCAGCTCTGAAGGGGGATGGGAGATGCACAGGGACACGTGACAGTAGCCTGCATGCCCCAAGATGCCTATTTATGGTAAAGTAAAAGATAGGGCACTTCATATTAAGACTGCATCCCCTGTCATTGGGAAAGTGCGTGGTTCAAAATAATACAACCTGTATGTGCTAACCCTATGGATGTCACCATTTCTACTGTTGTTTCTACTGCATAGCGTTCCTAGCTCTTGGAGGAGCTTTACTACACATGGATGTATTGCTAGATAAGGCTCTTATTTTTCAGTTATGGAAGCTCTGTGCGTATCAAATGTGCAGCTTACTAATGTACAACATGCTCCTTATCTGTCCTCACATACTTATCAAAGTTGTGTTCTGATGTTGTACATCAGCACTGCATCCTATACTTGAAGGTCATTTGCAATTGAGTTATTGATGCATATGACATGACAAAAAAAGTGAAGGCACTGCTGTTATGAACTTGTCACATCAGTTCAGAACTCACCCTAAACTACATGCATAAGTATAGCTGTGAAGTCCTGCAGTCTGTCCTTCTGATAATCCAGGCTGGGAACAGTAATGTGCAGGTGCCCAAGAAAGAATTCTTGGTTCTGCATTTAGCTCAGAGGATCTGCAACATTTGTTGAAGTGACAGTGCCCATGTCAATAAGCCTGCCATGATAGCATCAGGTTTCTAAAATTTTATGTACTGGACTGAAAATCACCACTTCAAACTAACCTCTGTGTTATTAAACTAGGCCACAGGGCCTCCGGTGATTCCTATCTAACACTGAAAGGTTACTTACGTGCCCAAGGCTTAGGCTGCTATGCTGTTTTTTCTGTCAAAGATATCACAAAACCTAAAAAGTACAGATGAAAGCCAAGAAAAAGCCATAGCCAGAGCAGCTCAAATAAAAGGTTAGCTCATTGCATGTCTGCAAAAAGAACATCTGCTAAAAAGAAACCTCACATCTGCTAAAAAGAAGCAAGTAAGTAAATAAATGAAGTCTTCTTTTTTTAATTAGTAACATTCATTTAAAATCCACGATCTTCAAAAATAGTACGTTTCATTCTAAAGAGAGATGAAATAAAAATAATTAAGTCATCCAGGAGAAAGAAATATTGACAGATTTTGATAGAAAATATATGAAAACATATTATACGTCTGCATTTCAAATAACTCCAGCTTCAGGTACTTGGTGAGGACAGAGAAAGGGACACATTTGTGATGGTAAGAAGCTATTCCTCTCTATGCTACATTTGCCCAGGGTCCATTTATGTGGGTTATGTAAAAAAGGACCTCCTCACCTACGGTTTGTGCTTCATTTTCAACATTCGAGATAGGAAGAGGATGTAAAGCAGAATAAAACACTGGATTAATACGTTAACATTAGAGGATTTCACTCAGAGACTCTTATAGTACATTTCTAATTATCATTTAAAATGAAGAAAATTACAGATCTTTCATGATGATGAATCAAATGGAATTGACACAGTGATGGTTACTGGAATTTATAAACAGGCTGAAAACAATAAATGGACAGTAAAATGTCCTGGTTTATTTTCAAGGGATACTTACAACCAGCTAATCAATTTGTATTCCTATGAATACCATATAAGAAAAGACATGCTCGTGGTAAGAGTTCAGTCTGAGTGGGCATGGCTGGGCCATTCACCTGCTAGTACTCTGATAAGTGGATAAATATCGGGAAGACTGACCATCAAGACTGCATGGAATTTACACGCTCCCTTGAAAGCTGTTCTGTGTTTAAACACACATGTAGGTCAGAAACAGGTCTTTCATTTTGGCCCATCTGTGCAGAAGACAGCATCACTCAAGGAAGAGGTGGAAGATGTCAATAACTAGTGCTAGAAACATAAATCTGCATAATGAATGTGCGGTTTTGTTGTGTTTGTGATCTTACGGAATGCGACTACTATTAGTTGTATTCCGTAAGATCACTACCATTAGTTGCATTGCCATTACAACTACCAAAGGATGGAAAAATTGATTTAGACCGCAGAACAAAAATCTGCTTGTTAAGGGAACACACTTCTGCTCCGGTATTTAATGGTAAATACTGTACATTAAAATTTCATCTTGGTAATTTTTCTCCTGGTAAGGAAATGCAAATAAAAATTGTGTAAAGAAATACTGAATGGGACTACATAAGGATCTGTATTATTAATATATGTTTAAAATAATGGGCTTGGGCATTATACAAATCTAGCTGATTTGCCTTTTGAAAAAGTCAGAGTTTGCAGAGATTTAGAGTTACTGACGGAGCAATACATATTTATTTATTTACTTATTTTCTGTGTACCAAGAGTTCTGAGAAAAGATGCTCTTGCAGCAGTTTTATCCTGATGATGCCAGGTTCAAGTATCATTGTAAAATTTCTGTACTGTTTCAAAGAGTATTTCATATTCCAACCAACGTGTGGGAAAATTTCATGGTATATGAATTTGAACCAATTAAAATAATGTATGGTTTGACTTGGAAAGAAAAAAATAAGGTAGGACTAACAAAATTTGACTATTAAAGCTGCAATGATTATGTTCACAAATTAAGTTTGTGGCCCTCTGTCAGCATGCATGAAGACTGTCTCAAAAAATAAAACCTGTCTCTTAAAAAATGAAGTGAAAATCAAAACCCAATACAGAAATGAAGACTGAATTTCAGTAACTTGGTCTGTAGGGTTTGGAGAAGTGGTAGAGTGAAGACTTCAACGTTATCTTACGCATTACAGATCACTATTCAAAGCGCCATCCACTATTATCTCGTTGTATATTGGGAAAAAAAGGGGTGAAGAATTATTTTTATCACTCCAAAATGGAAATTAAAATATCTGAAGTAGCATTGTATGATTGTTTTGTTTTCTTTTTTTCATAGCAACTGCATATGGGTGCATCTGGAAGGAGGATAGCTACTGTGGTAGCAGCAGTTTGGTTACAGAAACAGCAACTCCTGTTTCTTTGCAACTCTATCGTGGCTACAATTTGTTACAGCACGGAAATAAAGCAAAATAACAAGGGTAAATTCCCAAAGTAGATCCTATTTGTTGCATAGCTCTTGCACTAATTCTGCACATAATGATGAATTACACGTTTGCCTCCGTAGCTAAGAAAAACATCAGTCAGGTCTCACACCTAGATTTGCTTTTCTGTTCTTTCAGCATTCTGCCATGTGACCCTCCTGGGGTTATGCCATTAACACCATCCACTCTCCCAGACCTGCCCGTTTCCAAAATCTCACCTTTTAAAATTTTGTTGTTGCTGTTGTCACACCTGCATTCCTTTTGTTTATACAGAGACACATTACACATCTCATTGCTACGCACTGTAGATTAACGAAATAGGACATAGGCTTCGCTAAACCTTGATATGTACATCTGGGGATAATGGATGAAAGAATAAAAATTGAAGGTATGAATTTATGTTGAATAAAGAATGCCTATCCAAGTCAACATAAGATTAATGTTACTGGCAGTACTTTATCATTTTGGTAAAAAACATTACTCTGACAAAAACATGATGGGATAATATTGATTTATAATGCTGTAACTTTAAAAAACACAAAACCACAGTTCTGCTCTCAGCTTTGGCACTTGATATTATAGTCAAACTTTATTGGAAACACATTTATTTTGATTTCTGAAAATCTAACAGTGTTTAGCCATTTCACAGCTGGTGAGCAGTAAAGATGCTTCTGCCTCATTTACAGATCTTGAACATGAATCAGACAATCAACCGCAACATTAGTCAAAGAGAACACTAGCTAATGATTTCTGACAGGCACTGCAGTAGCAGGCCAGGGCCCAGCCTGGGTAGCAGCATCTGACAATATTTTTTTCTAGAGCCAACAATAGATGTTGGAAGATAGAAAATGCAATCAAGTAATGCTGGCCTTGTACCACTTAGTACCCTGTATATTTTCAGAAAGAAAACACACAACGCTAACAGTCACCAAATAATCTTTTCCATACCATTCAGTGGAAATAAAAAGACAATACTGTCATAAGCATAGGCGTTTTCCAGTTCTGTGAACTCTATCCCACAGCTCCCCAATAATGCATATTTAAAAATAAAATGGATACTTTTTAGCAGCTCATGCCACAACTCTGATAATTCATTTGCTGTAGATCATGAGAAAAATCAATCAGAGGTTCTGTCACAGAGTTACCTTTCCCATCTTCTGTACTATGCTGGATTCACCACAGGGCCAAACTGCAAAGCTTTTGGAGCTTGAAGTGCTCGTACCAGAAAGGACCTATGCATCCATTTCACTGCAACTGCTTTTGCTAACCTCACTTACAAGGAGAATCCACAGACACACAGGTATTCTACGGGAAAATTAGAGCAGTTTTAATTTCTTTGTGTTTTCCCCAAATTTCTGCTTTTTATTTTTTATTTTTTCCCCCAGGATCAACGTTTACCCCTTAACCAGTAATATAGTGAATTAGATTACATTTTGATAACATTTCAATACCAGTGCAGCCCTTGTTACCAGAATTCAAGTGGGTACATGGGTACATGCCTGTGGCAATTCTGAGTAATAACAAAGAAGATTTTCACAATGCAAATTTGGACGTATTCTTACTTTGGACAAAACACTGTGTGCAAGTGGTTGAACAGCAGTAAGAAAATTGTATTGCTCATTTAATGTATTGATTATAGCAGAGCCTATTGATCCCAGGAAAACAATACACAAACATCAACTGAATGGCAGCCTTGTTAAATGCTAACTGTACTTGGGCATAATGAGCTTCTAGAAGTAGTATAATATTCAGGTTGTATGCTCACAGTTAAGACATACTAATACTGGATGCCATGCTGAGGAATGAGGGAGTAGTCCCTGAACTGCTAGAACTGCTCTCCCTACAGCACAGGCTTTTGATAAGAGGTGGCTATTATTAAAGAGCTACTTGGATAACACCGCTGGAGTAGTTGCCCCTTCCACTCCTCTCCTGTTATACTTGGCAAGTAAGTGTAATATTTACCTTGATGCTCTATGAACTTGCACAGCAAAGCTGGCTTCAAGTTATTCCTATCTATATTTGCTTGGAGCATTAACGCCCTGGGGAGACAGATTAATGTTTCACTTATTTCTTAACACTCTATCAGGACAGAATCTAGATTCTTTTCTGGTCTACAGCGTTTCTCGTATACATAACATTCAGAATATAGGTGTTTTGCTTCAGTTCTGAATGGAAGACATGTAAATAAAAACAACTCATTAAAAAACTTAATTTCCACAGAACAATTTCTACTTTCTATTGGATTTCACGAGGTCAGGAGTTCACTCTCAATGCTTGGTTTTTCTGCGTAGCAAGCTTCAAAACCAGGAAATGTACAGATGATTGAATAAATGCTAACTTCTGTCCTTATTCTTATTTCTTCGCTATTAGCTTCTGTATTACTGTTGTTAATTCCGGCCTTCTGCACCACTAACAGTGAAATTCTCATTCTCTGTAACTACAACTTTTGTAGAAATGCAGTCATCATTCTGTTATTTAGCACACCTCAAAAGGATTTTATTAAAATTAAAATAATAATAATAATTAAAAAACTAAGCCAGTTCAGAGCAAAACCCTATGCAAATGTCTAAGTATTTAAATTTCTAATTATTGTACTATTCAAAATCTTTACTGCAAAAGACATTACCCTAGTAAAGGTGGTTGTAATGTTCATTTAGTACAGGAATGTAATGTTTTTCCAAACCAGCCACTGCTGGCATATTTTTTTCAAAATAAAGCGTGGCTTAACAGTCTGGAGTGAAGAAGCTTCATCTGTTACCCTTTAACAGCAATATAAGAGGAAAATACAGTTTATGTATCCTTTCCATCCTGACAGATGTGACAATAGCTGGAAACACTACGCCTGCCAAGAGCTTTTATCAAGTATGTTATAACAACTAGTAATAAGTGTAAATAATAAATGGCCACGATCTTATGGGAAACGGTGGCAATACTAAACAATTTTTGGTGCTTGCTGATGGGAGTCTGCTAGTCTTGGAATTCCCTGGCTTCCCAGTAGAGTTTTGGCTTGACAATAAACAACAGTTTAATACTTGATCTAATCCCAGCCAGGAGGTAAGTTCAACAGCAAGCTTTTGCAGATGTTCACATCCAATAATCTATCCATAATTGATGAAACAGGGAGGTCAGATGTAATGGTTGCTACTATTCCAGCAACAAATAAATGGTTATTGACAAAACAAGCCAGTGTGGCGCTGAGTGCCGAGCAGCGACAAGCATGAAACAGTGCTGAGACAGAAGTAGTGATGTGAATACAGCCCTTCATCTTGAGAATTCCTCAATATGATGTGTGGCATGAGGGCCACTCTGACACATAAGCAGATGGAGTTGACTCATAAAGGAAAAATGAGATTCTGCAACAACATAAAAGACAAAGGCGGAGGCAGAGAAAGAATCAAGGAGAAAGGGTTGGACAAGATTGGAAATTTGGGTAAGTGCAACTATGCGAATTGTTCAGAAATGTTTTTGTATAGTATCACTGTGATCCAGATGTCTGGATTGCTTTTATCACACTGTTGTGTCTACATGAATGTACCATGCTGTCAGACTGCTGTAGCCTCCTCAGACCTTACTAACCATACTGTATGCATGTGCACGCTTCCATGCTCATTACTTTTTAGACAGAGGATCTATAAATGTCCTCCTTCATGCTCAATAATATATTTAGTCTACTCATGAAAGGATATTTTTAACCACGAAATTTCTTGTAGCCAAAAGCAAACATACAAATCCTTAGATTTGCATAACACCATGGAAAGAATTGCAGAGATAAACAAGAAGGTTTTAAAAATGTCTGTCAGTTAAAAACTTATTTTTCTGCATAAGTATGTGGAAGGAAGGGAAAAGTTCTCCATCAGATGAAAATGTGATTTTTTTTTTTTTTAAATTTTAACCCATGTGAGAAATGTAGTGAAAGGATTAATGGACTGTTTTTCTTGACTGAATAAAATTTGAATCATTTACATGCAGGCATTCACTTGAAATCTTTTGCATCCATTTCAGTGCTAAAAGATAGTATTTTTACAATTTTTACTATGCAATATTCTAATATGAAAAACGGCAGAATGAAATGGTGGCCATTATTGCTATATGTAGTCATAAAAAGATTTCAGGCAGAAATATTTTAAATATTAATATTACTAAAATCACTTAAAGCACAAAGGAATGTTAAATCAATTTATTTAGAAGTACAATTTATTTCACACTTTGCTACCAATTCTTTTGATCAGTTCTGCAATAATACATAAGCTGAAAGAAAAACAACAAATTGCTTCTAATAACGAAGCAGTAAGCTCTAGGTTTCACACAGGGAAATTTCAGTGTTTTAACTTCTTGGGTTATTTATCTAACAAAAGCTAAGTTTTAATTTCTGTAAGGTGAATGAATCAAGACCTCAGTTTGATGGTTCTGATCATGCAAAGTTGTTAAGCATTTGCTGCACCTGAATATTTGAGTCTGAAGTCAACGGGAATAATCACACTGAAATTTAAACATGTATTTATTAAGTAAATTGCTGTAACTTGAACTATACCAACATGAGAAACCAATTTAATTTTAAAAGCCTTACTTTATAGAATTTTTTAAAAGCCTGTTCATTTCAGCTAAACCATATGAAGGAAAACAAAGCCTCGTACATTATGAATATATTTGCATTTAAGAGTTGAAATTCCCAAGTTTGTACAACATGGGTACAAGTGCTCAATTTCTCAAAACATATAAGAAGCCTGACTTCTGTAAGTTTATTATCTAATAGAATTAAACATTTCTTATAGATTTTATCACCCATTTGCTGCAGCCCTGGCTGTAAATATATATGTAAATATACTAATAGACACACTACTGAATAGTTCTTGTTTCTCAGACATTATAAGCTACAAATTTAGATGTGATGCAATTATCCCTTGATTATAATAGTTGTCAGGTTCCTAAGTTTAGCACACCTAATCTAGAAATTCAACATAGTTTAAAGTAGATGAAGTAAACAACCTCTATAACATCTTTTTAACATACAATTTTAGTACTTCGTCTTTTTTGTTCCTATTCTTAGGGAATAAAACAGATGAAAATGTGTATATCAACAGTTATATGAAATTTTTTTTACCTAACCTAGAAAAAAATTTCAACATAGTAAGTAGGAAATGCCTGCATAAATCCAATCTTTTAAGTTGTAGTAGACAGCAGTTAGAGCTTTAGAAAAACCTTAGCCAGGACAAATGGACTAGTTTTTAATGGTTCTATGTCCACGTGGAGGCCAGTCACAAGTGATGTTCCCCAGGGTTCGAACTGGTCCTTTCCAACAATTTTATCAGAGGGATTGAGCGCACCCTCAGCAAGACTGATGATGATACCAAGCTGAGTAGTGCAGTTCACACAATAGAAAGGGGGGAAGCAATCCAGAGGGACCTGGACAGGCTCGAAAAGTGGGCCCATGTGAACCCCATGAAGTTCGCAAAGGTGTTGCCCTTGCGTCAATGCAATCCTATATAACAATACAGTCTGGGAGAAGAACTTATTGAGAGCAGGCCTGTAGAGAAGGGTTTGAGAGTCCTGATGGATGAAAAGCTTGATCTGAGCCAGCAGTATGCTCTTGCAGCCCAGAAGGCCAACTAGGAAGATATCTTTTACTTAGGGGATGGTGAGGTGCTGGAACAGGTTGCCCAGGGAGGTTGTGGATGCCCCATCTCTGGAGGCATTCAAGGCCAGGTAGGATGGTTGGTGGCAACCCTGCCCATGGCGTGTAGGTTGGAACTGGCTGATCTCTGAGACCCCCTCCAATCTAAGCCATTCTATGATTCTGTGATTTGTAGCCTTATATCTCATATCTGGCTTGTACCTTGCCTGGGAAATCAAAAGGATAAGCTATCTCCACAGGTGACATCCAGCACAGCTATCCCAAAATAGTATAGTCACAGCAAAGGCTCCACTTGTTCCCCTTAACTACCAACTGCTCTGCTCTTAATGTCTTGGTTAAAAATGGATAAAAAACATTAATTTGCAGAGAAATTCAAGGAGTGTTTATAGTTTTGGCCTCAACATTTGAACGTGCTCACCATGTCAGAGCCAAGTGAACCCCCAGTAAGTGAATTTTGCTACTTTTGAGTCCAGACATAGCAACGAGCTATAAGTTTTTGAAGACATTTGGAGTCTTATGGATACTTCTCTTGATAGTATGGCATATATCCATATATCTATTATAACTATTTACATGCTTCAGAATGTCAATTCTTACTGATGTTGCACTCTAGCCCCTTCTAGTTCTTCTGCAAACTCACATGGTGTTTGTGTGTGCATGCATGTACACAGATGCATGTGTGTATAATTTAGTAATAAAATTTGCCATTTCATAATGGATATCTTGTTGCAAAATCTTACCAAAAATGGAGTTGTAAGTGTGGTAAATGCTATGATTTCTCAATTCAGCATTTTTAATATGCATATTTTGAATAAGACTACACAAACCTTATAAATATACGTAAATCCAGCAATTTTCATACCATTTTGGAATTGAAAACAAACACAAAAATTGATGTCCTCCACATATAGCTCCCAAAATGGGGTTTAAAACTCATATGCGGATTCCTGAGAGCAGTGGCGGAAATACAGTCTTAAAATTTGGAAAAGGTCTTACAGATTTATTTAATGGAATGTGCAGTCAGATCTTCAGCTCACTGTCTTCTTGCTCTTTTGGGGTGTATGCATGATTACATTTGAAATCATAGCAGCTGACATAAAAATCCACACATTTATGGCATTTTGGTAGTCAGTCTTAGAGAATGTAAGACTCCTGAAGAATAAGGTTAACATCAATAACTCATTATTGCATTCATTGTTGCTATGGCAAAACATGGAAAACATGGAATTAATCTGAAAATCTTCTGATTGGCTTGTAAAGCACGAAGTAACAGATTTTTTTCTTTGTATGTTTTTTCTTTTTCTTTTTTAAACACATTTCACTTTTTCTTGTTCCTTATGCTCTGTGATTGCTGTGTAACTCAACTGTTATAATTCTGCAGCAGCACTGCATTTAAGACCGTTTTCTCACAAAGTGTATTCTTACTGCACATCTATCTTGACAGAAATCCAGTTTACTGAGGGGAGCTATTCTGATGCCATTAACCAAGCAAAATGTAATTTGAAGAACAGGCGCAGAAGGAAAATAATACCATGTTCCAAGGCAATTATGGTGGACATCATATAACCAAGGTGCCAATTTGTGTGGTATACAGAAAGGTATGGAAGGAAAACAATGTCATTACATCTCAGAACTACTGGGTATGTTTTTTATTCAAGTTTTCAAGAAACTGGCTCAGATAGGAAAATGATCATCTAGAATAAACCAATGGAAGTAATCCTTCCTTGACTAAGAGACTTTCATATCCAAAATAAGGTATTTCTTCCTCTTTAAAAATTAAGTGTGAAATGAACAGCAAAGAATTAATCGAACGATCTGACATTCACTTCTTCCCTGAATTTTCCCTTCTTCCTTAGTATTCTCAGCTCAGATTGTTATTTCTTACTTCTATAAGCATTTGAGGCAAAGTATTTTGTCAGGGTAATTTTTAGTACCAGCACTAATTGTTCGCATAGAATTGTGTTTGTCAGAGAATCACACAAAATCACATAATTGCAGGAAGGGACCTCAAGAGATCATTGAATTCAACCCATGGCTAAAGCAGGCTCCCTGCAATAGGTTGCACAGGTAGGCGACCAGACAGGTCTTGAATATCTCCATAGAAGGAAACTCTGTAGCCTGATTCTGAGCAGCCTGATCCAGTGCTCCATCACCTTTAAAGGAGTTCTTCCTTGTGTTAGTACAGAGCTTCCTATGTTCAAGTTTTAGCCCATTGCTCCTTGTCCTTTTGCTACACACCACTGAAAAGAGCATGGCCTCACTCATTTGCCTCCCTCATTAGATATTTACAAACAATGATCAGATCCCCTCTCAGTCTTCCCCAGGCTGAACAGACCCAGGTTATTCAGCCCTTTATCGTCTTAGTGGTCTCCTTCTAGGAGATCCCTGTCTCCTTTGAACTGGGGAACCCAGAACTGGACACAGTATTCTAAATGTGGCCTCACAAGGGCAGGGATGTTCATCCCATCAATGTGTGGCAGCAGTGGGACCTCCCAGAAACAATAAATTAAATTAGTAGCAAAATTGGCTCACTAACTCCAGACCTTCAATAAGAAAGCCTTTCTCAGTATATAATTTGTTGTCAGAGTCAAGATCAGTCAGAAATGCTTACAGTCAAGGTTGACTCAGGTGTTTGTCTGCTCCATAGCTAAGAAAAATACAGATTTTCTATTCAAGCACAGTTTTAATAAAAATTTTAAACCTGCTCCAATAAAAGTGAAGCCTCTAGGAATTATGAGGTTATTATTCTAGCATTTCTTAAGCTTGTACATGACCCCATTTTCTATGCCAAGAAAGTTATACATCATCAGAATGGCTAAATATCAATTACAAATGAAAAAGGCTTGATGAAAAAAAAAAAAAAGGAAGTTAGAAATAATTTCCATTCAATACTATCTTTTGATGTGTTTTGTGAGCCCCCACTTAAGCGTTTCTGCAGTGAAAACAGTGAAAGCTTAAATCTCAACTTGGATTTCTATCCAGACAGTGGTTGCAGAAGTGTGTCTTGAAGTTCAGTCTCCTACTAATGCAATAGGATAGTAAGCAAAGCTCAGAGAAATTACACTCACTCTTCTAAATAATCTTTACAACATGTGGGAAAGAAGAGTATAATGTAGTCTACTTTTTTTGAATTCTCTTACTAGTTAGGATCCTCCTTGAGTTGTAAACTCATGTAGAAATATGGCCATTATTTATATAATCAAGAATAATAGATACAATCAGATAAAATATACTGTGTATACTAACTTTAGCTTATCTGCCTTCCAAGTACATTTACTTACATTTTCTCTACTTGCATGAGTTAAAATTTTCAGGTTTTTTAGATACAGATTTTTTCAGAAATTAACATTATGGTCATAAATCACCTCTGATTACTTTAATAGGGTCATTTTGAATGTGAAGATGCCTTTATAAGTTCATAAATTTTCTTGATAATTTTATGCCTGTGGCTTGTATACCGTAATTCTGACAATTGATGCACATGGCATTATGTCATAAATTACCACATTTATTTTGGCATGAGTTGCAGCTCAAGAACACTGGTCCTATTATTTAAATATGTAACATAACTGAGTCATAGATATCCAAAATAAAGGAACATTTGAAAGAAACAAATGCTCAGAAAGGTCTAAGAGCTGGAATTTTCCTGATAATCCTAGATGGAATTAATTGAAAAAGGTCCTGATGTCCAAGATTTGAAGTATTCCTTAAAGTATATTAAAAATCCCACATTGAGAATTAGATTACAATGCCTTACATAAGCTTTTGAATGACATACAACTGTGTCAGTTAATATTTCACTTGCTTTGTATGTCTTAAGAAAAAACAAACAGTAACTTTCACTTCAAAATTAGTCTAGATGGAGAAATTTCTCTGAAAAAAATCCATAATGCTTGAGATAAAATGTGTGTATTAGGAACTATTAATATTACGTGACATATTTGGGGGAAATCTAATAATCTTGGTTATAATCTGGATGATATGAAAAATATTATGAACCTACTATGCTGACGTTTAACGTAATTAGTTCTCAGGCTTCTAAACTTGCACATCCTTATGTTTTTACACCTAAGTAGATCCACTGAAATCCATCAAAGGTATCAAATAAAATTAAATCAATTTATACAGATTATGCGCCAGATGAAATTATGTAGGGATTATTCGCCAAGTGCCTAGCAAACAAAAAATCCTTCTCCAACAAATACAGTCCATTCAATACAAAGTGACTGCATATTTTTTTATGTAATAGGCTGCAGCTCAATCATTTCAACCTTTAATTACTGCATCAGATAATGAATATTTTGAACATATGCTTCTCCACTCTAGAAGACATGAATGAAAGAGAAACAAGTTTATATGCATGCTACTGTGTGTGTGTTGGGGGAGGGAGTAGCACGCTCAGCAGCAAAAGGAACCAAGTGGCAACAATTGGAGGAAATGGTATCTGTAACAGCTGCTCCTTTCAGATTCCCCTAGAAGGAGACTGCCTGAGGTGAACCAGAGCACAAAAGGATAAAGAAGATGAAAACTGATGCAAAGCAGGAAAATAACTGCTGAGACCCCTGAGTCTACACCCGAGTAGTCCCAAGCTGTGTGGCAAGACCTCTTTAGCATGCTACAGAAGCTGGTGATGAACTACATATTACCATGAGGCAAACTGGCTCCTAGCAGTATTGTCTGCATGTTATGTGTAATGATAACCAGCGGTCCTCTGGGAATGGGATGCAATGATTTCATCTCTGTAAGCATCTGAGCTCCCCTTGGATACAGAGACCATTAAACTGAGAACAGAAGGGTAAATTTTAGGCAATGATTTCTAATTGGAGAGTGAAGACAACTTGTGTTCAACAGCACTGACAACCACTGATATTTTACTGCTCCCTGTACTGATGATTACTAAGGACAAAAGGAACTAAAATGTTACCACCTTTTCTCAGTCCCATAGTACGCAATATATTTTCTGAATGAAAGTTCTTCATAGGTTTGTTATGCAAACTCATTGGAGATGTCAATATTTTAGGAACCTTTACTTATTCTGTAAAGTATTAATATTTTCATTAAAGATAAAATACCATCTTATACTCTAAAAGAATTTATCCGTTGATGTTTTGTATTACAAAGAATTTATTTCCTGTTTAATTAAAACATAAACTGCTTTCCATATCTGTCAGGTGTTTTTGTAAGTCTAAAGGCACAACCCTTTATGTACACATTTTAAATTAACATTAAACATTACATTACAAAATTGAAGGTACCAGAACCTTCCTCAAAACAAAACAAAACAAAACAAAACAAAACAAAACAAAACAACAAAACGTCTCAAACCAAACAACAACAACAAAAACCTCATACTGCATGTAACAAAAAGAAATGAAACTTCCAAATGATTTCTGTAACTTTTTTGGCAGAAGACATGGGGGAGCAATACAGGGAAAGAACTAACTATAAAATTTAAGCAAAATGGACCCTGAGGAAACAATGACAGAATATCTAATATTTTTGATGCTTTCAAGGGTAGTTTGATCCTTTTTATAATACAGAGACTATATAGACTTGTTCATTAGTAAGTTTTTACTGTGATGTAGAGATCAAAGGCACATGCAGGCTTTGTTTAGCTGATTTATTTGTCTTGCCACTCCACATCATCCACACAACTTATTCTGAGTCTCAGAAACTTAACAAGAAAAGTTGTTCAGGTAAAAATGTCTTTATACTTGTTGGTCAAAAACCAATGCAGATGAAAATTCAGCACAAAACTAGCCTAATCTGTTATACTGAACATTATTGTATTCAGCTGCAGACTGCAGCTGACTAAGAGCAGGCTTTTTCGCCTCTGACTAGAAAATCACTGTCTACAACATAAACATCCTACTTTCTAGAACGAGTTTCATTTAGACAGAAGAAAAGCCAATCAGCATTGAAGAATTATATATAAAGATGGTCCAAACCTTTTGGAAAAATCATATCATGAATCGCATATAAAAGTATATTTAAAAAAAAATCTAGAACATATCCTACACGACAGGAGCAAAGCAAGCAACTGGGAAATTCATAATCAGTTCACTCCATGACCTCTATTGGCCTCTCTGAGAAAGATGAACTACCACAACCAAAATCACAAAGAATGCTCTCTATACAATTTGTTCATTAATAAATCCAGAGTAATTCCACAGATAAAGGAAGAAACTAAAATAGAAACAATAATTTTCTAAATGAGTAACAGCAAAATCATAGACAAAACAAATATGTTTTTTCCCACATTTTTAGAGCGTCATTGAAGACTGTGACCTCTCTGATGACAGACAAATCAAGCTGTTGCTTATCTTTCTTCTCCTGCTGACCTATGAAGAAGTGGAGAAACAGTCCTTCCCCAGTTGTCACATGTAGAATTTGCACTGTCTTTGAATGATTATGTGTGGGAGGCTCAAGGGAAACATGAAAAGTGGAGCCTGAACTCATGCATCATCAGAAGAGATTACACCAGCACTATAGCTTTTTATATCGAAAGCAATTCATATTTCTTCCACATATTCTCAAAAGCTTAACACCTGGACTGACAGTTTAATTGTTGCTCAAAAATACACTGTATCAAAAGAATTTCAAAAATAGTTTGCTTTTTAAAAAGAAATAAAAAATCGTAACCAAATAAAACCTAAATAAAACTAGGCAAAATTGCTTTATATGCACATAAAGAGAAAGGCTCTGAGAAAGCTAAAGCAACATTAAAATAAACTTACTGATAATGCTGTCTTCTCTTCTCCAGCAAAATGATACACTAAACTTAAGCAATATGTAGCTTCTCCTTCCATCTTCTTATCACCTCCTACAGAAAGGATTACAGCTACAGTTACCTGTAGTCTTAACAAAATGACATATGCAGAGACAAACCTTGCAGGTCATTAAACAACATGTAGATGCTTATATACTGCTGTAAGTTTTTCCCTTCCCTTACCTTTGTCATTTATCTTTTTTTTTCCAAAAAAGATCTGCTTCTATTTAAACAGGTAATTAAGATTAGAGGGCAGGGGTTTAAACAAAGTTCAACAAGAATGCTCAACATAGTCAGAGAAAATGTCTTAAAGAGTGTAATGCAGAATAACCAGCTTAATGTGCTGTAACGCTCTCTGTCACTAATTGTTTAATAGAACTCTGTTCTCACATTAGAACGTACAAGCACCCTTTTTTTGTCTCTACAAAATAAAATATATAATGCATCCTAAAATACAAACAAGCTATATTGACCTGCATACTTGGACATCAAGAGGTAACTGTCAGTGGGCCAGGCTGAGAGATCTGGGACGTTTCAGCCGATGGAAGAGAAAATTCAGGCAAAGGATCTCTTAATGTGTTCAGAACTCTGATGGAAGTGTACAAAGAAGGTGGAGTCAGGCTCTTCTAAGTGGTCATCAGTGACAGGACAAGGGGCAGTTGGCACAGACTGTAATTCCATCTGAACACAACAATACTTTCCTACTGTGACGGTGGTCAAATAATGGTTGGTGGTTCTGGTGTCTCCACCTGCAGAGTTGTTCAAAACTTGACTGGATGCTGTCCTAGGCAATCTGCTCTAGCTGACTGTGAAAGGGATGGGACTTGATCTCCAGAGGTCTCTACCTCAGCTGTTGTGCAAGTCTTTAATTTTCTTCTTTCAGGTTTCAAAGTATTTATACATACTAAGATATGAAGATGAAATCTTACTCGCTTATGATAGGAAATCGCTTTTTGCAAGTGCTAAGTATGTAAAATGTAAAACAGTCATCCAGCAGACAATATCATTCAAAAATTGCCAAATCAACAGTGACTTGCTAACCAAAATCTCACTTGCTGGTTATGGGTTTCAGGTTTTATACCATTACTTCCACTAGGGTGTTGGTTTTTTTTTTTGGAGATGAAGCTTTCAGAAATGTAAAAGATTCTTATCAGCAAGAAGGCTTTCCTGTTTTAGTGAGACCTGGAAGTGTACGAATAGCAATTTTCTTTGACTTCCATAGGATATAATCACTCAGTTTAACACTTCACAATTCCTATTTTGCTCTTCAGAAAATCACAGCATGCCCATCAAATAAAAGTACATGAGAATGTTATTTTATACGTACCGTTTTTTGCCATCCTGATAGCTTTTATTAATGTTTTGATGGCCTGCTGTCATTCTTTGTTTTCTAGCATTTTGTCTGCTTGTAATATATAAATTCTCCAAAGATGCTCACATGCCAGTGAATTGTAAGTGTGGCCTGTCTCGTCCTTCCATGTTGAACCTTCTGTAAGCTGGTAAAATGCTTCATAATGTTCAGCAGCCTTCATGATGTGACCTGAAAAATTTCATTCATAACTGCAACCAGTGTAATCAACATTTTCATAAGTTATTAGTGTGTCATTTTCCTACTAGAAAGCCAATTGCGTCTCAATCCATTCAGAGATTTTTAAACAATCTTCAGTATCTAACTTAGAAATCATTGGAAAAATTACCAGAAATATTTCATGATTAACTTTTCGTATTCTAAATTAGCTTTCTTTGTGGATTCACAGTGTTGGGGGCATGTGATCTAAAAGATGCTATGTTAAAATTTTCTAGAAAATGATCTGTTGTAGCTTCATTAAAATCACCTATATGGATCTTATATTAAAAAAAACCAACCAACCAACCAATAAAAACTGGTATGCATGGATAAACAATCACTGTTTAAACTGTTCATCATTTTTTTTTTTTTTCCATAATGAAAATGCCAAAATATTTGGAGAGTAGAATGAGGAATAAATGTATCGCAACTACAGAAAAAAAGTCTTTCCCAAATAATAGAATTGATGAAAATAATTATTATGGAAAGAAATAATTCAAGAATTGTTACTAGGTCAGCTCTGGAGAGTAGATGTGGTAAGATTACTAGAAGAGCAAGAACCGCTAATACATTGAGTATTGAGCCTGATCTTCAAACCTAAGCTACTCAAACATCTTTCAGGGAAAAATTCACTTGAAGACACAAGTAGTTCCTCCTTCACCCCCTAGCTTCAGCTAGCTTTTTACATGTAGTACACCTAGGCTTTCTGGACAACAGAAATTCAAGGCCCCATACAAGAACTGAAAATTTTTCTGTATACATAATGCGTTACAGAAAAACTACTAGGAAGCAGGTAAACTAAGACTCAATATATGAAACATATCCTGTACACAGTACATTGTTTTTGCAAAGAATATTCTACAGCAAAGTAGAAATGCAAAGTTGACATTTATTTAACCAGTTTGTATGTTTGTGATAGAGGAGTTCCGTCCTATAGATCATTAACATATCAATTATTATTTGTATTAAAAGCTGCAACAAATGATGAAGTTACATGTATGGAAGAATTAAGAAGGAAGGAAGAAAGAAGAGAGTTATTTTCTATTGGAAAGGAAAGAAGAGAGAGAAGGTTAGAGAATGGTCTGCTTTAAGCTCTGTAAGGCAAAACAGAAGCTAACTTCCTGGACCCACAGCCAACCAAAGGCAGTAGAACAGTTATGATGGATTCCTCTTATTAAGTTTAATCTAGATTTGCCTTTGCATATGTTACCCTTTTATAACCACGCTTTCGACTTTGTAATATAAAACATAATCTTTAGCTTTAATAAAATTAAACTTATTTTCATATAAAGTTTTTCTGTTGATTGAAGTGAACTGAACTAAGATTGACAAGCACAAGATAGGTGACTTTCAAAAAAGCAACTTTAATTCAACTTACATAACTGTCACAGAAAAATCATTTTAAGACTCTGCAACCTATGATACAGGTAAGAGTTCTAGACGACACAAGAAAAACACTTAAGACTGAAATGCAGAAGGAAAGGAGGACATCCTACAGCAGGCATTATTTGATTCCACCAGTGCTGATGACAGGTATTGGAGAGATGGCCCAAAACATGGTTAAATTATTTTATTTCCACAGTAGCTAGAAGACCTCCTAAGCAGACAGGAAAACATGAACATACTATTAACAAAATAACACATACTTGACATAAGACTGTACAAACAGAAGTGCAAAGTCATCATCAGAAAAACTGGAAGGATTCAATGATAGTAAACATAGTAGGAAATAGACATGTAGACTTACTAAACCCAAATCAAAACCTTCATTCTAAAGAGATTTCCAAATTTTGTTTGTGTTTCTGTCTATCCAGCTAACTTCTTAAGGCAAATAAAACTCAGAAATCAATAGAATTGGAATTATCCAAGTTGCTAAACACAGATTTTAGATACTAATCGTAAAAGCTAGTGTTGTTTTAACAAAGAATGGAAAGATGGACTTAAGTTTAATTTTAATAGCTATGCCTGGCATTTTATCCACTTGGATACTCACACGAACAGAGTCCACATTGGAGCTCTTCCAAGTCCACACACAAATGGATTGTCCTTTTTAAAGGATATTGCCATGCATTCGTGCTCCATTTCACTACATGTGTAATGGATTCTCTAGAATAAGAGAGTTTGATTCATGTATAACTCAAAAACTTCTAATAGGAATGGGAAGCTGAAACCTCATGGTGAAGAGAAAACACCTTGGCCTGTAATCTGAAACTGAACACAGTAACTTTCTTGTAAGACTCTTAAATGTAATCTCTTAGAGGGATGCAACATTCTTGTTAAATATACACACATTCCTTGGGCATCCCTCAGAACTATTGTTTAGATTATGAGAACTATCAGATACGTTAATTTCTGCCCATGCTCCCCTACTTGCAGCATCCCCTTGAGAAAGTTTCTGTCAGACTGGAAATTGGACTCATATATTCCACATATCCCACAGTTCTTAAGAGTTGACCTAACCATAAGAGCTTTGACCTGGCATTCTTTTTGCCAGATCTCAGCGAAACCTCTTTAGAGAACAATCCATCTACGTCAAGCTTCAAAAAAGTAGTATTTTCCTTCATGATAGTATGCAAATGGAACAATAGTAAAACACATTTGGTTTCATTGAACTAACCAGAAAGACTGTAAAGGAAAAAGGTAACTCAATTTGGTTGCAGAAACACCAAAAAGAAGATGCCGAGGGAAAACAGAACAAAAGTACACCTCAACACAAATAATTTTAAAAATAGCTGCCAAAATTCCCTAAGCAAGAGAGAGAAGGAGCCTGAAAGCCCTTACATGGCTGGAAAATTCCTAAATGAAGACTCTTCCAAGCAGTATTACCAATTTTCACAGAAAATTCTCACAGAAAAACTCACAGATTTCTCAGATTTATGAAGGTAAAACATTTTAGATTTTGAAATGCATTCCTGAAGCAAAATTACCTGAAATCCCTCCTACTTACTGGAAAATGACATATCAGACTATTTCTTTAATCCATAATGTTTATGTGAACTTCAAAGGCTTGTGGGAAAATATTGTCTTCAGGAGGATGGCGGGTTTATTCACTCTGATGAGTTGATTCACTTGGAGTTGCTTTCAACAGTGAATTCTAATTTTTGAACACAAAATCACTGTAATTTTTAGACACATGAAGAAATAGATGCTATTTAAAAATCTTGAAAAGAACTGGGAGAATAAGACAATTATAGAGCATTGCTGACTATTGCTGACTATTCAAGAATATTTTAGTGGAAAGGCAGAGTTTCAAATGTTTTTTGTTGCTAAATGAAAAAAAAAGAGCAAAATTAGAATAAAAGGAGCAGGAAAATAATTTCAAATAGTTTGCAGAGGTAAATAATTTGTATCTCTAAAACTTCAAAGAGAACATCTAAAAGGTGTTTCTAATATGACCATAGTTGAAACATCTACTTGCAAAATGTTACACAAAAGGAGTATGCCTACTTTCGGTTAGCAACATTAACAGCAATAACATATTTCTTCTTCCCAGTGCCATACACTATGGACTAGACGGATATAAAGAATCTTTGATAACTCTTCCTCTTTTGTAAAAGGAATCAAAAATCAGAGATGAAATTCCTACAACATATCTACTATCGCTGCAAAAGTGTTACAGTTCAGTGGAACTTAAGGCATAACAAAAAGTAACTATCAGCAATAGTCTAATCATTTTATTTTGCCACATTATAATACGGCTAGTAAAGAATCAGTTTTAAACAATTATATGAGTAAAAAAGACATTACTCCGCCACTATCAAATTTTGGAAATAATGCAACAACTATGCATGTATGAACAAAGATTTGTGCTACAGTTTTTACCAAGCTGAGTTACTTAGAAGAAATAAAAAAATAGATCTCTTCATTCAAGCAAAAGAACTCGATGTAATTTTGTAAATTCTGAAGGGAAATGTTTTCATGTTATCTAAAATTTCCTCTATAATTCCCTTTTCTAATACCCACTCAAGAAGCATATGTTTGTTATGTCAAAATAGATATTTTTGGAAAAATTTCAACCAAAAGGTTGACTACTACTTTGCATGTTGGGATTTTTTTTTTTTTTTTTGAGTAGAAAGATTGACTAGATATTAACACAAATGGGTTTAAATGTGAAGCTGCCATAAAAGCAGGCACATAAATGTAATTCTCCCAGCCGCTATTTTGATGCACATTTTTGATTCCATGAATATTTTATGAAATGGCCCAAACTAAAGCCATATAACATTCCTGCATTACTGATGCTTGCGCCCGTAAGCTACAAACATTAGAGGCATGATTGAGTGCATTAAAATGAACTCATTCAGCAGTGCATTGATTACTTGAGAGAGAAAGGAAAAAAAGAGAAGTTACTCTCACTTAAGAAAACAGCATACAAACATGAAGTTTTCAACACAGAAATTAAAGGTAGCAGATTTGAATAATATTGTATTTAATAAATGAATGCACTGCAAACCCGTATGGAATTCCTTACATACAATGCTGACATTAATTAGGTGAGATGTTAATTAGGTCCACAGATTGCTTCCAGTAGTGTACAGGTAATTTAAAATGCCACAATCTGCTAAATGCACTGACTGACCTGTTCTAGCTCCATGCCTCAGCAGTACTCAGAGAACACCTAATGATTTCCTTTTCTACCAGCTTGTACATTTACCGATGAAAATCATGCCATGGAAACTGTTGCCAAAGAAGTCACGGGGCTGTTAGGTGCACTAGTATATATTCAGAAAGCACAATTATCCTAAACTGCAAACATTTGTTGAGGACTTGAGAAAATAGTCCACTTTAGCTTTAAACAAGAACTGAAAGGAACAACGAAGTTCACAATAAAATTCTGGCACACTTAAGTCTAAAATTAGGACATCTTTCACCCTATCACATGGACTTACAATCTACTACCAGTAACAACGATAGCAAAAAGGAAAAAAAAGTCATTACTATTTTAAAGATATAGGTCTACATTTCATTTTAACTGCTTGAACTATTTGTATTATTTTTATTACCTACATTCAGTTACGATAATTATACACTATTCAGACTGAGGTAGTTAAAAATCTTGCATTGTGGCCTTCCAGTACTTGAAGGGAGCATATAAACAGGAGGGGGAACAACTGTTTACACAAGTGGGTAGTGATAGAATAAGGGAAAACGGTTTTAAAATGAGACAGGAGGGTTAGGTTAGATATTAGGAGGAAGTATTTCACACAGAGGGTGGTGACGCACTGGCACAGGTTGCCCAAGGAGGTTGTGGATGCCCCTGGAGGCATTCAAGGCCAGGCTGGATGTGGCTCTAGGCAGCCTGGGCTGCTGGTTGGTGACCCTGCATGAAACTACATGATCATTATCCTTTTCAACCCATTCTATATTTCTATGATATGATATGATTCCAAATTGAGCCACAATGTACAGAGCTTATAAGCCTTCAACAGAGGTAAACTGAGAAGTGGAAGAGAAAGCTCACATGAATTATTAGAAAAAAGCACGTATTCAGTAAATAGTTGAATCACCCTGTACATCTGAGGTAAAATAAATTGTACAGAATTCACTGGGAACCCAAGCTTATGGAGTAGTCTGCAAAAGCAAGACAAAAATAGATGAAGAAGATTTAAGATAATTTTGCTCTTCTGTACTTGTACAAGGTCTCTCTAAAACACATCTGATCATCAGATATAAACCAGAGCAAACATTTTTAAACAGTTATTTGCATCTGCAGGTATTTACATCCACAGGAGCTTTATAACATTTGCTGGAAAGAAGGCACAGGAAATTTGAGCCAAACAAGGTGGGCAATTCAAAAGAATATGGTAATAGACACGTTGGCTCATCAAGGTGTGTTCTGACCACTTTTCCTGTTTGAAAATACACTGGAAGATCTCTCCTGAGAGTATAAGCAGCTCAAGATAACTGAAAGGTTGCCAGAGCCATACAACAATTGAGGCTTGGAAATAAGGAGATGTAAGGAAAGTTGAGCATCACATAGCCTTGATACAGCCTTGGTGTACTGCAATGCAAAAACACGGTATTTTATGCTTCCTTGCCTGCACTAAAAACTACAGGGCATTCGTATTGCAACTGAAAGAATGATATATTGCTTCTGCCAATATTAGTTAAGCGAGTATCCGTTGTCTAAAAAGAAAAATAAAATCACAGAAATTAAATGAGATCTAGATCTAAATCTAGATCTAAATCTAGATCTAGCTCTAAATCTACTTGCCTTTAAATGTCACATACACCTATACAAAGTAGCGAGCAGTGCATATTATGATATCCACATTTGGGCTGGCCACAATACCACAAAACTGAAGAATGGTTTGAGTTGAAAGGAACCTTTATAAAGACCAGTGATTTCTAGCACTCCAGCCACAAGGAAGGGATATGTTCCACTAGACCAAGCTGCCCAGGGCCCCATATTATCTGGCCTTGAACACTTGCAGGGATGGGGCATTTACAGCTCCTCTGGTCAGCCTGTTCTAGTGCCTCACCATCCTCCTAGTAAAAAAATTCTTTCTAATGTATTACCTAAATGTACCCTATCTCAGATTAAGACTCTAACCCCTTGTTCTATATGTACATTCCCTGACAAAGAGAACTTCCCCAGCTTTCCTGGAGGCCCCCTAAAGGGGGTGATGTATGGCCACAATAACATCTCCCACAAGCCTTCTCTTCTTCAGACTCAACAACCACAACTCTCTCGGTCTGTCTTCAAAGGAGAGGTGCTCCAGCCCTCTGACCATCCTTATGGTCCTTCTCTGGAACACCTCTAAGAGCTCCTTGTCTTTCTTATGCTGTGGATCCCAGAGCTGAATTCAGTACTGCTGACAGGGTCTTACAGTAGTGGAATAGAGGTGGAAAATCTAGAGATGCTAGCTATTCTTTTGTTGTATCATATTGTAGCACATTATCATATTACGATAGAAAAATGCTTTAAAAACTTGTTGCTTAAAGGGCTGAGACACCTCACAAGCTAGGGACAACACTAGTATCTGTGGTTGCTTGAATGTTTGCCCCCTAATCCCTTCCCCTGCTGCTGCTACGAAAGCTGCTAAGAAGAAAGGGTCTCCCCCAGGCAGCTGAAATGACAGCTGCTTTCGGGATAGTTTACTGTGGACCAGCAAGAGAAAAGCCTGAAATTAACTGAAGGGTACATTACCAGAAGAAGAGCTGTTCTGAAAAAACTTCTTGTTCTCAAAAGAAAGCACAAGAAGTACAAGAGGAACAGGTACTCTTGTAGAGGCGCCAGGAACAAGTATTGTCTTGACTTTCTTCCAATTAGTACATCAGCCACTGTACCCTCAAAATTCTCAGTTGGCTCCAGGACTTCTTATGTTGCCTCTGGCTCTACACAAAACCTTTCTCAGATTTTCTATGAGATACATGGCTTCTCTCTGGATCTATTGCCACAGCTCACCGTAACTCTACAAAGAAAATCTAGTGTCAATCATATGATTTCTCCCATGCACTCAAATGCTTTCCTCAGTTTAAATATTTTTTTTAGTGATTAGATTTTGTTCAGATTCTAACCTCTTACTTTCCACAGCTTCCAATAATAATATTGGGTGCAATGTTCAGTGCTCTACTGTGGAGATTTCTACACCAAAATGATGCTCTGAGTTGGTTGGACTAATGACCTCCTACAGTCTTTTCAAACTTGAAGTGTATCATGCTCTGGAGTACAAGGTACGTTTTTGTTAATAGTTTTGAGTGTTTGTTTTACACATGAATTCTACATATTGCTGTAATGGCTGTGGAAATGCAGTCCCATTTACTACAGCTTTACTCTCAGAAGCTCTTTGTCCCAGAGAAGGGACATTTCCTCTAACCATTTCCTCTAATGATTATTAAAAGGTAACACTGCCTCCAGGAAAGTTTATCTAATATGATGGAAATTTCTGGTTCAGCTGCAGTAATCCAAGACCTTGCAAAGCTTTAAAGTAAAAAAATTCTGTTAGTGAGTGGGCAGCTTTGAATGAACCTTCATCTCAGTACTACTCATTAAGCAGTAAATAATTAAAATACTCTGGAAAAGACAGGTAAAATACAAGCAGCAATGTCAGTAATAGACATGAAAGGGAAGAGAGGGAAAAAGAATTTAAAAAAGCAAAGAAATAATTCATTTGAAGTTTTAATAAAGTTTCATTTGCAGTCTTGTTTAAAGATATATCAGACTTTAGGGAAGTAACCTAATTACATTTTTATTCTAAGTTCTATTCAAAGACCCTAGACTTTGAATCTTTAACACAGATCAAACATAGTATAATTTACTCATGGCTATCAATACTTTAAAATGATCTCTTCATTAAAGCCTATAATCGTCTGGGCATGCACATAAACCAAACAGCAACATTTGGTACAAAAAACATAAATAAAGAGCATGATTCTTATAGATGTATATACACACATGGATTATGAGTTACACATTATATTCAAGTGCACTTAAAATGTTTTTCCAAAACTATTTCTCAGTGTTCAAGATAAACAATAGCAACACGTTAGTAATTTTAAGAATTATTTGAAATTGAACTTTACAGTCACCAAATACCTACAAACAGAAACTAACTTAATATTTTTTATTTATTTTTTGCTGTATGTTATAAAATTTCTATGGTAAACACAAAATACAGAGATTAGAATTAGCAGTATAGCAGTGCAGTGAATATTTTGAAGAGCTTCTCATTACAAAGAAAGAATACAGATTTGTCCCTAGGTATTATACGAAAAATGAAATTCCTCACTCAAAGAATTTGCAGGGGGACATTGTAGGGCTGGTGAAAGAGTTAAGGAGCATTTTAACCAATGTGCTCATTTTTTTCCTAATGTAAAGATTATTACTTCTTCCTAGCATTTAATTATAAGCCTTGATTTAAATCAACTGAAGGAGAAGGATGATGAAAATTTTCACAGTATGTTTTTTTTTCTGAAGTGAAAATAAGAACTCTACAGAACTTACCCTGAATTTTCTTATTCAAAACATCTTCATTGCCTGCCAACACTTCTTTAAAAAAAGAAAAAAATAAAGTATACAAGGAATATTTTGTTATCAATTCAACAGGTCTTTTTTTTGCTTTCCAGATGCATCTTCGGAAGCTTCCTTCAGACTTTTTTAATAGTATACTAATTTGAACTGAAAACATATATAATTTCTATAACAGTCATACAATACAGTACATACCAGTTAAGTACTAGCAATAATTCCATAATAAAATATTATTCATATGGGAACTCCATCTGCACTTGCAAGAGGATGAGCTCTATTATTTAATAAAGGTTTTAAATCTGCCCTTCCCAGGAATCTATCTGGATTTATGGCTGCTTGTCTCTGCCACTGACTGACAGAGAAAAGCGTCATATCTGAAGGCTTTATCTCCTAGCAATTTGCTACTTCAACCTTTTAAATTATGCTCTACAATCAACTTTTTCCTGGTTAACTCATGTGTTCAATTCTTAAGCAATCACACAATAAAATAACTTTGTGAAATACTGTAAATGCAGAATAACATTTGTTCAGTTCATATGATGAAAAATATATGATGGAAATTATTAAAATGGATATGATTAAAGTCAATCAAATTTGATTATTTAATCAAATGATTACAGTCAAATTGGATATGCAGAATTATATTTCCACTAAGGAAACATTTCTCTCTGTCTCTCATTTTCCTTGATGTAGATATTCTTTTAAAGTGTATCTTTCTACATGAACTTCAATATAAAGTTGGCAATGGGTATACGAAGTCAAAGGAACAGGACTTGGAGATGTGCATAAGTTTTCAGAACTGAAGTATTTCTAAATTCCTTTTTGTGAAGGAGTTGTTTGGAATAAACAATCACAACTAGGAATAAACCATGTAAGTTAGCAATTTGGGAAGTGCAAACGGAGTGGGGGTATCATGATAGATCAGTGGTATTCAATTACTACTTGATATGGTTTCTTACATAAAGAGAAATTAAAATAATCAGTTGAAACATCCTATGTGATTTCTATGAACAATGAACACTCCAAAAGACATTTTTAGTTTAGTCCACAAACGTGCCTATGTGATCTTTTAGTCTACCCAGTAGATTTGGGGTGAACTTGACCTTAATTTGGTAAAAAATTGTACACTAAATTCTTTCCAGATTTTGGAAAATGAATAGTTTGAGAACATAGATTGATCCAAACTAACGTGACAAAAAGACGGGCAGAAATCTGCTGTATATGTTCCACAAGGCAGCCTACTTTTTGGCCAGTTAGCCAAGCACTGGCCAATCAACAGTATGGTGACATATATCTTTCAATTTTATCACAGTGCACAGTGAATTTTACCAAGGGCAGGTGTTACAGAAACAAAAAGCAAGTCTAGAGCAGACCGCCCTGTATAAACATAGACCAAAGTGGTGATTTCTAACTTAAAGGATATATAGTCTGAATTTCTAGACCTGACATTTGTCCTTTTTTGACCGACACTCAGACTTCCTATTTAAAAAAAAAAAAACACGTTGGTTTTCAGTGCACATTATGAGAAATCTTTCTATAAAAATAAAAAATAGAGAAAGAAGATTCAGAGAACAAACTTCTTCTCAAAAATCATAAACTTACCTGGCTATCATTTTAAAATAAAGAAGTTGCTTACAGTAAGAGAACTCTAACACAGATGTCTGGAAGGATGAAACCAAAAAGCCCTTTTTTAGATTAGTAGCTGTTTTGACTTTTATTTCTGAAAAGAGAAACGGGATCAATTTTAGATTTCTCTCATCTAGTGTCAGACCTGCGCTTGTGAACACACCAGTATGGACTTCCAGATACTGGCTATGCACGGGAAACATAACATCAAATAGGTAGGCTGGACAGTTTATCAAATGCAGTGATAGTAAAAGTTCTGCATTCCACGTGTCCCTAAACAAGAAACTTATCGCTTCACTAACAGTGCCCCACTGGTTTATTTTATTTACCAGCTGTTTCTAATTTTGCAATCAGATTATAAAGATGCATAAAGATGCACTTTTCATTTCTGTTATACAACACAATGAGAATTCGCTGTTCAAGTGCATTTGGCAGACTTCAACACGGATAAAGGGATGCAGTTTTATTAATGTAGAAGGTGCATGTAGACCACCCATCCCATAGTTGAATTTTATTCTGGATATTCTTTAGGACTATACTAGCCAGAGACACTACATCGTAATATAATTAATATCACAAAATGGACTCAAAAAAAGCATAAGAAATTTCATGAGATTTTTTTTTTTAGTTTTGCCTTTAGTAAGCTTCTTTAGTGCTTCACTTAGCAATATTAATATTCTTTTTATATATTTTAAAATCTGAATATAAATCATTTCTGCCTAAGGACAAACCAATTGAGGAAATTTCGCTTAAACTTGTATATTTCCTCTGAGTAGATACTCATGAATGTATGCTGAATCTCTATCAATTATTTACACATGTTTTTTAATTGAAAAACATTCACCATAAACAATTGGAAATACAAAATAAACAGTTACTTAGCAATGGGTTACGTATGACCTACTATGAACGAGAAAACAATCCATTTAGACATTCCGTGTTCCAAAGAAAAAGATGCTAGGAATTCAAGACATTGTTACCCAAATATACAAAGTAATTAATGCTTAAACTTCAGAAGTTTGACTCGAATGTCATTTAAGCTCAATAGAAGTTTCCCCGCAGCTTTTACAATGTCTTGATTAAAACTTTTCTTTTCAATAGTATGGTGAAATAATAGATAGAATCTCACTCCTTGGTCTTTGTCTAGATTGTGATCGTCTGCAAGAATCTCATTTTTTCCCCTTACAACAAATTAATTACATTTCTTTATCAATTCTCCTGTGTTTAGTAGGTCTTTCAATCAAAAAAGTCAATGTTAAGTTCTAATATTCAAAACAGGCTGCATTTTATCCTTGACTACATATAGAAAAATTATACCTGACTCACAAATCAGATACAATTTATTATTTTATGGGGGGTGGGTGTAGCAGAAGATAAGAAGTATTCAACTCCAGCAAAACATTGCCTGGACTGGAAAGCAGCAGGAGCTTAGAGTAGCTTATAATCAAGGCAGAACTAGATCCAGACAGAACACTTAAAAAAGCCCCTTCATTAATTTGTAGAATATGGTAGATATTTTAAACGTCTAAACTTATTTTAGGAAAGACTAAGGAGACCTTGATCAGGAATTCTTTACGATTTGTAATCTAAAACATATAAAGAAAGACAAAATAAGGTTTATGGATTAGCTGAATGCTATACGAATTAGCACTGAGATATCATCTAACAGCTTTGCATGGTGTGCCTTTGTTTTAGTAGTTCTGTCTGTCTTTAGTTTTCCTGATCTTTCAGCATTTCAGAAAGAGTGTTACCTCCAATTCTGTTGATCCTTATGTGCTAGCAGAACATAAATCCGATGACTAATTCAATCACGACCGCACCGAGATTAACAGCATTATTTTCACACATCTCACAGTTCTTGTACCAGGTGATAGGCAGTTTCTGGCATGGCACTGATTTACATTTGGAATTTGTTGGGGCAGTTTTATTCATTGGACTCCGCTGTGAGACTTCCCATGCTCCCCTTAAAACTAGTTATTCAAATGTATTCAGAAATATCTCCTCGTACTTTGAAGAGCGGGTATGGGAAGGTGAGTCTATTCTAGTAAATGGTCTTATTCTTGAATAAGAACATGGCTGAGTGAAAGCTGCCTGTTAGGAAACCTTGCAATGCTCCTAACTGCCCAGCTGTGTCTAAGAATAATTGCAGGGGAGGGAAGTTCAAAATGGCATGAGCTAAAAGCATGTGCAGGACTCTAAGCACCATTTTGGCAGCATCCTGTGCTCCTGTGCCCACAGACACCTCTGGACATTGTTTGATTTACTAATACAGGAAATGACCCGTGACCTCTGAGTGTCTACTTTCACTGGTAAAGTCTGAAGAGCGAGTCTTGAGACCCTTGCACCATTTGAGGGTGGGAGGACAGATATTTATAATAAGAACATAGAAGTAATTTTTCTTTGTTTCCTCCAGAATTCTGGATTCTTCCTGCTCCACTTTCTCAGAGTATAAACCCCTAATTAACCTCTTTGCAAAGGTGTGCCTTGAAGAAAGAGCACTTATGCATCAGTATTAGAAAAACACCATCAGATATGCTCATTAGTTATCTTCAAGCTTGTCTCATAAAGGCAGAATTGCTTGATTGGTATCTGAACTACTGGCTTTAAAGAACGCGCTAAGCATATATATATTTATAAGAATATATATATATATACATACACACATTGGTATGCATCTATGTACACTAAAATACACAAACGCGGCGGCCTTGATGGCTGCTTTCAAAACAAGCACTTATTCAGATGTCTGCTTTCATTATGTTTTTAAATATAGACACATTCCAAATTTGTTACAAACTATTTGAATAGCTCCTACAAGTACAAACACCTTGCTTCCTTTGGGTTGCATTTGTTACTCATGTAAATTATCTGAAACTTTGGAAAGCACGTATTGAAGTTCTGCATCATTTCATACATGATAGAGTAATCATTTAATACAAAACAGAAAATGCTCAGATACTGTAATTATAAGTACTGCTAATGTAAAAATGCATGTGAATTAGCCACGATGTTTATCAACACACTCACTCTGTTTCTTCTGTAAGACACAACAGTGAAAAACTGTAGTAAATGCAGTTTGTAATTAACTTAGCAGAATTTACACTTAATTTAATATGGCAGAACGATCACAGTTGGGTCCTCAGACTATAATAATCTTATTCTCTGATATATGGAAAAAAAAAAAAGTTATAATGATGATTCTGCTCATTACTTCTAAAAACACATTCAAAACAGAGTATATATATATATATATATACAAAATTTATTTTGCTTAACAGAGATTCTGCTACAGTGCCTATCTGGGTGACAATTAATGCTGGATTTAATGAGACAAAACATACGAATATGAATTGCCTCTTCAGTGTCTATGAAGTGACATCATGATGTTTAATTGCTATATGAGAAAATGACTAGTAACCAAAGTAATAAAACAATGAAATATCAGCTCCCCGAGGAAAGACAAACTGTGGGGTGAGTATAGCTGATTGAAAAGTATCATAAGGTGAACTGTTCTACAACAGCCTCTCATTTGGCTCATAAACAGAGAGAACTTACTCTACAAATGCAGTTTTTAAAAGAACTAAAATTCTCATTCTTCAAAGAACAACCACTGAAATCAAATGTGCTCCAAAGACAGTTTTCCATTTGTATCTGTAGCAGATTACTCAGGTATTACTGTTTTTATACTTCTAAGCATATATCCATAGCTTCCTTTTACAAGTAATAAAAGCAGACATCCATGTGTTCATGCTTTTAGATATAAATATCCTGTACCAGTTCTCTCACCCAACTGTGTCAGACTAACATCTCATTCTTTTAACATTTTCCTATTTTCACAACTGCACTATTAATAAATACAGCTAATATAGATATGATGAATTAAATCAGTTGAAAATATCATGCAAATATTAGGCATCCTTCACATTTATACACACAAACAAGCATTCTCATAGATGTTTAATACTTATAAATATCTAAAGTGCAGAAGCCACATTTATATATGTACACATAGACATTCCCGTATACATATATTCATGTACACATACACCTCTACACATGTGTATCCGTTCTTGTATATGTCCCCACAGATAGCAGGCATCTGACTCATTCGATTCACAGTCAAATCAGATTACACCACTGTAAATAACTGAAGAAAAAAAAAGTCAGATAATTTACAAGCAATATCTGTTCGTTTTAATATAAAAAACAACGCATTCAGAATTTTACTTCTAACACCATTAATACTCATGTATAAACCCCAACTCAGCATCTGTTCTTACACTTTTTCAGCAGTCCAAACTTAAGATTTAATTTTTCACTCTTCAAAAATATGAAGTGCAAGGAAAACATCTGCTGTCTTTTTCTCTGTGATTCCTCAAAGCAAATTCTATGCCTACTCCATGCTTCTTCATTTTTTTTCACCTGTCTCTGTGGAAATAAAATATTTGCAAAAGACAGACCCTACAGATTCACTGGAGCTTTATCCCATCCAGTGAAGAATGCAACTCGTTTTCTTCCTCCTTACCACTGTTAATATGAAGCCTCTCTTCTGGAAGTTTCTAATATTTTACAGTAGGAAAATGAAATTTCTCCTCCACTGAACATCTCAAAGCGTGTTGCATAACTTTACTTATTATGCTTTTGCAAAAGAACTGAAGGCTTAAAAATATTTAAGTATTCAACAACTTTTGCTTAACACATCATAAAGTAGGAAATACTGAAAAAAATGTTGGCAGTGTGTGCCACTCACAATCGGTATGATTCTTTGAAGATAGATAGGAATGTTTGCTTTTATATTTCTTCTTAAAATTTTATTTTTCGGTATCTGAAGGACAGGATGAAAAGGTTACCAATAAATCCAGCAACTTCAATCGTTTTATTCTATTGAGGATCAGATAACCTAATTAAGCATTTTTCACTCAAAATGAAAATGACTTGGTCATGACTGGCTGGGTTTTAAGCAAGTGTTATCTGCTGGGACTCCAGATTCCTGGAGTAAAGCTGGAATAAATAATCAAACAGTACTCCCAAAATTTTAGGAAAAAAATGCCAAAACCAAAACAACATGAAAATGTACAATCACCAAAAACAATACATGAAGAGTCAATGTCAACAGAGCAAACTTCTATTTAAGTTAGTGAAGTTCTTCTCACTGTCATAACTTGCTTGTAAAGCATTAAGGAAGCACAGTTCACCTGTAATTACTGTTAGGTGAGGACAAATTGGTTGGGAGGTCCTATGCAAAATTAGTTATCACTAGTTCAGTGTCAGAATAAAACATCATACTCAAAAATGCAAATATTCATACAATAGTAATATTTGTAAGAAAAGAAATGATATTTTATCTGTTACTGGAGCATGAATTCAAATTTTAAAACTCAGTTGAGCTCTGGTTGTGTCAGGCAAAAAAAATATTAGAGGTTCAGAAGAAAACAATGCAAATGACACAAGGAAATACTGAATAAGATGGGTTTTTTTCGCTTTAAGGGGGAAAAAATCATGACAAAGGCTTTCCAACAGCAACAAAAAGGTTGCAGAGTTTATGTTTCATGTCCAGGCTTTTGCTGGAAAATGAGGCCATTGTTCAAAATGTAACCATTTTGTCAGGTTTTATTTTTATTTTTATTTTTCCATCAAGTTACTAGAATTGCCTTATTTTCACACAACATTTCAGTTTCCGCTAATCTATTTTTTTTTTCCCTGAGAAAAGCCATTCTAGCTGAGAAGTCAACCACAAGGTTTTCTCAGAGTTGGAATATTTTCAACCCACAAGGTAAAACTTGTAAACAAAAACGTAATGGCCATGTAAGTCACATATTTGAATAAGTGGTTAGCAGTTCAGTACATTCAGGAACTAGAACTGGAAGATTTTATTCAGTTACGTGGGGCTCACTCACTGATTTTCTTCCCACAGAATGAGAAGATTTGATAGAAATGTAGGAAAACCTTTCTCATGTATATCCTGCTGTACACAACCAAAGCTGTCTGCCACAGAAGGTAATGTATTTTTTTAAAAGCATGTAAAATAAGGTAAACAGTTAGATCAATTGATATCTAATATTATATATATACGCATTATATATATACAGAGACACATGGGGAAATGGAGTTTAAGAGGAAGCAAACAACACTATGGCAACGATTTGTGGTCTGAAGCAGTATTATCTGTCTCCTGACAAAAACAAGCAAAAAGATATAAGGTTGAACAAAAAGAACCTTCGTGGAAAAAGAATGCTTCCTTTAAAGTTACATTTTGCTTTTCAACTGGCTGTAGATAGAAAGAAAGAAAAGGAAACAAGTCTATGAATAATTATAGACTTGACTGTCTTTCTATTTGCTGCTCCAGAAACTACAATTGCAGCAGCTTTGAAACTTCTTATAAATTATGGTTGCAAACAAATTTACACTGAGATTAAGTGCCCTGTAACGAAATATCAATAACAAAATATGATTGTCTCAATGCTGATGCAACATAGGATATGATCACAGTGACTCACCTTGTTCCTCATTGATAAGGCCCATAAATGCATGTGCTTGCGCTTGTCTTTTCCCACCATCAGTCTTTATTAGTTGAGCAGTGCTAAAGCATTGTTCGTAGAAGTAATTCCTTAACTGTTTCTCCTCAGAGTCGTTGAAGCAGTAGGCCACGTTAAGTTGGTTATCATAAACTTCCTCAGAGTGCCCTTTAAAAACAAATAATCGTGAAAATGCTGATTTTCATTAGCTTTCACAAATCTTACAACAATATCCATATAATGAAAATGAAGGGCTATTAATTTACCCAGAATTCAAACACTATCAAGTTCTCCTACATATTCAGCCAAGTATATGGAATGTTCTTCTTACAAGAAATGTAAGAAGAAAATGATAGCCTACAAAATTAGGCATAAATGAAAACGTGATCTATATATAAACTACAACAATTTACTGTTGTTTTTATATACCAAACCAAAACTTCAATCAGTAAAACACAAAGAACCTCTACAAGACATTGACAGGTTGAAAGAAAGAAGCCATAGTGAGCAAAAACCTCACACATTCAGTCTCTACTGGAGAAGTATTTGAACTGGTGAGACCTCAAAGATACCGGGAGCTTTCAAAACAGATCTAAAGTAGCAACTTATGATAGAGACAAAGAACCAAAGAGAACATCCTGCAAGCACTACCCATTAATTTGATACCATTTAAAACATTTGAAGTAATGCTAACAAGAAATGCTTTGTTTTCTGTCTACATTATCATTTTTTAATACCTTAGCATTCTTACATATTAAGGATCAACTGAAATTTTAACTTTTGTCATGAAGAAGTCCACCAAGGTACTGAGCTCAGAACAAACCTGGGAAGCAGGGGGGCTTAAAATCCTAGATCTTTAGGTCAAAAAAAAAAAACATATCAGTTGGCACTCCATACGTCTCATCAGCTAGCTAAATGAATACACACTATCCCTAATATTTATAAAAACACTGCAAATCCCAATTCTAAGTAGCATTACAAAATGATCAACAAATGCATTATTCACAATTCAAAATTACTGAATGAGATTATCTATATAAATTACCTCTGTCACAAGAGTACATTAAAAAAAGAACATGCACAAAAACACAGGAGGTTATTCAAAAGCCTATTAATTTATATTAGAGATCTAAAACTCACCTAACTACTTGTCATATTGCTTCTCTCCAGGGTTATTTGAAAAATATATTCCCTACATGATGACAAAGAATCTATGAGATAAAGTGTACAAAGAATCTACAGATTTCGTAGCTAATTTTACTACTGGCCAAACTAAATTAATTTTATTTCCAAACTCCGCTTATGTTAGTTGAGAATACAAATAGTTATAATTTCCTACTGTGTTTGTGGCCATGAAATGAGAATAAGTCAAACAGTATGCTCTTAAAACAATTTTCATGTGGTTGGGTAAAGAAGGAGTTAAGAACTGGAGTGCTGCAGCAGGTAAAAGAATGTTTGGATAGGCCAGATGTGTGAACAGCGCTGCTCTGCTTTCAGGAGTCCTGCAATTTCTAAGCTTTGCTCAACAAAAGAGAAAAAAGAGAAGAGAAAGAAAAAAAGCTCTCTTACACACGATATAGAACAACACAGAAATCAACACAGAAAAAGGCATTTAATTTCAACACAGCTCTCACTCAAAGCTCAGATCTTTTCTAAGTATTTTAGAACTGTGATACTGTATCAAAACACTTTGATTAAAGGATGCCATTAAATTTCCTTCCTTTCTTCCCTTCTTTCTTTCCTTCTTTTTTAATCTATGAGAAGACCTGGGGAAAATCCAACTTCCAAAAAAGACTAATTTATGACTGTAAGTTCTGTCATTTATGAGTCACTAGCATTGTTTAGAACAAAGAGCAGTAATTACTCAAAAAAGTACTTTGCTTGCATCTCTAAACCATACATCTCCACTCCAGTATGTTCTGTCTCAAAATTTTGAATTATACAGATACTGCTTGGCTATGATTTATCTCAGCCCAACTTAGACATCTGTTGTGGCATAAAAGAACTCTTTTGAAGATTACCTCAAACGCAGAACGCAGAGGTTCCCAACATGATTACAAGCAGTGAATCAAATAACCACTTAAAAACAGAAATATGAGAACTAAATTTGATCAATATCTGAATCTAAGGTAATAATACACATTAGGTGTTGTTAACAGCTGAGTGAACATAACTTGGAAGATATATGCAAATAGGACAATATTATTACAATAGGACAGTAAGAAGAAAGAGAATGGGATTGTCATTGGGGAAGAACCTTAAACACAGATTTGTTGCCTTTGAAATATTTGCTACAAAGTATCAAGGCACTAATGCTACATAAAATTATGCAGATAACTTCAGGTAGTGCCCTACAAATCTCAAGAGATGGTACCAACCTGAGGCGGGCTATTGCTACTGCCACGGCCTTGATTGAATGAACTGCAATGTGACCCTGTGATGACTATCCTGCTGGTGAATAACAATGAGAAGTGCACAAAGACAACCATTTCTCTGTAACAGTCTTGAACAGTGGCTGACCAGGTATGCTGGTGTTGCAATAAAATAAACCCCAAAGATAGATGTTTAAAAGCCATATTCTCTTTGGGATTCAAAGTCTCTCTGATTTACAAATCAAGAAATTCATCGATATTGTTCTGACAGAGGTATAGCCAGCACGTCAGACTTAGTGAAAGTGAACTTTCATCTCCTGAGGAGAAGAAAAATATTAGAACAGATAAACACAGTCTTCTATAAAGTCTCCCATAGGTACTTCAGTCATTAAAGTTTTGACCTCTCTGATTTTGTGCAGTAAATTATCTGTTAATAGAATACATGTGGAGAAATCTTTATGTATCCACTGATATATTAAAAAATTATATATACATATCACAGAGAGAATGACACCACTGGAATACGATACCAAATGAATAGAAGGAAAAGTCTGAGACAAACACAATTGTGAAGCAGCTCCTGCAAGACAAATTCTTGTTTTAAAATGAGAAAAATAAAAGAAAGCACAGAGATAAAAGTTCAAATGCTAATCCTAGTAATATTTCAAAAATTACTTTTACTCCAAAACCAATGGAAGCTGAATTCAGATTTCCCAGAGTATTTAGGATACAGGATTGAGATAATGCTGCAAAGATGAGCAGAATGGCTACCCAAAATGGCAGCAAAGAACAAACAGAACTCTGTGGAGCAGATGATAGTGAAGCTTGATATCTGTGGTTGAAACGGGACTGGGAACACATCTTATGGGCAATTATCCAATGTGACTTTTTTTTTCAGTGCCATATTACCGAATTTAAGGCAGTAATATTTCGTATGAATTCTGTTCACTTAAGCATTTGTGCTTTTTTTTTTCCTTAATTTTATCAAACAAGAATTGTTATGTTATATTGTAGAACTTATTTTGCACTTTCAAAAATGTTTTTACAACAAAATATAAGATACAGAAAATCGGCTTATTTTATTTGATTTGGACTTAAGATATTTTACTTTCATCATCCTTTAGAATGGAAAAATAGATATGTACTTAAGGGAAGTATATCTATCAAATTTTACTCCGGTCTTTCTGTTGAACTGATTTTTAAAAATCCCTTCCACTTGGGTTTAAACATAAAACCCTATATGTTACAAACGTAAAGGGTTTCCTGCTCTGCATCACAATCTCTTCACATGCATCTCAACAGTCAAGTAGGCTCTCTCTCTGTTATGCTAAAGCCATAGTCCTTGGGTAAGTCCACTGAGTAAAACATTTGTTTGTATGTGGACTACCATCAGGAACCTTTGGCAAGCAAAGGTATGCATGGAGCAGAGGGTAATTCAGGTTCGTGGCCTGCACACTGGTGTTCAGCTATTCAACAACTGAACAGTGCAATGCTCAGGGACAGAAAGGTAGAGGCTGGGTATGCCAGTCCCAACAGACTTAGGAGTTAAGTACTACTGCTGCCATGGCTGTATCATCTTTTTGACAGAATGTAGTAAAAGGAAGGAAAAGAAGTACTTCAGCTACTTTTAGAGAGGAGATGAAAACAACATCCTGAAGAGATACTGGCTTGGTATTTTCCCTGAAGACAAAAAACACTGTTCTTGTTAACAGAAAACAAAACTTGCACTTCAGAAACTCACCTTTAAAATATAGGTATCAGAAAGAATTTTTTAGCATCTATCTCTGTCCAAATATTTTCTACTGAAAGGACTGCCAGTCAGTCCTTGTTCCTGCCAGGCAAAGGCCGCGTGGAAACTTTTCAACAGCTGGTAACACTCATCTTCCAGTTCAGTTACTTGTTTTTAGTGAGTATGGCTGAATTATAGCTGACCACTGATCCTTGAAGACATATCAAGGAGTGCCTTAAGATCACTGGAGTCACTAGGAGTCATTTTTTATGTCAGAACGAGACACCATTAGTACTGGAAGTTTCATTTTTCTCTTACCTGAGATCAATACTGGGGACTCACTAGCAAGAAGACAGCTGATGTCACGAAGAGTTCACATTCAGAAACATCCAGGATGAAGGCTGTTGAGCCAATAAGGAGTATCAACAGCAAAAGAATGATGCTACAGTCAGTTTATTTCTACCTCAATTCATACACAGCAAAGAATCAGTCCCATTTGCTTGCTCGGGACAACCATGCCTTTACACTTGCAGCTAGGAACTTTTTTCCAAAAAACTTAGCCATAAGCTGCACTCACTGAGTTCATATACACAAATGTAAACGAAGAAAGGGCACTGTGGGGTAACATGGACACCATCAAATCGCATGCATAGCTTCCATTTCATAGATATTAGGCAGCAGGGCAAACAGGGTTAACACCTTCCCTCCACCACTAAGTACATAAACAGAATATATTCAGAGTACAATCTATGCAGAGGTGCTAAGAAATTATCTTGATATACATTTGCCACATATGGATAAAGTTCTCTAGTAATAATAACATAAGGCAATTCAACTGGTCATTTGTGACACCGATGGGGGACTCCAAGCCAACAAAATAAAAACACACTACTTCAATTAGAGGCACTGAGGCACAATTTAAAACACAGAAATGCAACTTCTGTTGAAGTCTGCTGGCTACATTTTGAGAATTTGTGGCATCATTCCAGGGAAGAACCCTTTCACTTTTAAAAAGTTAATAATAATAAATTATAGCTAGTCACTCCATTGTTCTCTAACAACTACTACATTTTTTTTTCCTGTGAACAGCATAAAGCAGAGGACAAGCCTGCTTCAGAAAACAAAAGTATTCCTTTGCTCATTCCCTCAAAACCAAACAAAAATTATCTCCTCCTAGAAAATATTAAAGGAACTTCTGGTGCGTTTACCTTTTCCTTCCTTCTTTTTTTTCTCCCCCCCCCCCCCCCAACATAACATGGGTAATAAGGTTATCATATTTTTTTCTAGCCTAAGGCATAAGTGAAATCTTACAGAAAAGCTTTTCCCTGTAAAATGCTAAATTCTGTTTTTGACCTTCAGTACCTCAAACATAGAAAGATTTCCTGGTGTTAACGCACCAAATGTTCTCATCGAATGTGATTCATGCTTCTTCATGTCATTTATGAAGTACCTTTTGCTTTGAGAAGAAATACTAATTCACATTGACAGAAATTTGCTCTGCACTGAAGTGAGGAAAAAAGAGCTAAGTTTGCACTTCCTTCTAATTCTTTGTCTTTGATATTCTCTAGAACAAGGGTCAGCAGCCTGTAGCACATGCACTTATTTAGCATTTGGCATAATACAAAGGTTGCACTGGGTCTAAGAAAAGCAACAGCTTCTGGGTCATAATGCTGACTCTCCACCAGCTGCCCCAGCGATCAGCTAACAAGCTGTGTCTTGCCCCTTGGAAAGCATATTCACACTGAATGTTAGCTCAATGGCTCTGACTCAGGAACAGAGTCACCTGCTACTACAATGCCTGCTGCTGACTGATACATTGCAGCCACTAATAAGTGGGACTTCCCTTGGTTTTGCTCCCCTGCTCCAGCAAAATAAAGTCAATGGCTGAGAGGTATCTTCCTTTAAGAATTCTTGAGTTGTACCTTGACTTGCATTGTCTGGAAGGAGAATGCAACACAGGTAACCAACCACGCTAGCAAGCACTGATCATACTGGTCTTTGTGGTTTACATTACATTACAGCACAGGTAAGGATTCCGTTTGGGTTCAAACCTCCATTCAATAAGCAATTCAGATGTAATCCAAGGAGCTGACCTCCCTCTGTAATACCAGATAGATGCTTTATGGTACAATCCATGTACTGCCATTCTTCTCGTAGGCTCAGTGCTAACCAACTGACAAAACTGGAGCTACGCAACAATTTGAGGAGATGGTTCAAAGAAGTGGCTTCGCCCAATGAGCATATAGATCCAAAAACCAAATTAGCAATGCATTTTAAAACAACAAGAGACTGTAGCAGCCAAGTAACAATTTAAAGAATCACTTACATTCTTATGGCAAAATGCATGCAAAGAGCACATTAAAGCCATTGTAAGTATTTTTGTCTGAGGAACAGCAACATCCATCATTATAATAAGCTGCTCTCCCAGGCATACATTAATCTGGGTGTTAAAAAATTCCAAAAGGTAAGCAAAGGACTTGGGTGTTTTTCCTTTGTTACTACTTTTCCCAATGACCCACACAAACACATACAGATAAATTTTATCTGGGGTCTTAGATATACAAAATGGACAAAATTAACCCTATTAAGCTATGAAGGGTATGGGCATCATCTGTTCTAAGGATGTCAGCAGCCAAAGATTTTCAGTGGGCAGTTCTCAATGTAAGTCTGGAATGGGATTATGGTTTCCAAAACTTCCTCTTGCTAACACATAGAACAGTACTGAGCGGGTGCTAGGGAGCTATGTCTCTTCAAAGGGATTGCAACATCAGCCCCAGGGACAATTATACCTTTCAGTGAAATTAGTCTGGCAACAGGGCATTCAATTCAACAGCCTCAAGATATACATTTTTTCTTATTGAAAAAGACAACATTTACCAAGGTATACAACATCATGATATTATACAACAAATGCTAAGCTATGTAGATTACTTCGGCATACATCCTGCGTTCTTCTTTAAAACACCCTAAAAGTATACTTATTTATACTTATTTAAATAGGTAAATCATGTTTTTATTATTTTTAAACTACTGATATCAAAACTAGAAGAAAGAAAGATTGGTGCATGATATTGAAGGAATTTCAAAGAATAACTGGAAACAACTCTACTCTGAAAACATTTACATTGCTTGCATCAAGGAAGACCAAAGAGGAATGTAGTCAACAAGTATCACCAATATTTCTGCCAGATATTTTCCTTTTTTTTTTTTTCTTTTTGAGAAGATGCAGGGATTAATGTTACCTTTTTATTTTTAAATACTTGGAACGTATTCAAATGCAATGGCAATGAGATAAAGCTAGAAAAACAGATTTTGCAAGCAGTATAATACCAGTTTAAAAGAAAGACTACTGTATGATTTGAAGCTCCACTGGAATGTTCCACTAGAAATGAGAACTGAGAGAATGCTCACTGGTGTATCTGAAGGTAAATGGTTTGCATAACAAAACACTGGTAAATAAACACTTATGATTTTCACATGTAGAACTAATGAAATTAATCGCTCCTTGTTATTAGCCTCCACATCATAACGGACTGCTTTGATTAATTCAGTACAAGTAAACAATTTACTTGCAACATCGTAGCACCAGTAATTACAAATAATCAGGAAAAGAAAAGAAAACATTAACAAATTCCACCAATAAGTATGGAAAATGGATGAACGAATGCCTAACATTTTCTGTCACTGTGCTAACAGCCCTAAAACGCTGAACTTAGGAGCAGCAGATCGAACTGAAATTCACACTGAGACAGCTACACTCTGTGGCACAAAAATATCAGGTGAAAAAACTAAAGAACAAATGGGAAAACTTTTTACTAAGATAAGCTGTGTTTCATTTTTGTCTTGCCACTTCCAGTTCAAAAGCAATCGTCTTGTGAAGTTTAAATTAATAAAAAAATTACAAGTCAAAGTTTTTTGTCATACTTGCTAACTCTTTTTCTCCACAAATGTAGCTCGGGATGCTACGAGACAGGTAAATTTTCAGCTAGTATAATGTTTAACATCAGCTACACTGTGGAAGTCCCACACCTTACTGCCACAAATATTACTTCAAGTATTTTAAGCCATCTTTGGCTTGAATTGTGGTGGCTGAGGAGCAAACAGCAGGTCAGCTGCTGTTGCAACTGCTACACTGCAGTAAATTCTAGCTGAAGGATGAACTGAACTGTGGTACAGTTTTTAAATGTTTTCAACTGAAGTTGTCATAAGATCATAAGCCAGAGCTCCGAGCAATTCGATTAGAATCAGAGAGAAACTGGATTAGTGGAACTCCTGAATTAGTATTTGATGAGCTGTGTAATTCATACGTTATATTTGCAGCACTACTAGCTGTAACATGTATGAATCAACATCCATCCCCTCACGTGCCATGGCTCTGGCCTCACATGAAATGCGGACTTGTGCCAAGGTTTATACTGAAACTAGTGAAAAATCAGAACTTTAATCATTCCTCAATCAAAGAATTCATTAACAATTTGCTGCTTAAACATCTGTCAGCTCCACTGATAGGTTCGCATTACTTAGCTTTCATTTTAACCACCTTCAACAGGTAAAATTTGGAGATACTCCCTTCCAGAGGCAAGACTCCATCAGTCAGTCAATTGGCAGCATCCTGTCTCTCATGGAACCCAGCACGCAATGAATGAATGCCAAGTTCAGTGAGAGAAAGGCCCCTGCCTTTCACTGAGCAGAATCTGAATTTACTTCTCTGGGAGGATACTTGCCAACCCTGTTGGCACGTAGCAGTTAGTAACACCAGAGAAAATCTTGCACAAAAGGAAAGCAAAGTACTCTCCCCTCAAGCAGCTTCAGGAAGCATACTCATCCAGATATTCCAAATCTACTACTTTTGAACCAGCATAAAGGCAGAATGCTTATGTATGTCAGGCTAGCCTCAGAGTAAAACTTCTCTTCCATACTCCTGCAAACTACAGAGGTGCCTGTTCAGGTTTTAGTCATACTCAGAAAAACCTGAAGATACCTTCCTATCATAACTTTTGTTATTGCTGTTTCTTCTTAAAACAAAGTGTTCTAAGTTTCAGTAAGAAAGCTTGGGTCTCAAACTCTCAAGCTTTATTTTACATTTTTCTCTTTGTAATGATGAAAATACAACTAGAAACAAGCTAGATATAATGAAATCAGCTCTGCTGACAGAGAGGATTGTAGTTTTACCTGCTTCCTTCCCTGCAGTTTCCAAAGGAAAAAGACAAAGGAAGTTATATCACTATTTCTAGTAAAACAAAATGATGAAGAAGAGTGCTTAGTAAACAGTAGGCAATAGAGAAAATACAGTAATTTGGAGTTACGCCTTCACTAATATCCAGTAATTCACAGGTGACATGTTACAGCTATGTGATGTATTTTATTTGACAGGTTCACAGTCTTTTTAAGGTCAGTCACAAATCCAAACAGTTAGCAGACAGAGTATTTAATAAAATCAAATTTACACAACTATTACTGTGAGAAGCAGCTTTTCACCTATTAATTTTTTCTAATACAAAACTGGCTAGTCAAATCAATTCAGAAAGAAAAACAATAAATAATGAAGTTAGGAGAAAATGCTTGAGATGTTATCAAAGCTATAAACATACAAAACATTTCTGATGATATTATAACGCACTCCACACGTTTTTACCTTTTTTTTCCTCCCCTCCTCTCCTGATGTCTGCAGCTCCTAATCATTTATTCTATAAATACGGCTTAGTTGACTAAGGCTGAAATGTGCTAAGATGCAGTAACGTTTCAAATTCATACATGAAACAATTTGGAAGCTTCCCCCAGGCATTCACGGCTGCGGCTCCCGCTGCTCTGCTACCCACAATCCCCCCATTTACCTGCTCGCTGGGCTGCCTCAGCCCTGGTCAGGAAGTGGTAAAGCTGATCCAGCTTATCAGGCTGCTCCTCCAGGGACTGCCGCTGCCATATGGCTGACCCAGGCCCTGCAGCCTCCCTCAAGGCATTCCACTTCTGTATCAGAGTGAAGAGCTCGGAGAAGGACTTGTGATAACCCTGTCGCAGCATGTCTATGCAGATGTTCTCCTTGTATGAATTCCTGTTACTGGGAATAAGACAGACAGATTTTAAGCCTTTAAACCCATATTCTCTTCTCCACCTTACCAAATAAGTACGGGTATTAAAGCAGCTTTCAAGACCAGACCTCTGCAGATCACCAGCAGGGAATGGCTTTTTTCTTTCCTCCTCTCAGAAAGCATTCCTCCAAAACACAATTACAAATATCCCCCCCTAGGGAAGTGAATGTGGCAGTATTAAATAAATACCCAAATATACTTTGCAAACGTGCTCAAAATGTACTGGTATCCTTTAGCTGGTACTGGTAAAAATAAATAAATAAATAAATAAATAGATAAAAGGTTGACTGATGGGAAAAATACATGTTTACATTAGTTTATGAAAACACAATAAACTCTTAGTTTGCTTTAAAACAGCGCACAGGGAAAAATGAAGCACATTCCACATGTCAAAAAAAAAAAAGAAAAAAAAAAAAAGAAAAAAGTGTATGTTAAATAGTTTTGCTGTAGGATATAATGCCTTGGTTTAAAATGTCAAAGAAATGCTATGCCAGAAACACAATCATTAGATATTATTTTGCTTATCTTTAGCATAGAATTTCGGCTGGGACTGGTTTACTCCCTAATTTTAAAATCAAAGGATGCAATGATGAATTTATATCCGAGTTATCCCATTCATAAATTCTGATAAAATATACATATCAAAAAATTGCATAATGAAATAGTCTCAAGAGGTAATACGTCCTTTTAGGTATTATTTATGGAAATAATCCAAACAATTCTTTTATGTGGCATGAAACAATTATTGTGTCCCATCCTGGAGAAAGCTATGAGTCCAATGGGACCACCTGCATCACTGAAGTACAGATCTGAATGTCTGCAGAAGTAGGTCTCCAGTTTGAGAAAACAAATCCTTGTCCCAGTGAAATGACAGGGGCCTAGATATGGTAATTTTATTTTGCAGATTCCATTCAAGTTTTCAATATGTTTTTAAAATTGTCTTTTTAGATGAGATTCTATTTAAGCACGAATTCTCAGCGGCTATAAAATAAATATGGAATTTTGAAAACCGAGATTTACGGAGTATGCAAGAAATTCAGATGATCTCACACTGAACAATAGCCCAACGAGACCAATTGTCCTAGCCTACAAAGAGCTACTGTAGCATTTTTAAATGGAATTCAAATCAAAATGTCTTAACTAGATGTCAATAAAATAAATGGTAACATAAGGCATGATAAGTAAATAATCTGCATTATTTACTGTTTAGTACCTTTAAAATAAATCTATTAATTACTACATAGATTCACATTAATCCTGCATATGTATTTCTTACACTTCTGCAGCCAAACTTAAAACAAAAACATTACACAACTCTAAAATATACACGAGGACTTAAACCACAGTTCTGAATTTATTTGTGTGTATGTTTTGTTAAGACTGAAAACATACAGTGCACAAATATAAAACACTTTACTGTTCCTTACCAGAAAGCATTTGCAACATTTCTCTTCAAAAACTGAAAAAGAGAAATATCTTTAAACATTTATACTTCTGTGTGCCAAAACATTTCTGGAACATCCCATGTTCACCGTATGCAGCCTCAAAATACTGCATAATTGTTATATTCATATGGTGCAATTTATTTTTTACTTCGCATACATAAGATTTATTCTTTTCAAAATTTCTATCTAGCCAACTAAAGAAATGAAGAAGACTTGTAAGTAAAAAAAATTCCACCACCTTTCAAAGGGTGAGAACTAAATCTTATAGTAAAAGGATTCCACAACAATGGAACAAAGTCTGTATAGCAGACATACATCTGCACATCTCTATTTATCTACATACTGTGATCTGTATGTTATATATGTGTGTATGTCTTAGATCCATGTATGTGTTACAAGTAAAGAAGGAATTAGCTGCTGAAACATATTAACAGTAACTAAATAAAATATTGGTCTGCTCATTTTTAGCACTTACTATCCAGTGCCAATATTTGAATCAACAGAAAATCTGTGCATTTTACCTGATATCAAAGGACATTTTCTGCAAAAGACAGCGTTATGAACAAGAGAATAGAGGAAAACAAACAAGCAAAAATGCTGAAAAATAAGTCTGTCCTAAAAATTAGTTTTACTATTCTTTTAATACAAGCCCACACCAATTAATAAAGAGATTCAGATAGTGGTTAAGATGCCAAATGTATGGAATGCGTTTATTCTTAGACAAAGAGGACTGCACTGGCAACATACAAGCAATGAGACTACCTACTACTGTACAACCATTCAGATTTTAGAGGTACAAGGATGTAAGTTGTCTCCCAAAGTCATAAAATCATGGTTGGAAAAGACCCTCAAGATCATCGAGTCCAACCACAACCTGACCATCCCACCCTACCTCTAACAACCCTCTGCTAAATCACGTCCCTGAGCACCACATCCAAAGGGTTTTTAAAGGCATCCAGGGATGGTGACTCAACAACCTCCCTGGGGAGCCCATTCCAGTGCTTAACAGCCCTTTGTCTACAGAAATTTTGCCTGATATCCAAAAAGCAAAATACTATATTTGTTTCCTTTAAGAAATTTAGTACATGAGATGTGTGACTGATAATACACAAGGTATAGATGCAGTGCAGAAATGAATGCTACGGGGATGAATGTTATGGGTGAAACCTCCTAAATGAGAGCTTGGCACAGTAACCAGTTCTGAAGTTGTTTCAGTTCTTTTAGTGGTTCCAGACAAAAGTCCTCTCCAGAAAGCAGTGCTTTTAGCCAGAGTGATGCAGGTGACAGAAGTGAAGGTGAAGAACTTTTCATGGCACCTTGAAATAAACCATGACAATAAATTGTCAATAACCAACATGCTCTTCGTCCTGTTTCCTATAATATCACACAGCGTGTAAAGTGAGATACATTGCTGCAGATAACTTTTTTCTTAGTATCAATATCAAAAACTGATACCTGATTAGATGTCCGTGATTTATTTTATAAAATCCAGCTGTTAACTTTATGTTTCCTCTGCATTAATAAAAATAAAATTAGGTTATGCTAAGCCTTTTGGTCCTTACTGTTTTATACATTAACTGTGATATGTTCGGAAATAGAGAAGTTTACTTTACTTTATCGCACCCACCCGATCTTAGGCTTCTTTCGAACAATTATGTTACTCGGAGAAGGGAAATGAAAGGAGACTGCCCTTTTATTTGGTTGAAGCGGAGACGTTCAAGAGGTTTAATGGTCTCTGGGGGCATCTACTGGAAATGTGGAAAACTGCAGTCACGACGCGTTAATCACGCCGCTGTCAGAGCGGCGCGGCACGGCCGCAGAACAAAGGGAAGAGCCGCCCGGCGAGCAGCCAGAGCACCGACTTGATGCAAAGAGCAACGATTCTGTTTCTAATCTAAATCAGATTATTATTATTTTTTTTTCCTGAATCCGTTTCGATCGACAGATGGTACTTAGCACACAGACGATGCTGGGAATCCACTGCTCACCTGCCCATACGCTGGTCTCCGTCGATGTTATCAGATGTTTATTTATGCAGGTCGGGTCACACAGTGACGTGAGGTCCACTTAGCGATCTGGTTGGGTGCTATATATTTGGCATACGTGCAGTTACTGTGATGCAGTATTTTATAGCTACTTAGATAATTTTCTTTTATGGACTACTTTTATTATTGTCGTTGCTATTCTAAAACTATCCGGAGTCACCCCGAGGAAACTGATTTGAGCACAGAAGCCTGATTCTAATTTGTATTTGCTAGTGCAAAAATCAGAAACACCCGTCTTTACTGGAGCAAATGATACAGCACTGCTGCTGCAATCTCTGGCATCTGCTGGTACTGTACTGTTACAGGACTCTTAAGTAATGCTTGGAGATCAGGAGTGCCATCCTTTAACTGCTAGTCCTATGGCACTCTGCCTTCACAGAAAGAAAGAGAGATAGAAATTAAGAGGCCAAGAGACAGGTGCTGGTAATAATCAGAACATAACAGAATTTGTTACCATGAGCTTACATCTCCAGGCCTCCTGCCTAGAGTGGTCAATGGCAGACATGCAAAATAGATACAGAAGGCTGTATCAGTTGAGTCACCATCCCTGGACGTGTTTAAAAACCGTTTGGATGTGGTGTTCAGGGACATGATTTAGCAGAGGGTTGTTAGATGTAGGGTAGGATGCTCAGGTTGTGGATGGGCTTGATAATCTTGAAGGTCTTTTCCAACCTGAGCAACTCTATGCTTCTACTTTTCTTTAACAAGGTTTGTATCTTTACATTTGTGAGGACTGAATTAGTACTGCAGGTTCGTGTCAGCTGCTGACTACAATACAAGCATATGTAACAATCTCATTTTCTAAAGCAGAAAATGGGATGGATTAAACAATGAGAGAATGTAAAATTGAAATCTATTAACAGTTTCAAATAATTATTACACCAATGATTGTAATCTTTAAAAATTGTATTCAAATGCATTTCATTAATTTGTGTTTTTTTCCTTCTGGATCTGGAAAGCCAATGATGCATAAAAATGTCTTAGAATTGGATCACAAAATTAACAAAATATAACCTAGAAATATTTTCTTAAATACATTTAAACAGATACCAATATTTATTTTTCTCATTTATAATTCTACAAGAAAAACAAAATCCCATCAAGTATATGAATACTTAGTTACTTTGTGTTCGACCTATATGCGAACACACACAGAGTGAACAAGGGCATATCAGTTCCCTCAGTGAAATTTGAAAAGTACGTGCCTTAAGTAAAACCAATTGTACTGTACAAAACACAAAAGACAAACATGCTCGAACAGTGTCTACTTTCAGGCTGCTCTGCCTAGGAATCGAAAGAGGAATTACTATTTAATTAAAGTTGGACGTCCAAAAAATGTAATGGTTTTGTAACTCTGCTAGTGACCCACCTGTGAAGCAGTTAACACTTTTGCAGGGCACTGCTGAAGATGAAAAGCACTTATTCAGATATACAATAAATAGGGATGCTGAAAGATTTCAGTGATTCAGCTTCAGTGATGCTGTGATCAAGGCTACAGTGTTATAAAGCCATGTACTTACACTGTTGAAATTTACATTGCCATGTGTTTAGGGTGCAATCCAAAGTTATGTACACATCTAATTTGAAAAATACACCCAGGTGGACTGAGCATCTGAGTTTAGTGGGAAAAATTATATATGCTAAGTGCTTTGGTGAGCCACGCTCTCAGTTCTCAACAAACTTTCCCCACACACTGCTAACAATACAAAGCTATTTAACTGAAACAGGGCACAACCCTCTTCAATCCTAGCTTAAGGACTGTCTGCTTAAATATTTTTAATGAAATATGGTAACCTCATTTAAGAAAAATATCAAAGTAAAATAAATGCTATTCAGTAGTAATAGACAGTAGTATGAGCATTTTTGATTACTAAATACGAAAAATACAAGATATTGGGGTTGGGTGCACGTTTTTAATTCCCAAATTATGAAGACAAAATAGCTAATGTCCTACAATTAAAAGCAACAAATTAAACAAGCTTTATAAGAAGAGCTCCCTGCTCTGAAAAGTAAATAAAAAAAACATTCCATGACAAATTATGCACACCAAGAGAGAGAACATTTCCTTGGAACTCACTTATGCAAAAATTCCAGTATATATATATATATATATTAATAGGAAAAGGTTTATGGAGGTATGTATTCAGAACTGTTAATGGAAAGAAGTAAACAATTGTATCAAAAAATAAAGTACGTAGCCACTCCATACCGTATATACATGTAGGCATAATAACTTTCAGCACGTGTAGTTCAGTATTTTTCATCTGTTGGCTCACAGTCTGACTGCTGTCAAGCTACACTTTAAACTAAGTCATGCAATCAAAAGTGGATGCATAACCTGTCAGTAAGATCCTGCAAAGAACACAGATTGGACTCACTTTCTTTTGTTCAAAGCTACGCTGCCACTTTAATACTACATAAAATGAAAAATTAATCAATTATAAACATCAAAGGATGACACAGAAGAAGTATTTTAAAATGAATGTAAGTACTGTAATAATTAAGAATTCTAATTAGCACAGAAAATGGAAATACAAATTTAGCCCTGAAATTTTGGGACACTGTGTTCCTAAACATAAATGCAATTAAAGCAACTAAAAGAAAAAAAAGCATCACCCTCATCAAAACATTTTTCATACAACAGCATACACACCTGCAATCATTAGCTTTCATTTAAAATGTAATTTAAAAAAGCACATTATACTCATTAATCTCCCTGCTTATCTTTCTAAATTAATTATGTTCGTTAACAATAAGTAATTTCAACCATATTTTATGAACTGTTATTTATCAAAGTTATTCCTTAACTTTCCCCTTTTATTCCAGAGCTGATTTAAGGGACAGAAAACCAGGAACTACTGCAGATTTCTTCTGTAGTACATAAAATTACCTTAGAAAGAGATAACGATAACTATTTTCTTGCTAGAGCTGAAGCATTGAATTATCATAAAGCGGTATACAAGGCTATTCATTTATTATCACAGTACTGCTATTGACAACTCCCAGAGCATTTTTGCATTTGCTTATGATAAACCACTCAAGCATCCATCAGAACTTACTTGGTAGTCTAAAGACAAATAAACAAAGCTGAAGAAAGTGGGAAAGAAAATCAAGGATTTTAGAAATTCAGAATGATTCACTGAGAGAATTATTAGGAAGTCATGATTGCAGCAAGGCAAACGAGACTGACTTTCACTATTTCAAATTCTTCGTATGTTAGAGATGCCTTTCCACCTTTGCAGAATGCTTTAAAAATAGACATCAGTTGTGTATAGCTTGTACATTATCTTCAGTGCTAAATATTGTTGAACTATGGAGAAATGAAAGCACCAGAAAACCGTAAGACCAAACTTAGTAAAAACAACAAGTTACATAAAAAAGAAATACTTCAGCTCACTGTGTTCTTCTTTATTAAAGTATGTCATGTATTTTATCTTTGCAAGAGTTTGATGAGTTTTTGCAAGTAAAATTCTGTTTCCTCTATACTTGCTAATAGTCATGAGAATCTGTAGTTTGCACCTTCCCATTAAAAATGTATTGTATTTTTTGAAATTATTCACCCCGCCTTTTATCCAGATCATGTCTTTGAAAGGAGGAAGTAGATAATAAATGGAATAATTCATGATTTCCCATTAAATATGAAACTTTCTTTTGCAGAGTTTAGAAAATGAAGTTCTACATAATGTACAGAAGTTGATTAGAACTTTTTTTTAACCTTTTCAAGAAAAACCTTTCACATTACACAAATGTACAAAGAAGTTTCTTTACGAAAGGCAAACCATTCACTTTCCACACTGTTCCGTAGATTGGTACCTAATTACACTAAATCATATGTTTATCAGGCCTGAAATTCACAGAGATCATTCATTTGACCAAAAGAATGTGTCTCTAAGTACTAAAATCTCTTTTTGAAAGTTGTTCAATAAACATTGAATCCTGGCCATGACGAGTAAGATTGTTCGAAATTATTCAGATAGAAAAAAAATACATATTTAAATAATATTGTGAAAGCAATGGCAAAGAAATTTAAAATTTATCATCTAGCTCAATAAGTAACTTGTGCCATCTCCCTTTCCACAAGCAACATTTCAGCAGGGAGTTTGGGGTAGAGAGCCTTAATTTAAAATTTCTTTTACTATGAAAAGCTACGTTTGTGGTTCTGAATTATATTTTCCCATAGTTTTTAGAGTTTAAAAATGAAGAATAACTTTTGTAAAATGTAAATGAGTTGACACAATATTTGACCAGTTCTCATCCTGTCTAATGTGACCAAAGGAGTTCAAAAGCTGGGGTCACATCCGAAGACTGATATCAACGAGAACAGTCAAAACTTCCTAGGTTCTGAATATGAAAGGCAAAGACTTCTTGCTGCTTTCTTTAGCTGCTTGGAGCTCTCCCTCCATATTCATAGCATTGTACACAGAAAGAATCCAATGTGTGCATCACTATAGCCAAATACTGTACAGCTAAGGACTGAAACACAAGGAGAAAGCAGAATCTGAGGCTGTGTTAGATGATCTGTGTATAAAATCTCCCTTGGCAAGATCTTTAGTAATAAGATGTGCCTCTCCTCCCTCCTTGGCTTAGCCTCCCACTAACAAAATATTTTCACTAGCCCTTATTCTTAACACTGTCCCTGTCCACTGAGATCTTTACTCCTCATAGCATTTTTCAGCATTCCTCATAGCATTTTCCATAACAAAATTGCCGAATCTAAATTATGTGTGCCCACGTCTGGAAGCCCCTGTAAAGATCTCAGTTTTGTTTTTGTTTTTTTTTTCAATTAAAAAAAGAGCTTCACAATACAACAAGATGAAAAAGAGTCCCAAATCTCTTTGTTTAGGAAAAGATAATATGGGTGAACTACGATGACTTTCATGAAAGTGACAGCAACTAAAAAAATTTGGATTAAGTGAAGACCCAATCAGTTATTTGTATTAACTTTCCTTAAAGAACTGGTTCATTAACACGCATACAAAATAGAATAAAGACAAATACAGATGCAAAGCTAAAATTCAGTACAGCAGTTAAGATCAGAACAAGCCCAAACTGACAGAAGAGCTGAGTAGGTTATGATGAAAATAAAAAAATAATCTTCAAACTAGGCCTTCTCCTCTCCAACAGCCTGCAAATCCCATTCTACTCTCTTAACACACTCTCTGAACCATACTGGCCTCTTATCAGATGATCAAATTCCTTCCTCTTTAGTCTTGAGGACAGATGAGGTTAAATATCCAGAGACCAACTGGGAAGGACATAGGAAAGAAATCTTTTATTTCTTCAAATTTACCTTGAACACTTGAAAATAATCACATCTTTCTTCACTGACCCTAGCTGAGACTGATACTGAAAATAGCAGGAACTTGGGACAGGGAAAAGATAGTTAATATTTTTTCCCTTCTAATTCCCTCAATTAAAAATAGAATAATACTACATTATGTGGCACTAATCTTAAGTTTTAAGATGGATGCCAGGTCATTTTTGTTTAGAACTTGTCAACTTCTTGTCAGATCACAGCTTCAGAAATTAATGAATGCACATTCCCAAGTCAACTTCTGTCTGATCTATTTTACTGTTTTCAAAATGCAATCATTATTTAATGTGGGGTTCAGTTGATAAAGTGTGTGTATCTGCAACTGAGCTGGTCAGCCAGAGCTCACTATTTTGGCAGTGGAGAGAAACAGATACATCAAAAGTACAATTCATTTTATTCTAGCGCAGTTGTTTGAAGACTCAAAGATGGGGTTCAACTAAGTAAATGATTTATTCTTAATTATTTCCACTGATTATATGGGGTGATTAACCTCGTCAGTTGAATTAAACTTATGTGAAATCCCCTCTGCACTTCTTTGCAGAACAGGACAAAGGTATGTAGAAGAAAAGAGTTACCATATTCACTATTCATCATTCATACAGGAAAAAAAAAGAAAAAAGTATATATATATATTTCAGGTTTCTTATACCGAGAAACTGTCTTACTCAGGAAACACCACTTTTCTGGTGTTCTGATAGTGGCCGGAAGAAGCAAACAAAAAAAAAAAAGGTAAAAGTGACTAACAGTACCTCACTCCTTGTAGCTCAGTGCAGGAGAGAGAAATCATTTGACTGGGAAAATCACAAATCCTGTAATTTAAGATGAATGTTTACTACTCTCCTGCCTTTGAAATTATCACAGATATTTCTGGTAAAATATTAAATTACTGACGAATAATTCCAAAGTTTTAAGGACCCGCACAGTCTTGTGGAAAATTCCAGTGTCACATCTCATTAGAAAAAGAGAAGCAACATACTGACTTTTACTTCTAACTCTGTGAATCTCTGCTTCTTAGGAAGAAATCCAAGAACGTGGAGGATACTGAGGGTCCTGCTCTTAATACAAAAGCTGCCGAATATGAAAACGCTCTCACTTTCAAAGGGAAAATCTTGCAGAAATCTATGAGGAATGAGACATTCACCTGTATACAATCTGCAGTGCTCTTCCCAACTACGGAATTGGCTGGCTTGCAATTGTGCTGGCAGCAGCTTATCAGAGAATGAATGCTTTTTCCTTTCGTTGTTCCAGTTAAGCTCTAAACGGACCAGTCTTCGGTGAATTCATAGCTTAACAATTCACTACATCTCAGAAAAAACATCTGACCCACTGTACATGATAACCCTGTCTCCTCTCTGAAAAAGTCACATCAGAGCACATCTTCACTGAAGTAGTAAGCTCAACCAGTCACAGAACAGAAAACAAATATAACAGGTTTTGCTCAAGTAGGTTAGTCAGTACCTTCTCTGTATAATTTATCTGTCTTCTGACTACCAATGAGTCTCATCTCGTGAGGACACAACAAGTCTAATCCCATCAGCTGATTCACAGAAATACACCTAGTGAAATCAGTAATGCGACATTTTTTGTTACTGCTAAGCAAAGCTATTTCTCTCATCAGAAAGATTTAAGACAATCTCTTTCTAGTTTTTAACTCCTTTTTTTTTTTTTTTTTTCTTTTTTTTCTTTCTTTTTTTTTTTCTTGGTTAAAATCGTTTTCTCCAGATAGTTTCATTTGTATGAAAAGGAGAGGGCTGTTACTTGATCTTTCTGGCCCCGACAAAAAAGATTAGGAGACAGCAATGACGTTATCAAATTCTGGACCATTCTAGGCTCCAATTTCATTTGAACATTCGGTCCTGGAATCAATCTTTTGATGGAAAATGGCTGACTTCATAGTTCGTTATGAACTTTTCAGTCATAAGGACAAATTTTAATTTTTACTGCAATCTAATTTTGAGCCATTAATGATTTGGTGAGTCAAGACAAAGAACAGTATCAGGGGAAGCACCATAAAGGCCAGTGGTCAGCCAACCTCGTAAGCTCACAAAATCCTGTGGCAAGAAACCAGTCACATTCTGCATTAATGGGAACCTTCCTTCTCTCCCCCCTGCTCCTTCCCTTCTATTTCCAGCTTCTCACACCACACTACTTCTGATTTCAGATTACTGTCTTAGGGAAGGAAACAAAACAAAATAAAAGAAAAAAAAAATCAATGTATTGTTTTGATATAATTAAAGGACTGCTTTCCTTTAGCACTGTCTATCACATCACTGTGGGACAAAAAATTATGTATAAAAAATCTCTGCATTTTTACACACACACACACACACACACAAATGAACTGTAACAATAGCAGATTTCAGGAATTTTTCTTAGTTGCTAACTCTGGAACAGAGTATACAGAAAAATATATAACAGAAAAATGACTGCAACCTTTTTTTTTTCTCTTCAACTACAAAGAAAGCGGGTTGTCTTATTTTAAAAGAATAATGTGTAGGATGCAATTTTAGGAAATAATTTTGTAGAATATTGCTTCTCATAAATGTGTCACTACCCTTAAACTCGTGTATTTAAGAGATGATAAAATTGCCATCTAATAGCCAATGGAAGAAAAATGAAAATATGTTTAATATTAAGCAGGACAGTCACTGAAACAATATTCTGTCAAATAATAAATAGCAGTATGGAGGCTAATTTAATTAATCATCAGTAAACAATAATTGAATTACATAGGAACAACAGATTACCTGTAAATATCATCTGCTGAAAAGGTGCAATAAAGAAAGTAATCTCGGTAGCAGTGTTATTAGTAGTACACTGGCTGATTGCTTTCACCTACTAATTGCAATCCAAATTCCCATCCTTGTACCCTAGTAATTGTCAGTAGAGTGAATGCCAGACTCGCAACTTGTGATTTGAGAATCCATTGATCAGCACATCCTGCCACTAATGAATACATATTTTAACATATAGTACCAGTACCTACATGTGCACAACTGCTGCCAGCACAGCTGCAAATCATTGTAGAAGTATTTGTTTTAGTTCAAAAAAAGTAAATTTCTTCTTAAAATCTTGGTATTTTGTTGATCCAACTACATGACACCACTGCATTGGCTAAAAGTGGGGGCTTCCTGCTCTGATTTTGAAACACTTTCAGCGTCAATTCTTCTGGAGAAAACAAACCAAGCAAAAAACAAAAAACAAAAAAACAAAGAAAAACAAGAAAACACCAAAAACAAACAAATAAGAAAACTGTCTTTGTTATACATTATTCAAAATTTAAACAAGATTTATATAGGGAATAGGTTTTAAGTATCTCAACAAATGCATGGGTATTCAGCTAGTAAGAGAAAGCTATGCTGTCCTTATAGAAGTGGTGCTTTAGTTTTGGAATGAAAGAAATATTTTGATATTACACAACAAATTATAAGCCATTTCTCACACTTTTAAAATAAAAAATATCTTGTCTGCTGAGGCACATAAAGTGTAACACTGATTTCAGTAATATCATTTACAGATACGGCATTGCTTTTCTTTCACATTTGCTTAAAATTAAGTTTGATGCACTTGCTGTTCTTACAATTACATTATCCCAGTAGTAATGTAACTGTGTAGCTGCTAGGTTGTTAACTTAAGTGATTGTACTACGTTTATGGACATAACTCAAGAATTATAAACCACAGAAATTTTGTAACTGTGGTTAAAAAACCTGAAATTCTCAGAGTAGCTAAAAATAAGGAGTATGAATATGTATTTTTTCAAAAAGGTACACCTACAAAATTTGCCTACAAATAAAGCAGAAAATATGTGATACTTCAGCTTGAATCTTTTTTGAGAGGCTTTTCTAACTTTGAAAAACAGCACATTACAAAATACTGAGGAAACTGTTATAAAGGTACCTTTTGCCTAGGTAATGCAAAACAGGTGTTAAAATTCTCATTTAATTGTGGGTTTCTTTGCTGGTTTACTTTTCTACAAACTCCTTCAGAATTTGTGTGTGAAAAGAGAAATATCATAGGATTTTTTTTTTAAAGTTACATTTACTTGTAATTTTAGCACTGGAAAAAGGCTGATGTGATCAAATCAGAGCTGTAACATCCACTTTGAAGCCCAAAGGTCTTCCTTCCTAAAGCATCAGTAACTGCTCCACATCAGCCACAAGTACTCCGAACACTAACATGGTCTTCCTCTCCACTGCTCCTGAATAATTTTCCAGTCACTGCCACGCTGCTGGATCCCACAGACTGCGACAGCATCTCTTGAAGAGAAAGGAAGGAAAAATCTGAACTTTGCAGTCTTTCAGATGATGACCTGCTAATAAGGTTCTGCACAGTCCCATCACTGAACCAATTTCTTGTTTACCATCTTTCAACCTGATCCTAATGCAAATAAAAGAAGCGAGGCTTGAGTTTGCTTTAAAAAAATTGTTCTACATCACCTGACCAGATAAATGGCATTTTTAATACTGTCAGTCAGAATACTTATTAGCCGGATTATGTTATCAGAAAAAAATGAAGTTGACCCAGGGGTATTGTCGAAAAAGAAAGCAAGTCCACTGGCTGAGTATTACATGGTAGGGCTTTAGGATGCCACTCAAGTTATTGCCCCTAAACTTAAACCTGGTAATTTTCTAGAATTTCATTTGAAAGTGTGTTATAGAAGTTTTGCATGTGCATTCTTAGGCTAGAAAGAAGAGAAACATTTCGCCTGGTTGGTCAAATTCCAATCTGGTTAATAGAATGTGTTTTTTTTTCCATGCTGCTAGCGTGATCTTGCAATATTAATTGTTAAGGTGCCTAGAGTCCTTATATATGCATCTTTTTATTATTTAAATATTGAAATAAATAAATTATCTCACTTATGCAACCAGCAATTCAGATTTGTAAGAATTCTTTCATTAATTTTGATGGTGCTGAACCCTAGATCTGTCCTAAGTCTCCAGAAAAATAATTCAGTCAGTAGACTCTCGTAATGTCTAAGTATAAATACCTCAGCTGTAAGAAATCAAAAGTTATCTAGATATTTTTCATTCACTGGGTTTTTAAATATCTAATGATGTTTCAAATGCTACACCGTAGAAGTCAGCAGTTGAGCGTGGCTAAATAATAATTCAAAATTACAAGAACATATACATATATATTCTAAGCTTGCACCCCAGAGGAAATATTTCAGAGAGGTTCAGGAAAAAAATACGGGGGGTTGGGGGGGGGAGGAGAAAGAGCAAAATTTCAAATATAATTACTGACACAATCTTAACTATAGTGTTGCAAACATGATGTAATACCTTGGTAAATACACAAATTAATAAAGCCGAGGAGTTAAATGCTTTGATACGTTTAAGATCAGGAGAAATGATCCATCATTATTTAATATCAGCTTCAATTTTTAAATGCCAAGTTCCACTAAAAAGGGTAGGGCCTAGGGAACTTTAAATTTAAATGATTATGACGACTAGAAACAAAGGAAACAATAAACTTATGGATGTTAAAATGCCTTGAAAAAGCCAACTTACGCTGCAGCTTCTTGTTTTGACAACCCTTTGATATTCTTCGCCAAATAATCATCTATGCCATCTCTGTCTTTGATCAAATGAATCCTAAATCTAAATGAAAAAAATTAAAAGAAACACTGTGAGCTGCTAACACAGACTTCTGTGGCATGTATAATATATTAGCATTGCCAAGTAGAGCTAAATACTGAAATATTGACAAAGGAATGTTTTCTGTAAACACATACAAATATCTTAATTTTTTCAACACATACAAAAATCTTTAATTTTTTGGTCTTCAGCCATTTCAAATCATTATTTCTGCAAGAAATTAGAGTTGGTATAGCTTTCAAGGACTGAGTTACATGATATTTCTGTCTAAATCAGAAGTTGTATATTAGCTGAATAACTGATAAAGCCACCAATATCTGAACTGCTTTCTAAATTAGAATCGTTACATTTTTTGCATTATCAGTATGGGCCAATGTGGCCTAAGCTATTGTGCATTTTAAATTTCCAAAAAATAAAATAAAATAAGAAGTCCCAAACCCAACTCAAACATATATACTTTCCTTAGTGCAACGCATACTTCTAAGTCTGATCTCTGCTGCCCACAACTTGAGCAGCACGTTACAAAGAGGTCCAACAAAGAGGTAACACACAAGGCACTGAAAGAAATGGGAATATTCCTACACATTTATTAGTGCAAAGGTCTGATTTTGAAATTTGAACCATACTTAATTTCACATTTCATTTAAGCCAGCATTGCTACTCTGAGACACAAGAGATGCCTTGAATTTTAAAGGATAATATGCACTTCCTGACCATAAAATCTATTCAAACAGATTCTTATAACCCAACCACAGATGACATTATCTTCATAAAAGTAATGTGATTTTTTTTTTTCGTTAAAAAACCATAAAGATTGTCTGGTTATCATTCAAAGATAAAAGAAATTCAACATCAGTGTTCCACAAAAATCTCTAACTTTTCTCTTTCTCTGCCTATATGATAGTGCTGACTTTCGTTACAGGTATGAGAGTCAATTCTTTTCATAATGTTAGCTAAGATAAGCATCGTACTCTTCGCTGCTCTGAGAATATCACAGATGCTTTCTGAAATTCATTTAAATGGAAACAAAATAGCTAAGCAACCTAGAGATATTTTGATGTGTCTGAATTTCAAACGATATAATAGTGAAAACTTGTGGCACAAACAGAGGATTTAAATTTGTTCCCGAGTTTACTGTTACTGATATACACCAACAGAAGCCTGTGCTTTCCCCCAGCAAGTAACAGAATTGCCTCTGACCACCAAAGATACACACCTTGGGGATATTACCATAAAAATTCAGTGAAAATCAATGCCAATGTTTCATCGCATCAAAATTCTCGCAGAAAAACAGTCACAATTTAGGAAGACAAGTAGTGTCATTGGGAAAAGGAAGATAAGGCAGTTATTGTAGATTTTAAAGTGATGTAAACTGTATTTCAAGACACGATAGGTTTATATCACTTAACAAAATATATTAAAAAGCAGTATCTTTGGATCATTAAATGTGAGCGATTCAGAAAACACACCCACACGAAAGGCAGACCTTTGCATCTTAAGGCTGCAAAACAGCCTTCTTTGCCTTGTGATCACACAAAGAAAGCAGCTGATACAGATGGGAAAAAAAATAGAAGGTCCAGACCCCCAGAGTGAAACATTCACCTACAAGATACAAATTTCTAGGCATCGCTGTCACCTCTCTGCTACTGCAGAGATAATGTACACGGCAGTTAAAAACAAGCTCAAATTGGAATAAAGGAAATTCTGATGCCTTCTTACTGTCTTCTCAAAGATATTTAAATACAGAGAAATTGGGAAAAAAAAGCCCCACAGAATCATATACAATCTAAACTATCAACTTCCATAGAGTCAATACATGAAGTTCTGAATTCAGACAGGGAATAACTTTCGCACTTACGAAACAAACAAAAAGATGAACGGGAGAAAACAAACACCTGCAGCCAGGGGAAAAAAAAGAACAGAAGCAACAACTTGCAAACCAATTAGTTTACAGAAGCCCCGCAGTATCCCGAGTATTGAACTGATGGAATTGCACTGGAAGAAATGGAAGTTACTGAAAATAACAAATAATTAGCTCATTCTGGCTGCTATTGTCAATGATATTAATACAGGAACAACACAGACAAGACAAGCAGATGATACATAGAAACAAAAAATAGCAGAAATTTCCATTACCTCAAACAACCAATACTTAAAACACTGTTATATGTGTTACATGCAGTGAAGATTAAAAAGAAATATAATTGATAACAACTGACACTATGACTTAGAATGGATGTTATTTCTAACAGAGAAGTAAGCTAAGGGTGGCACTGGCTAAGAAGCATCATTTTTATTCTTCCAGAAGTTGTCACTTGCTTTTTCCAAGCACTTGTAGCCTTATTTCTCCAGTGTTTCAATGATGACTCACGATATTTCATAAATAGTTTATATGAGGTGTTCTTCACCTACAAATTGAATCCTATTTAATTTAAAATCACTCCCTTATTAAAAACAAATATATTTTAATCCGATTGACAGTTATCCCACAGTTAGCTTTTTACACCATTTATTCCTAATAACTATTTTTGTTATCAGTTTACACAGCAAAATAGCTACAGGTTTTGATCAGAAACAGACTTCAAGATAAATACAACTGGCTTTTTAATCAAAGAGCAGTACAAAGTCGCATAAAGCATGAAGGACCGAACAGATTTTCGCATAACTCTCTATCCTCACTGCATATTCTGTTCAGTTTTTTCAGCATTTTCTATCAAAGAAAATGGCAGAGCTTGTGTTGCTTTAATCACTAGGCACTGGCAGCATCATCCACACCATTACAGAATCACACATTTCTTCTTTGCAGACAGACACAACATCATACAGGAGTGAAGGAGAATGATCTTTTAGAACATGACACTCCCCAGATAAAGGAGAGAAGCAATCCTATCTTTGGTAAGTTCTACCACAGTGGACCAAAGGTTGCTCCAAAAGTAATGCCTCCCATTTATTTCCATGGAAACTACAACAGTTATAAAGAGCACAATAACACTACATGATGGACCAACTTCCCAGCCACAAGCCACTGTTTTTCAACACTGTCACCACCATTAGTTATGTATTTTTGCCAGTGACGACCAAGAGCCTGCATGCTGTGTTCGTAAAAATCTGTACCTGCAGATGTGACCCGCTGATGCTGTCACCACTGCTGAAGTGCACCACCCAAAACTGCTTGGTCTCCATAAATGTTCAGCAAGCATCAATAAATGTCAGTGGGCTGTCTCAGAGAGGAATTCAGTGACACACCTTTGCTTCACACACACTTCCATGTCAGATGCCATTATGTCAAATTGTCCCTCTGCTGCCACCTGTCACATGGCAACAACATGGAATGGGATATTGGTGGGAAGCTTCAGCCTCTACCAACATCTGCCTCTGACATCATGGGCCAACACAAGAAAACTGAAGGCATTACTTTCAGAGCAGCCCCCATAATTAACGGAAAAAGTGGTGGCTACAGAACATTGCTCCAGCCATACCAATTGAAGTTGTATTTAAAAAAATGTTTTAAGGCACTCATCATTGCATCTTCTTTTTCTATCAATCTGCTGGTATGGGCCCCCCTCAGAAAGCCTGATTAAAGGAGTCAAAATTCTATCTGAAATAAATGGAATTGTGGAAAAATAACGTAAGTTTCCTGGACTACAATCAGTAATGAGAAACTATTAAACAGACTTGTTCTCTAAAGTTATGGGGCTGGGTAGCAACTAGGAGTATTCACTGAAGGAGACAAAAAAGCATAGATAACTAATAACTGGGAAGAGAAATGGAAACTGACTGGAAAGTCATGAAGGCACATGTAGGAATATAGTTTGAAAGGATTATGGCACTATATTCTATGCTCCCAGGTACTAAATACAAGATAATATTGTTGTTTTCAGGCAGTTTTATTCATTGTATTTTGAGAGATGCCAAACTGCTTTTTGTTTGAATGAAAAAAAAAAAGACCATTTTTAAAAATCCAAATAAGTACCTTTTCATTAACTTCCCTTTTATCAGTGCAAGACAATACCTACTAATCAGAAATAACTTCCTACAGCTTCTGAAGGTGCTTTGAAATAATAGGATGAAGCATCTACCTTAAACAGAATGCATGTCCATTTTTTTTCCTTTTAACAACAAAACTTTCCTAGGATAAAATTTTCTTCTTTCTTATATTTGCATTTTTTAAATGCTGCAACAAATTGAAAATAATTCATCAAATTGTCACATTAGATGAAGCTATTCACAGTAAAAGTAATCAAACTCTGAAAGAAAAAAAGACACATACCTGGCAAAACCTAATGGTGGGCAAATCGTCGGCGCTTCAAACCTGGGCTGCCATGGTGGGCTTTGGATGATTTCTTGAGGCAACACTTTCATTTCAACTAAAAGAAGTAAACAAAACCCCAATTATTTGAAATAATGTTTTCATAATGATCTAGTTTCCTTTTTGCCACTTTCCAGTTAAATCTTTTATTTTCACTGCATCACATATAATACTGCCCTCCAGTTCCATACAAATCTGTTTGGGCCTCAGCATGGCTTCATGAGGATGCAATGCGTAAGAATGGATATGACCTTAAGGTCAGTAGTTTTTTTTCACTCATTGGAGTGCTTTTAATCTACATAAAAACAACCAGTACAGGCATCTTACTTGCATGTAATTCCCCATGCTTCCTCAAGCTAAGTATGTCCAAATGTTAATAATCTATGCTGGTACATAAGGTGAAGAAATGATTGAACATGCAATGCGCAATGCTACAAAAGGCAGTGAATTAATGTTCAAAATAATACATAATTGTCCCAGTAACAAGCACGTGAGTAGAAAAATTCAAGTAGTTCTATACACGCAACATAGGATTTTACTTAAAACAAAAGCAGAAAGCCCCACAGTTATGTAGAATTGTCTAGCTTGTCATTTTGAAGTACATAAATGCTAATAGGACTTCTTTGTCATAGAGAGCTACTGTGTTTTTTCCCCAAGTATTCAGCCTGCACTTCCTACCATTAAAGTTTCAGCTGCCAGTTCCTTCATTTTGCATGTCTGTGATCTGAGGACGTTAGCAGCAGGAGCACCCTCACTTTTAAATTTGGTTTAATGTAGGTATTGCATGCCCTGCTGGTAGGCCTCAAGGCAGAAACTTTTAATAGGGACAGGAAAATACAATATAAAGGGGGGGAGGGGGAAGAGAAGAGGAAAGGAGAGTAAGAAGTTAACTATTTGCTGCATTTCGTGGAAGAAAATCCCTTTCGTGGGAACGGAGTGATAGGTACAAATCAACTTGATGACTGGTATCACAGTAGAAGAATATTTTATTTAAACAGCCTTCCTGGGAAAGCCATTTCACTGATGAAATATTTTGCTACATTTATTATGAAGCTTTTTTCCTTTTTTTTTTTTTTTAATTGTTACTCAGAATGGAATAGCAATAAACTATGGGTTGAAAGGATGTCAGAATATGGTTAGTTCCTCTGAGTCCCTCTCTTAGTGCTTGTAGTACTAAATTTGTTACAGAGAGAAAAAAGGTTAAAATAACCCAACTTACAATTGGAAGCAGCAACATTTTACACAAGTGTGTCATTGGGGGGGGGGGAAATCATTACAAAAATAAAAGCGAAGTCTACAAAAAGCACTGGTGTCTCATCACTATAGAAAATTACACTTGTTACAGAAAGCGCAGATTTGCATCCAGAAGCAACACAGAAAGGGAGATCTCTGCTGAGGAAGATGCTATTCGGTGAGGAACGCTAAGCAAACTTCATAACAACAGCGGAGCCCAGAGAAGAGGCAAAGCTTGCTGCAAGCCCCGTACTTTTGGAGCACGGAGAGAAAAAATGCCAACAGAGCACGTCTTAATACAGTCGCTCCGCCTGGCAAACAGGACGGCGACGGCAGGCAGCGGTGGGACGGGGCAGGCAGGGGGGCTCAGAAGCACCGAGTCAGGAGCGGCTGCAGCAGCGCAAGCTACCGGCTGGCTTGACTGGCTACGAGACAGGTGCGTCCATTTTTCCCCCTACTTCATTAACCGCCTGCGTACCCGAAGCCTTTTCCTCTAACGCTGCTTCAGCCCCTCCGAAAAGAAGCGCCGCAACTTTCCAAAGGCACGAACGCCCACCGCAACGCGGCGGATAGCGGCCGTTTGGCCGCGGCCCCCCCCCCGGCGAAATGGCGGACCCGCCCCGCAAGGATGGCGGGGGAGGAGAAGGGATCGCGGACGGCGCGTCCCGTCGCGTCGCACCTGAAAAGCAGCGGCGCGGAGCCCCCATCCCGAGCAGAGCGCGGCGGCCCTGCAGCCTTTCGGTGCCGACGCTCCCGGCCCAGCCATGGCAACGGGGGCGGGCGGTGCCGAGGGTGGCAGCGAGCGGTGAGAGGCTGCCGAGAGAGCGACTGCGCTTCAGTTAGACCTTACGAGCTCCTGAAGATGTGAGAACCCAGCGCAGCTGAAGGTTTTTAGCGTTAACTCGTCTCGAACTAGAAGTTCGCGGCTGTGAACAAGTTTTATTTTCTTTCGGCATCTTTTCAGACGGTCCTTCAGGCCTATCGAGTAATAAAAAACAGAAAGCATATGAGCCCAGGTTTAATCTAAGTGAGTGGCACGAAGATTTTGGGTTTGTGGAAAACTCTGTTGCTGTCTATGGTGAGAGCCTGCTGTCTGTAATAAAAGAACTCTTCTACTGATCAGCTAGGGAGTCTGACAGCTTACAGAAAATAGAACTAGTGAGAAGGAACCAATGAAGGTTTGGTAAATGTGGCTGAAAAAGATATCCATAATCAGGATACCAAAGAATACAAAGAGCACCGATTTTTCAGAAGCTTCCATTCCACTGCTGGAAACTTGTCACCAGTGGAAGAGGTCATTTTGTAGCACAGATTTGACCCAGTTTTCATTGCTAAAACTGTTTGGAAAACCGGCACATCAAAATCAATTGTTATAATCTGTTTTGGAAGGATCAAGTGGACAGAAAGCACTACAAAGATGGCATTACCTGTTTCTGAGTTGACGGCAATCGGAAGCACATGATCTTGAATGTTTATGGGTCAGTGTTCTAACAGATAAACCAGAAATTGACAGGTACTTAGCTATCAAATCACACTAGAGAATAGCATGACCTATGCCTCACCTGTCTACAACATATAAGGAAAACACTCCTGTACCATGATGAATTTCACATGCTGGAGACCTCATACTGCTAGTGTTAAAAAGTACTAGGAATTTCAAAATACTTTATGTGTCAATTTCCTAACTTAAGAAGCGTTGCACCCAAGAGAAGGAAATTCTATATTAGACCTCACCTAGACAGATAAAAAGGAATTGAGCACAGGACTAAAACTAGTCATAGCTTAGATACAAATGGTAATTATTTGATCACATTTGTTACATGCAAACAGAAGTAAGTCCAAACCAATAATATATATGTTTCATGTGCTGGAAGGCATTATTTTATAAAGGTGAAGACCACTGTAAGATGTCTGTTGGGAGAATATTAATTGGATACTGTGTAAGGATGTTAGCCAAGATATTTCTAAAGTCATCATCCTGTGATGAAGGAATACATTTGCCAAAAAGATAGGGATAGATTACAAAGAAAAAGTCTACAAAAGAGAAGCTATCTGGTATAATAGATGTGCATTGTAAGTTAGAAATTGTAGAAAATGACTGTGGGTTGTAAAAGGTTTAAAGGGAATAAATAAACAGTTAAACTGAATAAAATCTCTTTTTTTTTTCCCCCCCTCAAGTGTAGAAGAAGGAAAATGGTCTAAATGTTGAAACATCCCTATTAAGTGATGAAGATGTCAACTTCAACCACGACAAACTTGGGGAGCTAAAACACAGAAATGAGCAATGTGAGGGTGGCAGCCCTGAGCATGCTACCAGGCACCAATCAGTGTACTAAGATGTACAGAGTACACATAAGGTACGAAACACAGTGCAGGCTGCTGTGGGCTGCAGGTGGAGATCTGACAGGATGATGGAACAGGGATAATCTCTAAAATACCCAGGTTTTCTTCAATCAATATTTCTCCCGCTCCCAGTCCAGGACAAGGGATAAAAAGAGGTTAACAGGGAGATTCTTCAACTTTGTGAGTCCTTGCATGGCATACTGAGCTAGGTACTGATCTGAATGATCTTTAACCACAAGTTAGCTGTGGGACTAGTGTTATTTTTCATACCAAACAAAATCCACAAAATCTTAAAAAAACAAAAACAAACAAAAAAACCCAGAGAATTTATGCAGACAAATCCTTTAAGGTTCTACAATCAGCATTTCTAAACAAAAATTTATTTTGTGCGTGAACTCTCTTTAAACCAAATAACCAGAAACCTACTGCCTCTTAAAAAAGATGATCTTTCCAAAAATAAATTAATATTTCCTCTGTATCTTTTCCTTGCACATGAGATGTAAACTGCATTTCTACCTTTCTGATAATGACACGCAAGAGAAATATGTAGGTAGTACTACTGATAGGTAGTAACCATATGTCCAAACCAGAAATGGTTTTCTCTTGCATACAAAAGGAGCTATTTCCTGAGGTACGTTATAAGGTTTTTCTTTCATAGTAGATTCTTCAAGACTGTTTATATGTTTTATTCAATCTGTAAGTGATACCCTTCTTGCTTCTTTAGAGATGAGCATGAGGGATTTTTGGACCAAATTGCTAGCATAGAGCCCAGTTCTGCCATGTGTTGATCAGCTTCTTTGTCAGCAGGCAATGGTGCTGCTGCAACACTTGCCAGCCAGATGCTAGCATAAAGCTAGCACTTGAATACACAAGCAGGGTAACTACATCATAAACAGGGGCCCTAACAAGAACCTTTACACAAGTCTTGCCTTTCATTGCAAGGAAGGCTGTTCCAGGCAAGACCTAGTACTGCTTTCTTTGATAGCAACAAATGACTTTTGAATATAAAAGTTATGTTTCCCGTAAGAGCCATCACTTTCAATTTTGGAGTTGTATTGTGTGGCTAGTCTGGATGATCTACCTCTGATTTTTCTCTTCATGGCAAATATACATTTAGATCTGGATAAGTAGAATCACACTGACCAGAGATTTCCAGTTTTCTTCCAACGCAGCACTTACATACTGTTTAAGCAGCCTCAGTATTGTCTCTACATCATGTATCTCCTTTTTTTCCCCCCAGCTTTCTGTTTGAGTGATGAGATGGAGACAGCAGAACTGACAAAGATCAAACAAACTTACAGCGTAAAAGTTACTATGAGGATCACTAGTCTTGCTATTCATTATATACACATTATGCATCAATATGAGATCACTGCCAAGTTCTGCTACTGGTACAATAGGCTTAGGAAAGATCCAAATATTTGAAAGAGAATGCAAGTCTCCAAAATCTTTATTTCACATTTCTTGTCATGTTTCATCTTACTGTAGCTTGTAGGTGGTCCTTAAATAGAAGTCTTCCAAAGTAATATTAGAGCTACAGGATTAGATATCATAAGCCATTTCTTTATCAGGCTTTCAATTTCTCTCTGTTTATAGAACTTAAATACTATAGTGGAAAACTAAACAAAAATAGGACTGTGTTAACATTGCTCTAACACACTGATGAGCATTTATTTATATATGTGGCTTCATTCACCTCAAAGAAAAGCATTCATATTGCTAACAACTTGCTAATGTAAGTAGCAACCCTCCAAAGGTTAGCTCTAAAGAGACAGGTCTAAGGGCTGATATAGTTAAGAGGAAGATAAATAAAAATATAATTATGTTTTGCCAACAAGCAATGGTTATTTCAGGAACAATCTTGTGTAAATGCTTATGAAAGTAGGGAATGCACCTGGGTAGCAATTAAGTATTCAGAGTGCAAATGCACAGCAAGAACTGAGCAGATATAACCACACTTAAATAAATAAAGTAGCAAATCCTCAGCCTTGAAGTCAAGTCTACAATGGGCAGAAGTTTCTCCTCTTAAGCTGTTATTGTTCTGCATGCCTAGAAATTTGAGTTTTCTGTGATTCAGAAGTGGGTAGTAACGTTTATTTGTATTCCTGGAAGTACCAGAGATACTGCCCTTCAATTTTATGACTGTTAGAAGTGAGGATAGAATTCACAGCAGCCTACCAAATCTCCAAAGTATCTATACCAGTATTTCCTTCACCTGAAATACACGTAGGAAAAAATCAGAGTTGGCACTGTACAGAGATTGTATTGGCATTTGTTCAAGATCAATCAATATACTTATTCATGAATGATGGAACTGTAAGTATCACTGTTTTCTAAAACTCATGCTAAGTCTTCCATGCCATGCCATTGTTGGGCCTATATTCTACACGCAATACAGTGAAATCAGCCCCAGCATGCTGTTTTCTTCTCTCTCCTCCTCCTCACCCAGCCCCCCCAACACTTTGTCTACCTGAAAGATATTAACATCTGATCCTGGTTCCGTAGTTATGTTTACCTATTTCAGATATTCTTACTCATACTCTTTTAGGTATGCTTCAGATGGACTTTCATCTACCGAAACATTTGTAGCATTACCAATTGAATTTGCTTCACCTATCTAGAAATATCTGTGTGAGAAGTTGATCAAACTACATCACCAACTTGGATCATAAGTATAACTTTTTTCATCAGCATAACAGTATCTATGTGACATGCAGCTTATCATCATGAATTATGGGGGAAAGGATAAACAACCCATTAAGAAATTAAAGGCCCACAAAGGTGCAGTTTGATAAAGGATAAAAAAAACCCCACAGGGTACATATAATAAGATCTCTCCCCTGAAGAGTGATTGTTATCTTTCTTTCATGAACGTCAAAGACCTGGAGCTCCTCAGTGCCTCAGGCAAGCGAGTTTGAAGGTCTCCTTCATGACTGAATAGAAAATAGTAATCAGAATTTACTTCAAGACTATTTATTCTGTAGAGCATTAAAAAAAATGTGTAGAACTGATATTAATAACTGATAGAAACAGCCACCTTATTATGAAACTCTAATGCATTTATTGCGTTCAGTGTGTCATTATCTATTTAATCTAGATTGCTGACTTTTTTTTTTCATGGAACAGTGGGCTAAATAGCTCTGCTTGATACTGTTATTCCCATTTAATTTGTGCAGTCTTCAGTCTGTAATAAATGAAAGCCTCCGTAAAAGAAGAGTGACTTACGGATAAAGATATCCTTACAAGAGAAATAAGTTATTATTAAATGTTTTCATTCCCTAAGACAAAAATATACAGACAATATCCTTAATGTATTGTAGCTAATAAAATATGCCCTCTTTATACTAATAAAAGGGAGTAGTATTTACAGTCTTTCAGCTTCCTCTGAGTCAACTTCTTGATTGTGCACATGGTATGACTGGTCGCTGAGCCAGGGCCTAACCAAACCAAAGGAGAAGCAGTCAAGAATGACTTAAGTGATGACAATAGAAACATCTTGCACAGTTATCTCCCACTTCTGATAGATAACAATAAAATTGGTGAAAAAAAATTATTTGACATCACCTTCATTGTGCTGAAGAATATATATGCATATACTTCCCAATAACTTGCATCTCTGAAGTTTTGCATTTATTTGTATTGCTATTGAGATCCTTCCGTTATTGTTCTCTAGTTCTGGTCACGCTCATTGATGATCTCTCATCTTAAGATGGGTTGTAAGCAGTGACACAGACAAGCAATAGCATATTATTTATAGATAACATTTCATAATGCAGCCTAGCCCAGAGACCTTTGGGCACTACTGTAGTGGAAATGATAAATAACAATACATTAGCTGCATAGAACAAATGTCTTTGGAGATCTGAAATTCTCTTTCTAGCTGACTTCAGGAATGCTGTCAGTGACAGCCAGCATTGCCTTTGGCCTCCTCCCTCTCGGCCTGTGATTTATGTAACACGTTCAGGTGGGAAAGCACCCAGTGGAGTCTTACCTACATTTTAAATGCTTACCTACCAAGATTCATAACGTTAAAGTAGCTGAAGTGAAAAAGACATGTGAAGTTAGCATCTAGAATAAAAATCTGGTTGTGTTGTTACATAGACCTAAGACTTTAAGTGTATCATGCTAGAGATAGTTGAAATCCTTGGGGGCAGGAGGTCTGTGGATTAATTGATGTTTTTTTCATCTGTAAATTCCTTTGTATCTGTCAGGCTTAGAGGTGCTGCTCTGTAGGCAAAGCAGAACTTTAAGCTGAACTTTGGGAACTGCTTTGGAGATGAAAAGCGCTATGTAAACATATACATCCACTCCAGGTACTTACAGGTACTCACCTTCAAATGGAAATTAAATTTATACAGTGTGATAAAAGCATTGCATGATAGAAATGTAATTTCGTGTTAGTGTCTGTACCAAATTTGTTCTGTGCAAGTTTCCCATGTACTGGATTGTTGTTATCAACCATCCACAGAAGCGATACTGAAAATCTAATGGAATTTTAACATTCCCTCGAAGTGACATGAATATAGGCTTCATTTATTAATTGTAGCTGATTAGCCACAAGGCAAACATTTAATTAAACCTTGGGAGACAATAACATTGCACATAAATTATCTATTTAAGAGCACATAGGTCTTTATATTTCATTAAAAATTGTTTAACCAATATCTACACATCTTAAGCTCAATCTGTATTTGTGCAGATTTAAAACCAGGAAATCCCCTAGTGCATTGCTGTTTTTTTTTTTTCATACATTTATTTCTTGATGCTTTCTGATTTGTATTTACTTACTACTTGTTCATGCTGCTTTCCCGATTAGTGAGACTGTCACTCAAGTTGTGGGTTAACTATTGGTTAAGTCCAAACAAATTATTTACTTTCTAAATAACTTCAGAACACGAAGAAGTACGAACAGGTTTTCATAGGATTGTTAAAAGTAAAAATAATAATAATAATAAAAAAATCAAAATACAATGCAGTTGTATATTGAAGAATTCTGCTTTGGATTATTTTTGTCCCTGTGTAGCTATTTTCTACTCTGAAATGAAAATGGCATTTCTGAAAATCGGTGTGCTGCCACAAAAAAATTGAATTAAATCGATTGGTACTATCAGGCACTAAAACAAAATACTCATTCTTGTAACAGATGTTCTTGAAAGAAATTGCCCAGCTTAAGAAAATGAAGTCCACCAAAAAAGCCAATATGAGGCCCTCCACTATCCCAAACCAGCCTCCTAGACTTCAGGTGTTCCATTTTGTTTTTGGAAAAGTGTTTTATTTTAGGTTCAGAAAGCAGAGGAAACACTAGCTGGAAATCAATTCTCAAATAAAAGAAGGCAGACAGAAAAAATCTGAAATACGGTAGATTTGCAAACTGTCTGTATGTCTGTGAAGTTAAATGTAGGTTACCCCGTTCATGTACAAAGATATTTAGATGGCAAATGGAAACTAGCTGCTGTGAAGCATACCACATTCATATATAATTAAAGCACCCAAGAGTAAAATAGTGATGCACAATAGGTGACAACTGATAAAAACAAGGAAAGAAGTATAAAACAGGATAGAAAACCCTGGGGATTATAGAGAATATCTAATACTGGCTGAAGATCCTACAGCAACCGTGTCTAAATTACCAGATAATATAAAAATATTAACAGAACTGCCAGAGTCTGCAAATGCGGTGAGATCCTGCCAACATACTTCAAGCAAATCAGGTTGCAGCATTTCTTGGATGAATTATTTCACTCATCTGCTATGGATCTGCCCCCCAAAAAACCCCATTTAGATTTGTCCAAGCCCTGCCTTTTTTCTGATAGCTTTTCTAATCAAATAACACCTTCTGAAGAATGAAACTGAAGACAGTGGCTGGCAGTGACAGTTAGGGAATATAAATCCTAGAAAAGATATATTGCTGCGTAAACAGATGAAGTTGGATTTGTGTGTAGTTGCAGCAAGCTTTAACTTAAATGCCTTTGTGTGGTAATGGTCTTGTGGCCAAAACCATTAAGTTCTTTTCTAAATGCAAAACAGGAGTTTGTACGAGACAATTTATTATGATTTAGGCTCTGGGAGAGCAGATTTATTGAGAAGTTTTCTCAGCATGGATTCTTCTTACACACACACAGGATTTTCACACCAGCATTTCCTCAGACTAGAACAAATTCCTTGCTGTATCTAGACAATCAATTGCCCTCAAATATACAGGCTTTCTGAATTTTAAGTGCCTCAACCCCCGGAAGACGACAGGAGAATGCTAATAGCTCCTCTCTTGGGCCATCCTAATCTTTGCTACAGTTATGTCATAACATAGTTACTCCTTAGCTCCATTCTAGACGTTGCTAGAAACACATGATTAATGACTGTTTGAACAAAGAACTGTTGGAACTGTTATTTGAACTGCTTCAGCTAAATACATTGCATCTCTGTCTAGTAACAAGGTAAACTGAAATTTCAGTTCAGTAATATCACTCTGCTGGGAGGTGGGTTGAGGCGGTTTCCAAGTTAATTTGAGAAAATTACAAGAAAAAATAGACCTGTAATAAAATTCAACATGATCTCCTGCTGGACAATGAGCTGTAATGTCAGCATCCACACGGCTTTGATTTTGGAGTTGAGGCATTTCTGATCCACGCAACCCAGCATTCAGCCAGAATGCACCTGTGCCTCTGCTTGTCACAGCAGCTGGGAAAGCCAACAACATCCCAAAATAAGGAATGTCTCACTGCCAAAGGTGCTCAGCCTGATGGGGGAAAGGGTTTGGGTGCTTGTTTGAGCTTTCAATTTTCTGTAAATTAATTGGCATAGGTTCATAAAGTATAGCAGTGGAGAAACTCAATGACTGAAGAAGGTGAAAGACATCACACAGATCCTGACACTGATAAACCCCTAATTTTAACACCATGAAAAGCCAAAAAGAAAGTGACACTCATAACTGGATTGTTTTCAAGCAGATATTTCTAAATAACAGTGATTCTCCTTCCTCCCTTTTGCTTAGGGTTTTCTTTCAAGTATGGTATTCCTCTCCCATTCACAGCTAATTTGTTGTTATTCATCAGACTCATAGCTAAGTCAGCCTTTTTCCTATTGGAGCAGGTCTTCCTTCCTCTCCTTCCCCAGTCCCCCCCCCTTTTTTTTCCCTCCTTTTTCCACTCCTTCCTAGTCAACTTCTCTCAGTAAGTTTACATCACCTTTTTGAACAGGGACAAAATTCTGTATCCATAGAGACAGGGAGGAAGCCAGCAGGACTGCAGGGACACAGACTTTGGAAATTCAGTACACAGCACATTTTACTGCTTTATGGCACAGCCATGCCCATAGGAAAGCATGAGATCAACACTTCTGTGGTGCTGCTATGAACACCTGACTTCTGTTTTGGCTTCGGAAGTAAAAATCATTAAAATAATCAACTAAGAATTATTTTTTCCATCCTGGAAGGGATGTACTCAAAGTCCATTCATCTCAAATAACTTCTTCAATGCACATGACTTGCTTTTCCACGTAAGTTTTGTACCTGAAATCATTCTGCATCTTTCCTGCACGTATCCATGGTGTTTGGTCAGTATTTTCTTTCAGGCATCTTAAGAGGTACAAAGAGCTGATATCAGGTGTCAGTTTGCATACCCTTTTTTGATTCCAGCCTGGTGCTCTGATTCAGGCATTCCCACTGCTTATTTCAGTTACATCTTTTGAACTTCCTGTTGCTGTATAAATAATTGGATACCTTGCTCTGTCTCTTTCTATATGGAGTAAATGTGCTGCTCCTGGGTTCTAAGTACAGTCTACAGTCAGACCTTATGCAGTATTTATGCATGTCTTTCCAGAAAGATTATTTTGATGTTAATTTAGGCCACTTAAGAGCAGTCAGCCATCACTAGTAAATTAAAACCTGTAAACATATCAGATCTATTATGGCATATTTTTCAAATTGGTGACAACTAACAACTAAATGATATGTGACTAACACACCAGCCCCCACCCTGCCCATCACAAACACTTCTCAAATCCTGTCAGTGACATTCAAGCTTGCAATTTTTATGGTTTCATTTCTGTGAACTTTCCCAGGGCTCTACTATTTATGAAGTAGAAAATACCTCAGGAAGGTTGGGGTTGATGTAAAATGTAACAGTAAGAGAAAAGATCGTTAGAGACACAACTTTTTCTACTTTATTTGCCAGAAATTTGCAGGCACAACAAGTAGATAATCTGAAATTTGATTCAATATATTATTTGCTAAAGACCACTGAGCATAACATTCCAAAACTGCTTCGGAATACGGATCGAAATGACATTTTTAATTGCCCCAGTGGAATAATCCCAAGTTGTACATTATACTGTTACTGCAGCATTAGTAAAAGGAAACAAGTAGTGGCCATGGAATAAAATGTTAGAGTTTTGCGTTTATTTTCTAGTGACATCATTGATACAGAGATGCAAATAACTCTAGTAATGTGGACATGCAAACCTCTCAGTTTGTTTAACTTTTTTCCACAGTTATGTATTATTCATGTTGTATTAGTACACGCACTGTTTATTTCCCTAATTGTAACAAGCACTTAATTAATTACACTATAACCTCTTAAATCTACAGGCCAACTGTTGCGTCTTTAGTTAATATTTTAAAGTCTCATCTTTTTCTGTTTTTCCTTGCCTCTTTGATGTTTTGTTTTTTACCCTTCTTGTTTTGGGTTCTCTGTGGAATAGTCTCAGAATAATCCTGCAGATCTCTTTTATAACTGGAACTTTGCATTTTAACAGTTATCTGGAGATACTTTCTTCCTTGTGAAATATCAGTTTTAATAACAAGAAAAGAAAAATGCCATAAATCTGCACTAACCACATAAAGCTGAAGTCTCTGAGAGACTGATTAACATTGAGACTCTACACAGGTTTTTCAGTAATTAGAGGATGTGCTTGCATGGAGCCATGACTGTGCTGGCCTTGATGCCATTTCCCAGGGCAGACAGCGATTATTACAGCCCACAGTAAATTTCCTACATTCTCTGCCTCCAGCCACTGAAGATCTTTTTGGAGTAAAGGTCTCTTAATTTTCCACACTCTTGTCATCAGCTTGGATTAGCAATGTGTCCTGCTTATTTTAATCAGCTGGTTTGGAAACAACTGACAGCTGCTTTTCTGCTGCAGTATTTTTTTTACTTGAATTAAGGAGATCAGTATCATAGCTTTAATTACATTAACACACATTAATTACATTAACAGTTGTAGCATTTTCAGCAGGGCATCTAGAACCAAACTGTTTCTACCATATTTGGGCTCAAGCCCAAATTGCCCCCACACAGCACTGCCTTTCTGGTGTAGATTACATTTATTTATTGCTCTCAGATTTTACCACTTCCATGTTTCACAGATAAATTATTAATTGTGGTGGAGATCTTCTTCAACCCTGAATTTTACTGTGATAAAGCAACACAAAAAGTCCTCATCTAATGTAACATTAATTACCATAATATATATTTAGGGCTAGTCTAATAAACAACAGCTTGTTAAAATTAAGTGCTTCTATTACTGTTTATACAAGTGTACAATCAAGAGGTGTACAAAGGATAAGCTTAGTAAATTTATCATGATGAAAAGATAATCAAAATAAATAGGAATACTCACCTGTGTTGCAAGATCACAGAAAACTCCACAAAAAGCAATTTCCAGAAACAAATCCTTCCTCTGTGGTAGTCAGCACTTAAATGGGGTCTAGGAGAGGGGGAGCCAGGCTCCATCCCTTCCGATAGCACAGGTGAATTGCCTTCACCTGTGCTACTGCAGCTGACTCATTGCTTGCCTCAGGTGGTCAATCAGTGGTTCAGGCCGTGATCAACAGTTCCCATACAACAAGTGAGAACCTGACAGAGTTGTTAGTAGAGAGAAGATGTCCATATGGCTTTATGTAAAAACAAACAAACAAACAAACAAACAAAAAACATTGGACTGAGCTGTGTAAATTATAGGAGACATTGCTATTTCCTGCAGAGCTCAAATCCCTCTCGAAGAACTGGTAGATTTACGATGTGCTTTCACACTGCTTGGACAGTTGGTTTCACTCCTTGTCACCTGGCAGACTTTATAATTTGCCTTTACATATGACATTATTGGTTCACGCTAAGATTCTCCATGATGTCTTACTTAGATGTAGTAAAGAAACTTTTGAACAAGAGACTTCAAACACTCACAGGCTCTGTTGTAATAGACTGTGGGCACTTTCAGTGCAGTACTCTAGCTCTGCCTCAGCCCACTCTTGCAACCACAGAATTTGAACCCTGCCTTATGTCAGCTAGACTTCAGCTTTAGCAAATGTTAAAGTGTCTGTGAGTGGGTGCAGTGTGTCTGCACTACTGTGGCTTGGATATCATATCAACACATATACATAAGTTTGCCTTAAGCAACTAACAGCCACCACAGATACCTTACTAGGGAGTCATGCAGGCTGGGCGCAGTGGAGGCAGACAGTAAGAGCTGAACAACTAAAAGTGATCTCCAGATATCACTAAGATTGAAAAAGACCTCTGAGATCTAGTCCAACCTTCAGCTGATCACCACCATACCCACTAAATTAATACCAAGAGAGGGACGATCATCTTCCTAGTCCTGCTTGTTACACTATTTCTAATACTAACCGGGATGCCATTGGCGTTCTTAGTCCTCTGAGCACACTGTTGGCTCATGATCAGCTGGCTCTTAACTAACACCCTCAGATCCTATTCCTTTATGCAGCTTTCCAGCCACTATGCCCCATCCCTTAGTGATTTATGAAGTTGTTGTGACTAAAGTGCAGGATTGGCACCTTCAGAAGAATGGAATATAACATTATTGATTAGAAACATGATTATAAAATCTTTAGAAAAAGAAGTGTGTGGAAGCTGAGGAAAAAAAGGAGAGGGAGAAAAAGATTGAAATAAGAGGAGAGAGATGAAACAGGTAATCAGAGAAATACAAAAAGAAAAAAAAAAAGAGATTGGGTATCAGGAAATGAGGAAAGTAAAAAAAA